>CM038676.1:620629450-621371983 GCA_021605205.1 Aegilops longissima
GGGTGAAGGCCCGCTCCTTCCATAGCGCCCTTGAGCAGCTGCGCCTCGGCGATTCCGCCTTTTCCCTTGTCGGCCTTGGCCATGGGAGAGGTGGTGGAGGAATTGGCGGCGTTGGTGGCACCGGTGGCAATGGAGGCGGGCGTCGCTCTCTTTGGGCTCGAGAAGAAAGGGGAAGCAACGGGGTTTTCGATGTGACAGCAAGGGCAAGTGGGCGTCTGCCCTGTTCCCCACTGCTTATAAAGGGAGAGGAGCGGGCGTTCGATTTTCCCATTAAAAACCCGATCTCCCCCACGGCGCCACGTCCGGTGCGTGGCGTTAAATGGGAAGCGTGGTGGAGTCCAAAACAAATAACGGCATAATCAAGACCACGCGTGCCCGTGCACTATTTTGGGCCTGGCCATGAGCTTAGCGTGTGTGTGGCCCGAGGCGGGGCTCTATCGGTGTACTAGGTAGGGGTACCCTAGCACCCGAACTTCGTGCGCGAGCAGTTGCAGCACCCAGCGGCAGGGCTGGCACGATGATCGCCAAGATCCTCGGCGGCTCCTTTGGAGCCATTCAAGAACAAAGTAATCAAGGCCCCGGCAAGAGGAAGCTTGTCGGGAAGGCCCTCAGGGCGCGAAGAGCAAGGCCCGGCAAGAGGGCTTGCGGGAAGGCTGATGGCGATAAGCTCGGCGCGACAAGAACCTTGCAGCGGCAAGGTGCTCGCGCAGTGACAAGTGACCCTCTTCATCTCGCTCCAGCTCATCCACCAGCGTGTCACCATGAGGCTCTCCCAAGCAGCGTGTCGGCGGGTTGTGCAGCCAGCGAGGAGCAGCGATAAGCGGCGACAAGCTACCATCGTGGCAAGCAGGCGCGCCAGCGGTCCTGTTACACTATTCAGGCGTGAGGGGCATTTATGACTCTTGTCCCTTGCCGTCGAGTTAGGTATAGATCCTTGTACCTTTGTACAAAGCGGTGTACCAACCTCTGTTTTACTATCTTACCCTTGTCTACTTGTCACATGTGGTGACCCCTTGTGCCTATAAAAGGAGGCCCAAGTGCAGCGTAGAAAGGAGTTCGGTTCAGCTCCACTTAGTTGATCCGACTCACACATACACTTTCGAGCTAGGTTTTGTAGCCCTCATTGCTCCCTAGCAAGAACACAATATAATCCACAAAGCAGCAGTGAGAGTATTATCTCTCCGGAGAGCTCGAAGCTGGGTAAATCTGCTCGTGTGCGCCGGCGATCCGCTCTTTGTGCAATCTCCGCCCCCTCCGACCACAAGGGACCCAGGTCCCATAGGTGTTTGTGGGCCACGATCAGCTTCCCCGACACTGACCCGCTTGAAGTCTTGAGATAGGATGTGTCATGTTAAAAGCCTGGCGAAGCACTTTTTCTAAAGTCCAATTTTGGATTGGCACGAACACTTGATCTTGTTCGGACGTCATGTTTTCTTGGCGTTTTTGGTTTTCAAGCTTTTGGCACATTTAAACTATTTGTGTGTTTTCAGCACAAGTCTCGCATGATTCTGTACGGACACCTTTAGAATTCGGCAAAAACATTCTCGGATGTTGCTATATATGCATCGAGTTTGAATTGTGTCTTGGTCAATAGTTGGGTTGCGGCTCCCGTGCTTGCCTCCCGTTCCGCTTTGTTCGGCTAGGTGTGCAAAGGGAGAACCACTGCGATTGTGCTTCAACTCGCATGGTCAAGCACCTCGGTGGGAAAGCGGCAAACAGCCTGTCACAATAGGTGTAAACTGGTCAGCGATCCGATGACTATATTAAATAATGGGCCATTCATAAAATTGGCGAAGTGTTTCGGCTGACCTCATTGTCGCGAACACTACCGGGGGCTAATGTGGCCTCCTAAACTAAATCCTCGATCTTCGCTCTTACATTGGAGCTGAGGTTTCATGATCATGCTTAGCATGACAACCCAAAAGAAAGGAACGCTAAGCGGGACTATTTTCTTTGGAAGACATTTCTTCATTAAGCAGTAATATAACATATCTCTCTGTGTAACTTTGTTTATAAAACCGTATGGCCAGATTGCCTTGTTTGTCGTAAATCTTTGCCCTCATAAAGGCTTTATAAAGTAGGACAAACACTCCTCAGCTACTTGCCGAGGAGGTTGAAGCCGATGATCGGTCAACAAAGTTTTGTACAATGCGGATCCGAGCATTAATGACATAAAGTACTTGGATACATTGAGTCATTACACATAATTTGTGATTTTACTATGGATATTGATCCTTAATTGACCACCCGTGCCGCATTAATGCTCGGGGGCTACTGAAGCCGGGCTTATTATTTACAAATATTAAAGGGCACATCAATCCACGATCGGTGTTGCCACCCGACCGATGTCTCGGGGATCTTGCATTGCTGTTCTATCACGAGAAAATTCTAAGTGCAATACAGTTTTCGAGGAGATTTTGATCCTCAGGTTGGTGGCCGCACCCAACTTTGAGCCTTGAGGAAACACGCCGCTTTTTGTGTCGAAGTATTACGCGAGCTAGGACTTGATCCTCAGACGGTTTTGCAAATCAAACCTGAGTCTCGGCGGCAATGGGGATCAGCGGTCTTATGTCATCCTTCATGTGCATCTCAGGTTTTAGACCGATACCCACCTTGAGACTCTTGGCTATGTATCTCGGCGGAGAATAAATTGCACCAATCAAAAATATTGACAAAATCGGCCCACATTAGGGGTGGTGCACCACCTCGGAAGCGATCGGCATAAAGCTCGAGGCGCTAGTGGCTGGCTCCATAGGGCATTTCGGAATTAAGCTCGGCTAAACTCCTTCAAACTTCTTTGAACCAAGGTGATTCTGACACCTCGGATCTGATCCGGCGTTGGAGCTTGGATACATAGTCCGGCGTTGGAGCTGGGATGCGATCCGGCGTTGGAGCTCGGATACATAGTCGGGTTAGAGCTGGGAAGTAGTCCGGCATTGGTGCTCGGCTGCAAAGATACCTCGAATGCGGTCCGGTGTTGGAGCTCGGACACAAGAGGGCCTTCCGCCATGGGAACAACTTCAAACCCGAGGTGTGGCATAAAATAACAAGGCATTGATAAAGGCGGAAACTTATGAGGCTCCTCGGATACCCGACATGTAAACTTCGTCGAATGCATTTGGCGATCCTCAAGATCAAAGATGAGAAGATTTGTTGAACCATTTTTCAAGACCGGCAGCAGAAGATGAAGAACAGTTCGGAAGAATCGAGGCGTCCCAACGAAGACGGTTCGAGGGGCTCTGGCGGTGTCTGGACTAGGGGTACCCTGCGTCGTCTCTGATCAGGTTGGATTGGGCGAGGATCCCCATGGCCGTATACTCATGGGCCAGTCCGGACAGGTGCCGCATACAAGGAAGATTCCACAAGACTTGGTGATCAAGATAAGGACTCCTCCCCCACCGACGTATTCGGCTAGGACTCTTGTTATCCTAGGCCTCTAGTGCATTATATAAACCAGGGCCAGGCTAGTCGACATATATACAATACACAACAATCATACCATAGGCTAGCTTCTAGGGTTTAGCCTCTTTGATCTCGTGGTAGATCCACTCTTGTAACACACATCATCAATATTAATCAAGCGGGGCGTGGGGTTTTACCTCCATCAGAGGGGCCGAACTGGGTAAAACTGTCGTGTCCTTGTCTCCTGTTACCATCCGCCTAGGCGCATAGTTGGGACCCCCTACCGAGATCCGCGGTTCGACACCGACAATGACTCTCGGGCAGGGCTCTCAAAAGATCACGGAAAAAAAAGGCGGGCTCTCCAAAAAGAAAGAATAAGGACTCTTAGGCCGACATGTGGGCGCCACCTGTGTTTTCTTGCGCTTGCGCGCATGAGGAAACATATTAGCACGTGCTCGAAATTCATGCTACCTTTTCATCCCAGTCTCCGCCCTCCCCACCTCTGGAATCTCGATTCCTACTCGAGTTCCCAAATCCCCTCCTGTACTCCCTGTACTCAGCGCACTATCATATCGCCGGTCAGCGCGGATCTCGAGCGGAGATCACGAGTCCGTCCTGCCTTGATCGCTGCGTCTTTGTCGCTCAGCAGTGGCATGGCGGCAGCTTGACGACCGTTTGCGGCAAAGTGCTGATGGTAACATCAGCGGCCGGTCTCCCGTCTCGCGCGGAAGACCTTGTCAAAGCTCTTGGCATTGTGCGGCATCCAAATAAGTGACTTGCTCGTCGAATCTGTCCGCCACCGGCTGATTTCTTCGTCGGGTTCGAACAACTTTCATTGCGATCGTGTGTTGAATCTTCGGCGTTTGTTCTGCGATGGCTTTGGTGAGCTTTGATCGGTGGCACCAGGGATGGGGCTCGGTGCCCTCGAGCTTGAGTTTTTAACAAAGCTTACCTTCCACGGCATGCCTCGGCGTGCTTGGAACATCGAGTCCATGAGCGAGCTTATCAGCGACCTTGGAGGTGAGCTTCGTGAAATATGTTTGTTCCTCGGACAGCTGGGCTCGGCGGTTATGGCATGGATGAAGAAGCCGTCCACCATACCGAAGGTGATTGGTGTTGAGATACAGTCACGAGGAACCGGGGTTGTACTATTCGCCGCATGACAAGGCGCGCGGACCACGTTAGGGATGTACTGTGTCAGTGTTAGTGCATGTCGAAGAACTGGTCGATCCATCAATCAAAGTCCTGCCGCCGCTGGTGCGAGGTCCGTCGGCGGCGTCCATTCCGAGTCAGCGTCGGACTTTCACCGTGTTGCTCGGAGCGATGGATGGCACAGGGTCTACTCCATCGGCGGAGAACCTTTGCTTCTTTGGGAGAAGAGGCGGGGCTGGCTGCTGGATGTGCTCTAATTTGAGGTAACAACTGAATCTTGTCGGATAGTACTAGTTAAATCCGAGCTATGGGTCTGAAATCTTGATATGCGGTACATTTCATTGTGACCTGTTCTAATTTTGTACTGAACTTTTTTAGAAAGGGTTGTCGTCAACTTAATGTGCTAGCGAGAACTTATTGTGTTGTCTGTGTGTTTTCTTTGCACAACATTCAAGATATTTCCGTCATTTATAAAGATGATGAACCGTTATATGCGACTTTGTTGGTTTCAACATAGCCCTTCCGTAGCGATCCACTTGCTTCCATCCTGATTGTGCCGCTGCGTGAAATTTTTGTATGCAAGTTCAGTGTGCTATGATGTTCTATATGATTGTGTCAACTATATAAGTTTTCTTGAGCATCAGCAATGCATATGGCTGAAAGATGTATTCTGAGCATCGACCAATGGGTCTCTCTCTCTCTCTCTCTCTCTCTCTCTCACACACACACACACACACACACACACACGCACACACGCTACGCACAAGTGGGACCGTTGAATTATTTATTTTCTCGTGACAACTTTTAATTAGGTTCCACTGTAATCTAACTTTTTCTTAAGTTATTAAGCTGAGCTCGGTGACTTCAAAAGTTGTCTGAAGCCTTGTTTGGGCCTTTCAGCGTCCCTGAATGTGGGCTGAGTAACCATGTTAGGTTGTCTTGTACTACACAGGCCTTTTTTCAACATCAGCAATGCAAGCTGGGCCGACAGTTGTACACAATATCCTGGTCAACTTGTTATCCGCCCGCTGGCTCTGCAAAGTTTCCTAGGAGGTATGCATTAGGCAACAAGAAAATGGACTTTAAGAAATAATAAATGGGATGTAATTATAATAACGGGCAATTACTATGCACCAAACACGTAATTAGTTTGAAAAATATATTATTTTTGGAATTTGGAAATTTTAATTTCATTACTTGTTCTTGTAGCGCAATATTTAGTTGGATTTTAACGTGATACAACTTTATTTTGAAATTATATTTAACCTGACTAGAAATTTCGGATAAAAATATTTCGGATCCCATCAAAATGTGGGAATTTTTTTTTAATTCTATTTTGAGCGGTTGTTTGAAATTATTAATCGTTGTCCTAGCTAAAAGTCGGGATGTACTTTTAACAAACCCGTAAATGGGCTGTAGTAAATTCCATTAGAATTGAAAAATGGGCTGCACATTCTTACAAATCGCAAATGGGCTATATGTTCTCTGCCAAATCCGAGTTGTGGGCCTACTAAGTTGACGCGTACCAAGGGCTTTGTCAACTTAGTCAATATAAACGATTCTAGCTGCTGTGATCGTCGATGTCCATCCAAGCCGTAGTGCTTCTTTAACCTCTGGTCTTCTTGCTCCGGCCGCCCAAAGCAGCGCCCGGTGGTGTCGCGTGCTCCTGCCTCCCGTGGCGGCTGTGATGCCGTGGAGGCCTCACCGCCCATACTACTCCCACCGCTGGCCAGACCATCCCTCTACTCACCCACACCCCTGTTATTCTGCGGCGGCGGCAGCCTCACACCGCAGCGAACGGTGAACCCTCGTACTCCTCTCCGCGAGGCTACCGCTGTTCGTCTTCCCGGCTCGCGTCGTCCCCTTCCTAGCCCTACGCCATCGTCGAGACCACCTCTCGGTGGCGTGGTCAATGTGGTCAACGACCGACTTCCATCGGAAAAATCTTATTACGATGGAGAGGTGACGGTGGGTCCACGGCAGCCGCAAGAAGTGCCTCCTTATTACGCGGAAAATAATTATTCCTCCACGGACAGCATGGACCCACGGACGGACCACCAGTATTTCGCGAAAAAACGTTTCCCCACTGCTGGGACCCACAGGGACGGGCCACCGTATTCCGCAACGTTCCCCAGCTGTCATTTCGGACCCACCGGAAGTGCCTCCTTATTACGCACAAAAATGAATACCCCCTGCTAGCTGGGACCAACCTTGGTGGGAGGCTGACTTGTTGGCCTACTAAGTTGACTGGGACGGAGGCCTTTGTCAACTTTAGTCAATATATGAACGATTCTAGCTCTAGTGACCGTACGATGTCCATCCAGCGGTCGTAGTGCCTCTTCAACCTCTGGTCTTCTTGCTCCGGCCGCCCAAAGCAGCGCCCGGTCGTGCCTTTGCTCCTGCCGCCCGTGGCGGCTGTGATGCCTTGAGGCCTCACTGCCCCCTACTACTCCCACCGCTAGCCAGGCCATCCCTCTCGCACCCACACACCTTGTTATTACGTGGCGGCAGCAGCCTCACTGCAGCCGAGCAGTGAACCCTCATACTCCTCTCTGGCGTGGGCATCCTGTCGCATCTTCCCGGCTCCATGATGTCCCTTCCTAGGCCTGCGCCGTCGTCCACCGCCCTGGTGCTCTCGGTGCTGGCGTGGTCAGCGTGGTCGAGAATGGCTTCCATTGAGCGTGGACTGTCGTGGAGAGGTGACAGCTGGGTCCACGGACGCGACAAGGAAGTGTCTCCTTATTCTGCGCAAAATAATTATTCCTCTACGACAGCGGAGACCCACGGACGGGCCACCGTATTTAAGCGAAAAAGCGTTTCCCCTGTCTGCTGGGACCCACCAATTACATCTTCTTGCGCAAGGAAGTGCGTCTGAAAAAAACAATTCACCCACGACTGCTGGGACCCACCAGCTACATCTTATACGCAAGGAAGTGCACGACGGTCGGGACCCACCTGGTGAAGCGTATGTTGCGTTGTCATTCTGGTCGTGACGATGTGCGTACATATATCTGGTGGATGTAGAGCGCGCCGTGTCATAGTAGGCGCGCGCGTGTAGTAGTAAGCGGCGCCGCGTAGCATGTACTGCGTCACGTGCAGCAAGGGTGCAAGAAAGAAAATCTGACGTCACATTACATACGGGCAGGGTCTCGAGCGCCTATCGGCGCATACGATACATGGCTGGGTGGACGGAGAAACAGCATCATCGTCGTGTTCATGGGGAGCCAAGCGGCTGGGTCGGAGCGGAATGCGTGGTCGTGTTCATCGGGAGGCTTGGGCAGAACGAGCGATGAAGCGAGGCTGGCGTACCCTGCGGAGAAAGCGGCCTTGTGTTGATCGGGAGGAAACGGACCTCCTACGGAGGAAACGGAGGAAACGGACCTCCTACTAGGAAAACGGCTATAGATGAAATGGACAATAATGGCGCACCACATGGACAAGGGAAGTATGGACAAGGGAAGTACAATTCTGGAGCTCAGCAGAAGCCTCGTTTTACCTCAAACTCGGGAGGACATTTTCAGCATACCCATGGAGGAGGTAGTTCGCATAACCATAGTGGCCCCAAGAATGGTAATGGGAATGGAGGAAGCAACGGACAGAACCGCACCAACCCATCAACACCAGCCAAGAGGGATCTAAGCCACATCACCTGTTACAAATGCCAGAAGACTGGACATTATGCCACTGAATGTTCTGAAGCGAAGAATGGAAATGGCAATGGAAGCTCTGGGAAGAAGCCCAATCCTTTCAACAAAGGACAGGTGAACCACGTTAGCGTGGAGGAGGTTGAAGCCCAACCAGATGCAGTAATAGGTAAGTTTTTGGTTAAGTCATACTGCAATCGTTCTTTTTGATACTGGTGCATCGCATTCATACATATCAAGGGGATTTGTGGATAAGTTTAAACTGCCAACCCAAGCCCTTAGGTCACCCATGTTAGTAACCTCGCCAGGAGCAGAGTATATGGCTAGTCTATGGTGTGATCGGTTACCATTAAGGATTGGTAACTACGTGTTTCCCTCGAACCTAATAGTATTGGAATCGCAAGGACTGGATGTGATATTAGGCATGGATTGGTTATCGAAGTATGGAGGGAACATTGAATGCGCCAGTAAGTCGATTTTGCTTACCATGCCAGAAGGAAGAAGGAGCAAGTATGTATCACGGCATGTGACGAAGAGGACTCAAGTAAATTCCTTATCAGGAGTTGTACAGGAGGAAGTACAGTGGTGAAGGATTTTCCTGACGTATTTCCAGAGGAGTTGCCAGGCATGCCACCGGATAGAGACATTGAGTTCTTGGTTGAGCTTTTGCCAAGCAAAGGGCCGATATCTAAGAGACCGTACAGGATGCCCGCAAAAGATTTGGAGGAAATTAAGAAGCAGATTAAGGAGTTATTGGATAAAGGCTATATTCGCCCAAGTTCTTCACCTTGGGGATCGTGAGTACTTCTAGTGGAGAAGAAGGATGGATCATTAAGGATGGTTGTTGATTATCGAGTATTGAATGAAGTAACAATCAAGAACAAGTACCCACTGCCGATGATCAATGATTTGTTTGACCGATTGCAAGGAGCTAAGGTATTCTCCAAGATTGATTTGCGATCAGGATACCGCCAATTGAAGATTCAAGAGCAGGATATACCTAAGACGGATTTTACCACCAGGTACGGGATGTATGAGTATACCGTTATGTCATTCGTTCTGACTAACGCACCTGCCTATTTCATGAACATGATGAACAAGGTGTTTATGGAGTTTCTGGATAAGTTCGTCGTGGTGTTCATTGATGACATTCTTGTCTACTCAAAGAATGAAGAGGAGCATAAGGAGCATTTGCGTTTCGTACTGGAGAAGCTCAGAGAACATCAGTTATATGCCAAGTTCAGCAAATGTGAGTTTTGGTTGAATAAAGGTGGATTCCTCGGACATGTGATATCCGAAGAAGGAATAGCAGTAGACCCCACCAAAGTTGTCACCGTGACAAATTGGGAAGCCCCAACAACAGTTGGAGAGATCCAGAGTTTTCTTGGACTCGCAGGATACTACCGCAGGTTCATTGAAAATTTCTCGAAGATTGCAAAGCCCATGACGGAATTGTTGAAGAAGGACACTATCGGTGTACTAGAGTAGGGGTACCCAAGTACCCCGAACTTCGTCTGCAGGCGATTCTGGCGCTACCAGTCGGGCGGCTTGATGGCCGCCAAGGTCTCAGCGGCTCCCTTAGAGCCATTCAAGAACAAAGCAGTCAAGACCCGGCAAGAGGAGCTTGCGGGAATGCCTACTCAGGCGCCAAAGAAGCGAGGCCCGGCAAAAGGAGCTTGCCGGGGAAGGCTTGGCGGGCGCTGAACCCCAAAGCGCGACAAGGTTCCCTTGCGGCAAAGCGCTTGCAGGCGGGCGACCTCTCTTCATCTCGCTCCAGCTCACCCGTAGCGTGTCACCACAGGGGCTCTCCCAAGCTCTGGCGTGTCGGCAGGCCGTGCAGCCAGCGGGAGTAGCGACAGAGGTGACGAGCCACCATTGTGGCCAGACGGGCGCCTTAATGGTCCTGTTACACTGTTAAAGGCGTGAGGCGGGCATTGATGACTCTTGTCCCTTGCCGTCGAGTTAGGTATAGATTCTGTACCTTTGTACAAGCGGTGTACCAACCTAGGTTTTACCATTGTAACCTTGTCTACTTGCCACATGTGGTACCCCTTGTGCCTATAAAAGGAGGCCGAGGGCAGCGTAGAAAGGGTTGGCGGGGTTTCTAGTCCAGCTCCACTTAGTTCATCATACTCCAGGCTAGGTCTTGTAGCCAGCATTGCTCCCTAGCAAGAACACAAGAGAATCCACAAAGCAGCAGTAGGAGTATTATCTCTCCGGAGAGCTCCGAAGCTGGGTAAACCCCCTCGTGTGCATCGCCTCGATCCGCTCTTTGTGCAATCTCCGCTCCCCTCCGAACCACAAGGGACCCAGGTCCCATAGGTGCTCGTGGGGCATGATCAGCTCACCCCCGACATCTTTGGCGCGCCAGGTAGGGGGCGTCGAGACTGTGTGAACCCGATCCGGCGATCGCCACGAGCAACTCCATCGACATCTTCGTCGACATGGCGCGAAGAAGAAGCCTTCGGCAGCAGCTGAGCCGTCGCGTCGAACCCACCACCACGAAGCCGTCGGTGGTGGGGAAGCTGTAGCGGAGGACGGCGTCGTTGAAAGAGCCCGCGATGCCGCCGGGTCCAAAGACAACAGCGGCGGGCGTCGGCGTCGAATCTGCACCGCATCCATCATAGGGGCGGGGCGAACAGCGTCATGATACCGCGGCACCATACGATCTTTGGACCAAGGCCAAGCTGGAGGATCCCGAGGCCCTCGAGACCGCATGCACCCGGCATGCGATGCGAGTGGGAATGCAGTCATTGGCGGGATGCTGCTCCTCTAACGGTTAGGAGTCGAGCACATCCGTTCTTCCGCTCCGTCGCCGTTGCCGCCAACCACCAGCGGAAGCCTTGGCGAGCTCGATTACTACTAGCTTACCCTCCGGCGGCCGATAAGGTCGGCGAGTGGAAACCACAATTCAGAGTCTCATCGGCCGCCAGCAGCGCCCCGCAGCAACCGCGCGCCGCAACCGCAGCGAAGGCGACAAAGCGCGAGCCGATGGCGGCGAGACTTGCGAGGTGCACCACCGTACCTCCCCTTCCGAAGGCCAAGATCACCGACTCGCCGGATCCACCTCGGCGGTGACTCCACAGCATCGTCGGATCCGCGAGCTCGTCGCGACCAGCGCCAAGTTCTTGAGAGCGGCAAGAAGAGGGCGCTTTCGAACCCGCATCGGCGCCCGAAGAAAGCGCCGTCAATATGACCCAGCGGGCCCTTGTCAATATCGCGCGTGCGAGGAAACGGGTGACTTGCCGTCAGCGGTGGGTTGCCCTGCGTTCACTCGTGAGCTGCGGCAAGTCCGGTGGCCCGACAAGAAAAACTTCAAACCAGGCGTGCGGAGAAATGCGGCGGCGGGACACCTGTCGGAGTTCCTCGGCATCTACACCATCGCGGTGCAGGCTGCGGGGGCGAGCGACAAGATCCTCGCCAACTATTTCCCTCGGTGCTCAAGCCAAGCGTCGGGTCTTGGCTCATGCACTTGCCGGACAGCTCTATTTCTTCTTAGGCAGATTTGTGCCACCGGTTTGTCGGCGCCTTCACGGTGACCACAAGCCTCATGGCGGAGAGTGATCTCCACCTGCTTGCCCGGAAGGAGGAGTCTCTGCAAATTCATCGAGAGATTCAGCCGAGTGCACTACAACATCCAGACGTCCACCTGCTGCGGTGATTAGTGCATTCCATCGAATGTCTGAAATCGCGAGGATGAGGAGGAGATGGCGATGTGCAAAGTGAAAACGTCGGCGAGCTCATGCCTGGCGACAAGTGTGCTGCTGCTGAAGAAGGAAGAAGGCTCCCGGAGAGAGTGTGGGGCGAGTCGTGATGAGGGACCGTGACAAGGAATAGCAAGCGGCGGAACAATAGGAGGAAGAAAAACCAAGAAGTACTAGTTATCGAGCAGTCCGGCAAGGATGGTGCGCCAACCAAGCCAAGACCGGTGGCTCGGCAAGGAGGTTCTGTTGGCGCCGACCGCCAAGGCTGTGGCGGACGCCCGACAAACTGGCAGCTCAACAAGCGATCTTGTAAAATCCACCGTACCAAGGCCCACGATCTCGAGCTGCAAGAAAGTTGAGCAGCTTGTTGAGCTCTGAAAGCTGAATCTGGCGGCGAGACAAGGAGAAAGCCCAAGAAGGTACAGGTGCGGTAAGTAAGAAGAGGCCGGTCGGGAGGGCGCGCGGCAAGGCCAAGCAGCGGCAAGAGACAGACCTCCCGTGGCGCGACAAGGAAGAAGATGAAGATGAAGATGGCGAGGACTATGAGGGCGATGAAGGCGATGAGCAGGAGTTTCAAAAGGCGAGAGGTCCTTTGCGTTGGCGGTGGTGCATCTCTGCATACCTCACACCGCCAACTCAAGCAATGGATCGTGAGGTCAATGCAGCGAGAACCATCCATAGAGTCACGCAAACCTCGAAGTGGTCCAGCCGCCCATCATCTTTGACATTGAGGATCACCCTGATCGCATCACTGCGGTCGGGTGCTTGCCGATGTTGGTCTCACCAACCATCCGCAACCTCAAGGTCACAAAGATGCTTTGGTTGCCGGCGAGGCGGCCTGAATTGATCTCCTCTGCGGTGCTCGAAACTTCAAATCCTGACGGTGAGCTCGAAGAAGCTGGTACATTCAAGAAATCAACCCGGAAGGAGCAAGCCCAAAGGGAAGATCGCGTTGCGGTAACATTCGACGCGAGCTCAATTCAGAAGCGAGAGGTCACGTTTGGCGTCGCCGATTTCCCATTGCCCTACAATGGCATACTTGGCCGTCCGGCTTTTCGCCAAGTTCATGGCCGCCTCTCATTATGCTTACAACCTACTCAAGATGCCCGGCCCGATAAGCGTCATTTCTGTCCATGGCGACAAGAAAGCGCACTTATCTCGCCGACAAGATTCTACGGGATGCAGCAGCGCGGACGGATAGCAAACCACTTACTTTGAAGCTCCGGGCGAAGAAGAAGACCACTAGGTCCGGCAAGAGCATTGTTGCCCCTCCGACAAGCGCAGCTCTTGAGTGCTGCGCTACCGTCGAGGATGCACCATCGAGCTCCACCGGCAAGTGCAACAAGGCGATGGCAGCTCCGCCAAAGACCAAGAAGGTGCCGTCAAGGAGGGCGGCACTGGTGGTACCTTCACCATCGATTGCCCGCTTGATCCTAAATAGGAAGGCGAGCTCGTTGCTTTCACGAGGCGAATGTCGATGTGTTTGCATGGCAACCATCGATATCCCGGTGTTCCTAGGAAGTAATTGAGCACCACCTAGCTGTTTGTCCTCACGCGAGGCCCGTCAAGCAAAAAGTTAGGAAGCAGGCGTTGGGCGCCAAGAGTTCATAGCGAAGAAATCAAGAAATTGGAAGCAGCGGGGCTTGTCGGACGGAGTCCTCCACCCCACGTGGTTGGCCAATCCGGTAGTGATACGCAAGGCTAATGGGAAATGGAGACTTTGTATTGACTTCACGAGATGTTAATAAAGCTTGTCCCAGGACCCATTTCCCTTGCAGCGTATCGACCAGATTGTTGACTCCACGGTGGATGCGATCTGCTTTCATTTCTTGATGCATATTCAGGATATCATCAGATCTTCATGGCGAGAAGAGGATGAAGAAAACCGCATTCATCACACCATGTAGCGCGTCTTTGCTTTATCACGGATGCCTTTCGGTTTGAAGAATGCTGGTTCAACCTTTGCAAGGGTAGTCCATGATGCTTTTGGGCCACGAGATACGAAATGTAAAGCCTACATGGATGATATAGTGGTCAAGAGCAAGGACGAGCAACCTTGATTCAGATTTGGATGAGGCGTTTGCAAACCTGCGCAAGATCAACCTCAAGCTCAACCCGAGAAGTGCGTGTTTGGAGTCCCTTAAGCAAGCTTCTCGGGTTCTTTGTATCTCAGCGAGGAATTGAAGCCAATCCCGACAAGATCAAGGCCATTGAGCAGATCGAAGCACCAAAAGCACGTCAAGGATGTCGGAAGGCTTGCGGTTGCGTGGCTGCTCTCGGCAGGTTCATCTCTAAGTCATTGGCAGCGCCTGCCGTTTTCAAGATTTTGAAAAAGCAGGTCGATGAAATGGACTCGAAGCGGAGGCTGCGCTGCGGGACTTGAAGAGATACTGTCCTCCACTCCGATGCTTATCGCACCTAAGCCGCAAGAGAAGTTGCTGCTTTATATAGCGGCAACCAATCAAGTGGTTAGTGTTGCGTTAGTAGCGGAGAGGAGGCGGTGATGAGCGGCAACGAGGCGAGCGCATCCGGCGACAAGCAAGGGAGCCGCCGTCAAGCTCTGGTCCCGACAAGGACGGATCAGCGTGAGGTTGCGACAAGATACGGAAGAAGATAGTGCAGCGCCCGGTGTACTGTCGGTTCCCTTCTGCGAGGGGCTAGATCGAGGTACTACGGTGTGCGAAGCTTCTTTCGGCCTGCTCATGGCCTCGAGAAAGCTGCGCCATTACTTCAAGCACATGAGATAACAGTTGTCACTCGCTTTCCGCTAAAGAGGATTTTGCAAAATCCGAAGCAACGAGCAGGATTGTTGGTGAGCCTTTGGAACTGTCAAGCTTTGGTCTCAAGTTGAAAGCACTTCAACTATCGAGCGGGGCATTGGCAGAATTCATAGCAGAATGGGCGTAGCTTGAGGATGAAGAGATTCGGAGCGAGCATCCCGTCAAGGAGGCAAATAAAGAATGGCTGATGTACTTTGGCGGTGCCTTCTCGCAGCAAAGGCGTCGGTGCCGGCGTCTTGCTTATCGCACCACCGGGAACACCTCAAATACATAGTCAAATGCACTTTCCCAAGGAACAAGCAACAAATAATCTGCGAGTATGAAGGCTTGCTTGCGGTCTCGAGATGCGGTGGACCTTGGGATTAAGAAGCTCATTGTCGGGAGACTCACAACTTGTCGTCCGCCAAGTAAATAAAGATTACGAGTCCGTTGATGGAAGCTTACGTCGATGAAGTGAGGAAGCTGGAAGAGCACTTTGAAGGCACTGCAAATGGAACACGTTCCAAGAGCACATAATGATATAGTGATGGCCTCTCCAAATGTGCCGCACTTAAGTTACAATGGAACCAGGATTTTTGTGCTCAAGTGACTCAATAACCGTGACACCATCAGCAGACAGAGCAAAAAGAAAATTGGTTTCGGCGACTACTTTCGTGAGAGCTCTCACGAAGCCGCCGCCAAGAAGGTCCCTAAAACCGGCGCAAATATCAGCGAGGAGCAGTCTGCTCCGACAAACCATGCGGTTTGTATCGTTGAAACAAGCGCTCCCGACAAGCTTAGCTCCGGCAAGCTTGCGGGGATCATCGACTCCGTCGGACCCGCAGGTCCTTGCCGTAGAAGCTGATGGTCCCGGATGGTAGATGAGCCTTTAGTCCTTGTTGTCGAGCCACAGGCTCCAACATGGGCACAACAGATCGTCCATTTCCTTGAGACGGAGAACTTCCGAAGAGCAAGAAGAAGCGGAAAAAGTAGCCCGGCGAGTCAAGTATGTACCGGTTTGTTGACAACATCACATGCGAAGGAGACTCAGCGAAGTGAAATTGAAGTGTATTTGCGGGAAGATGGACGAGAAGCTGTTGGCGGAGATACGGAGGCATATGTGGTCACCACATTGGCGCAAAGAGCACTTGCCAGCAAAGCTTTCCGGCAAGGTTTCTTCTGGCGAAGCCCTCCGAGGATGCAACTGCACAAGTAACCAAGTGTGAAGCGTGCGGTTCCATTCAAGGCAGATACACCAGCCAGCTCAAGCTCTCCAGGCGATCCCTTTATCCTGGCCCTTCTCGGTGCAGGGGCTCGACATCTCGGCCCCTTCCCCGAGCTGTCGGGGCTTTGAATACTTATGCGTCGCAATCGACAAGTTCACAAAGTGGCGGAAGTGGAACCAGTGAGGAAGGTGACAACACGATCGGCCGTCAAGTTCTTGAGTCAATTATTTGCCGTTTTGGGATTCCTAACGGATCATCACCGACAACGGCACACAGTTCTGAGTCGCACCTTCATGCGATCGCCCAAGACCTTGGCGCCAAGATCTGCTTTGCTTCCGTTGCTCATCCAGAAGCAGCGGTCAAGCGAAGAAGGGCAAACACTGAAGTGCGCGAGGACTCAAGACCAGAACTTTCGACGGGCTGCACAAGTCGGAAGGAAGGCTGGATCGAGCTGCCGGTGGTTCTTTGGTCGATCGGGGCGGCGCCGTCGAGCCATCGGCGGACACCCTTTGCTCTAGTCTACGGGCGAGGCAGTTCTCCCACGGAAGTCGTATCACGGGTCACCTCGAGTGCTCGCTTATGATGAGCTTGAGCAAGAGCAGCTGCGACAAGATGGCGCTGCTCCTCGAGGAAGATCGTCTTCGAGCTCTTTATCGAGCTGCTCGTTACCGGCAAGCTTTGCGTCGCTACCATAGCCGCAAAGTTAATGCGAAGCTTCGAGGAAGGCGACCTTGTTCTTGGCGCGTTCAATCCGCCAAGAATTCCAACAAGTTGGCCTTGAAGTGGGAAGGCCCTTATCGGGTAAAGCGAGTCACTAGGCCGGCGCTGTCATGCCAGAGACCGAAAGCGGCTTTCGGTGAGCAATTCACGGAACATAGAGCATCTTCGCAAGTTTTACCCATAAGGCGCGATTGCGGAACCCGTTCAAGCAACCACCCTATACAAGTCTTGCCGCTGTTGCATGTAATCCTTTGTACAAAAGCGGCGCGAGACCCGTGCATCGATAAAGCCTATGGTTGCGCACATTTTTGTTAATACATGCCTTCATTATCAAATATGCATGTGTTTACTAACATCTTGTGCAGCACCTGCACCGATAGCGATAACGAGCCATTAGGCTCAACAACTCTTTTCTCTTCTTTCTTCTCAAACAAGAAGAAGGTTCATCCACCCACAAGTTAACCGGGGAGAGGAGGAGATAATGGTGTGGGCATCGCTCGAGGAACTGTCGCCTTGCCGGAAGACGGACAACAGAAAAGCTAAGTGGATAAGTTTAAGCGACCAGTTTTAAATTTTCAAGTTATCTTCCTCGAGCGATAGTACTTTGTATGGAAAACCTGTGTGCGGAGGAACCAAATCGCGTTGGTGGCGCCCTTACTTTGTTTGAGTCCGCTCAACAACTTAAGTGAGCTGCGGCTAGTCGCTGACGAGGTTGCTTGTCGGTGGCGACCCGCTTGACGAGCTGCGAAGTTCCGCTTTTCGGCGCTTCATGACAAGGGTGCTGCACCGCAAGTTTCCACTGGCGTAGGGTGAAAACGTACAAGGGAAGAAATCGAGTAAAGGAAATAACATTGCATTCGATGGCCTAAGATAGGGTATATTACAAAAATAGCTTATCACGGCACTAGCTAAATCGTTCTCAGAACTGAAATAACAGCGAAGAGAAGAAAGGTGCGCCGGCATCCAAGCCCCGGCAAGCTAGAGTTGCCGGGGGCTGCGGCAAGCCAGAGTTGCCGGAGGCTGCGGCAAGCCAGAGTTGCCGGGGGCTGCAGTGTCAGATAATCCTTTCGTCCTTCCTCAAGCATCCCTCTTTCATTAAAAACATTCTTCTCGGATACAGTCCGTGGAGAGTGAAAAACATGAAAGAGAGGATTACAAGATCTTAAATGCAGATAAGGCCCGAAGGCTTACAAATTAAAAAGATAAGATGCCCGTAATCCCTTTTCTGTCCCTATCTTCAGGAGGTAGGTTAAGAAGGCAGGAAGGGCAAAAAGCGCCTCTGTGAGCTACAGTGCGAAGGCACCAAGGGAACATGAGGGGGCTCTCCGAAGGCTTGCGGGGGGGGCGGCGCGGAAGCGGGGCTCGAGGCAGGCGGCAGGGCGTCGGCCGCTGTCGAGGCACTCGCCCTCGTACTCGACAGCGGCCTTGTCGCCATCCTCTTCCCCTTCGCAGCCTCCCTCGCCAGCCGCCCAAGGAGGCGACCCGGGGAGTTCAAGGAGCAGCGACACAGACGATGGGGTCGCCGGTGGCAGGCGGCGCCCGACAACTAGTTGGGCCCGCTACCCTCGTCGTCGCTGTCGCTCTCCTCCTCGCCACTCTCGCTCGAGGAGGAATCTTATTGTCGGAGGAGCTATCCACGCAGCACCTCGCCCAGTGCCAAGATCCCGAAGACCTTGGCGGAGAGGAGATCACCCTCCATTAACTTAAAATGGAGGTAAACCCCGCCAGCAGGTTGTGGATGCGGGTGAGCGTCTTCCACCCGATCAAGATACATCACATTAGGGGCTGGGAATACAGCGCGGACTCGCGCGCCGCTGATCCCACAGCCCCTCATGTGCAACCTCAACGTCTCGGGCGGATCCGACTCCATCACCATCATGAGCGGGCTGGAAGCCGGAGGCAGCCCCGGCGCCAGCGCAGCAGCGAAGAACTTCGCAAAGGTGCGTCCCCGTATGGACCGCCAGGGAAAGGAACCACCAGCGGGGGCGGAGATGGCACGCCGCCCCGCCCGCCTCTTCCCCGAGCGCCTCGAGCTCGTCCACGACCTCGCCCCCGGAGGGGAACCGCCGGCGGAGGCGGAGACGGCGCGCCGCCTCCTCCGCCTCTCCCCCGGGCTCCTCGACCTCGACCATGACCTCGCCCCCTCCCTCTTCCCCTTGTGGCTGGCTCTGCCACCCTGGGCGTGGGATTGGGAGGGGTGCGCTGTCTAGCTGCAACCCTCGCCGCCACCGATGGAGAACCAAGGTTCCCTTTCTCCATGGCGAAAGGGAGAAAGGGGAGCAGAAGCTGAAGAACGGAAGGGATGGGAGAGTGCGGGCTTCTGCGCTCCCCTTCTGCCCTTCTTAAAAGAAGCAAGGTGGGGCTCGGCCGCCCTTTCGGCGAATCAAGGCCGCAGGAAGAGCAGGGAATCAAAGCGGACCTGCTGCCTCTGCTCGCATAGCGGCCCAGTTCCCACTTCCACCGCCCGTGACCCGAGTGCATGGGAACCACGTGGCGGAGATGCAGAGCGAGGCGACAGATGAGGCGACCTCACCGCCGCCCACTTCACCCATGACACCACAATTAGCAGCGTGCCGTTATAGAGGAGCAGCGGTGGTAGCGTGCCGTTCGTGGGAGATGTGGTGGGTCCAAGGCAAATAACGGCGTAATCAAGACCCGCAGCGGCGCTCGTGCCTTTGTTTTGGGCCTGGCCCATGAGCTTAGCGTCGTGTGTAGCCCGAGCCGGGGCTCTGCCGGTGTACTAGAGTAGGGTACCCAAGTACCCCGAACTTCGTCTGCAGGCGATTCTGGCGCCACAGTCGGGCGGCTTGATAACCGCCAAGGTCTCGGCGGCTCCCTTAGAGCCATTCAAGAACAAAGCAGTCAAGACCCGGCAAGAGGAGCTTGCGGGAATACACCTCGAGCGCCAAAGGAAGCGAGGCCCGGCAAAAGGAGCTTGCGGGAAGGCTTGGCGGCGCTGAACCCCCAAAGCGCGACAAGGTTCCCTTGGCAAAGCGCTTGCAGGCGGCGACCTCTCTTCATCTCCGCTCCAGCTCACCCGTAGCGTGTCACCACAGGGCTCTCCCAATCTGGCGTGTCGGCGGGCCGTGCAGCCAGCGAGAGAGTAGCGACGAGGCAATGACGAGCCACCATCGTGGCGGACGGAGGCGCCTGCGGTCCTGTTACCTGTTGAGGCGGCGTGAGGCGGGCATTGATGACTCTTGTCCCTTGCCGTCGAGTTAGGTATAGATTCTTGTACCTTTGTACAAGCGGTGTACCAACCTAGGTTTTTACCATTGTAACCTTGTCTACTTGCCACATGTGGTAACCCCTTGTGCCTATAAAAGGAGGCCGAGGGCAGCGTAGAAAGGGTTGGCGGGGTTTCTAGTCCAGCTCGACAGTTCATCACACTCGGGCTAGGTCTTGTAGCCAGCATTGCTCCCTAGCAAGAACACAAGAGAATCCACAAAGCAGCAGTAGGAGTATTATCTCTCCGGAGAGCTCCGAAGCTGGGTAAACCCCCTCGTGTGCATCGCCTCGATCCGCTCTTTGTGCAATCTCTGCTCCCCTCCGAACCACAAGGGACCCAGGTCCCATAGGTGCTCGTGGGGCACGATCAGCTCACCCCCGACAGACACCAAGTTTAAATGGACTGAGGAATGTGAGGCCAGTTTCCAGGAATTGAAGAAACGTTTGGTTACCTCACCAGTATTGATTCTGCCCGATCAGCGCAAGGATTATGAAGTATATTGCGACGCTTCTCGTCGAGGACTTGGAGCAGTGCTTATGCAGGAGGGAAGAGTTGTTTCGTATGCCTCACGACAGCTTAAACCTCATGAGTTGAATTATGCTACACTTGATTTGGAGTTAGCAGCCGTAGTGCACGCATTGAAGACATGGAGACATTTTCTCATCGGAAACCATTGTGAGGTGTACACGGATCACAAGAGTTTGAAGTACATCTTCATGCAGAAGGAGTTGAACCTCAGGCAAAGGAGATGGTTGGAGCTCATCAAGGATTATGATATGAGATTGCATTATCACCCCGGAAAGGCTAACGTGGTAGCCGATGCGTTGAGCCGCAAGAGCCATGTCAACACGCTCATGGATGGAGAGTTACCAAAGGAGTTAGCCGAGGATCTTTGTGAGCTATGTTTGGAGATAGTTCCGAGAGGCTATGTAGCAGCATTGGAGATTCAGTCTACTTTGATGGATAAGATCAGAGAAGCTCAGAAGACAGGCAAGGAGATTGCCGAAATAAAGGAGAAAATGAGCAAAGGAAAAGCTAAGGGATTTCGTGAGGATGAGCATGATACCTTATGGTTTGAGGACCGCGTTTATGTGCCTAATGACCCGGAGATCAGGAAGTTGATTCTGCAAGAGGCCCATGATTCACCGTATTCGATTCACCCAGAAAATACCAAGATGTATCTGGATTTGAAGGACACTATCAGTGGACGGAATGAAGAAGGATATTATGGATGCGTAGCGATATGTGATGTATGTCGAGAGTAAAGGCGAGCATCGAAGCCAGCAGGATTGCTACAGCCATTGCCGATACCCGAATGTAAGTGGGATAAGCTAGGCATGGATTTTATCACAGGATTACCCAGGACTCGTTTACGCTATGACTCGATATGGGTTGTAGTCGATCGTTTGACGAAGGTAGCTCATTTCATCCCAGTGAAGACCACTTACACTAGTGCTAAGTTGGCAAAGATATACATGACCAGGATCGTATATGCGCATGGAGTTCAAGGAGCATTGTATCGAGATAGAGGAACCGGTTTACCTCAAAGTTTTGGAATCGATTACGAAACTTTGGGTACCGAACTAAGTTGATACAGCCTTTCATCCATGAGCAGATGGACATACCGAGAGAGTCAATCAGATTACGGAGGACATGATGAGAGCTTGTGCGCTAGATTATGGATCTAGTTGGGGCGAAAATTTGCCATATCGGAGTTCTCTTACAACAACGATTATCAATCCGGTTTGAAGATGGCCCTTCGAAGCTCTTTACGGAAGGAGGTGCGAGGACACCGTTGTTGTGGGGCGAAGTTGGAGACCGCCGATTGTTTGGACCAGATTTGATTAAGGATGCGGCGAAGGTGAAGTTGATTCGCGATAGGCTCAAGGTAGTCGATCCGAGCGGAAGAGCTACGCGGACTCTAAGCGCAAGGAGACAGCTTTCTGAAGTCGGAGCGAGTTTATCTTCGTGTATCGCCACTTCGAGGAGTTAAGCGCTTTGGAGTTAAGGGGAAGTTAGCGCCACATTTTGTGGGACCCTACAAAGTTTTGGAGCGTATGGGAGAGGTTGCCTACAAATTGGATTTGCCCGAAGGATTGTCAGGAGTTCACGATGTGTTCCACGTTTCCCAGTTGAAGAAGTGCCACGCAGAGATGGCTGATATACGGCTGAGAGATCTGATTGCGGCTGGGCGATTGATTGGATAGTGATTTTACCTATGAGGAGAGGCGGTCAAGATTCTCGAATATGCCGGCCGAGTCACCCATGACAAGGTTATCAAGTTTTGCAAAGTTGATTGGAGCCACCATACGGAGGATGAAGCCACACGGGAGCGAGAGGAATATCTACTGAAGGACCACCCTCACCTATTGTCTAGCCAACCCGAATCTCGAGGGAGAGATTCATCTTAAGGGGGGTAGGTTTGTAACATCCCAAATTTTCAATTTGGAATATTATACATTAGATCATCATTGCATATCATATTTTATTGCATTTTGGCTCGATCCTAGAAATTCTACGCAACTCAAGGACCCACGGAGAGAGTTCATTTTGGCTCGATCCTAGAAATTCTACGCAACTCAAGGACCCACGGAGAGAGTTGGGGATTTCTTTTTTTTCATATTTGAATTTCCTCAAATTTTGAAAATAGGATCATTTGATTTTATTTATTTTATCTTCAATTATTTTTATCATAAAAATATGAGAGAGGGAATAAAATGAATTCCACAAAATAAATAAATATTGGGGATTTAATAATAAAATCAAATAAGATTTTATTTTGGAGTTTATTGCTATTTTATTTGAATTTAGGAAAAATGCGCGTTTTTCAAAATTGCATTTGGGCCCCAAATAAATGTTCATATTGTCCATCTTGATTTTAGAAGTCGGGGAAAATTTATTTCGGGATTTTTGGAGTCCGTTTAGTTTTTTTATTTATTTTTCTACGCGTAATGATTTAAAAAAAGATACCGACCTAGCCGGGTCGTACCCGACCCGGACTCTAGCCCGGCCGGCCTTTATAAGCCGGGGGAGCCCAGCCCGAGCCGCCCCAAACCCTAGCCCCAGCCCCGCCGCCGCCCCCGCCGCCGGAGTAGCCGTCGCCGCCGCCGACCCGCACCCCGAGGTAGCCGCCAGTTTTTTTTTTAAACCGTTAGGTTTATTTTCGAAAACCCTAGATCTATTTTTCCTAATAGATCGGTTCGGTTTTTTTTTTGGTTTATTTATTTAGCGGACGTTCGTCCGTACGTTCGTTTTAACGAACAGTTTTAAATCGTTTAACCGAGCAATGACGTTAGTTTGTTAGCTTTGTTAAATGCATTTTTCTTTTCTCGGATTTTCCGCAATTATTTCTGATCGCGATTTCTGATCCAATTTTCGTTTTAGTATAACTTTCCACTCGTTTATCAGAATCAGGCGATTCAAGTGCCTAGAGTTTCGTCTCAAAACCCTCTTTCCATTTAACCAACTCAAACAAGTTTTTGTTATTATAAAATTTGACTTAGGTCCAGAATAATAAAACGAAGCTTGTTTCTTTCGCCGTTTGATTTTCGTTGCTTCGTTTGATTTGATTCTTTTTGCAAACCGGAGTTCTTAAGTTGAACTTTCTGGTTAGATCTCTTATTTGAGTTTAGTTGTGCATTATATGAGTGCTTATTGTATGCTTGTTTGTTTGCGATAGAGTACCCGGAGTGTGCCGCATTAGATCAATCTCTAGGTTTCACGGATCATCAGCAAGGCAAGTAACACTTTGATCATACCTCTTTACTACCCAGTTTTATTGCATTAGATCAATCCTCAAACAATTGCATGATTAGGATATGATTAATATGTGGGTTTTGGGAAGTAGATGAGGTAGAACCTATTACCTATTTTGTTATCAAACCTTTGGGAGTTACTTCTATGTTCGCTTATAATACTATGCTATGCTAGTAGACGTAGAATGGGTGAGTGTTTCCATGACAGATGTGATATTGTTAAATTAATGGTTTACTTAAGGTGGCAACTTAAATTCACATCTGGGTGGATTGAGGCACCTGGGGAACCCAGTGTTGCCTGTATTTTGGAAATCCCGGGGTACCGTGTGATTCTCCTATGGACCGCCACCCAGGGTCAAAGGGATTATGAGATTATTAATGCTAGAAACTTCCGTGTGCAGCCGCAAGCTAATATGGGCTCTAGCATAGTTGATTAAGTTGCGTGAGCTCTTGAAGAGGTAGACTAGCAGATGTAGGGGATGTAGGTTGGTACTGTCTACCCGGAGTAGAGAGTTAATGCTTATGAAAGACTGTGTCTCGATCATCCGTTTCTCAAACACCATGTAGTGTGAGAAACCAAGCAGAGGAGATCGAGTCTTGCGAGGAAAAGTGCGCAAACCTCTGTAGAGTGTATAAACTAATCATGGTTAGCCGTGTCCCCGGTTATGGACGTTTTGAGTATCTAGTACTTGGATTATCATGTGAATCTCATCATGTTACTTGAATTAAATTTTGTTGGGTTTAATGATGATGCTTAACTGGGATTGAGTTGGAGTACCCTTCTCAAGTTTAACAACCACCATGATAGTTAAATAAAATTTATTCTTTTGTTGTAGGAAAAAATTGGCTTTATGCAAAACTGTAACCATAGAGCTTTCCACCAGCCATATATGCATGTAGTGATAGCATTATTCTGTTCATTACTCTCTAAGTGTTACATTGCCAGCATATTCCATGTGCTGACCCGTTTTCGGGCTGCAACGTTCATGTTGCATACTTTTCAGACGATGAGTAAGGTGCCTTAGGTCATGATCTTATACTCAGTGATGCCGTTGGAGTTGATGGACTCGCTTATCTTCCAAGCCTTCCGCTGTTACCGTTATTAGATGGCCTTAAGCCATATTTATTGTAATAAGTTCTCTTTTGAGACATTCGATGTAATAAGTGTGTGATTGCTACTCTGTTATAAATCCTTCAAGTACTGTGTATGTCAGCATTACCGATCCAGGGATGACACTGAAGCACAGAGATCAGACAGTTTGAGGTCTGGTCGCTACACCTCTAATGGGTATACACATATTTTAGTTGCTGTTGATTACGTTACTAAGTGGGTAGAAGCTATTCCAACTAGTAGTGCTGATCATAACACCCCTATTAAGATGCTTAAAGAAGTTATTTTTCCGAGGTTTGTAGTCCCTAGATATTTAACAACTGATGGTGGTTCACACTTTATTCATGGTGCTTTTCATAAAATGCTTGCTAAGTATGACGTTAATCATATAATTGCATCTCCATATCACCCACAGTCTAGTGGCCAAGTAGAACTGAGTAAAAGAGAGCTTAAATTGATTTTGCAAAAGACTGTTAATAGATCTAGAAAGAATTGGTCCAAGAAACTTGATGATGCATTATGGGCTTATAGAACTGCATATAAAAATCCTATGGGTATGTCTCCATATAAAATGGTTTATGGAAAAGCATGTCACTTACCTCTCGAACTAGAACATAAGGCATATTGGGCCATTAAAGAGCTCAATTATGATTTCAAACTTGCCGGTGAGAAGAGGTTATTTGACATTAGCTCACCTGATGAATGGAGAACTCAAGCCTATGAGAATGCCAAACTGTTTAAAGAAAAAGTTAAAAGATGGAATGACAAAAGGATACAAAAGCGTGAGTTTAATGTAGGTGATTATGTGTTGCTTTTCAACTCTCGTTTAAGACTTTTTGCAGGAAAACTCCTCTCTAAATGGGAAGGTCCTTACGTTATCGAGGAGGTCTATCGTTCCGGTGCCATAAAAATCAACAATTTCGAAGGTACAAATCCGAAGGTGGTGAACGGTCAAAGAATAAAACATTATATCTCAGGTAATCCCATAAATGTTGAAACCAATGTGATTGAAACCGTAACCCTGGAGGAATACATAAGGGACACTTTCCAGAATGTTTCAGACTCCGAAAAGGAATAGGTATGTGGTACGGTAAGTAAATCGACTCCAAAACAGTTGTAATGGCATTTTTTCTCCGTTTGGGATATTTAAGAAAATAGGAAAATAAGAAGTAGTCCGGGAAGGACATGAGGCATCCACGAGGGTGGAGGGCGCTCCCTAACCCCCTGGGCATGCCCCCTGACTCGTGGACACCTCGTTTGCTCTCCGGACTCTGTTTTCTTGCACGATACTTCTTGTGGTCGGTAAAAATTCATTATATAATCTCCGAAGGTTTTGACCACCGTACCATGACAAAATCGTCTGTTTTTGTTTTGAGTTGTTTCTATCGTAGATTAGAGCGAGATGTCTTCTCGAGAGTCAATAGGGGAGAGTCGGGTGTCTCATCCAACACCGGGACCAGGAGCAAACAGCGATGCTGACCACTTTGGGCCATCAATGGAGGAAGAGATGGAGGCCGATTTGAAAAGGATAGATGCCATGGAGGAGGATCAAGAAGTTACTTCTCGCTTCCGAGCCGGATTCACGATGGGGGAACTACAGAGCTCAGCTATTCCAAACTCGGTCATACCTTACAATGTTAGATTTCTTTCTTATGAAAATATGAAAAAGAGAGTCACTTGTTCTCCAGCAGCTATGCAACATCCATGGGTGAAAGGAGCTTTAGCCATCACGGGTAATCTTCGTAAGGAAATAATGGACCTCAAGCAGCAAGTCCATAAGCTCGAGGAGGAGAATCGTATCCTGAGGGGCATCATCGCCAAGAATATCACATCACCACCCCGAAGAAAGAGACATGAACACATGGGTATGGGCACTCCCCTTGGCAACTGCCAAGCTTGGGGGAGGTGCCCCGGTATTGTATCACCATCACACTCCTATCTTTACCGTTTTTCTTAGTTTGATCCTTTTGGTAATATCTTGATCTAGTAGAATAAAGTTTTAGAATGATCTAGTTTTGAGTTTTGCTTTATGATTCCTCTATGTAATCGAGTACGTGAGCTATATATAATAAAGATTAGTCTTGACTCAAGGGCTTTGCTATCTTGCTATGATCTTGAGGGAATAAAAGAAAAAGAAAGAATAGAAAAAATAATAAAGAGATCATATGGATCTTATGGAGAGTAATGACTTCACATATTAATAGTATGATGAATAAAAGTTGTTGAGAGTTGGCAAGGATAGTTTTGGTCATCTTGCAATTAATAGGAAGTAATAAAGAAAGAGAGGTTCTCACATATAAATATACTATCTTGGACATCTTTTTTGATTGTGAGCACTCATTAAAATATGACATGCTAAAGAGTTGATGTTGGACAAGGAAGACAACGTAATGGGTTATGTTTTCTTATATCCGAAATAAAGTATATTGATGGATCATCCAACATGTTGAGCTTGCATTTCCCTCTCATGCTAGCCAAATTCTTTGCACCAAGTAGAGATACTACTTGTGCTTCCAAATATCCTTAAACCCAGTTTGCCATGAGAGTCCACCATATCTACCCATGGATTGAGTAAGATCCTTCAAGTAAGTTGTCATTGTTGCAAGCAATAAAAATTGCTCTTTAAATATGTGTGATTTATTAGTGTGGGAGAAAATAAGCTTTATACGATCTTGTTATGTGGAAGAAATAAAAGTGACGGGCTGCATAATAAAGGTCCATATCAAAAGTAGCAATATAAAGTGATGTTCTTTTGCATTAAGATTTTGTTCATCCAACCCTAAAAGCACATGACAACCTCTGCTTCCCTCTGCGAAGGGCCTATCTTTTATTTTTGCCTTATACCTTATACAAGAGTCATGGTGATCTTCACCTTTCCTTTTTACATTTTATCCTTTGGCAAGCTCATTGTGTTGGAAAGATCCTGATATATATATATATCCAATTGGATGTAAGTTATCATGAACTATTATTGTTGACATTACCCTTGAGGTAAAAGGTTGGGAGGCGAAACTATAAGCCCCTATCTTTCTCGGTGTCCGATTAAAACTCCATACCCATAAGTATTGCGCGAGTGTTAGCAATTGTGAAAGACTAAATGATAGTTGAGTATGTGGACTTGCTGAAAAGCTCTTATATTGACTTTTTCCAATGTTATGATAAATTGCAATTGCTTCAATGACCGAGATTATAGTTTGTTAGTTTTCAATGAAGTTTCTGATTCATACTTGACATTGTGAATAGATTGTTACTTTAGCATAAGAAATCATATGACAATATTTATATATGTTGTTGTTATAAGAATGATCATTATGCCCTCATGTCCGTATTTTATTTTATCGAAACCTCTATCTCTAAACATGTGGACATATTTTTCGATATCGGCTTCCGCTTGAGGACAAGCGAGGTCTAAGCTTGGGGGAGTTGATACGTCAATTTTGCATCATGCTTTTATATCGATATTTATTGCATTATGGGCTATTATTACACATTATGCCACAATACTTATGCCTTTTCTCTCTTATTTTACAAGGTTTACATGAAGAGGGAGAATGCCGGTAGCTGGAATTCTGGGCTGGAAAAGGAGCAAATATTAGAGACCTATTCTGCACAACTCCGAAAGTCCTGAAACTCCACGGAAGTTATTTTTGGAATTTATCAAAAATATTGAGCGAAGAAAGTATCAGAGGGGGACCACCCACCGTCCATAAGGGTGGGGCGCCCTACCCCCCTGGGCGCGCCCCCTGCCTCGTGGGCCACCTGGCAGGCCACTAATAACCCACAAGTATAGGGGATCGCAACAGTTTTCAAGGGTAGAGTATTCAACACAAATTTATTGATTCGACACAAGGGGAGCCAAAGAATATTCTCAAGTATTAGCAGCTGAGTTCTCAATTCAACCACACCTGGATAACTTAATATCTGCAGCAAAGTATTTAGTAGCAAAGTAGTATGGAAGTAACGGTAACGATAGCAAAAGTAACAGTAGCAACTTTGTAGTAATTGTAACAGTGGCAACGGTAAAGTAACTAAGCAAAGATTAATATGTGAAAAGCTCGTAGGCATTGGATCAGTGATGGATAATTATGTCGGATGCGGTTCATCATGTAACAATTATAACATAGGGTGACACAGAACTAGCTCCAGTTCATCAATGTAATGTAGGCATGTATTCCGAATATAGTCATACGTGCTTATGGAAAAGAACTTGCATGACATCTTTTGTCCTACCCTCCCGTGGCAGCGGGGTCCTATTGGAAAGTAAGGGATATTAAGGCCTCCTTTTAATAGAATGCCGGACCAAAGCATTAACACTTAGTGAATACATGAACTCGTCAAACTATGGTCATCACCGGTAAGTATCCCGATTATTGTCACTTCGGGGTTAGCGGATCATAACACATAATAGGTGACTATAGACTTGCAAGATAGGATCAAGAACTCACATATATTCATGAAAACATAATAGGTTGAGATCTGAAATCATGGCACTCGGGCCCTGGTGACAAGCATTAGGCATAGCAAAGTCATAGCAACATCAATCTTAGAACATAGTGGATACTAGGGATCAAACCCTAACAAAACTAACTCGATTACATGATAAATCTCATCCAACCCATCACCGTCCAGCAAGCCTACGATGGAATTACTCACGCACGACAGTGAGAATCATGAAATTGGTGATGGAGGATGGTTGATGATGACGACAACGACGGATTCCCCTCTCAGGAGCCACGAACAGACTCCAGATCAGCCCTCCCGAGAGAGATTAGGGCTTGGCGGTGGCTCCGTATCGTAAAACGCGATGAATCCTTCTCTCTGATTTTTTCTCCCCGAACGTGAATTTATGGAGTTGGAGTTGAGGTCGGTGGAGCTCCAGGGGGCCCACGAGGCAGGGGGCGCGCCGAGGGGGTAGGCGCGTCCCCACCCTCATGGACAGGGTGTGGGGCCCCTGGTCTTGATTCTTTCGCCAGTATTTTTTATTAATTCCAAAATTAATCTCCGTGAATTTCAGGTCATTCCAAGAACTTTTATTTCTGCACAAAAATAACACCATGGCAATTCTGCTGAAAACAATGCCAGTCCGGGTTAGTTCCATTCAAATCATGCAAGTTAGAGTCCAAAACAAGGGCAAAAGTGTTTGGAAAAGTAGATACGATGGAGACGTATCAACTCCCCCATGCTTAAAGCTTTTCTTGTCCTCAAGCAATTCAGTTGACAAACTGAAAGTGATAAAGAAAAACTTTTACAAACTCTATTTGCTCTTGTTGTTGTAAATATGTAAAGCCAGCATTCAAGTTTTCTGCAAAGATTATGAACTAACCATATTCTCGATAACATTTAGGTCTCATGTTTACTTATACCAATGGCATAATCAACTAGCGAGCAATAATAATAAATCTCGGATGACAACACTTTCTCTAAACAATCATAATATGGTATAACAAGATGGTATCTCGCTAGCCCTTTCTGAAACCGCAAAACATAAATGCAGAGCACCTCTGAAGATCAAGGACTGACTAGGCATTGTAATTCATGGTAAAAGAGATCCAGTCATAGTCATACCCAATATAAATTAATAGTAATGGATGCAAATGACAGTGGTGCTCTCCAACTGGTGCTTTTTAATAAGAGAGTGATGACTCAACATAAAAGTAAATAGATAGGCCCTTCGCAGAGGGAAGCAGGGATTTGTAGAGGTGCCAGAGCTCGATTTTTAAAACAGAGATAAATAATATTTTGAGTGGCATACTTTCATTGTCAACATAACAACCGAGAGATCTAGATATCTTCCATGCTACACACATTATAGGCGGTTTCCAAACAGAATGGTAAAGTTTATACTCCCCCACCACCAACAGGCACACTCCACGGCTGGTCCGAAACAATGGGTACCGTCCATACCAACAACAATCCTGGGGGAGTTTTGTTTGCAATTATTTTGATTTGATTTAAGCATGGGACAGGGCATCCCGGTTACCCTGCCATGTTCTCATGAGTGAGGAGCGGAGTCCACTCCTCTTGAGAATAATCCGCCTAGCATGGAAGATACAGACAACCCTATTTGATACATGAGCTATTCAAGTATACAAAACAGAATTTCATTTGAAGGTTTAGAGTTTGGCACATGCAAATTTACTTGGAATGACAGGTAGATACCGCATATAGGAAGGTATGGTGGACTCACATGGAATAACTTTGGGGTTTTATGGAAGTGGATGCACAAGCAGTATTCCCGCTTAGTACAAGTGAAGGCTAGAAAGAGATTGGGAAGCGATCAACTAGAGAGCGACAACAGTCATGAACATGCATTAAAATTAATCAACACTGAGTGCAAGCATGAGTAAGATATAATTCACCATGAACATAAATATCGTGAAGGCTATGTTGATTTTGTTTCAACTACATGCGTGAACATGTGCCAAGTCAAGCCACTCGAATCGTTCAAAGGAGGATACCACCCTATCATACCACATCACGAGGCAGGGGGGCATGCCCAGGGGGGTAGGGCGCGCCCTGGACCCTCATGGCCAGGTGGTGTGGCCCCCTGACGTGTTCTCAGTGCCAAATATTCTTAAATATTCTAGAAAAAAAATCATGTTTCAATTTCGGGATATTTGGAGAACTTTTATTTTCGGGGTATTTTTTTATTGCAAGGATAATTCAGAAAACAGACAGAAAATACTATTTTACTTTATTTAATCTAAATAACAGAAAGTAAAAGGAGGGTACAGAGAGTTGTGCTTTCTAACTTCATCCATCTCATGCTCATCAAAAGGAATCCACTAACAAGGTTGATCAAGTCTTGTTAACAAACTCTTTTCGAATAACATGAAACCGGAGAATTTTCGAATAACACTAGGTTACCTCAACGGGGATATGCACGTCCCCAAGAATAAGAATATCATATTTCTTCTTGACAGTAGGAATAGGAAATTCAAAACCTCCAATAATAATCGATGGGATTTTCCAATAGAATTGATACTGTGGACTTGAGGTTGTTTCCTCGGAAAGTGTACCGTATGCTCATTACCATTAACATGAAAAGTGACATTGCCTTTGTTGCAATCAATAACAGCCCCTGCAGTATTCAAAAAGGGGTCTACCAAGGATAATCGACATACTATCGTCCTCGGGAATATCAAGAATAACAAAGTCCGTTAAAATAGTAACATTTGCAACCCCAACAGGCACATCCTCACAAATACCGACAGGTATAGTGTCGGTGTACAAAAGTAGGGGCTCTCCTTTTGACCCCTTTACTTGTGCACGGGCAGTCAGAGCCTCCCGCCACGGCCGCACATAACAGGGCAGGGAAAGGGAAGCCAGAGAGAAGCCGAAGGCACAAGACGAAGCAAAGCAACGACAAGGACCAAGGCCACAAAGATCAGATGGACGAAGCAGGTTTCCCCAGAAAGGACCCTTGCCAGGGGTAGCCTCAGCGACCCCGGCAAGACCCTTGCCGGGGCAGCTCGCCCACGCCAGCCGAGCGGGCCACCCTCAAGCCCACCAACACTCGACAAATGCGTTGGGACAGGGCTCGGGAGGCACCTCCGTGGTGGCATGCAGATCTTTGTGAAGACAAAGAATAGTCAAGATCAAATGAGGATAGGAAGGCAGCCATCCTCACCGAAGAAACCCACAAGACCCCCAGCAAGATCCTTGCCGGGGATGCCTGTGCGCCACGGCAAGACCCTTGCCGGGCCACCCGGCAGGGCCCTCACCAAGCGCACCAGCAGGGCCACTGTCGGTGTCAAAACCGGCGGATCTCGGGTAGGGGGTCCCGAACTGTGCGTCTAGGCGGATGGTAACAGGAGACAAGGGACACGATGTTTACCGTGTTGGGCCCTCTTGATGGAGGTAAAACCCTACGCCCTGCTTGATTGATATTGATATTGTGGATGTTTACAAGAGTGGATCTACCACGAGATCAAGGAGGCTAAACCCTAGAAGCTAGCCTATGGTATGATTATCGGGGTTGTGATTGTTTTCCCACGGACTAAAGCCATCCGGTTTATATAGACACCGGAGAGGGCTAGGGTTACATAGAGTCGGTTACAATGGTAGGAGATCTACACATCCGTATCGCCAAGCTTGCCTTCCACGCCAAGGAAAGTCCCATCCGGACACGGGGGGAAGTCTTCAATCTTGTATCTTCATAGTCTTGGAGTCCGGTCGATGATGATAGTCCGGCAAATGATAGTTCGGCTGATGATGATAGTCCGGCTACCCGGACACCCCCTAATCCAGGACTCCCTCAGTAGCCCCTGAACCTGGCTTCAATGACGATAAGTCCGGCATGTATATTGCTTGGCATTGCAAGGCGGGTTCCTCCTCCAAATGATAGAAGATTGGAAACACCAGGATAGTGTCCGGCTCTGCAAAATAAATTCCACATTCCACCGGAGGGAGAATAATAATATATAAACAAGCTCAATCTGCTGACGTTTTCCGTGGCATGACGTCACACCACTACCAAGCCATTACTCGAATTGTTTTTTACTTTACCACCTCAGCGCATTTAGCGAAGCGGTTTCCTTGGCACGTCTTGTCGAAGCAGAGATCACGTTTCCCCTTAATCCGGATTCTCATCAATACGGGCGTAGTAATTCCAACGCGCCCGTCCGCCACCCCTCTATCGGCGAGTTCCAAACGGTCACGGAGACGACTCTTGGTATTCTCCCTCTTTATAACGGGACCAAGGCTCGTTTCTTTTTCTTCAACCTTCCGTCGAATCCTCTCCACGCTCCAAGTTCCAGCACCTAGAGCCCCAGATTGAGCGCGCGGACCTTCAACGATGTCGGTTCCGACCTCGAGGGCGGTGGGCGCCCTCCTCCGTCACGGAGGAGGGCGTGCTAAGCTGCGGGAGGCCAAGTACATCTTCGAGATTTCGCTGGGTTGCTGCGAAGGGCAGGCCATCCCTACCCCGAGCCCGGCGAGTATGTCGTCTTCGTATCCCACCTCCGTCGGGGTTTAGGCTTCCGATGGATCCTTTCGTGAGAGGGCTCATGTTTTACTATGGGTTGGAATTCCACGACTTGGCTCGAGTCCATCCTCCATATATCCGCATTTATTGTCATCTGCGAAGCCTTCCTCGCGTCACCCCACACTTTGGCCTGTGGTGAAGACTTTCAATGTGGCGCGAAGATGATCGGCGTCAGCGGAGTGTGGCGGGCGGCCATAAGTAGGAGAGCCGATGCCCGTGGCCGCTGGCTCCTTCAAGAGGAGCTCGGCTGTGGCAGCAAGAGTGGTTCTATATTACCGTTCGAGGGGCGCAGACAACAGCCGCCGCCCTATTCCGCCGGGACCTCGCGACGATTGATGTCGTGGGTCAACCAAGGAGCTCAGCGGGGGCCGTCAAAGGGCGTGCCCCTACTGCAGGGCGGTTGAGATCTCTTAACGAGGGAGATCGATATGGTGGTGGTGATGCAGGTTATGCTAATTAGGTGTCTCCTACCCTGCAAAGGCCGTCCTCTCCGGCTATGGGAGTTCAATCCGGAGGGCCCACGGATTCTTCAACACTTCATGGGTATGACACCCCTGGAGATGTATAACTTATTCTTGGATCGCAAGAGGTGCGTCCGGAATTGACCGAGATCTTTGGACTAAGCTGCAATCGCCGGATACTCAAGTAAGTAGTTCCAAGTCCGGACATACCGTTTGTTTGCCTTTCAATGATCCGCCTTATGACCGATCCCCTTCTACACAGGAGTGGATAGCGGAAGCAAAATTAATATAGTGTCGGCCCCCTCCCGAGACGCGCGGATCCGTGCTGGTCCGGATGCTGGAGGTTGTGCCTTTGGAAGAAAGCGAAGGGGAAAGCAGGAAAGCTAATGCCTCGCCTAAGGAGGCTTTTGAACAAGGGGGGGTCGAGAATCCCTCCTACCAAGGGGAGAAGAGGACTGCCTCCGAAGACCCGGGGAAAAAAGCCCCTAAACGGGGGAAGAAATCTTCGCCGGAGGGTCCTGCGTCCGGGGAGGCCCCGGGCGCACAATCTCCCTTAATGAGCCAGCCCTCCAACGAGCCGTAAGTAGAAAGAAAAGAGTTTTTCAATAATGGACATCCCTATTTATGCTTCTGAGGATAACAAAAGTTTTTACCTTGTAGTTCGGATCTCCGTCCTTCGCAGATGAGCTCGTCTTGGGGACCTTCGTCCGGAGATGATAGAGAGCGAGGCGCCCCGTCCGGCGCCGTTGGATAGGGCGGACGAGCACTGAAGTGTAAATCACGGAGGAGCCCCGAGTGTGGCAAAGCCGGATAGTTCGGCACCAACTTGTGTGCTGGTGAAGGATCTGCTCGAGAAGCGTCTATCTCGGAAGATCAGCACGAATTGATGGCGTGGTGATTGAAAGGATTTTCGTCCGCCAAGGCGGGTTGCATGATGCCGTCGGGAGTTCTTGGCGGGGTTTGAGGTATGTAAAATAACACACCTTTTAACAGTTTTGCATATAGAATCGCCTGTATAGATAGTAGCCCCGAGACTCGGTGGGTTGTCGATATCGACAACGTGCCGAGGATCAAAATCGCAGGTTTTAAATTCCGTCGTGCCTATGCAGGTGGCGGGTCGTCCGAGGCCAGCGGACTTATGGAGTGCCGAACTAAGCGGCAACTCGATGTGGCGGATGAAGACATCGCGCTGATCAGCGAAGCGACTTGATGAGTCGCAAGGTAAGTGTTACTGGCGGACACATGGTAAGGGGCGAAGCCAACTCCTTACAAAATTTGCGTGAAATGCAGATAGTGTCGCTGCCGTGGAGAGTCTTTGGGCGAACTTGCTCAAGCCAAGGAGCAGGCGGAAGGAGTGATCGGCAGCCTCGGCGCCGAGGAGTTAGCGGCGAAAAGGCCGCTGCTGCGGAGGCGGGAAGAGACAGCCGATATGGCTGTGAAGTTAAAGAGGCTACCGACCGCAATGAGGCTCTTGGGAAGGGCGCCTAAGCGGGCAGGAAGACCTGCGGAAGGCCACCGTTGAAACCAAGAATGCCCGCTCTGCAATGCGGGCCATGAAGGAACAGCTGCGCCGGGCGGGGAGATTGTAGCCGGCAAGCCTTTTACGCTGCGCCGAAGGTTCCGGAGTTCAAAATATGCTCAGCTGGGCCAACTGTGGTGTCGAAGGACCTTATATGGACTTAGCGGCGAGTGCGGCGGATGCCGTTGTGCATTTTCGAAGCGGAAGGATCATCGACGGAAGAGCTGTTTTGGTCTCAATTCCATAGTCCGGGCGTTCACTTCCGTTGACCGATCGTTTGGCTGAGTGGGCTGAGCTAAATAGGTTGTCGGGCTTGCTATGGCGGATATAGTGACCCATATCCGGTCGGATAGGCCCCACCGAAGAGTTACTTTGGCTTATTGCAGCAATTTCTTGGGGCGGTGCCGCATATCAAAGCGATGAAGCGGTCGGCCTGCATAGAGGTGCGCGGATGGCGCTCGCCGTGTGAAGACACATTGGACGAGATGGATGCCACTGCTGTTGCGACCCGGGCTCGGATAATAACGGCTACCCGCCAAGCACTATTTTGGCGAAGTGCTGCACGGTGCCCGTGTAATAGAGTCGCGATGCTCGAAAAATGTTACGTTGAATGAGCGTTCATATGATGTAAAAACGATTTTATGATGTAAGCGCCTTTTATACTTGTGCGTTCAAGTAATAGAATATCTCCTTTGCGGCTGTTCATGTATACGTATGTATAACCTGAAAGATGGCACTCGTCGGCTTCAGCCCCCACGCACGAGGTGCGGGGTGTTCATAAAAATAGCGCGTTTTCACACTTAATCGGCGTCTCGGTCCTGTAAAGGAGGTGGTAGCGTAGCAAGCGAGGCAACGGACTATAATGCTTTATCACTTTCACTTAGCCATGGAGTTCGAGGGTGGGGCTACGACATAGCCCACCGGGGCACCGTGCTCTCGAATTGGGCGGCGTATGTACTGGCGAAGCGGCCCTTCGTCAGCGGAGGAATCCTAAACATTCCCAAGGTCGATCGAGTGGTTGACCGGTCTCTCATTGTATCATGACGGTCAGTTTTCGGCTTTCTCTCTTGAGGTGCTCGCCCAGCGAAGCGGGGCACAATCGCAGATAGTTCTCCACGGAGCGCGTTAGCCGATGATCTGAGCGTAAGGCAGCAAAACACAGGAGCTGGGCAAACCCAACATTTGACCAAAGACATGATTCGGAGCTGATGCATATAAGGCCTAACTCGAGGCGCCGAACACTCCGAAGGTGTTCGGTCTTTATAATAGCGGGCAAAACAAAGCCCTAAGCCCCTTGTGTCAGTGCGGGCAGGTTCTCTTGGCGCGGCCGATGCCAAAACGCCGATCTCCACTCTGGTTATGCTGAAAACCAGGGATTATAGCAACAAGAGACAGAAGAAAGGTTTACGTAGGGTCTTAGTCGAAAAGAGTCCTTGCAGCGGGTCCCTACTGCGTCTGCGCTGTGTCTCCGTTGTGCCGTATCTCGGACGGGTGTGCACGCTGTTCATCTATAAAAAAGAGAGGAACTTGGTTGGAAAAGAAATCGTGCAAGAAAGTGCGTAAAAATTGAAATATAGATTAAGAAAGCTGAGCCTATGCTAGCTCATTATGGCTTGTATGTGCAAACCCTTGTGAGAGGGTGTGCGGCTAGGTAGCCCCTAGCTTATTTATTCCAGACTCGTCTAGCCGTGTCCGAGGTCTCAGGCGACCCTTTGATGAAACGATGCCACGTGGACCGGGCATTTGAAGCGTTGGAGACGCGGAATGTGGTATTGTATGGAAGTGGGCGAGAGCTTCTCGTCCCAGTGGTGCTTGATAGCTAGCTTAAGGGCCTGGCGCCGCTCCTTTGAAGGAAGTGCGGCTATGCCTTATTGTAATAGGGTCTATCCCTACTTGCGGATTGTGTCCGGATATAGCAGGTTTAAGTCACTGCCACCGTCCATCGACACCTGCGTTAATTGCAGTCCGTCTATTATGGGATCCGATATCAGGGCAGTCTATCCTGCGCTCCGGATATACGGACTAATCCGGATGGTCGAAAGTGATTGGTTTTGACATCAACCTTGGTCCACTAGGGTGGCTCGTCGATACTTGTCTTGGCGAGTGCCATGTTGGCTTTCCGTGTTTATCACGTGAAGCAAGTTTACTGTTTTGACTTCTCGAGGAAAGTCCTTTGACTTCGGTGCTCTGCTGGTGGGGCTCGTCATTGTCCTCGCTCGGCGTGTCGAGGCCTTGTGTCCGCATTAAGTCTGCGGACTGTTTAAAAACAACAATTTCGGTTGGTATGGTTTGCGAGCCTTCCGAAGTCTTGTGGATTTGACATATCCGATCTAAAATTTTGTTTAAATTTGATAGCTCGTCTCTGTTATCCTTAAGAGGCCGTGTTTTATTGTCTGGCCGCGAGCTTTTGAATCCGGCATTGACCGCCGTGCCCTGTGGGCTTTTTTCTTTATTCCGGCGCTGATCTTTCCTGCGCCTTGACTTTCCGTTTCCATCTCTGATCTCGGATGTACTCGGGTCGCTGGTGCTGCATCTTGCTAGCCAGCTGTCTTCTCCTGCGCAAAAGCGCGTCATGAGGCTTATTAGCGCGGCCATTGTTCTTGGCTTCTCTTGGCCGAGGTGTCTGGCGAGCCATTCGTCTCGGACGTTGTGTTTAAAAGCTGCTAAGGCTTCTGCGTCCGGACAGTCGACTATTTGGTTCTTTTTGGTAAGGAACCTGTTCCAGAATTTGCGCGCTGACTCTCCGGGCTGTTGGGTTATATGACTCAGGTCGTCGGCATCCGGAGGGCGGACATAAGTCCCTTGAAAATTTGCTCTAACGCGTCCTCAAGCTCTTCCCAACTTCCAACAGTGTTTTCGGGAGGCTTTTGAGCCAATGCCGAGCTGGCCCTTTGAGCTTGAGGGTAGGTATTTTATGGCGTGGAGATCGTCTCCTCTAGCCATGTGTATGTGTAGTATGTAGTCTTCTATCCAGACTCTGGGTCATTGTGCCGTCGTATGCCTCTATGTTTATGGGTTTAAACCTGCTGGAAATTCATGATCCAGCACCTCATCGGTGAAACATAAGCGGGTGTCTGGCGCCCCTATATTGGGTGTGCCGCTGTCTTGACGCTTGTCGTGGTATGTTACTTCCTGGGGTCCTCTTTTTGGCCGTAGATGGACCTAGTTGGGCCATCCGTTTTACCAGATTATAATTCGCTTGTGTGCAGCCCTGTTTGTTGTTTTGGGCACGTAAATGCGGCGTCTATCCGCCAGGCGGCCTCTTTATTTTTTGTTGTGAAGGCTCGATGGCTTCCTCGTCAAATTCTGGTAACAACTTGCGCTTCGGGTAGCTCTTGGTTTGATGGCGTTGCCATATTTGTCGATGTCTTGAATACTTTGCTCCACTTCATTACGGCGTGTCTTCTGCTGTTTTGAGCTTCCATTTCGCCTTCTTCAAACTTCTTGCAGTGGCGACGAGCTTTTTGCGTATGCTCTTATGCTCTGGTGTTGTGGCCGGACTGTTGATTACTTCGTGAAGGGGTTGATTATCCGGCTCGTCCTGTTCGTCGTCAGCTGGCTTGCCCTGCTCTATCGCTGGGTCGTTAGGAAGGCTGCTTTGATCGAGGCGGGACTTGGGGTGGCGTTTGCATCGCCGTTTTGGTTCTTTATCGGCGAGATTATCCTCTGTCGTGTCCCGTTGTTCCTCGTTATCGCTTTCCTTCGGGGTGTCCACCATTTATACGTCGTATGACGAGGTGGTCTTCCAGTGTCCTGTAGGCACTGGTTCTTGGTAGTCTCCGGCATCGTCGTCCATACCATCGATGTCTTCGGAGTCGTAGTCGAGTACGTCGGTTAAATCGTCGACGGTGTCTACGAAGTGGGTGGTGGGTGGGATCTGAATTTCTTTGTCATCCGCGTCCCAACCGTCCTGGCCGTAGTTCGGCCAGGGCTCTCCGGATAGCGAGAGATACTTCAATGAATTTATGATATCGCCAAAGGGCGAGTGCTGAAAGATGTCCGCAGCGGTGAATTCCATGATCGGCGCCCAATTGGATTCGACTGGCAGGGGTGCGGGAGGTACGGAGTCCAGCAGGGAGTCCGGCACCTCGGAGTCACGGGGTTTATGTGGGATAAGGTAAGTGTTCGGCTCCATCGCCGTAGAAATTGCGGCTCCCGAGGCGGTGTCTAGCCATCCGTCCTCGATTCGAGCGATCGGCTCCGGACTATGAGTCGGAGCGGATCCGGGCACTAGTGCAGAACCGGGCAATAGCACCGGTTCGTAAGGCCCTTTAGTGCGGTTACATAACCAGCACTAAAGTGTGGTCACTAAAGGCCCCCCTTTAGTACCGGTTCATACGAACCGGTGCTAAAGGCCAACCACGTGCACGAGCCAGCTCCGGGCGGAGCCCTTTAGTACCGGTTGGTAACACCAACGGTACTAAATGTTTAATGAGTTTTGTTTTATTTTTATTTTTCAATTAAATTTGTGTTATCAATTTAATTCTTTTTAGTTTGCTGGTATTTTACAATACTACACATTGTACGTATATATATATATATATATATATATATATATATATATATATATATATATATATATATATATATAATTTCTAATAGAACCAATCATGCATATATATATATATATATCATCAATGTCTCACAAACCATCATATTAATTAATTCACACATACACACATGTGTAGCTATATACAATTTCTCCTACATATGCATGTTGCCTTGGAGCCAGTGGCATTAGCCTAATTGGTGCCTTGAACTCGATGGGGCAGCGGGTAATAGTATTCTCCCTTGGTTTATGACCTGGTCGAGCAAAAATCCCGCTATTTCCTCTTGAAGTGCTTCTCGCGCTCGTTTCTAGGAGCTTCTCCCGCACCTCTGTGAACTGTTAAGAAGGAGATCAATATGCATGTGTATTAGTTGTGTGACTAGATATCGATAATGGTGTAAAAATTGTGAATAGTGTTTTGACAAGCGTACCCATTCATGTCTTTCAGATCTGCTCTTTTGGACGCCATCATGCGAATGTTCTATAAGCGCAGAATGCACACAGATCAGTCCCTACGCCTGCTTGAGGGCCTTTACGAGAATGGAATTTGATCGGATAATAATTAATCAAGCATGATAATTAAAGAGATGGCAGCTAGCTAGCTAGCTAGTACTATAATTACTTACCTTGGGTGAAACCATTTAAGCTTTTGTTTCCATTCGCCTTCCGTGTGCTGATGAACCTTGCCCAAGCCCTGCCCGCCGACAATGAAAATGAATAAAGGGTTATTAAATATAGTTCATATCATGAAAATGACGAACTAAATAGGCGAGATATATAGTTAATAATGATTGAAATTACATGTTGACTATCCCAAACAAGATGTTATAGTCAGGTTTTTCTTTGAGTAGTGAGTCCAGTACTTCAACTATTCCGGCGTCAACTTTAATGATACACAAGACCCAGTGATATCTGCATGCACACACATTTGCATGCCTTAATTAAGCGGGCATATGTAAAGCAAAAAACATGTAGCTAGCTAGTAGGCAAAAACAGAGAATTTGTAGTACAAGACAGTGTGACTCACTTTGGAAGTTGTAAGGAAGTAGTATATCTTCATTGTATTTGAGGCGCTTCAAGAACTCTAGCATGTTGTCCTCTCTGGCCTTTTGATGATGTGCATTTAGTTTCCATGTGTATTCATTAACGGTGTTTGGGTCAATGAACCCGATGCCAAAGCGTCCACCTTTTGTCATTTCATACATCTTCATCCTGCATATAATACCACAGATTAGAATATAGTGAGGATAATTACAGGTAATGATTGATCAAAAGGATCAGTACAGCTAGCTTGAGACTTAAATTACAGAAAGAAATCACTTACAGACAATAGCAACTGGCGATAGATTTGTCGAGTGCGTCTTGATTGTATAACTGAAACAGTTCAGAATACTCAACGGACAAAGCTTTCTCATGGAAGTAATGGTCCTCCTTGACATTCACCATGAAGGACACTCGATCGGAAATCTTGGTAATGTTCATGTACCATTGATGCAATTCATACATTCTCGTTGGGAGGTTCTTGACCTTATGCGGATGGACCAAAGGTTGGCCCGGACATATTTCCGTCTTATTTCATCCTCTCTAAGCACAGGCATGGGCTCGATCTCGAGGAGTTGTCCAACAGTGATTTTGAGAACTTCAGCCTGCATTATATGGTCCTCCGTTATTACCACATTGCCCACCTCAGAAGCGTAAACTGTTTGCCCACAATAATATTGGGCGCAGCAGATTATCACGTGTTGTTGGCACAACAAGCGAGGGATCGATTCGCCCTGTTCTCCCGGTGGGAATGGTTTTCCGCATTTTTGACAGCTGCTTCTTGTTTGCTTGATCCCGAGCTCGCCTCCTTACGTAGGCGTGCTCGATTTAACTTCTGATGTGGCGCTCATAGTCTGTGTCAATAGGCTTGGGAGCTGGTGGTTGAGCCATCTGAATGAAGTGGTCAATCGTTTCCTTAGGCACTTTCTCCCTTGGCGGCGGTGGCGGTTTGGTGCAAAATGGGCTTCCACCTCGGACTTGATATGGCTGCGATTTCCTCCTCGGACCTGTCATAAGACCTCTGCGGAAGAGGCGTGAGGCTTGGACCATATTTATATCGCTTGCCTCCGCCTGTACTTCCTGTACTACCTCGACTCGTGCCCTTCGCACCATAGCTGCGGGTGTCTCTTCTGCGATTGCCGAGGCGGCGGAGGCGCCGGTGACGGGCTGAGTTGGACGAGGAGGTGGTCGCTGAAGATGTGCGGACTTGGAGGAGGTGGCCTGAGGTTGTGCGGACTTGGAGGAGGTGGGCGTCGACGCTGTGGCGGACTTGGAGGAGGAGGTGGCTGACACTTTGCGGACTTGGAGGAGGTGGCGACACTTTGCCAAACTTGGTGGACTTGCGGGAGCGGGAGACTGCTGACTCGGTGGCGGACTTGACGAGGAGTCGATGACGCGTGTCGGTGGCCTTGAAGATGATGCAATCCTTTTCCATAGGATGATCGATGGTTGGCGTCTCCAGAAAGCGCTCGTCCTCACCTCCGGGAATGTCAAGCTCTAGCCCGAATATGGCTGCACCACCTCGTCAACCATGACACGAGCATAGCCCTCTGGAATCGGGATGCAATGGTAGGTTGCTTTGGGGTAGCTGGAAAAGCTTCTCCATCCGCCACCTTCATGGATATGTTCTTCATTTTGACGTGTAGCTCGCAGCTAGTGTTCTCCGTGATGTCATCCACGGGTATCTACCCAACATTGCGTCGTCGGGCGGAACCCACGCTACTTCTCTGCATGGATGGGGCGGTGCTATCCAATGTTGGATCATCCGCTAGCTGCTGCAGCTCTTTGAGACCCCTTTGCTGGCTAAGTGAGTCGATCTGCTCCTGCTGCCGCTGGATTTTGATTGCCAATTCCGCTTGACTTGCTTCTAGGCCTTGAAGGCGTTCATAGTCCCGCTTCCTCTGCTCCTCCTCCATCTTCCTCTTCTTCTCCTCCATAATCTTCTTTCTCGCACGGGTTACGTAGTCGTTGTTCCATCTGAAAACCCTCATACCACGGAATAGCGCCCTTGCCTCGTGTTCTTCCCGGGTGTTCAGGATTTCCCAGGGCACGCATAAGCTCGTCGTTCTCTCTGTTGGGCTGGAACACCCCCGTTCGTGCCTCTTCTATTGCAACAAGTATCGCATCGTCGGCTCCCTTTAGACTTGCCCTCATCGAAACATTGCCTGTCTTCGGATCCAACGCCCCCCCATGCACATAGAACCAAGTCCCGACCACTGGGGCCAGCTCTTAGTAACCGGAGTGGCACCTGCATCCTCCATCTCTTTCTCGGACTTATCCCACTTAGGCATTGCCACCGCGATAGCCACCAGCCCCACTTATGGAACTTATCCGTTTTTTTTGCATTCTTCTTGTTTATTCTCGACCGTTCCTTAGCTAATTCTGAATCCTTGAATTTCACGAAATCGTCCCAATGAGCACGTTGGTTCTCTAGTGTTCCCTCGAATCTGGAGTCTTCCTTCCTCCTTGACGTACTTGTCCCATTCACGATTCTTGTGGTTCTTGAATGCAACCGCCATCTTCCTAAGAGCAGCGTCCTTGACTTTCTGCACATGCTTACGTGAAATGATCTGTAGGGTGAAATGTTCCATGAGAGTATCCCAAAGCAGATCTTTTTGATTCTTGTCGACAAAAGTAACATCCGGGCGTGGAGCAGCGTCCTCTTTGCCTTTTGTCCTTTGTCTTTTGCTGGCTCTCTCCATTCTTGAAGGGAGATCGGGAGTTGGTCCTTCACAAGAACTCCGACCAGCGAATGAACTTGTCCGCAATCTTCTTAGGCGCTAATGGTTAGCCATTAGGTCTGATCGCCTCGATATTGTACTTTCGCCCTCCTTCAACTTTTTGTTCGGGCCTCGTTTAGTCCTTTTGCACGAAGATTTGCTCGACCGGATGGCTGAAAGAACAAAGATCGATTCGTTAATATATCTTCAAGTCATTTAAAACATGTGATGATCACGAAACCTGCTTATATAAATATATATACCTCGCGGTCTTTGTTGTTTCAGGATCAACATGTTCTTCGTCATCGTCATAATCGTAGTTCATGACTTCATCAATTCGATCGTCGCGATCGAATATCATATCACCCTCTCCGGTGTTGTTTAGAAATTGAACCGTCATAATCTTCTTCATTCGATTATCATCGGCCCGCGTATCATATCGAACATGGTCTGTTCTCCCTCTCTGTCGGTATTATGCGCCATAGCTTTTATTTAACTAATTCAAAAGAAATATAAAAAAAATTAGTATTCAAATTACATCGTCTCGAATAATAGATATAATCTCGAATACTTTGTCTAGAATAATAGATACAATCTCGAATACATCGTCTCGAATAATATATAATATTGAAAAGTACATCACGGCTAGCTAATTAAAGATTGAATACTACGAAGAATCTAGGACACTCGCGGTTCCTGCGTCATGGGCGGTGGACACCCAAAGAGAAGGAACCCTCACGGGATCATAGCTGATGTGAGATCCGAAGATCTTGCCGGTATTGGAGAACCTGCCGCCCTCTAACGCAACCATGTAGCGATGGGCGTGCTCGTCCTCCTCCACGACACGGCGACGTACCTCCTCCGGCGGGGCGGGTCCCTCCGCACCGAGACTGGCCCACCTGAACGCCACCAAAGCGAGATCAGGGTCGACGAGCGGGACCGGGGCGGGTTCCTCATCAAGCGGCGCGCCCCTCGAGCAGTACCTCCAGTGCTAGCCGGCGGAGCCCAGTCCGGACATGGGCGGCTGGGCGTCGTCATGAGACGGGTCGACAGCGAGGATGCGGGCGGGCATCGTCGATAACAAATACTAGCTATATGCCATAAAAAATAATATTTTTTAATGATTGGATTTTGATAACTAAAATTTATAACATTTCTACTATTTCAAAAATCTATATACTATTTCATACTAATTAAGCATCTAACACTAAAAACATAAAAACAATTTCTATACATCCATTAAAAACAGAAAAACAACATTATATAAAAAATTCCATACTAATTAAACACTAATTATATCCATCTAACATGCATTCATACATATATACTAGTGAAAAACAATAATCTAAAAAATCTAAACTAATTAAACATACAAAATCTAAACTAATTAAATATATACGTGTATGTGTGTGTGTGTTCATCATGCTTGTGTGTGTGTGTATGGGCTCGGGGAGGGGCCGCGCCCATGGTGGCCGCCGAGGCGAGGAGAGGGGTTAGAGGGAGAGCTCACGGCGGGCGGCGGCGACGGCGAGGCGACAGCGGGACAGGCTTGACGGGACGGGACGGCCTTGCGACGGGACGGGCCAGGCGGCGGCGGAGACAAGCGGCGGCGGCGGGGCGGGACTGACGACGGGACGGGGAGGCGGCGGAGACGCAGCGGCGGAGGCGATCGAGGCGGCGGCGGCGACGGAGGCGATCGAGGGCGGCGGCGGCGGCGGAGAGCGGAAGCAGAGGAACAAGCAGAGAGGAAACTGAAATTTTCAAGTGTTGTATATATAGAAGGCACCTTTAGTACGGTTGGAGCCACCAACGGTACTAAAGGCCTGTTTTAACTAGGCCAAGCGGCGACCAGCGACCCCTTTAGTACCGGGTGGTGGCACAAACCGGTACTAAAGGCCCCCTTTAGTACCGGTTTGTGCCACGACCGGTACTAAAAAGGTCTTATTGGGCAGGTGCGGTGCGGCAAGTTTAGTCCCACCTCGCTAGCCGAGGCGACATGATGGTTTATAAACCCCGTGCGGTCGCTCTCTCGAGCTCCTCTCCAAATCAGGCCCTCTTGGGCCTCGTGTTCTTTGTTGCCTGTTGGCCCACTTGGCCTTTCTTGGGCCTGCATCCTGGCCCAACACAGGTTGGGTTTCTAGTCGTATGCAGGCCGTTCTGGCCTAGTAGGCGGGCTTTTTTTGCTTTATTTATTTTTGTGTTGTTTTTTTGTGTATTTAGAGTTTCTTTGTGAATATTTTTGCTTTAGGTACAAAAATTACAAACATTCTGTTAGTGCCGTAGTTTTCAAATTTGAATAGTTTAAATTTTGAATTATTTGAAATTAGTGTGAATCACTAGTTTGTGAATAATTTAACTTTAAAAATCAGTAAAGGCATGAAAGAATTTGTTTGCACATAAAATTTCTTAGCGTTTCAAATGCCAAAACACATAACTACCCTAACTATTACAGAGATTCCCCTCGGGTGTGAAACACAGAAGAAAGTGATGATAGTGAATCCGATCACATCCAGATCTTTGGGTGTGAAACTTTTTCTTCAGCGTGTGTCCCTTTGCACCGTAACCATGGAAAATCTTCATCATTTAACGGGATGCTCGGGTCAATATTCACTGTGAATGGAGAAATTTCATCAAACTTTTCATAATCTTGACTTGTCTGTCTTGTCATCCACTCCCACGATGTTTCTCTTCCCGTAAAGAACTATGTGCCGCTTTGGCTCATCGTGCGATGCATTCGCTTCCTTATCTTTTCTTTTCTTGGCTTGGTAGACATGTCCTTCACATAGAAAACCTGTGCCACATCATTGGCTAGGACGAATGGTTCAAATCTGCATCACATAAGATTGTTGAGATCCTTGTTGTCATTCCGTCATGCGGGTCTTCCGTTACCCGCCTCGGTCATATTGACCCATTTGCACGAAACAAAGGGACCTTTAAACCACGTCGATAGTCAAGTTCCCATATGTCCTGTATATAACCATAATATGTTTCCTTTCCGTCTTGGTTTCGCATCAAAGCGGACACCACTGTTTTGGTTGGTGCTCTTCTTATCTTGGGCGATCGTGTAAAATGTATTACCATTTATCTCGTACCCTTTGAAAGTCATTATATTCGAAGATGGTAGCTGGGACAGCAAGTACAGGTCATCTTCAATAGAGGTGTCATGCATGGTACATATACGCAACCAGGTGGCAAAACTCTGGTTTGTTCACGTGTAATCCAGTCATCGAGACCGCTCCGGTGTTTGGAGCATAGCAAATTCTTGTGTTCATCCATATACGGAGCCACCAAGGCGGAATTCTGTAGAAGCTGTGTAGTGTGCTTGGTGAGAGAATGTCCGTCCATACATATTATTTGTTCCCCTCCTAGCGTGCCTTTTCCATCCAGTCTGCCCTTATGCATGATTCAGGAACACTAATCGGCTTAAGGTCAGGAATAAAGTCAATACAAAACTCAATGACCTCCTCATTTTGATGGCCCTTGGAGATGCTTCCTTCGGCCTAGCACGGTTATGAACATATTTCTTTAAGACTCCCATGAACCTCTCAAAGGGAACATATTGTGTAGAAATACAGGACCCAAAGCGTTAATCTCTTCGCATAGGTGAACTAGGGCGTGCGTCATGATGTTGAAGAAGGATGGTGGGAACACCAACTCGAAGCTGACAAGACATTGCACCAAATCATTATGTAACCTTGGTATGATTTCTGGGCGATTACCTTACGAGAGATTGCATTGAGAAATGCACATAGCTTCACAATGGCTAATCGAGCGTTTTCGGTAAAGCCCCTCAATGCAACGGAAGCGATTGCGTCATAATCACGTGGCAGTCATGAGACTTTAGGTTCGGAACTTTTCTTTGCCATGTTTATTATTCCTTTATATTGACGAAGCGACGGTACCTTAATATCGAGAAGGCATTCAAAGAAGATTTCCTTCTCTTCTTTGGTAAGGCGTAGCTTGCATGACCCGATATATGCCGTCTTCTTCGTGCATCGTTGCTGGTCCTCCGTGCCTCGGTGTATCTTTTGTCTTCCCATACCGCCCAAGAAGCCAAGCAGGGTCACGCAAAGATTCTTCGTCACGTGCATCACGTTGATTGTGGAGCGGACCTCTAGGTCTTTCCAATATGGCAGGTCCCAAAATATAGATTTCTTCTTCCACATGGGTGCGCGTCCGTCGGCGTCCTTTGGAACAGGTTGTCCGCCGGGACCTTTCCAAATATCACCTTCAAATCCTTGACCATATCATGTACATCAGCACCGATGCGGTGGCGAGGCTTCGTCCGGTGATCCGCCTCACCTTTGAAATGCTTGCCTTTCTTTCTTACGGGATGCCTGCTCGGAAGAAATCGGCGATGTCCTGGTACACATTCTTCATACAACTATTCAAATATATCTTGTCGGTATCATCCAAACAGTGCGTGCATCCGCGGTATCCCTTGTTTATGCGTCACGAAGGGTTTGAGAGCAGGCCAATCATTGATGGTCACGAACAGCAACGCCTTTAGGTCAAATTCTTCCCCATGTGCTCATCCCACACACGTACACCTGTTCCATTCCACAGTTGTAAGAGTTCTTCAACTAATGGCCTTAGGTACACATCAATGTCGTTGCCGGGTTGCTTAGGGCCTTGGATGAGCACGGCATCATAATGAACTTCCGCTTCATGCACAACCAAGGAGGAAGGTTATACAAACATAGAGTCACGGGCCAGGTGCTATGGTTGCTGCTCTGCTCCCCAAAAGGATTAATGCCATCTGCGCTTAGACCAAACCATACGCTCCTTGCGTCATCTCGCAAACTCCTTCCCGTACTTTCTTTCAATTTTTCTCCACTGCGACCCGTCATTTGGTACTCTCAACTTTCCGTCTTTCTTACGGTCTTCTCGTGCCATCGCATCGCCTTGGCATGCTCTTTGTTTTGGAACAAGCGTTTCAACCGTGGTATTATAGGAGAATACCACATCACCTTGGCAGGAATCTTCTTCTGGGCGCGCCCTCGACATCACCATGCTCATCGTGGCTGATCTTATAGCGCAATGCACCACATACCGGGCAAGCGTTCAAATCCTCGTACTCACCGCAGTAGAGGATGCAATCATTAGGGCATGCATGTATCTTCTACACCTCTAACCCTAGAGGGTAGACAGCCTTCTTTGCTTCGTACGTACTCTCGGGCAATTCGTTGTCCTTTGGAAGCATATCCTTTATCATTACCAGCAACTTTCCAAATCCTTGTCGGATACACCATTCTCGCCTTCCATTGCAGCAATTCGGTGTGGTGCCCAGCTTTTCTTGTCACCCACGCAATTCGGGTACACAATTTTTGTGATCCTCTAACATGCGCTGCAACTTCTTCTTCTCCAAATCACTTGCAGTTTCTCTTTGCATCGGCAATGGCCCGACCTAGATCATCAGCGGGCTCATCGATGCCTCTTCTTCAGCTTCTTCCCGCATTGTCGGCCCAGCTTCTTCCCGCATTACCGCTCAGCTTCTTCCCCATTGTTGTATCATCGTATTCAGGGAACCCATGGCGGGATAGCTGTCGTCGTCCTCTTCTTCTTCATTGTCTTCCATCATAACCCCTCTTTCTCCGTGCTTGGTCCAAACATTATAGTGGGGCATGAAACGGACTCAAACAGGTGGGCGTGAATGGTTTTTGGCGAGAGTAATTGTGACCATTCTTACAGCCAGCACATGGACAAGGCATAAAACCATCCGCCCGCTTGTTTGCCTCAGCCATAAGCGAGAAAAGTATGCTGCGCCCTCAACGAGGCGAGGAGAGCATCGGTCATCGTACATCCATTGCCAGCTCATCTTCATTACACAACACCGAATAGACCAAATTAATACAATTTCATACATAAAGTTCATACAACACTTAAATGCAACAAACAAATAACTCTCTAGCTAAAGCATTTAAATGCAACAACAAATGCGATCAAGATCGCAACTAAGGTAACAATTGATCCAACAGCATAATGATACCAAGCCTCACTATCGATGGCATATTTTCTAATATTTCTAATCTTCAAGCGCATTTTCTCCATCTTGATCTTGTGATCATCGGCGACATCGGCAACATGCAACTCAATTCCATCTTCTCCCCTCAATTCTTTTCAATTTTTCTTTCAAGTACTCGTTTTCTCTTTCAACTAAATTTAACCTCTCGACAATAGGGTCGGTTGGAATTTCGGTTCACATACCTCCTAGATAAAAATATCTATGTCAACTTGATGGGCATAATTTTTCATAAACACGAAATGCAACAAATAGTTTTAAAGAGAATATACCACATCCGAATCATAACAAGGACGAGGGCCGACGGGGCGGATATCAAAACCATGGCACTATGTATAACAAACAACGTCGGGTAAGATAATTATTATCGAGTAACTATATATCCAAATCACGAAACATCAATTTTTATATAAAATTTCATGAACAAGAGGCTCACCACAAGGTGGTGCCATGACAGGACGGTGCAGGCGATCGGCGGTGAATTCTGACAGAGATTTAGAAGGCACTAAGTAAACCACACCTACATATGCAAACTAAGTGTTATTTTGACCTCAAATTGCATATAAATCAAATACTAGCACATATATATATTTCCTCCCAAATTACTAAACTCACAAATTAATAACTATATGAACCAATGCAAGAGCTAATCTAGCAATGAGAGATGAAAGGACAAAGTTGCTAACCTTTGTGATCACTTGAATGGATGGGGCCTTCAAATCTTGACAAATTTTGGGCAAAATGTGTGATGAGCTCGAGGGGAGAAGAGGAAGAACAGAGAGGAGAGGAGAAGGGAAAGGGGGAAGAACAGAGCGAGCTGGACGAAGGGTTTATATGCAGGAGGACCTATAGTACCGGTTCGTAGCACGAACCGGTACTAAAATGCTGGAGGGGCCCAGATCGACAACATCCTGCCACCACCCTCATTAGTACCGGTTCGTGGCACGAACCGGTGCTAAAGGTTAGCCACGAACCGGTGCTAAAGGCTAGCCGTTGGAACCGGCACTAATGTATACATTTGTGCCGGCTCTTATACAAACCGGCACTAATGTGCTTCACGTTTGACCCTTTTTCTACTAGTGGGGTGCGGCCTCCAAGGTGCTGTCCAGCGGCAGAGTTAGGTCATGCCCATCGAGACAGCACGGCGCGCTCGGCTGTGGCTCAGATCCATCGAGGATCAAGTCCCCGCGGATATCGGCTGTGAAGTTTAGGCTTCCAAACCTGACCGACGGCCGGGCGTAGCTTTGATCTGCTCGGATGGCCAAGGAGTTGGCCCTTGATGCGAAGCCGCCGAATCTGAAGATCTGTCCGGGAGAAAGGTCTCACCAGGACTGCGTCGTTGTTGATCGAAGAGGCCATCAAGCCTATCGGTGGCGACACGGAGGAACTCTCAATGAAAGCACCAATGTCGGTGTCAAAACCGGCGGATCTCGGTAGGGGTCCCGAACGTGCGTCTAAGGCGGATGGTAACAGGAGACAAGGGACACGATGTTTACCCAGGTTCGGGCCCTCTTGATGGAGGTAAAACCCTACGTCCTGCTTGATTGATATTGATATTGTGGATGTTTACAAGAGTGGATCTACCACGAGATCAAGGAGGCTAAACCCTAGAAGCTAGCCTATGGTATGATTGTCAGGGTTGTGATTGTTGTCCTACGGACTAAAGCCATCCGGTTTATATAGACACCGGAGAGGGCTAGGGTTACATAGAGTCGGTTACAATGGTAGGAGATCTACACATCCGTATCGCCAAGCTTGCCTTCCACGCCGAAAGTCCCATCCGGACACGGGGGGAAGTCTTCAATCTTGTATCTTCATAGTCTTGGAGTCCGGTCGATGATGATAGTCCGGCAAATGATAGTTCGGCTGATGATGATAGTCCGGCTATCTGGACACCCCCTAATCCAGGACTCCCTCAGCCACCGTCAGGCCCGCACCAGCCAAGTCTCCGCCATTGTTCGCATGCAGTTGCCGACCCAACCAGCTGGGCAGGCAGCTGCGTGGCAACATGCAGCCCTTCGTGGAGGCTCCACCACCGCGCCACCTCAGCTGCCTACCTACCTACATGGCACTGCATGCATCGCTGGCCAGGGCGCGTGTCAAAGCTTCGGCGACGGACGGGACGGGCCTCGCCCCCGTCCCCGATAAAATGAAGGGACACCTAAGCCTCGCATTAAATGCGCTTTGTCCTATAATGCCAGCGATAAGCTCGTGACACTGTAGCACTTCCCACCTCCTGTCTGCCACTGTGGCAGCCCCTTTCGCCTATAAAAGGAGGCCCATGGCACACGGAAAAAGGATTCGGCTCCTTGGAACCTCGCAGCACCTGGAGCTAGTTCAAGAGCTCAAGAACACTAAATACATCCACCAAAGCAGGATCGTAGGGTTTTACGCATCTTTGCGGCCCGAACCTGGGTAAATCCCCTTGCGTCGTCTGCTAGTCCCGCTCTTCTCACAATCCCCGCGCCCCGCAACCGTAGAAGGGATTCCAGTGATCCCATAGGTGTCGGTTCCCACCAACATATAGCAGTTGATTTATCGGACATTTGCAAAGATATTTCAGTAGGTGTCAACTTATTCAAATCAAGTCTACGATATAAAGAGAGAGGCATAACACTAACACCGGCTCCAAGATCACATAAAGCAGTTTTAATATAGTTTCTTTTAATGGAGCATGGTATAGTTGGTACTCCTGGGTCTCCTAGTTTCTTTGGTATTCCACAAGTATAATTGGCAAGCATGGTGGAAATTTCAGCTTCCGGTATCTTTCTCTTATTAGTAACAATATCTTTCATATACTTAGCATAATGATTCATTTTAAGCATATCAGTCAAACACACACGCAAAACGATAGGTCTAATCATTTCGGCAAAGTGCTCAAAATCCTCATCATCCTTTTTCTTGGATGGTTTAGGAGGAAAAGGCATGGGTTTCTGAACCCATGGTTCTCTTTCTTTACCGTGCTTCCTAGCAACAAAGTCTTTCTTATCATAACATTGATTCTTTGATTGTGGGTTATCAAGATCAACAGCAGGTTCAATTTCTACATCATTGTTATCGCTAGGTTGAGCATCAACATGAACGTCATCATTAACATTATCACTAGGTTCATGTTCATTACCAGTTTGTGTTTCAGCATCAGAAATAGAAATATCATTGGGATTCTCAGGTGTGTCAACAACAGGTTCACTAGAAGCATGCAAAGTCCTATCATTCTTCTTTTTCTTCCTCTTAGAAGGACTAGGTGCATCAACATTAGCTCTCTGAGAATCTTGCTCAATTCTCTTAGGGTGGCCCTCAGGATACAGAGGTTCCTGGGTCATTTTACCCCCTCTAGTTGCTACTCTAACAGCAAAGTCATTCTTCTTATTATTTAATTAATTGAGCAAATCATTCTGAGCTTTAAGCACTTGTTCTACTTGAGTGGTAACCATAGAAGCATGTTTACTAATGAGTTTAAGTTCACCTTTAACTCTAGACATATAATCACTCAAGTGTTCAATCATATAAGCATTACGTTTCAATTGTCTATCAACATAAGCATTGAAGTTTTCTTGTTTAACAATAAAATTATCAAACTCATCTAAACATTGGCTAGCAGACTTATAACGAGGAATATCACCTTCACCAAATCTATAGAGAGAATTTACCTTCACTAACAGTGTCGGGTTATCAAGACCATGTATTTCTTCAATAGGTGGTAAATTAAGACCATGTATTTCTTCAACAGGCGGCAAATTCTTAACATCTTCAGCTTTAATACCTTTTTCTTTCATAGATTTCTTTGCCTCTTACATATCTTCAGGATTGAGAAATAGAATACCCCTTTTCTTCGGAGTTGGCTTAGGAGTTAGTTCAGGAAGTGTCCAATTCTTTTCGTTAGTCAACATATTATTCAATAACAATTCAGCTTGATCAATAGTTCTCTCCCTGAAAACACAACCAGCACAACTATCCAGGTGGTCTCTGGAAGCATTGGTTAGTCCATTATAAAAGATATCAAGTATTTCATTTTCTTGAGAGGATGATCAGGCAAAGCATTAAGTAATTGGAGAAGCCTCCCCCAAGCTTGTGGGAGACTCTCTTCTTCAATTTGCACAAAATTATATATTTCCCTTTAGGCAGCTTGTTTCTTATGAGCGGGGAAATATTTAGTAGAGAAGTAATAAATCATATCCTAGGGACTACGCACACAACCAGGATCAAGAGAATTAAACCATGTTTTAGCATCACCCTTTAATGAGAACGGAAATAACTTAAGGATATAGTAGTAGCGAGTTTTCTCATCATTAGTGAATAGGGTGGCTATATCATTTAATTTAGTAAGATGTGCCACAATAGTTTCAGATTCATAGCCATAAAAAGGATCAAATTCAACCAAAGTAATTATCTCAGGATTGACATAGAAATCATAATCCTTGTCGGAAATACAGATAGGTGAAGTAGCAAAAGCAGGGTCATATTTCATTCTAGCATTCAAAGACTTTTTTCAGCTTAGCTAATAATTTCTTAAGATCAGATCTATCGTTGCAAGCAAGAAAATCTCTAGAAGTTTCTCATCCATAACATAACCCTCAGGCACAACAGGCAATTCATGTTTAGGGGGAGAATCTTCATCATCACTTTCATCAATATTATCAGTTTCAATATTTTCATTCTCCTTAGCCCTAGCAAGTTGTTCATCAAGAAATTCACCTAGTGGCACAGTATTATCAAGCATAGAAGTAGTTTCATCATAAGTATCATGCATAGCAGAAGTGGCATCATCAATAACATGCGACATGTCAGAATTAATAGCAGAAGCAGGTTTAGGTGTCGCAAGTTTACTCAAAACAGAAGGAGAATCAGTGCGGAGTTAGATGGCAGTTCCTTACCTCCCCTCGTAGTTGAGGAATAAATCTTGGTTTTCTCGTCTTTCAAGTTCCTCATAGTGATCAGCAGATATAAATCCCAAGTGACTCAAAGAATAGAGCTATGCTCCCTGGCAACGGCGCCAGAAAATAGTCTTGATAACCCACAAGTATAGGGGATTGCAACAGTTTTCAAGGGTAGAGTATTCAACCCAAATTTATTGATTCGACACAAGGGGAGCCAAAGAATATTCTCAAGTATTAGCAGCTGAGTTGTCAATTCAACCACACATGAATAACTTAATATCTGCAGCAAAGTATTTAGTAGCAAAGTAGTATGGAAGTAACGGTAACGGTAGCAAAAGTAACAGTAGCAACTTTGTAGTAATTGTAATAGTGGCAATGGTAAAGTAACTAAACAAAGATCAATATGTGAAAATCTCGTAGGCATTGGATCAGTGATGGATAATTATGTCGGATGCAGTTCATCATGTAACAATTATAACATAGGGTGACACAGAACTAGCTCCAGTTCATCAATTTAATGTAGGCATGTATTCTGAATATAGTCATACGTGCTTATGAAAAGAACTTGCATGACATCTTTTGTCCTGCCCTCCCGTGGCAGCGAGGTCCTATTGGAAACTAAGGGATATTAAGGCCTCCTTTTAATAGAGTACCGGACTAAAGCATTAACACTTAGTGAATACATGAACTCCTCAAACTACGGTCATCACCGGTAAGTATCCCGATCATTGTCACTTCGGGGTTAGCGGATCATAACACATAATAGGTGACTATAGACTTGCAAGATAGGATCAAGAACTCACATATATTCATGAAAACATAATAGGTTCAGATCTGAAATCATGGCACTCGGGCCCTAGTGACAAGCATTAAGCATAGCAAAGTCATAGCAACATCAATCTTACAACATAGTGGATACTAGGGATCAAACCCTAACAAAACTAACTCGATTACATGATAAATCTCATCCAACCCATCACCGTCCAGCAAGCCTATGATGGAATTACTCATGCACGGCGGTGAGCATCATGAAATTGGTGATGGAGGATGGTTGATGATGACGACGGCGATGGATTCCCCTCCCCGGAGCCCCGAACGAACTCCAGATCAGCCCTCTCGTGAGAGATTAGGGCTTGGTGGCGGCTCCGTATCGTAAAACGCGATGAATCCTTCTCTCTGATTTTTTTCTCCCCGAACGTGAATATATGGAGTTGGAGTTGAGGTCGATGGAGCTCCATGGGGCCCACGAGGTAGGGGGGCACGCCCAGGGGGGTAGGCGCGCCTCCCACCCTCGTGGACAGGGTGTGGGCTCCCTGGTCTTGATTCTTTTGCCAGTATTTTTTATTAATTCCAAAATTAATCTCCGTGAAGTTTCAGGTCATTTCGAGAACTTTTATTTCTGCACAAAAATAACACCATGGCAATTCTGCTGAAAACAGCGTCAGTCCGGGTTAGTTCCATTCAAATCATGCAAGTTAGAGTCCAAAACAAGGGCAAAAGTGTTTGGAAAAGTAGATACGATGGAGACATATCAGCCTCCGGTGCCCATCTTTGGCTATATGGTGTCTTTTACCCTGGAAAAAATCAAGAGGAAGCTTTCGGGACGAAACACCGCCGCCACGAGGCGGAACCTTGGCGGAACCAATCTAGGGCTCCAGCGGAGCTGTTCTGCCGGGGAAACATCCCTCCGGGAGGGGGAAATCGTTCACCACCGTCATCACCATCGATCCTCTCACCGGGAGGGGGTCAATCTCCATCAACATCTTCACCAGCACAATCTCCTCTCAAACCCTAGTTCATCTCTTGTATCCGATCTTTGTCTCAAAGCCTCAGATTGGTACATGTGGGTTGCTAGTAGTGTTGATTACTCCTTGTAGTTCATGCTAGTTGGTTTATTCGGTGGAAGATCATATGTTCAGATCCTATATGCATATTAATACCCCTCTGATTATGAACATGAATATGATTTGTGAGTAGTTACGTTTGTTCCTGAGGACCTGGGAGAAGTCTTGCTATAAGTAGTCATGTGAATTTGGTATTCGTTCGATATTTTGATGAGATGTATGTTGTCTTTCCTCTAGTGGTGTTATGTGAACGTCGACTACATGACACTTCACCATTGTTTGTGTAACACCCCGGATGTAACTTTCCATATTTGTAACTCCAACTCTTGCCATTTTCGGCATTGTGATATGATATTCCCTCCGTGGTTGGGTTTTTCTTCATTTTCGCATTTTGTCCATGTCATGCATTTCATATCAGGTCATCATGTGCATCGCATTTGCATACGTGTTCGTCTCATGATTCCGAGCATTTTCCCCGTTGTCCGTTTTGCTATCCGGCACTCCTATGTTCCCCGGCATCCCCTTTTACATTTTTCCGTGAGCGGGTACTAAACTTTCTCGGAATGGATCGAGGTTTGTCAAGTGGCCTTGGTACACCACGGTAGACCACTGTCAAGTTTGGTCATTTGAGCTCGTTTGGTACTCAGCGGTTAACCGTGACTCTCGCAAAGGCCTCTTTTAAGTTGCAGCCCAACACCCTCCAAAACAGCCCAATAACCCATCTAGCTCCTTCCATGTCCATCGCCGTTCGATCACGATCGTGGGGAAAACCGCACCCATTTGGAGTCTCCTAGCTCCCTCTACCTATAAAACACCTCCTTCCCGAAATCCGGATCATTCCACCCTAACCCTAGCCCGCTCCTCTCCGCGCGCCGGGACGCATCCGGACGGGCGGACCGTCCACCCGCCCGCCCTGCCAACGGGGAGCCGCCACGGGGCGCCCCGCCTGTCGCCGCCGCCCGGCCCGCGAGGCCATGGAGGCCCCCGAGCCCGTTAAATCGCCCGCGCCGCCTCCGCGCTTCGGCCCGCGGCGCCGCCGCCCGCCGCCCTCCGCCTCCGGCCCCGCATGATCGCCGCCGACAAGCGCCCGGCCGACCCGCCTGACGCCGTCGCCCGCCTCCGGCCTCGGGCCCGCCCGGCCGACCCGCCCGCCGCCGTCGCCCGCCCGCGCCGGCCGGCCCTCCTCGCCTCTCCCTCCTCGGCGCCGCTCCGGCGGAGCCGCCGCTGCCTACGCCTCGATTCGCGCACCGGATCTCAGATCCACGAAGGGTTGACTTTCCCCTCCCCCGAATTCCCTCCAAGTCAAGTTCTGTCACTATTTTGTTGCATTTTCATCATGCCATAACTTTGCACCCGTGGCTCCGTTTTGGGCGTGTAGCATACCGAAATGTCCATCCCGAAGAGTAGATCATTTAATCTCACTGCAGAATTTTCATTTGACCTCATATTGATGCCCGAAATTCTGTTAGAAGAGGGCTATGTGATGTTAGTTTTAGATTCTTAACAGAACATGCACTTTTGTCATTTTTGCCATGATTGATGTGTGCATCCTATGAACTTGAGTCCTACATGTGTTTTGTAATATGCCATGCCATCTTTACAGGGGTGTATGCCATGTATTTTTGTGATCTCTGTGGTGACTAGCACAAGCATGCAAACTAGGCTTCATGATGTTGCTGATTTCAGCCTGTTTTCTTGATATTGTTATGCCATGTAAACTTGATGCTACCGAGAGATCCATGCTTATTTTGAGATACTTGAGAAGGATGTTTTGAACATATGGTTATGCTCTATCCATCCATGCCCTTGTTTACAATTATGGAGTGCCATAGCTTGAGTCAATCGAGCTCTACTTTTGCTATAAAATGTTTCCTGGCAGATTGTTTACATGTTATTCAATTTTGCCAAGGTTGTTGTAGTTGATCCGTGTATGCTATGATGTTGTTCTTGCCATGTATAGCTTCTATGACATGTCTTCTTGATGGATGTATGCTTAGTTTATCATGTAACGCTCTGTAGTGAGTGCATCGAGCTCTTAAACATGCCTACTTGTTTTCACGAGCCCGAGGGTCATCTTTATTTAACCCCCCGGACGGTGCTCCTTGAGTGCTGGCCCAAACCGAGCCGCTTCTTGGGCCACCTTGGGAAACTTCGAGGCCTGGTTTTACTCAGAGCTTTGTCTCATCCGGATGTGCCACGAGAGCGAGATATGTGCAGCTCCTATCGGGATTTGTCGCACAATCGGGTGGCTTTGCTGGTCTTGTTTTATTGCTGTCGAAATGTCTTGTAGTCCGGGATTCCGAGTCGATCGGGTCTTCCGGTAGAAGGAATATCCTTCGTTGACCGTGAGAGCTTATAATGGGCTAAGTTGGGACACCCTGCAGGGTATTATCTTTCAAAGCCGTGCCTTGCGGTTATGAGGCAGATGGGAATTTGTTAATGTCGGTTGTAGAAAACCGAAGTTGACCTTAATTAATACACATCAACGCGTGTGTAACCGTGATGGTCTCTTCTCGCGGAGTCCGGAAGTGAACACGATGTTGGAGTTATGTTTGGCGTAAGTAGTTCAGGATCACTTCTTGATCGCTACTAGCTTCACGCCCGCGCCTTGCTTCTCGTCTCGCTCTCTTTTGCGAATGTAGCCACCATATATGCTAGTCGCTTGTTGCAGCTCCACCTCACAACTCTGTCCTTCCTATAAGCTTAAATAGTCTTGATCTCATGGTGTGAGATTGCTGAGTCCCGTGACTCACAGATTCTACCAAAACAGTTGCGGTGCCGACGATGCGGTGCAGATGATGCAACCGAGCTCAAGTGGGAGTTCGACAAGGGCGTGGTCGTTACTATGTGTCTTTTCGGATGATCGATAGTGGAGCCAGTTGGGACGATCGGGGATCTGTGTAGCATTTGGGGTAGTCTTCTTTTATTTTGGTTCCGTAGTCGGACCTTGAGTGTAATCTGGATGATGGATGTTTATTTATGTATTGTGTGAAGTGGCATTGTAAGCCAACTATTTATCTCTTTCCTTATGTATTACATGGGTTGTGTGAAGATTACCTCACTTGCGACATTGCTTTCAATGCGGTTATGCCTCTCATGCTTCGACACGTGGGAGATATAGCCGCATCGAGGCGTTACAAGTTGGTAATCGAGCCATCCCGACTTAGGAGCCCACGCTTGATTGTTTCTTTGGCGTTGTTGATTCTAGAACAAAATGTTTTGAGTCTTAGGATTATATATATCGGGAGTAGGATTCTTTTACTCCCAGTCCTTCGTCGCTTTGGTGAGGTCTCTGACGTAGAAGTTTTGACTCTCCTCTCCTCAAATTTCACTAAAAAATTTAGGATCACGCGGGTATCTTGGAATCGTTCCGATGGTTTTGTGGCGAGAACATTGTTCTTGGTTCCTCGACATTTAGGGGTTGTGGCGGTGTCCGGGAGTTGAGCTCCGAGGTGTTGTCGTCACAATTTTATCGTTGCAGTTCTGGAATACCTGAGCTTTGCCGACATTGAAAATCTCTTTTGTACAGTTTTTGGTGAGATAACCCGATAACCCGAAGATTGAGGCGAGCTCGGGAGTATTGCCATGACTCGTATAACGGATGCTTTTGAAGGTCGAGGTACCACGATTTCGAAGATTTCTTGGTTATCGTTGACGGATGGATACAGCTGGATCTAGGTATTGTTAGTTTGGGTGATATATTTTGTGTCCCTGTATCCCCAACACCAGATTGCATAACCAGAAAGTTTGGGAGTTTATAGGTGGGATTCAAGTAGCTCTAGCATTTCTTCCTTGCAGATATTTGGTTTGTGATTGGGTAATCCTTACCACTTATTTGTTCGATCGTACCTTGTTATTTTTTCATCAACCCTTAATCAAGTGGCTTCTCACCTTAATGGGCGTGTGATGTTAGCTTTTGGAATTCATTCGTTCATCCTTGTTGAATGTTTATTGTGAAGACTATATGTTGAAATTTCTATCCGTTGATTCAACTTGTCTATCTGTCTATCAAGTGCTAACGGATGTCACCCTCTTGAGGATGGCTCCGCCGTAGCGTCGAATCCGGATCGCAATGATGGGAGTCGGTCAGACCCTCCACCTCCACCTCCGCCGGAGGCATGGCAACTATCATGGCAGCCACCAATGCAAATGCTCGAGATGATTTTGCAACTCTTGCAAGAGCGTACCCAAGGGCAAGGCAACCAAGGAAATCAAGGTCAAGGCAACAACCAGCCACACTTTTCTACCCTCAATCAGTTCCTCGCTAATCAGCCGAAGTCTTTCAGCTTCTGTGTCGAGGCCACAGACGCCGACGATTGGCTTGTGGACATCTGCAAACATTTTGAATGTAGCAATGTCAGACCTGAGGACTTTGTCAAGTTTGCTTCGTTTCAACTCAAGGACCAAGCTGCTGAGTGGTATCAACAATACAAAGATTCCAGAGGAGGTCGTGTTATTACCTGGGATGAGTTCCGCCAAGACTTCAAAGCTCACCACTTTCCGAAAAGTGTTGTTGAGAGCAAGCGTGAGGAGTTCCGCAATCTCAAGCAAGGCAACATGTCTGTGTATCAATACAATATCCAGTTCTAGAAACTCGCTCGCTTCACTAAGCAAGACGTCCCTGATGAAAAGAGTATGATTTATCAATTCAGAGGTGGCCTCGGAGAAGATCTGCAATTAGCTCTCGTGCTTTTTGAGCCAGAAAAGTATGATGAATTCTACAACATGGCACTGAAGCAAGAAGCTGCCCAGCTCAAATGTGAGGCTTCTAAGAAGAGAATCAGGGATGCAGTTCAGTCTTCTTCTTCCTCTCAAGTGGCAGCTAAGCAGCGAAGTTCTACCTTCCTCCTCCTCCGTTCCGTCGGCCTTATCGCGAGAAGAACTCAGGTGGTCGTGGATCTTCCCACCCACCCAACCCAGGCTATCGAGAACAAGTCTAATTCTCAAGCTCCAAGGTCAAATGCTCCTTATCACCGTCCGCTCTCGAGGTGACTTGCAACAAATGTCGCAGAAAGGTCACTATGCGAACAAGTGCTTCAACCAAAGGCGCCTTCCGCCTCCTCCTCTGTGAGATCTTCAAGCAATGCGGTGGTCAAGCATAATCCCAAGTCGCAAAGGTGAACATGATGAATGCAGCTCAAGCGGAGGAATCTCTTGATGTGATAATGGGTAATCTCTCGATTAATGATATTCTGCAAAAGTCTTATTTGATCTTTGGTGCATCGCATTCTTTCATGTCATATCCTTTTGCATCGAAGCACAATTTTGATCAGAGGCATTACCTAGAGCATTGCAAGTTATTTCTCCGGCTAAGCGTTTGAGATCTACCATGTTAGTTCGAATGTCGGTATCAAGATGGGCGACTATAGATTTCTGGCTAAACCAATTGTCCTTGGTGACTCGGATATTGATCTTATTCTCGGGATGGGTGGCTTTCTCAGCACAAAGCTCAGCTTGATTGTGCTGCTGGGAAATTCAATTGACTCACTCTTCTAATGATGTGATCATCTATGCCGCTCGTGATGAAACCATTGGTTGTTTTCTCTCAATGAGAAGGGCGAATTGGATGCTATCTCTCGATTCGATCGTTTGTGAGTACCAAGATGTCTTTCGGAAGAGCTTCGGGAATGCCTCCTCAACGGCGGTTGAATTCGTTATCGATCTTGAGCACCGCATCGAACCCGTTTGCAAGCGTCCATACAAGCTTGGACCTAATGAGCTGAAGGAATTGAAGAAGCAGCTCGATGAACAAGAGCGTCTGGGTTTGATCGGACCGAGTTCATCTCCTTGGGGTTGTGGTGTTCTTTTGTCCGAGAAGAAGGATGGCACGGACCGATTTGCGTCGATTACCGTCCATTGAATAAGAAGACTATCAAGAACAAGTATCCACTTCCCAACATCAATGAGCTTTTCGAGCAACTCAAAGGTGCTAAAGTGTTCTCCAAGCTTGACCTTCGTATGGGTTATCATCAGATTCGCATTCGTGAATAAGATATTCCCAAGACAGCATTCGAACAAGCTTTGGTTCTTATGATATATCTTGTCATGTCTTTCGGCCTTGTCAATGCTCCTCCAACATTCTCTCGAATGATGAACTTCATCTTCAACCCCTACAGCAATGAATTCGTCTTGGTCTATCTTGATGATATTTTGGTCTTCTCCAAGAATAAGAAGGATCATGCCAAACATTTGCGATTGGTGCTCGACAAGCTCGAGAGAGCATCAATTATATCTGAAGTTTTCCAAATGTGAATTTTGGCTTGATGAAGTGCTTTATTTTGGTCACATCATCTCCGCCAAGGGCATCGCTGTTAATCCCGAGAAGGTGTCTGCAGTTGTGAATTGGGAACCTCCTCGAATGTCAAGCAGCTCCATGATTTTCTTGGACTTGCAAGCTATTGCGAAGATTCGTTGAGAATTTCTCCAAGATTGCAAAGCCTCTTTCCAACCTCCTCCGAAGCATGTGAAGTATGTCCGGTCTCCCGAGTGTGATGTTGCTTTCAATACTCTCAAAGAGAAACTCGTCACAGCTCTGTCTTGACTCCTCTGATGAATCCAAGCCATTGAAGTTTTCGTGATGCTTCTCTTCAAGGTCTCGTGCTGTGTTAATGCAAGAGAAAAAGTTGTGGCCTATACCTCTCGTCATTTGAAGCCCAACGAAAAGAACTACCCCACTCACGATCTTGAGTTGGCGGCAGTTGTCCATGCATTGATAACATGGAGACATCTCTTGTTGGGAAGGAAAGTGGACATTTTCACCGATCACAAGAGCCTCAAGTATATCTTCACTCAACCCAACCTCAACCTCGAGCAAACTCGATGGGTGAAATGATTCAAGAGTACAACCCAAGTATTGAATATACTCGGGCAAGGCCAATGTGATTGCAGATGCTTTGAGCGGGAAGGCTTATTGCAGCAGTTTAATCCTCAAGCCCTTCCAACGGATCTCTGTGAAGCTTTCCATAAGCTGAATCTTCAAGTTGTTCCTCAAGGCTTTCTTGCCAACCTCATAGTCTCTCCTACTTTGGAAGACCAAATTCGTGAAGCTCAACTCCTGGATACCATGGTGAAAAAGGTGAAGCGTGGTATCGACAAGGGCATTTCAAGTACAAGTGCTTCCACATTGATGACAAAGATACTCTTTTCTTGAGGACGGATTGTGGTTCCAAAGGGTGATCTCGTAAAGTCATTATGAACGAGGCACACAATTCCCTTCTATCCATCCATCCTGGAAGTACAAAGATGTACCATGACCTCAAGCAGTCGTATTGGTGGACTCGAATGAAGCAAGAAATTGCTCAATTCGTGAATGAATGTGATGTCTGCAGAAGAGTGAAAGCAGAACACCAACGACCAGCTGGTCTCCTCCAACCTCTTGCTATTCCAGAATGGAAGTTTGATCATATCGAAATGGACTTCGTGACTGGATTTCCAAAGTCCAAGCGTGGTAATGATGCTATCTTCGTTGTCATTGACAAGCTTACTAAAGTGGCTCATTTTCTTCCTATCAAAGAATCTATCACAGCAGCTCAGTTGGCAGAGCTATACACATCCAGGATTGTCTCCTTGCACGGCATTCCACAATTGATCTCTTCAGACTGTGGCAGCATCTTTACCTCCAGGTTTTGGGATTCTTTTCAGAAGGCCATGGGCACCAACATTCGTTTCAGCACAGCTTTCCATCCTCAAACAAGTGGCCAAGTCGGCGAGTCAATCAAATCATTGAAGATATGCTCGGGGCTTGTGTCATTTCCTTCGTATGAAATGGGAAGATTGTCTTCCATATGCCGAGTTCTCCTACAACAACAGCTTCCAAGCGAGTTCGGCAAGGCCCCATTCGAAATTCTCTATGGCGAAAGTGTCGTACTCCTCTCAATTGGTCCGAGACAGGTGAGCGCCAACTTCTTGGCAACGACTTGATCACGAAGCCCAAGAAATGTGCAAAGTCATTCGTGAGAATCTCAAAGCCGCATAATCGCGCCGGAAGAGCTATTATGATGACAAGCACCGTGATGTGGCTTTTGAAATCGGAGACCATGTCTACCTCGCGTCTCTCCAATGAAAGGCACTCGTCGCTTTGGTATCAAAGGAAGCTTGCCCCTAGATCGTGGGTCCTTTCAAGATCATTGGCAAAAGAGGCGATCTCGCCTATCAACGAGCTTCCGTCCAACCCGCGAACGTGCGTTGTGTTTCACGTGTCACAGCAACCGCAAGTGCTTCAAGACTCTGGCGCACTATCAACCCGAAGAAATTGACCTCCAAGAAGATCTCTCTTATCATGAGCACCCGTTGCTATTCTTGAAGAAACCGAGCGCAAGACTCGCAACAAGTCAATCAAATTCCTGAAAGTGAAGTGGTCACACCATTCCGACCGAGAAGCCACACAGGGGCGCGAGGATCACCTCCGTTCGAATATCCGGAGTTCTTTCAGTCCTAGATCTCGGACGAGATCCTCTTGTAGTGGTGGAGTGTTGTAACACCCCGGATGTAACTTTCCATATTTGTAACTCCAACTCTTGCCATTTTAGGCATTGTGATATGATATTCCCTCCGTGGTTGGGTTTTTCTTCATTTTTGCATTTTGTCCATGTCATGCATTTCATATCAGGTCATCATGTGCATCGCATTTGCATACGTGTTCGTCTCATGATTCCGCGCATTTTCCCCGTTGTCCGTTTTGCTATCCGACACTCCTATGTTCCCCGGCGTCCCCTTTTACATTTTTCCGTGAGCGGGTACTAAACTTTCTCGGAATGAACTGAGGTTTGTCAAGTGGCCTTGGTACACCACCGTAGACCACTGTCAAGTTTGGTCATTTGGAGCTCGTTTGGTACTCAACAGTTAACCGCACTCCATAAAGGCCTCTTTTAAGTTGCAGCCCAACACCCCTCCAAAACAGCCCAATAACCCATCTAGCTCCCTTCCATGTCCATCATCGTTCGATCACGATCGTGTGGGCGAAAACCGCACCCCATTTGGAGTCTCCTAGCTCCCTCTACCTATAAAAACACCTCCTCCCCCGAAATCCCGGATCATTCCACCCCCTAACCCTAGCCCCGCTCCTCTCCGCGCCGCCGGACGCATCCGGACCGGGCCGGACACGTCCGCCCGCCTCCGCCAGCCAACGGAGCCGCCACGTGGCGCGCCCACTTCACCACCGCCGCCCGCCTGCGGGGCCAGCTGGAGGCCCCGAGCCCGTTAAATCGCCGCGCCGCCCGCGCTTCGGCAGCAGCGGCGCCGCCCGCGAATCTCCGCGCCGCCGCCGCCCTCCGCCTCCGGCCCCGCAGATCCGCCGCCGCCGCGCCCAGCCAACCCGCCGCCGCCGTCGCCCGCCTCCCGGCCTCGGCCCGCCCGCCCGACCCGGCCGCCCGTCGCCCGCCCGCGCGCGCCGGCCCTCCTCGGCCTCTCCCTCCTCCGCGCCGCTCCGGCGAGCCACCGCCGGCCTCGCCTCGTTCGCAAGACCGGATCTCAGATCCACGAAGGGTTGACTTTCCCCTCCCCCGAATTCCCTCCAAGTCAAGTTCTGTCAGTATTTTGTTGCATTTTCATCATGCCATAACTTTGCACACGTGGCTCCGTTTTGAGCGTGTAGCATACCGAAATGTTCGTCCCAAAGAGTAGATCATTTCATCTCATTGCAGCATTTTCATTTGAGCTCATCTTGATACCCGAAATGCTGTTAGAAGAGGGCTATGTGATGTTAGTTTCAGATTCTTAACAGAACATGCACTTTTGTCATTTTTGCCATGATTGATGTGTGCATCCTATGAACTTGAGTCCTATATGTGTTTTGTAATATGCCATGCCATCTTTACAGGGGTGTATGCCATGTATTTTTGTGATCTCTGTGGTGACTAGCACAAGCATGCAAACTAGGCTTCATGATGTTGCTGATTTCAGCCCCTGTTTTGCTGATATTGTTATGCCATGTAAACTTGATGCTACCGAGAGATCCATGCTTATTTTGAGATACTTCAGTAAGGATGTTTTGAACATATGGTTATGCTGTATCCATACATGCCCTTGTTTGCAATTATGGAGTGCCATAGCTTGAGTCAATCGAGCTCTACTTTTACTATAAAATGTTTCCTGGCAGATTGTTTACATGTTATTCAATTTTGCCAAGGTTGTTGTAGTTGATCCGTGTATGCTATGATGTTGTTCTTGCCATGTATAGCTTCTATGCCATGTCTTCTTGATGGATGTATGCTTAGTTTATCATGTAACGCTCTGTAGTGAGTGCATCGAGCTCTTAAACATGCCTACTTGTTATCTGTTTTTGGCATGCCCTGTTTGCTGAATCTGTAACGAAACTTGCCATATTGACATGGGTGCTATTATATTTTCTGATCCTTTTTGGCTTATGGTCAGTAAGGGACTTTTGTTCTATGCTTCGAGTAGATTCATGCCATGCCTTGTTTTGCTATTATACGTTTCTGTAGCATGTTGTTTGCTTGCTCTGAACATTGCTTCCTGATGCTGTTTCTGCCATGTTCAGTTTTTCACTAAGTCTGTGAAGCTGATATATTTTGCACTTTTGCCATGCTTGTTTGGACCTGTTATGGTGTGATTTAGCCGTAGCTCAGTGTTCATCTTTTGTCAAGCATCTTGAGTAGATCACTGCCATATGCTTTGTTGGTACGTTTGGGTGCAGTAGCTTAATTTCTTGTTGCTTGCTATGTGGCATCATCTGTTAATGGCGATTTGTGCCATTCTTGTTTTGCTTGTCATTTGCAAACCGTGCATCCGATTCGGTGATCTTTATATCGATTTCAACGAAATCATCTCACCTTTCCAGCGGCATACTTGGTTTTCCAAGTTGATGCCTGGTTCATCATTTTCCTTCCGGAGCACGCATACGCATTGCATATCACATCTCGCATATCATGCCATGTTTTGCATCATGTTGCTTGTGCATTGCACCGTGATTTATTGTGGTTCCTTTGTTTGTGTTCTTGCTTTGGGTAGAGCTGGGAGACGAGTACGTGAACGAGGAACCTGTTGAGAATGCTTACGAGGATCAAGCTTTCGACAACTCTGAGAACCTTGCAGGCAAGATGACCATACCCTCGAAATCACTTCTATCTTTGCTTGCTAGATGCTCGCTCTTTTGCTATGCCTATGCTACGATGCCTACCACTTGCTATATCATGCCACCCATATTGCCATGTCAAACCTCTAACCATCCTTTCCTAGCAAACCGTTGTTTGGCTATGTTACCGCTTTGCTCAGCCCCTCTTATAGCGTTGCTAGTTGCAGGTGAAGATGAAGTTTGTTCCATGTTGGAACATGGAGATGTTGTTCCCTGTTGGAACATGTTTAGTTGTTGGGGATATCACAATATATCTGCTATAATTAATGCATCTATATACTTGGTAAAGGGTGGAAGACTCGGCCTTATGCCGGTGTTTTGTTCCCTCTTGCCGCCCTAGTTTCCGTCATACGGTGTTATGTTCCTTGATTTCGCGTTCCTTACGGTTGGGTGATTTATGGGACCCCTTGACAATTCGCTTTGAATAAGACTCCTCCAGCAAGGCCCAACTTTGGTTTTACCATTTGCCACCTAAGCCTTTTTTCCCGGGTTTCGCGAGCCGAGAGTCATCTTTATTTAACCCCGGACCGGTGCTCCTTCGAGTCTTGGCCCGAACCGAGCCGCTCAAGGGCCACCTCGGGAAACTTCGAGGCCTGGTTTTACTCGTATCTTGTCTCATCCGGATGTGCCCTTAGAGCGAGATATGTGCAGCTCCTATCGGGATTTGTCGGCACAATCGGGTGGCTTTGCTGGTCTTGTTTTATTCTTTGTCGAAATGTCTTGTAGTCCGGGATTCGAGTCGATCGGGTCTTCCGATAGAAGGAATATCCTTCGTTGACCGTGAGAGCTTATAATGGGCTAAGTTGGGACACCCTACAGGGTATTATCTTTGAAAGCCGTGCCGCGGTTATGAGGCAGATGGGAATTTGTTAATGTCCGGTTGTAGAAAACCGAAGTTGACCTTAATTAATACACATCAACGGCGTGTGTAACCGTGATGGTCTCTTCTCGCGGAGTCCGGAAGTGAACACGGTGTTGGAGTTATGTTTGACGTAAGTAGTTCAGGATCACTTCTTGATCGCTACTAGCTTCACGACCGCGCCTTGCTTCTCCTCTCGCTCTCTTTTGCGAATGTAGCCACCATATATGCTAGTCGTTTGCTGCAGCTCCACCTCACAACTCTTTCCTTCCTATAAGCTTAAATAGTCTTGATCTCATGGTGTGAGATTGCTGAGTCCCGTGACTCACAGATTCTACCAAAACAGTTGCAGGTGCCGGCGATGCGGTGCAGATGGCGCAACCGAGCTCAAGTGGGAGTTCGACGAGGAACGTGGTCGTTACTATGTGTCTTTTCCGGATGATCAGTAGTGGAGCCCAGTTGGGACGATCGGGGATCTGTGTAGCATTTGGGGTAGTCTTCTTTTATTTTGGTTCCGTAGTCGGACCTTGAGTGTAATCTGGATGATGGATGTTTATTTATGTATTGTGTCAAGTGGCGACTGTAAGCCAACTATTTATCTCTTTCCCATATGTATTACATGGGTTGTGTGAAGATTACCTCACTTGCGACATTGCTTTCAATGCGGTTATGCCTCTAAGTCGTGCTTGGACACGTGGGAGATATAGTCGCATCGAGGGCGTTACAGTTTGGGCCTAGAGGAAGGCATTGGGAAGTAATAAGTAGATGATGGGGTGCTAGAGTGATAGAAGCTTAAACCCTAGTTTATGCGTTGCTTCGTAAGGGGCTGATTTGGATCCATGATACGATCAAGCGTACGTTTCATGCTATGGTTAGGTTTACCTTAATTCTTCTTTCTTAGTTGCGGATGCTTGCGAGAGTAGTTAATCATAAGTGGGATGCTTGTCCAAGGAAGGGCAGCACCTGATGTCTACTACGCAACCTTCTCCTTGTAGACGTTGTTGGGCCTCCAAGTGCAGAGGTTTGTAGGACAGTAGCAAATTTCCCTCAAGTGGATGACCTAAGGTTTATCAATCCGTGGGAGGTGTAGGATTAAGATGGTATCTCTCAAACAACCCTGCAACCAAATAACAAAGAGTCTCTTGTGTCCCCAACACACCCAATACAATGGTAAATTGTATAGGTGCACTAGTTCGGCGAAGAGATGGTGATACAAGTGCAATATGGATGGTAGATATAGGTATTTGTAATCTGAAAATATAAAAACAGCAAGGTAGCAAGTGGTGAAAGTGAGCACAAACGGTATTGCAATGCTAGGAAACAAGGCCTAGGGTTCATAATTTCACTAGTGCAAGTTCTCTCAACAATAATAACATAATTGGATCATATAAATATCCCTCAACATGCAACAAAGAGTCACTCCAAAGTCACTAATAGCGGATTATGGTAGGGTACGAAACCACCTCAAAGTTATTCTTTTTGCTCGATATATTCAAGAGTCCATAGTAAAATAAAACGAAGCTATTCTTTCTGTTCAATCTATCATAGAGTTCGTACTAGAATAACACCTTAAGACACAAATCAACCAAAACCCTAATGTCACCTAGATACTCCATTGTCACCTAAAGTATCCGTGGGTATGATTATACGATATGCATCACACAATCTCAGGTTCATCTATTCAACCAACACAAAGAACTTCAAAGAGTGCCCCAAAGTTTCTACCGGAGAGTCAAGACGAAAACGTGTGCCAACCCCTATGCATAAGTTCATTGAACCCGCAAGTTGATCACCAAAACGTTCATCAAGTAGATCACGTGAATATCCCATTGTCACCACAGATAAGCACGACAAGACATACATCAAGTGTTCTCAAATCCTTAAAGACTCAATCCGATAAGATAACTTCAAAGGGAAAACTCAATCCATTACAAGAGAGTAGAGGGGGAGAAACATCATAAGATCCAACTATAATAGCAAAGCTCGCGATACATCAAGATCGTGCCAAATCAAGAACATGAGAGAGAGAGAGAGAGAGAGATCAAACACATAGCTACTGGTACATACCCTCAGCCCCGAGGGTGAATGTCGGTGTCAAAACCGGCGGATCTTGGGTAGGGGGTCCCGAACTGTGCGTCTAGGCGGATGGTAACAGGAGACAGGGGACACGATGTTTTTACTTAGGTTCGGGCCCTCTCGATGGAGGTAATACCCTACTCCTGCTTGATTAATATTGATGATATGGGTAGTACAAGAGTAGATCTACCACGAGATCAAGGAGGCTAAACCCTAGAAGCTAGCCTATGGTATGATTGTTGTTAGTCCCACGGACTAAAACCCTCCGGTTTATATAGACACCGGATAGGTTAGGGTTACACGAGTCGGTTACAATGGTAGGAGATCTACATATCCGTATCGCCAAGCTTGCCTTCCACGCCAAGGAAAGTCCCATCCGGAAGCGGGACGAAGTCTTCAATCTTGTATCTTCATAGTCTTGGAGTCCGGCCGTGATGATAGTTCGCTATCCGGACACCCCTAGTCCAGACTCCTCGGTAGCCCCGAACCAGGCTTCAATGACGACGAGTCCGGCGCATATTGTCTTCGCATTGCAAGGCGGGTTCCTCCTCCGAATACTTCATAGAAGGTTCTGAACACAAGGACAGTGTCCGGCTCTGCAAAACAAGTTCCACATACCACCGTAGAGAGAATAACTCTTGCACAGATCTGCTGACGTATTCCACGGCGTGACATCACACCACGGCCAGGCCTTTATATGAATCGTTTTTTACCGTTCCACCTCAGCATGTTTAGCGAGGCGGTTTCCCTGGCACGCCTTATCAAAGCATAGATCGTGCCCCCCTTATTCCGGGATTCTCATCAATACGGACGTGGGTAACCCAACCGTGCCCGTTGGCACGCCTCCTCTATCAAAGGCGAGTCCTAATCGACCACGGGGTGGGCTCTTGGTATTCAACCTCTTTATAATGAGACCAAGGCCCCCTTCTTTTTACACCCTCCATCGAGTTCGCCTCGCGCTTCGAGTTCCAACACCTAAAGCTTCAAATTCAGGCGCTTCGGACCTTCGACGATGTCCGGTTCCGACCAGCACGGCCAATGGATGCCTTCCTCCGTCACAGAGGAAGATGTGCTAAAGCTGCGAGACGCCAGGTATCTAACCGGCGAGATCTCGCATAGGCTGCCTGCACCAGGGCAGGTCATTCCCATTCCCGAGCCCGGCGAGAACGTGGTGTTCATGTCCCACTTCCTTCGGGGTTTAGGCTTCCCGACGGATCCCTTTGTGCGGGGGCTCATGTTTTATTATGGGCTTGATTTCCATGACTTGAATCCGGAGTCCATCCTCCATATCTCGTCATTCATTGTCGTATGTGAGGCCTTCCTCCATATTACCCCTCGCTTTGGATTGTGGCTCAAGACCTTCAAGGTGGAACCAAAGATGATCGAGGGGCAGCAGGCAGAGTGCGGAGGGGCGGTCATAAGCAAATGTGTTGATGCTCCGTGGCCCAAGGGCTCTTTCCAAGAGGAGCTTGGTTTGTGTCAACGGGAGTGGTTTTACAATACCGCTCCCCGGGGCACCAAATGGGCGGCGCTTCCTGCCTTCCGCTCGGGTCCACCACAGCGGCTGGCGTCATGGGTCAACAAGGGGCTCGACTGGGGGCCGTCCAAGGACGTTCCTTTGCTGCAGGGCCGTATTCGAGACCTCCAAGAGAGAGAGATCAATCTAGTTGCAGTGGCACAGGTTATGTTGATCCGGCGCCTTCAGCCCTGCAAACGTCGCCCCCTTCGCCTGTGGGAATTTAATCTGGAGGGACCACGAGCTCTCCAAAACTTTATGGGCACGACGCCCATGGAGATGTATAAACTATTCTTCGGATCACGAGAGAAGTGTCCGAACCTGACTGAGGACGCAGGACTAAGCTGCAATCGTCCAGATACTCAAATAAGTAGTCATGTAACCGGACAAGCTGTTCATTTATTCATTATATACATGCCCTTTAAAGGAGCCGTTTCTTGAACAGGAGTGGATAGCCAAGGCAAAGTTGATAAGGTGTCCGGCTCCCCTCCCAGAGAACCCGCCGGATCCCATGCTGGCCAAGATGTTGAAGGCCGCGCCTTTTGAAGAAGGCGAAGGGGGGAGCGGAGAAGCAACTGCCTCTACGAAGGAGGCTATTAAGGAAGGAGGGATTAAAAGCCCCGCCTTCCGAGGAAAGAAGAGGACCGCTTCAGAAGATCCGGAGGCCAAGGCCTCAAAGAGGGGAAAAGAATCTTCGTCAGGGAGTCCGGCGCGGGGAAGTAACCCAGCCGCACTATTTCCCCAAGGGGATCAGCCCTCCAGCGAGCCGTAAGTAAAAAAGAAGGGGTCTTATAAATAAGGAATATCCCTGCATTTATTTATGAAGATAACCAAAATTGAACCTTGTAGTTCGGACCTCAGCCCTTCTCAGCAGAGCTCATCTTCGGGGGATCTTCTTCCGGAGATGATGGAGAGCGAAACGCCTCCACCTGTCGCACCCTCATGCGAGGCGGACGACCCTGAGGTGTCGTCGCGGAGGGTTCCCCCAAGTCCGGCGGGGCCGGAGGGTCCGGCGCCAAGTGGTGTGCGGTTGGAGGAGCTGAAGGATCTGCTCGGGCGAGCGGCTATCTCAGAAGATCACCGTGTTCTAATGGGTATGGTGATTGAAAGAATTGCTTCCGCGGAGAGCGGATTGCATGAAGCCGTCAGAAGCTTACTGACGGGGTTCGAGGTACGCAAAAATGATGTACCTTCTGACAGTTATGCATATGAAATGCGCCCTGTATAGATAGTAGCCCCTGAGACTCGGTATGTTGTCAAAATTGACAGCGTGCCGAGGATCAAAATCTCAGTTATAACATATCGCTGCTCCTAAACAGGTGGCGGGGCGGCCGGTGGCCAGCCGGACTGATGAATATGCCGAACTAAAGCGGCAACTTGACGAGGCGGATGCGGACATCACGCTGGTCAATAAGTGGTTTGACGAGTCACAAGGTATGCGGCTTCTATGCGGACACCTGGTAAGGGAGCTTGACGTCCATGTCTTACCATTTGTATGCTTAATGCAGATGGTGCCGCTGCTGTGGAAGAGTTGCGGGCGGAACTCACCCGAGCGAAAGAGCAAGCCAGAAATAGTAACGCGGCCGCTTTAAGGGCGGCCGAAGAGCTAAACGCCGAACGAGCTGCTCACTGCCGAAGCAAAGAGGAAATGGCCAATATGGCCATAAAATTGAAGAATACTGCCGATCGCTGCAAGGTTCTTGAAGAAGAACGTCAAGCGGAGCAAGAGGGCCTACGAAAGGCCGCCGCCGAATCCAAGGATGCCCGTTCGGCTTTGAGAGCTGCCAAGGAGGAGCTGAGTCAGGCCGGGGCAATTGTGGCTGGAAAACCGTTTCTGCTGCGAAGAAAATATACAGATCCAAAGTATGCTCAGGCCGAGCGCTACGGACGCGACTGAGCACTTCCGGGGCTAGAAGGGGCACAGAAGGGAAGAGCTATATTGGTCGCAATTCCATAGTCCGGAGCGTCTTCTTCCGTTGACCGATCGTCTGGCCGAGTGGGCCGAGCTTAATCGACTATCCGGACTTGCCATGAAGCATGTCATGACTCATTTGTGGTTGGGCGGACCCCAGCCGAAGAGTTATTTTGGTTTAGTGCAGCAGTTCCTTGGTGCGGTACCGCGTATCGACGCAATAAAGCGGTCGGCGTGTATTGAGGGAGCGCGGATGGCTCTGGCCCGTGTCAAGACATACTGGGCAGATATGAAGGCCACCGACGTTGCGTCCCAAGATTCGGACGGAAGCCGAGTACCTGCCGAGCACTACTTTGAGGAAGTCCTGACGGGCGCTCGTTTAATAGAGACGCAGTGCTCGAAGGATATTATGTTTAAATGATATGTATGATTTGTAAAAACGATGTTTCAATATAATATAAGAGCTTTCTATACTTGTGCGTTCAAGTAGTAAACTACTCCCTGTGCGGCCGTTTATGTATATGTATATATAACCTGAAAGATGGCAGTCCTTGGCTTCAGCCCCCACGCACATAGTGCGGGGGTGTTTGTAAAAAGAAGCGCTTTGTCACACTTAATCCAACGTCTTGGTCCTGTTAAGGAGGTGATAGCGTAGCAAACTAGGCAACCGGACTATAATGCTTTATCACTTTCACTTAGCCATAGGAGTTCGAGGGTGGGGCTACTATATAGCCCCTGGGGGCACCGCACTCTCTCGAATTCGGGGTGCGTGTGTGCCTGACCGAAAACCGGTCCTTCGTTAATGCGGAGGAATCCTAAACATTCCGATGAGTCATCGAGTGGTTGACCAGTCTCTCGCTATATCATGACAGTCAATTTTCGGCTTTCTCTACTGAGGTGCTCGCCCGGCCGAACCGGGGCACAATCGCAGTAGTTCTCCTGGTGCCGCGTTAGCCGATAAAAGCGGGCGTAAGGCAGCAAAACACAGGAGCCGGGCAAACCCAACATTTGACCAAAGACATGATTCGGAGCTGATGCATATAAGGCCTAACTCGAGACGCCGAACACTCCCTAAGTTATTCGGTCTTTATAAAAACGGGCAGAATAATGCCCTAAGCCCCTGGTGTCCAGGTACGTGCAAAAATTCTGGTGCGGCCAATGCCAAAACGCCAGCCTCCTCCTCGGTTATAGTAAGAAACCGGGGTATGTATATCAACAAGAGAAGTAAAAAAGGTTTACGCAGGGTCTTAATCTGAAAAGAATCCTTGCAACGGGTCCCTACTGCACGTCTGCGCCTGTGTCTCCGTTGTGCCGTATCCTGGACGGGTGTAGCACGTTGTTCATCTGTAAAAGAGAGGAACTTAGTTTTAAAAATAAAAAAAGATCGTGCGAAAGATGTAATTTATATTAAATAAACAGAGTACGAGTTGAAGAAGTGGATAAGATTGAGCTTGATTGTCTCTTGTGATACATGCATGCAGCCCCTTGTATGGGGGTACGCCGCTAGTGGGCGCCCGACTCGTCTAGCCGTGTCCGGGGTTTGCATGACCAATTCAGGTTCTTGGACTAGCGGAGCCGGATAGGTGTGGGGCTGTCAAGGCAGTCTCACGTTCCTCCGTACTCAAGTAACACTTAATACTCCCTTTTAATGAGATGATGCCGCGTGGACCGGGCATCTTAAGTGTGAGAGATGCATAATGCGGTATTGCGTTAAAGCGGGTGAAAGCTTCGCGTCCCAATAGTGCTTGATGGCTACTTTTGAACGGGGCGACGTGGAAGATTAACCTTTCGCGGCGGAAGTTGTCGAATGAACCGAACACAACTTCTAGCAGTATGGAGCCCGTACAATGTGCATATGGGCCTGGCATTACTCCTTTAAAGGAGGTGTTGCTACGGCGAATTTTGGTTGGGTTTATCCCCATCTTGCGGATTGTGTCCTGATATATCAGGTTTATGTCACTGCCGCCATCCATGAGGACTTGTGTAAATTGGAATCTGTTGATTATAGGATCCAATATCATCCTGCGTTCCGGATACTTTCGGAATAGTACTGATGGTCGAAGGTGATTGGTTTTGACAACCAGTGTGCGGCGCGCATTTTAGTGGGTGCCGCTCTGTTTTTCCCTTTGAGCACGTGAAGTGAGTTTACTGTTTTAACCTCTTGTGGGAAATTCTTCTATTTTCCGGGGCTCTGCTTGTGGTGCTCGTCATCATCTTCACTTGGTGTGTCGAGCCCCTTGTGTTCGGCGTTGAGTCTGCCGGACTGTTTGAAGACCCAACAATTTCTGTGGGTATGGTTTGCAGGCCTCCCAGGGGTACTGTGGATTTGACATATCTTGTCCAAGATTTTATTGAAGTTGGATAGCTCATCGCTATTGTCCCTAAGGGGCAGTTTTTTGTTGTTCTGCCATGAGCTTTTGAATCCGGCGTTGACCGCCGCGCTCTTTGGACCGTTCCTTTAATCCGCGCTGGTGCTTGTTGCGCCGTGGTTTCCGTTCCATCCGACTTGGATGTACTTGGGTCGCTGGTGCTGCATCTTGCTAGCCAGCTATCCTCTCCAGCAAAACCGGGTCATGAGGCTTGTTAATGCGGCCATTGTTCTTGGCTTTTCTTGGCGAGGTGTCTGGCGAGCCATTCGTCTCTGGACGTTGTGTTTGAAGGCTGCTAAGGCTTGGCGTCGGACAATCGACTATTTGGTTCTTTTAGTAAGGAACCTGTTCGAGAATTTCGGACTGACTCTCCGGGCTGTTAAGTTATGTGACTTAAATAAATGCGCATCCGGAGGGCGGACATAGGTCCCCTGAAAATTTGCCCGAAACGCATCCTCGAGCTCTTCCCAGCTTCCAATGGTATTTTTGGGGAGGCTTTTAAGCCAATGTCGAGCTGGCCCTTTGAGTTTGAGGGGTAAGTATTTTATGGCGTGGAGATCGTCTCCTCTAGACATGTGTATGTGGATGATGTAATCCTCAATCCAGACTCCAGGGTCTGTTGTTCCGTCGTATGCCTCTATGTTTACGGGTTTGAATCCCGCTGGAAATTCATGGTCCAGCACCTCATTGGTGAAACATAGGGGATGTGCGGCGCCCCTATATTTGGGTGTGCCGTGATGTTCGGATTTTTAGCCTGTTGCATTGCTTTGAAGAGCTTGCTTTCTTGGACCATAGATGGACCTAACTGGGCCATCCTTTTGCTGTGAATCCTCATGCGGATCACATACCAGCTTGTGTGCGGCGCCATTTGCCGCTCTCTTTTTGCCGTGGGGTCGTCCATCCGACCGGGTGGCCTTCTTATTTTTGATTGTGGGGGCTCTAAGGCCTCCTCGTCAAATTCGGGCAGTAGCTTTCTTTTTGTGTAGCTCTTTGTTCGGCGACTGTCTCCGTATTTGTCTGCGGTGTTGAATACTTTGCTCCATCTGATCCTGAGTGCATCTTACGCTGTTTTGAGCTTCCGCTTCTGCTTTTTCAGGCTACGCGCAGTGGCGACGAGCCTTTTCTGGAGGTTATCTTGCTCCAACAATTTGTCCGGCGTGAGATCGTCCGGACTGTTGTCTTCGCCGGGGACGGGTTGTTTATCCAAGTTGTCTTGTTCGGACGATTGCTCGATAGCGTGTTCGTCGTCCACCGGTTCGTCCTGCTCTATGGCTAGGTCTCTGTTGAGGCGAGACTTGGTCCGGCGTTTACGTTGCCGTTTTGACCGCTTTTTGAGGGATTTATCCTTCGTAGCATCCCGTTTTTCCTCGTCTTCATTTCCTTTAGGTGTATCCACCATGTATACGTCATGGGATGAGGTGGTTGTCCAGCATCCTATAGGTGCTGGTTCATTGTTGTCTCCTACATCGTCGTCCATACCGTCGATGTCTTCGGAGTCAAAATCGAGCACGTCGTGTAAGCTTTCGACGGTGGCTACGAAGTGGGTGGTGGGTGGGCGTTGAATTTCTTCGTCGTCCGCATCCCAACCCTTCTGACCGTAGTCCGGCCAGGTCTCTCCAGATAAAGAGAGAGACTTTAGTGAATTCAGGATGTCGCCAAAGGGCGAGTGCTGAAAGATGTCCGCGGTAGTGAGCTCCATAACCGGCGGCCAATCGGATTTGATTGGTAGGGGCGCGGAGGGTTCGGAGTCCGGAGAGGAGTCCGGCGCCTTGGAGTCATGGTCTTCGCAGGGGACAGGGATAGAGTTCGGCTCAATCGCCATAGAGATCGTAGCCCCCGAGGCGGCGTCCATCCACTCGTCCTCGATCGGGAATCCGGCTCGAATTAAGGGTCGAGCGGATCTTTGGTGCGGCCTCGAGGCTTTGGTCGGTGGAGAGCTAGATCATGCCCATCGAGACAAGGCGGCACGCTTGGCTGCGGCTCGAATCCATCAAGATCAAGTCCCGCGGATATCGGCCGTATAGTTCAAACTTCAAATTTGACTGATGGCGGGGCGTAGCTTCGATCTGCTCGGATGGCCAAGTGAATTGCCCGCATGCAAAGCCGCCGAATCACGAAGATCTGTCCGAGGAGAAAGGTCTCACCCTGGACTGCGTCGCTGTTGATGATCGAAGGAGCCATCGAGCCTATCAGTGACGACACAGAGGAACTCTCAATGAAAGCACCAATGTCGGTGTCAAAACCGGCGGATCTCGGGTAGGGGGTCCCGAACTGTGCGTCTAGGCGGATGGTAACAGGAGACAAGGGACACGATGTTTTTACCCAGGTTCGGGCCCTCTCGATGGAGGTAATACCCTACTCCTGCTTGATTAATATTGATGATATGGGTAGTACAAGAGTAGATTTACCACGAGATCAAGGAGGCTAAACCCTAGAAGCTAGCCTATGGTATGATTGTTGTTAGCCCCACGGACTAAAACCCTCCGGTTTATATAGACACGGATAGGTTAGGGTTACAGAGTCGGTTACAATGGTAGGAGATCTACATATCCGTATCGCCAAGCTTGCCTTCCACGCCAAGGAAAGTCCCATCCGGACACGGGACAAAGTCTTCAATCTTGTATCTTCATAGTCTTGGAGTCCGGCCGTGATGATAGTTCGGCTATCCGGACACCCCCTAGTCCAGGACTCCCTTAGTGAACTACTCCCTCCTCGTCATGGAGAGCGCCGGGATGATGAAGATGGCCACCGGGGAGGGATCCACCCTCCGGCAGGGCGCCGGAACAGGGTCCCAATTGGTTTTTCTTGGCTCTGGAGGTTTGCGGCGGCGGAACTCCCAATCTATTCTGCTCCACGATGTTTTTAGGGTATATGGAAATATAGGCGAAAGAAGTCAGTCAGGGGAGCCACAAGGGGCCCAAGAGGGTGGGGGGCGTGCCCAGGGGGTAGGGCGCGCCTCCCTGCCTCGTGGCTTCCTCGTTGCTTCCCTGGCGTATACTCCAAGTCTCCTAGATTGCTTCCGTTCCAAAAGTAACTCTCCCGAAGGTTTCATTCCGTTTGGACTCCGTTTGATATTCCTTTTCTGCGAAACACTGAAATAGGCCAAAAAACAGCAATCTGGGCTGGGCCTCCGGTTAGTAGGTCAAAAATGATATAAAAGTGTAAAGTAAAACCCATAGACATCCAAAACAGATAATATAATAGCATGAATACTTCATAAATTATAGATACGTTGGAGACGTATCAGCATCCCCAGGCTTAATTCCTGCTCGTCCTCGAGTAGGTAAATGATAAAAGAAATAATTTATGAAGTGTGAATGCTAGCAGGTGCGTAAGTTTGATCAATGATAATTTCAATCACCTTTTCTAGCATCATTATATGTCATAACAGCAGCTCAATTCATAAAACTTCTAAGTAACAAGCTATTCACATGTTAAAGCATAGACCATAAACTTTCTTGAAAACTAGCAAACTTCATTCTCAGTCATCAAACAATTGCAATCCATCTTATTTCTAGGAAGGGCCTATGTCAGAGCTTTGATTTAGCAAATCCCACATACTCTACTATCATATAGTCTTCCATGATTGCTACCACTCATAGCATATTTTTAGAACAAATAGCATCCATCGAACACAGAGAAAGATAGGGGCTTAATGTTTCGCCTCCCAACTTACTTATCATATAAATAATTGTCAACAATAATAATTCATGATCAAATATATTTGAATGGCCATATATGCTTGGATCTTCCATCACATGATGCTTGCCAACTAAAGAGTAGGTTGGAATGAGAAGGAATACTACTGACTCTTGCATAAAAGTAAAAGATAGGCCCTTCACAGAGGGAAGCAGGGATTTGCAGAGGTGCCAGAGCTCGAAGCTTTAAAACAGAGATGAAAATAATTATGAGAGGTATGCTTTCATTGTCAACATAATGACCAAGAGTTCCCAATATCTTCCATACTACACACATTATAGGCGGTTCCCAAACAAAATGGTAAAGTTTATACTCCCCACCACCAACAATCATCAATCCATGGCTTGCCCGAAACAACGGGTGCCTCCAACTAACATCAATCCTGGGGGAGTTTTGTTTGCAATTATTTTGATTTGGTTTTTGATCTTTTGATCATAGGACTGGGCATCCTAGTTACCAGCCACTTTCTCGTGAATGATGAGCGGAGTCCACTCATCGTGAGAATAACCCACCTAGCATGGAAGATATTGACAGCCCCTAGTCGCTACATGAGCGATTCAGGCATACAAAACAGATTATTATTTGAAGGTTTAAAGTTTGGCACATGCAAATTTACTTGGAACGGCAGGTAAATACCGCATATAGGTAGATATGGTGGACACTCATGGAATAAACTTGGTTCAAGGAATTTGGATGCACAAGCAGTATTCCCGCTTAGTACAGAAATTTAGGCTAGCAAAAGATTCTAAATAGCAAGCACCACATGTTGAAGGATCCATAACAATATAACTTCTATACAAATATACCCAAGCGTAACTCATTATGTTGTCTTCCTTGTCCAACTTCAACTAATTTGCTCAGTTTTGAAAATAATTAATGGGGCTCACAATCATAGAAGATGTCCAAGATAGTATTATATGTGAAATCTCTTTTCCTTCAATATTCTTTCATGAATTGTTCAACTGACCAATACAATGTTTGCTAACCTTCAATAAATTTACCACCTCTACTTCTTATATGTGAAGTCATTAATCCCCATGGGATAAGCATATGAAACCTATATAATTTCATATTTATGATATTCAAATCATTCAACCATTTACTCATAGGATATAAGTGAAGTACACGAGTAAATGACAAACTACTCCAAAAAGATATAAGTGAAGATCAATGAGTAGTTAAATAATTATGTAGCTATGTGAAGACTCTCTCTCTCTCTCATTTAAGAATTTCAGATCTAATGTATTTTATTCAAGAAGCAAGCAAAACAAAACAAAATGACATTTCAAGGATAGAACACATCATGTGAAGAAGCAAAAACTTAGGTTCAACCGATACTAACCGATAATTGTTGAAGAAGAAAGGTGGGATGCCAACCGGGGCATCCCCAAGCTTAGATGCTTGAGACTTCTTGAAATATTATCTTGGGATGCCTTGGGCATCCCCCAGCTTGAGCTTTTGTGTCTCCTTAATTCCTCTCATACCACGGTTTTCCTAAATCTTAAAAGCTTCATCCACACAAAACTCAACAAGAACTCGTGAGATAGGTTAGTATAAACCAATGCAAAAACCTTATCATACTTTACTGTAGCAAAACACTAAAATTATTATTCAACATTGCATACTAAATGCCCCTGCATATTTCATACTCCTATCCTCAAATAGAATCATTAAACAAGCAAACATATGCAAACAATGCAAACATAACAGCAATCTGCCAAAACATTACAGTCTGTAAAGAATGCAAGATTCATCATACTTCCTTAAATCCAAAAATTATGAGAAAACTACTAAGCTGTATAAAATTTATCAGAGCTTATTTTGCAAAAAGTTTCAATAATTTATCATATTCTGACTTTTCTAGGGAATTTTTGCAACATCGATAAACTTTCTGTTTTGAAACAGCAACATGTATACTTGCAAAATAAGCATGGTAAAGGCTATCCTTGACATTTTTATTGAAAAAAAAGATGCAAAACATTATTCTAAATAACATCAAGCAAATCCTAACAAAAGAAAATGACGCTCCAAGCAAAACACATATCATGTGGTGAATAAAAATATAGCTCCAAGTAAAGTTACCGATGAACGAAGACGAAAGAGGGGATGCCATCCGGGGCATCCCCAAGCTTAGGCTCTTGGTTGTCCTTGAATATTTCCTTGGGGTGCCTTGGGAATCCCAAAGCTTAGTCTCTTGCCACTCCTTATTCCATAGTCCATCGAAACTTCACCCAAAACTAGAAAACTTCACAACACAAAACTCAACAGAAAATCTTATGAGCTCCGTTAGTATAAGAAAATAAAACCACCACTTAGGTACTGTTGTGAACTCATTATAAATTCATATTGGTGTAATATCTACTGTATTCCAACTTCTCTATGGTTCATACCCTCCGATACTACTCATAGATTCATCAAAATAAGCAAACAACACATAGAAGACAGAATCTGTCAAAAACAGAACAGTCTGTAGTAATCTGTATCAAAGGTATACTTATTTAACTCCAAATTAGGAAAACCTGAGAAATTTGTGTATCAATTCAGAGCAAAAAGAATCAGATAAAACGCACGTTTCTGTGAATTATGAAAACTAATTTACTGAGTGCAAAAGTTTCTGATTTTCAGCAGGATCAACACAACCATCACCGTAAGCTATCCTAAAGGTCTTACTTGGCACTTTATTGGAACAAAAGCTATAAAACATGATTACTACAGTAGCATAATCATGTGAACACACAAAAACAGTAAAGGTAAATATTGGGTTGTCTCCCAACAAGCGCTTTTCTTTATTGTCTTTTTAGCTAGCATGATGATGACAATGATGCTCACATAAAAGATAAGAATTGAAACTTAACAGGAGCATCATGAAGCATATGACTAGCACATTTAAGCCTAACACACTTCCTATGCATAGGGATTTTGTGATCAAACAACTTATGGGAACAAGAATCAACTTGCATAGGAAGGCAGAACAAGTGCAACTTCAAAAAATTTAACACATAGAGAGGAAACTTGATATTATTGCAATATGTAAAAGCACATGTTCCTATCTCATAATAATTTTTAGTAGAATCATGAATGAATTAAACAATATAACTATCACATAAAGCATTCTTTTCATGATCTACAAGCATAGAAATTTTACTACTCTCCACATAAGCAAATTTATTCTCATCAATAGTAGTGGGAGCAAACTCAACAAAATAATTATGATGTGAATCATAATCCAATTGAAGATTAAAATCATGATGACAAGTTTCATGGTTATCTTTATTCCTTATAGAATAAGTGTCATCACAATAATCATCATAAATAGAGGCATTCTTTCATCATAATAAATTTGCTCATCAAAACTTGGAGGACTAAACATATCATATTCATCAAACATAGCATCCCCAAGCTTGTGGCTTTGCATATCATTAGCATCATGGACATTCAAGGAATTCATACTAACAACATTGCAATCATGCTCATCATTCATAGATTTAGTACCAAACATTTTATAGACTTCTTCTTCTAGCACTTGAGCACAGTTTTCCTTTCCATCATTTTCATGAAAGATATTAAAAAGGTGAAGCGTATGTGGCAAACTCAATTCCATTTTTTGTATTTTTCTTTTATATACTAAACTAGTGATAAAACAAGAAACTAAAAGATTCGATTGCAAGATCTAAAGATATACCTTCAAGCACTCACCTCCCCGGCAACGGCGCCAGAAAAGAGCTTGATGTCTACTACGCAACCTTCTCCTTGTAGACGTTGTTGGGCCTCCAAGTGCAGAGGTTTGTAGGACAGTAGCAAACTTCCCTCAAGTGGATGACCTAAGGTTTATCAATCCGTGGGAGGTGTAGGATGAAGATGGTATCTCTCAAACAACCCTGCAACCAAATAACAAAGAGTCTCTTGTGTCCCCAACACACCCAATACAACGGTAAATTGTATAGGTGCACTAGTTCGGCAAAGAGATGGTGATACAAGTGCAATATGGATGGTAGATATAGGTATTTGTAATCTGAAATATAAAAACAGAAAGGTAGCAAGTGGTGAAAGTGAGCACAAACGGTATTGCAATGCTAGGAAATAAGGCCTAGGGTTCATACTTTCACTAGTGCAAGTTCTCTCAACAATAATAACATAATTGGATCATATAACTATCCCTCAACATGCAACAAAGAGTCACTCCAAAGTCACTAATAGCGGAGAACAAACGAAGAGATTATGGTAGGGTACGAAACCACCTCAAAGTTATTCTTTTTGCTCGATCTATTCAAGAGTCCGTAGTAAAATAACACGAAGCTATTCTTTCCGTTCAATCTATCATAGAGTTCGTACTAGAATAACACCTTAAGACATAAATCAACCAAAACCCTAATGCCACCTAGATACTCCATTGTCACCTCAAGTATCCGTAGGTATGATTATACGATATGCATCACACAATCTCAGGTTCATCTATTCAACCAACACAAAGAACTTCAAAGAGTGCCCCAAAGTTTCTACCGGAGAGTCAAGACGAAAACGTGTGCCAGCCCCTATGCATAAGTTCATTGAACCCGCAAGTTGATCACCAAAACATACATCAAGTAGATCACGTGAATATCCCATTGTCACCACAGATAAGCACGACAAGACATACATCAAGTGTTCTCAAATCCTTAAAGACTCAATCCGATAAGATAACTTCAAAGGGAAAACTCAATCCATTACAAGAGAGTAGAGGGGGAGAAACATCATAAGATCCAACTATAATAGCAAAGCTCGCGATACATCAAGATCGTGCCAAATCAAGAACACGAGAGAGAGAGAGAGAGAGAGAGAGAGAGAGAGAGAGATCAAACACATAGCTACTGGTACATACCCTCAGCCCGAGGGTGAACTACTCCTCCTCGTCATGGAGAGCTGGGATGATGAAGATGGCCACGGGAGGATCCCCCCCTCCGGCAGGTCTTGGAACAGGTCCCGATTGGTTTTTCGTGGCTCTGGAGGTTTGCGGCGCCGGAACTCCCGATCTATTCTGCTCCTCGATGTTTTTAGGGTATATGGACATCTATAGGCGAAAGAAGTCGGTCAGGGGAGCCACGAGGGGCCCATGAGGGTGGGGGCCCACCCAGGGGGGTAGGGCGCGCCTCCCTGCCTCGTTGCTTCCCTGACGTATACTCCAAGTCTCCTGGATTGCTTCCGTTCCAAAAATAACTCTCCCGAAGGTTTCATTCCATTTGGACTCCGTTTGATATTCCTTTTCTGCAAAAACTTGAAATAGGCAAAAACAGCAATCAAATTTGGGCCTTCGGTTAGTAGGTTAGTCCCAAAAATGATATAAAAGTGTAAAGTAAAGCCCATAAACATCCAAAACAGATAATATAATAGCATGAATACTTCATAAATTATAGATATGTTGGAGACGTATCGGCACCCAAGCACCGGTCCACCCACATATCAGATTATCAAAGTAACGAACGCGAATCATATGAGCGTGATGAAAACTAGCTTGACGATAATTCCCATGTGTCCTCGGGAGTGTTTTCCTTCATATAAGAATTTGTCCAGGCTTCTCCTTTGCTACAAAAAGGATTGGGCCACCTTGCTGCACCTTATTTACTTTTGTTACTTGTTACCCGTTACGAATTATCTTATCACAAAACTATCTGTTACCGATAATTTCAGTGCTTGCAGAGAAATACCTTACTGAAAACCGCTTGTCATTTCCTTCTGCTCCTCGTTGGATTCGACACTCTTACTTATCGAAAGGACTACGATAGATCCCCTACACTTGTGGGCCATCACCATCCGATGGCTGCTCCAGTCTGAGCACACTTAACTCGATAGTTTTCTTACATGAGCTACTGGTGGAACAGCTAGTCCTTGCTGATACGAATGCATCTTCTCATCCTTATGGCGTATTCGGATGACCGCCCGTCCCACAATGGCCAATAGATGTTGTGTAGACAGAGCATATCACATACGTCTTATTAGAAGCAATCTTCTGCGTTATTATCGGTCTTCGCACACATTTCTGATTACAGACATGTTTGTCGCGTATCACACACATCTTGTTATATTGAACCGTTTCTGTTCTCTTGCCTAATCACAAACAGTTCATCCGAGTGAACCGTATGCTATATATCGCACGCACCTTCATCTGGCTGCCCGTTTCTTTTGTGTTGCCTAATCACAAACAGTTCATCCGAGTGAACTGTATGTTGTGTATCGCACACGCCTTCATCTGGCTGCCCGTTTCTTTTGTTTCTCCTCGTCGCAAACAGCTAATTGAACTGAACCGTATGCCCTTCATCGCACACGCAACTACAATCGTGTTTGATGCATCCGTCAGTGCAAACGTTTTATACATTTCTGACGGTTTTCATACACCACCGTTTGCGATTATGGCATCGCACACAGTTTCCCGAAGGGTCTCTGATTGTAGTGTCGCGTTAGCAGCATCCTGCAGTAGTGCTCCTTTTATTCACGATCATGTCTTAGCGGACCGTAATCTATGTTGCTATGAAATAAAACTCCCTATGTACCTCGCAAAAACCATTTTTAGAAAATGTCACGAATATAAACTTGCTCAAAGTTTAGAAAGTTTGAACCGAGACAAAGCCCTCCAATGGTCTAGTCTCCATGTTCTTGTTTGGTCAGATTCGATGGAATCTTTATCAGTCGCTGATGAAGGAGGACGCATGTTCTTGTTTGGCCACAGGATGGGCATAGCTATGCATATTCATCATTTTTGTACAGGTTCTTGTTCTTCCATATAAGGATTTCCCCACACGGGATTTAAAACTGATCTCACCTTTCCATCAATAAAAAACAGAAGTAAAAGTTGCGCTTGTATGGCTCCTTTCATCATTCCCGATCTCCGCAGGTGCTCCGTTTTGCAGCTGGAAGGTCATGGAGAAAGACGTTGTTGACGAGTATATAGCAAAAAACTACCACATTATGGGCTACGGTTACAAAAACCTACCACTTATTTTAATTTTTCAAAATGCTACCACTATTTTGGTTCGCTGTTCCAAAAAACTCAAATGATCATGTGATTAGGATTAATCCGGTTTATGACAAGTCGGGCCCGCTCCAAAAAAGTCGTTTGTTGATTGTTTGTTGGACCGTTAACTTACATGTGGGTCTCTCTCTCTCTCTCTCTCTCTCTCTCTCTCTCTCTCTCTCTCTCTCTCTCTCTCCTCTTCTTCCCTAATCTCTATCCCGAGCCATAGTCGGGCACCACCACGGCTGCGACAGCTAGCACCACGCCCGGCGCCACCACGACCACCGCCGCCAGGGCTGGCCACCACCACGTCATGGCCTCATGGGGAGCGCCGCCTCCAGGGTCGGCCAGCACCAGGCTCAGTGCAACCATGGCCGGTGGCGCAGGGTTGGCCACCACCACGCCATGGACACGGAGAAGATGGAAGAAGGGCGACGGGTGGCGGCTTGGAGTGGCTTGCCGGTGGTCGGAGTCGAGCTTGCACTCAACCATGGCAGCACCCACGGGAGGACAGCCGGGTGATGGGGATTTGCAGCAGAGAGGGGTAGGAGCTCTGCAGCCGTCGATGCCCGGGCCGAACGCCACCAGGACGCGCCGCAAGCCGTCACACCCGTTGACCACACCCACCTTGGCCACGAGCTCAAGAACGGGCGGGGAGTAGCCAGGGAGCAATGGGCGGTTCCAGCCCGCCGCCACCGCCGCTACTGATTCCCACCGGCCACGGCTGTCGCACCCACGTCCAGAGCAACGCCGGACGATCAGCAAAGGTCCCTTCATCGGCTCCGGCGACGAACTCGCCGCCGAGGACCCGATTGCTTTTAGGTTTTACTGTAGGGACCTGATTACCTTTCAAGAAATATTTGGACCCCACCTATCATAACCTGTCAATGGTCAACCTGATGAGTGGACCCGAGCTATCATAATAACGTTTAAAGTTAACCAACATAGTCATCAGTGTGACATGGTAGTTTTTTGGAATAGCGAATCAAATGTGTGGTAGCATTTAAAAAAATCAAGCGAGGTGGTAGTTTTTCATAACTCTAGCCCGTATTGTGATAGTTTTTTTTGCCATTTACTCCATTGTTGCCTCCTTCGCGTCGATCTCTTCCAGACTTCCACCTTCTAGCCTCCGCTCAAAGGCAGAAGGGAGTTGCTACGACGCCAATCTGTGTTGTCAGAAAGGTGGAGGAGGACGAGAAGAAAGACCACCAAGGGAGATGAAATGACAATAACACATCTCCGACATCATAGTACGCAAAGGGAGGCAAAAAGGGCAGAAACGATCGAACCAGGAGCTCCATCGTCCGCCGGCCGTGCTGGGAGGCGAAGCTTCGAGGGGGAATCAAAGTAGAGAGATTTTTTCGAGACATAAATCAAAGGAGGGAGAGAACCTAGTAGTTTGAGAGGTCAGTTCATTACAAAGTCGTCCTCTCGTGGCCACATGGTCCACAGCCTCTCGGCCCGGTTAACTAAAAGGCATCCAGGTAGGTTTGCGAAGCAGCGGCCCATTTACGTCTACCAGGTATCACAGAGTTGTGTTGTGACGATGGAATTCAAAAATGTTTGGGAATTAAAAAATGTTTTTGTTTTTTTAATCGGATTTTTTTTCATTTTATCAGAATTTAAAATAATGACCGGATTTCAAAAAATGTTCCTGTTTTAAAATTGTTCACAAATTTCAAAAAATGTTTTCATTTCCAAATTTTTGTTCTCGTATCAAAAAAATTGTTCTCGTTTCAAATTACTTTAGGATTTTCTAAGTTGTTCTCCATCTTGAAATTTGTTCTTAAAATTCAAAATATGTTCATGATTTTAAAATCTTGTTCAAAATTTCGGAAAATGTTCATGTTTACGGAAAAAGTTCAGAAATTTCAAAATGTGTTCGCCATTTCAGAAAATTGTTCAGCTTTGTAAAAAATGTTTCGTAATTTCGGTAAATAACTCAAATTTTGGAATATTGTTTGGGATTCTTTCAAATAGTGTTAAGACTGCTACCACTATTTAGTTTTTGAATTCTCGCGATGCATTTTTGTCACGAGTCATCTTCAGTCGTAGTGGCTAGCAGCGAGCGCAAGTTTGATTCCCAGGAAAAGCAAGGCGCGAACTACTATCGCATTCTCGGGGCACCGCAATGGGCCGGCCCAGTCGGGCGCACATAGGAGGCAGGCAGCTCCCAGAAGCAACTGAAGAGGATCTGAAGTGCGCCTCCCTCCTTCCCGAGCGTTCCTAGCCGCCGCCGGCCCGCCGCCGCGGCGCACCCAGCCGGCCGAAGCCTCCGCTGCCCCTCCGCCCGGCAGCGCCTCCCTCCGTCGAGCAGCCGCTCCCACCAGCAGCGTGGAGCAGCCGATCCCGCCCACCAGCGCCGCCGCCCGGAACTACGCCGGCGACCAGTCCATAGGCAGGTAGCCACCACTCCCCCCTCCTTCCTCCCCCTTCCCTCCTTCCTCTTTCATCCTCTGTTTGTTCAATTTTATTTTCTTTCCTGATTCTTGTACTATTAGATGATGACTACTTGCCGTAGATCTGATATTGTGAGACTATAACGTTGATTGTTTCTCGATGAGTACTTGCTGCATGATTTTTCAAGTGCATGTTCAAGTTTACATGTGAAAAAAAGGATTTCGCTTGATAGGTGTTTGCGATAATGCTTGTCCCATGTGATCAGGGCCCTCCAAGCCTGGGAATGGCTGGTGCACATCCCTGTCTTTGGCTGAAGAACTCATGTGCCACCATGACCAGAAATTTTTGCCTCTGCAAACCAGACCAGTAATTAATATAATGCTCTATTGGACACACAATGCCAGTAGGATATAAGGGCATGATGATTCCGTTAAAGCACGCGTTGTTCCTGCTCTTCCAAATTGACCAAGCTACAAGCCCTCTACTACTAACAGGGAGCTTACTAATCCAGACAGGGATATCATAAAAAACACTAGACATCTCTTGCAAATTAAACGTACAGTTGGTCACATGCCAAACATATCTAGCAACAGGGCACAAGAAGAACAAGTGATCTATCCCTTCTCTAGTATTACAAAACACACAATTTGCACTTCCTTTCCATCCCCGGTGCAATAAGATATCTTTGGTCAGTATACTATTTTCAGTAACTAGCTACAAGAAGACTTTAATCTTAAGGACAGTATAACTAAGATTACCCTCTTATTTACATCATGGCCGATCTTGCCCAAAATATGTTTAGTATCTTGCTCTGATCCGTATTACTAGTCATTAATGACAGTACAAGAAAGATGGCCAATGAAGAATTGCTGAGGGATAAGCTTGAAAGTTACGGGAGGCCTTATAAAAACATTGACCTACTAATTAGTGAACCTTTTAAGAATATATGTACTTTATAATAATAATACATTTTCGTTTACGCGATGTTAACTATTATCCAGAAATTTTGATTTTCTGACACTATGCTTGGATAATTTACAGTAGCATTATTTGTATGTATGCTCTCACTTGTGCCTAGTCACATCTCCTCCAAAATCTGATATCTCTATCAAAATAGGGTTTGTCCAGTAGACCAGTACCCCCAAGCCGCTGTGGCAGCAGCAGCGGTGAGGTGAGGAAGGTGAGAAGGGTTATCCTTTTCTTCCGATCCGTCTTCTTCTGTATTTCTGTTGTTTTGTGTGGTTCTAGTAATGCGAGCATATCTCACATGTAAATCCCTTTCTTGGTAGGCGGTTATAAGCATGGAGCCCAAAGAGAAGCCCGAAACGACCAGCGCTGCCAGCCCACCTCCACCACGGCTGGACTGCATAAAGTGCTTTGATGCGCTATGGTTCTGCTATACCCCTCTCCATCAGCTGCAGACCTACTACCGCCACGGGGATTTTGACACCTGCTTCGGCAAGTGGGGCGATCTCGTTGACTGTCTCTCGCTCAAGACGAAGCGGAGGGCAGAGGTAGAGGAGATCCTCATCGCCCGGGAGAAGGCCAAGCCGCACATCTGGACCTTCCGGACTGCTGAAGAGGCGCAGGCGAACTGGTGGCAGATGTACAAGCACAAGGTGGTGATGTCGTCGCCACCCAAGACTGCAGGTTCGGCTGTGCCTCCTCCTGGATCATCTGGTGTTCTTTCCTGAGAATTGAAGGTCGGGGGAGCCTACAGAAGCGTCGATTGCGCTTTTGGTGCGCTGTGCTTAGACCGCTGGTCTTTGTTCAAACTTGAATGTACCCTGGCAGGGTAAATAATTGGAACCTTGGATGGAAAGATACCTTAATCCTGTTCTGTAGATCATGGCAGGCAACTGAACCAAGATGTTCTGGTGGTTCTTTTTGCTATTTTTTGCACCAGCTATGATGTTAGCTTTTTTGCTTACTTCCTTGCCAGGCATAAATGTTTTGGCTTGTGCTGTAGTGTGTTCTCATTAATTTCTGAATGTGGACTAGTTAATTTCAGTTCAAATGTGGCCAAGAATGGGTAAAGCCTCAGGTTGCCAGATTTGGTTTGCTTTTCTGTCTCCTGGTGTTTCTTTTCTCGAGATTTATCTGCGAGTGTTTTTATGCTGCAAATAACTGGATTAGAACTGACGGAGACAACAGGCCATGCTGCCACCACCGTCCTGGATGGTAAACAAATCCATCTGCAGCAATGCTGCTTTTGTTATCTGATGAATACCACACATGGTTCTTGAAGCAATTCTTCTGCAGTCTTGCAAACTCCATCTGCCCTTTGCACTGTCAAGAAAAATTTACCCTCTGTCTGTAGTGTACTCACTTATTCGAAGTTGGAAGAGTTAGATTATCTCGAAGAAAATTGTCCTGCGACTACCTTTGGTCTAGAGTTCATCTGCCCCTACCGCTAAAGGCTACGAATCAAGCAAGCAATTGACGCTTACACAGTACTGATGATGATACTTTTTACTAGTGTCAGTAGTAGTTTCTGTGGTGCCTTTGTTATGTTTACTTGAAGGAGAGAGCCTTTCACTAATGTTTCGGTCTTAAACAGGAATACATGGACAGCTACATCACTTAGTAAGTATATGGCTAATTTTATTTCATCTATTGCAGAATCAAGGAATTGACATTTCTTACAGTGAGTTGGTTGGGTTCACATCAGAGTCAATCACAGTGAGTAAATCCGCAGAGGCAAACATTCGATTTATTTAAGAAAGTGGAAATATGTCCGCACCTCTCATCTTATACAACCAAAATAAGAGTCATGTCTCACATAATAGATACACAGAGAATGGAATATTTTGTGAGATGCTGGGTAGCTTGTTCAATATGTATGCAATTGTGGAGAAGAAAAACATAGTTGGTGCCTTTTTTTTAACACAGTACAGACGCAAGCGCTCATATACACGCGCATACACTCACTCCTATGAATGCACACACGCACGCCATGCCCCTATGAGCACCTCCAAAAGACTGGCATATCATCTTAAGATTTATGAAGTCACCGTAAGCACCTCGTCGTCGACGGGAACATCTTGGTTCGCCGGTGCCTTTTTTTTTTTTTTTTTTTTTGAGAAGAACATAGTTGGTGCCTTTTTTTTTTCTTTTGAGAAGAACATAGTCGGTAGAAATTGGGCCTGAGCCGTGAAACGGCCGGAGATGCAAATTGGGCCATATAATCCAAGCCAATAGCTAGCTTTGATGATCAGATCTATACCTACGACTGAGCCCTCAAAAAAAAATCTACCTACGACTTTCTACGATGGAGGCAGTTGCGGCGACGAATCTCGGCGGACGCCGTCCGCCATGGCATGACCTCCCGTCGGAGCTGCTGGGCCTCGTGCTCCAGCGCGTGCTATCCCACGCCGACCGCGTCCGCCTCCGCGCCGTCTGCCGCCAGTGGCGCTCCGACGCGCGCCTGCAGCCTCCGCTGCCGCCGCTGCTCCCGTGGCTCGCCCTCCGCGACGGCTCCTTCCTCAGCCTCTCCGACGGCGAGGTCCACCGCCGCGGCCTCGCCCGGGACGACAATCTCGCGCACCGCGTCTCCACCGGCAGCACGCTCTTCCTGGTTCACAACGACAAAAGGTTCTCGTGCTCGCTGATGAACCCTCTCGCCCGGGAGACGACGACCCCCCAGCGCATCAACCTCGACCGCCTCCGCACTCGGCTCCGCCATGTCTGCAAGGTGGTGGTGATGTCAGACCACAGCATCGCCGTCCAGACAGGGAGCCGGATCAGCGGTGGGCAGGTGATCACCATCTCCATCCGCAGGCCGCAATCAACGACCGTGGAATGGCAGTGGCAGTGGAACCCCCATGGAGCCCACAGGCGCAGGCTACTACCCCCACCCCTATCATGTCCTCGACATGGCACTCTTCCGGCACAAGCTATACGTCCTCACCGCAGCAGCCGTCGGTGCGTACCACTACTACAACCCTCTCCGGCTGCGTCTTTATGCCATGGACATCGTCGGCGGCAACCATGTCAACGTGCAACGCGTGTTCATGAGGCCGCAGGACGACGTCGACCGATGGCACCACGGCGGTCCTCGCCACTACCTGGTCGCCGACAAGCCCGTTGCTCATGCCGGCCTGGTTCGAGGTCCTGGAGGCGGCAGACATCAGCGGCGGCGGCCTAGGGCGGTGGAGAGACGTCGAGACGCTCATGGGGCGCGCTCTCTTCGTCAGCGAAGGCTGCTCCGAGTCGCTCCCTGCCGGAGACGGCAAGCACGGGGGAGCTCGGCAAGACTGCATCTACTTTCTCAAGGAGCATAACAATTATGGTGGAAGGACGCGCGACCTCTACTCTGGGGTTTACGACATGAGACGAGGGACGGTGTCCCCCTTGCCGATGGACACGGTGGTGCCGCATGACGGATCATTGACCGCGACCTGGTTTTTCCCTCCCGATTCTTGAGTTAAGATTTATGTATGGGTGGAAAGTTCATGCTCATGCATAATAACCATACCTAACTTTGCACTGTCAAGAAAATTTTGCTCTCTGTCTGTAGTATTACTCACTTATTCGAAGTTAGAAGAATTAGATTATCTCTTTGAACAAAGTTTTTATATGAAAGTTAGAAGAATCTCACATATAGCCTCGGGAACCAGAAAGGATAGGAGCAGATGTTGGCGATATGTTTGTTTGCTTCATCAGCCAAGAGGGGAAAAGGAGCGGAGGAGGAAGATTTGACCAAGAATTCGATCTGTCTTCACTTCAAGGGTAGCCTTCTACTTAGTCCTAAGATAATAGATTGGTGTGTGGATTGAAGAATTACTTCCCGGTTAATGCAACTACCAATTAGAGTCTGAATACAAAGGTTTAGAATCAAAACTGTGTTTAAGCAGTTGAGAATTTGATATAGCAGTAAAAGCAAAAGTTTTAGAGCATCTAAAGGAGGCTGAAGTACTCCCTCCGTCCGAAAATACTTGTCGGAGAAATGGATGAGAATGGATGTATCTAAAACTAAATTGCATCTAGATACATCCATTCCTCCGACAAGTATTTTCGGACTGAGGGAGTATGTAATACTGAATGTTGATTTTTCTTTACATAAACGTAAGTGCATGATTGCAGGAAGTGGAGAGTCGGAGATAATGTTCGCAAGAAGAATAAGAAGAAAATGTCCACGAGAATTCTAGAAGTATTAAGTTTGACATGATGAGTGTTGAACCACTAGAATATTTATGCCCCCGTTGCAATGCCCCCGTTGTAACAGGTAGGTAGCATATCTATCTGGTTTCAAGATTACAACATGCATGGTTGCGTCCAAGTGTATGTATATGTCCATGGGGTGGTTATAATACATAGCCAAGGAGGAATCACAAACAAACTTCAGTGTGCTGCCAGAGCAAGACCAGCATTGTCGTCGATGAGCCTCTTGACATACTCTTGCCGCACCGGATGGTCCTCCTGAGGCCGGTTGTGCGCGGTCCACACTGGTTCTCCCAGGAAGAGCCTCATGAGCTGTGCACGACGAGGCATCAGAATGTGTTAAGTTTGATAAGGATCCAGTTGATATCTGATGCAAGATAGGGCTTCTAAGTATATACATTACGTCTCATTAATTGCTTATAGATGTTGTTTAACAACACAGTTCTCTAATTACCGGCTGAAAATGAACCCTGTTTCTGCATTCTACGAGAGCAAACCTTTCTGCTTAACTTGAATACACTATCCAGATTGGCAAGCTTGTGTTGTACATCTGATCCGTGAATGTGATGCTAGTTCAGCATTGTATTGTTTTTCCTTATTGGTCCTCACCAAGTAGCATTACATGAAGAACTACGTATTTGTCAACCATCTTGTTGATCAGAAGATCTGCTTTTGCGACTTCCGCTTCTTTTTTGGTGGTTCTACAGATGTCCTCAATATCCTTTACTGCTTAAATCATGTTTTCATTGAGCTTGGTTGACAAAACAGATCCTTTCAGACATATTCATATGCAAAATGTGACACTGGAACAGCTCTTTAGATGTAAAAACACAAAAAGATTCCCAATCAGTACCTTCACATGGTTGGCGGCGTCGAGGGTGAACCGATGATAAATTCCAGCCGGCAGCACGATCATGTCCCCTTCTTTTATCCAGATCCGAACCCACTTGTCATCCTTGTCGCGCACATCAAAGTACCCGCCGCCTTCCAAGCAGTAGCGGATCTCTTCGTCGGCATGCATGTGCTCTGTGAAGAAGTTCTTGAGCTTCTCCTCAAAGTTTGCTAACTTTCCAGGGCATATATCGAGATAATCCTTCAGCAAGTGATGCATGTGCAATACTATCAGATTACATACACAAGGTGCGCACGGTTAAAGAGAAGCGAAGAGGGACTGAGAGTTTTTGGGGGTCGCAAACCATGTAGTTGTATCCTCTGTGTTTGCGGATCTTCGCTAGCTCTTGTTCGCTTTCAGGCTTCTTTGGGTCCAAATGCCAATATAACACACCAATCTCTGAAAAAAAACAGGGTAAGTTTTGGAGGTTGCTTAGGAAATTGTGTCCGATACAAGAAGCGAGCCCTGCTTCTAGGCACCTTGTGTTACGAAAAAGTGGATTCAGATCCCGGGCTCCGTTTTCGAAAATAATTCAAAATGTTATTTCAAAGCAAAAAGAAAAAAACTGAAAACCTTCCCTTGTTTACTTTATATACTTGCCTTAGTGAGGCATGGTTCCCAGCAGCACAGCAGTTACTGTTTTTTGGGGCAAGGGACATAAATTCTATAGTTCGAATCGACAGAGGATAACCAAGAAGAATGGCAAGTTTATAATTAATCTCTTGATGTGGCAATTGCTGAACTAGTAGACATATAACACGTTTGCAAGTAGCAGTACACAGATGTGGCAATCAACTTTCTAATCAAAGTGAGAAGACCTGCCACTTGAGATGCAGATGCCTCTTTGGGAAACGGATGAAAACTATTTGGCTAACTGAACAGTCACTCTCTGTTCAAGCAGTTACATAAGGGCATCTAAAAGTGTCGACTAATAAGGCCACGACATCCCACGAATAAAAGACATGCCTTAGATAGTATATAAATTCAACCAAAAGAGGCATTTTTTACCCCAAAAAAAATAAAATAAAATAAAAAATAGGAGACACATGAACAACCACCTTGGAGCTTGGAGAGAGGCAGGAGCTCCCTGTGGTTCTTGAGGTCCTCGCCGTCCTCCCCAACCATCCACACCTGATCCAAGAACCAACAGCAGGCGCGAGTCAGATACACCATCAAATCGAAGATAGAATTCATATCGATTCCAAGGGGAGATCCAGGGGATCGAATCCTGCCTGCCCGTACCTGAAGAGCCATGTTGAGCGGAATGGATGGAGGAAACCAACCCAGCAGCTCGTTTGATTGGCTTGCGTTCTGACTGCTTCCAAGGGGTTCTTTCTTTTTCTACGGAAAAAATGGTGGAGGAGGATGATTGGCGGCGGTAGGTTCGAGAACCCGGATTCCCCTCTCTGGTTTTTGTCTGCGCGCGCTGTGTGGGTGTGGCCGTGTGATTGTGGCAGCGAGAAGAGAGAGCCACAGAGGATCCTGATCTGATCTGGAGAACTGATGATGTCAGGCGTGAGGATCTCAGCCGGCTGTTCACGAGATAAGCAAGCCAACGAGCAAGAGCACTTTAGCAGAGTCCTCGTATCGAAAAAAGGAAAAAAAAAAACATTTGGATGTCGCTTCCTCTTCCAAATAAATCGTTCTAGCACATTCCCTATTCCCTGCTCCGTCATAATATTTTTTTTGGATAAGGACTCTGCTACAGTGAAGGCTGGCGGCTCAGGATCACAGACAGGTTGTTGGACATATCGCCGAAATAGACAAGCCGGCCATAGTCTGCTCATGCAGGACTATTTGATACCAAATTATACCTGCCCATGCTAATCTATCCCGTCGACAGTTTCCGCATGTCACAACGGTCGTTCTTCCATCACATTACCGATGACTTGGAAATTAATGAATTGTTTTTCACGCAACAGAGGAATGCCACCGGTCTGCTAGGTTCCTTCTTGTTTTCACTATTCATAAGGTGAGCACAACACTTCAGATGATCGCATATGGCACTCTTACAAATATGATAGGTGCCTATATTCGGATGACCAAAGATACAATCATAAAGTGCACGAAAGTGTTCTTTGATGTTGTGTGGTTTATGAGCTCAGTATCTTCGAGCATCCAATGTCAAGGTCACGGCAAGGCTTTTAGCAATCAGTGAAGCAATTGGATGGCCTAGGGGGCTTGGGAGCGTTTATTGTATGCATTACAGGTGAAGAATTACCATGCAAGATGACACAGTCAGTTCATCAGGCATTGTCAATATGACATAGAAAGCTGACCGGAAATAATGACCTACCAGCTGCAAAGCAGAGGGGCCAGAGGAGCAACGACATCGTCGTCACCGCCAAAGTGGCTGTTGGCGGTGGCCTCGATTTCCTTTTCTTATGCGAGAGCAAACGTACCTGTTCACATCATTACACCAGTGTTTAATTGAATTTACTCCCATTCCTATTAACATGGTTGAACACAAATTGATTATTAGTGTTCTATAGTACATTGTCACCTTTTCTTTTTTTGTTTTCCATGTTTGCACATTTAGCAACTCAACATCTTTGTTGGATTAGTGTTGTGCCACTAAGTTTTTTATCAAGTTTTTCATGATTGGAGGAGGCCATATATGTCGTTGTTCCTTTTTGATTTTGAGAACCAGATCTGGGTATCCTAACAGTGTAACTGAGCCTCGGAATTCTTATCTTGTTCCTCTGGTTCACCGTGAAACCTTCATAGTTGAACTTTTTTAAAGAATTTTTCCTCAATTGACCTGAGGACAATCCTTTTGCAGATTTAGTTAACTAGAACTTCTATAGATTTCGCTCCCTCTCGATCACTGATTTTTTATTTAAATTTTAACACCGCCGTATCATCTAAAAACGATGGGTCCGGCGGTACAACACTTGAGAACCATGAACCATCATCCAAAGCCTGACAAAACCATCCACCTCTTAAAGCCAAACAAAATGCCAGCACAAACAAAACACACTTTTACTCGTCCATTTCTTCCGCAGGAGGACGTGGTGGTTCAGGGTAGCGACTTGGATAAACCCAGTAGGCGTCAGTCACGGTCCAGCTATGCGCGGATGAAACAAAAACCCTAAGTCAGAAGAAATGTCAACAGTTTATTTACTACTCCCTCCGTTCGGAATTACTTGTCTCGGAAATGGATGTATCTAGAACTAAAATATGTCTAGATACATCCATTTCTGTGACAAGTAATTCTGAACGGAGGGAGTATGTTGGAAACACAATGAATGTAAAGGACCTACCTGGGAATTTCAGATTCGTCTGTATCCTCGACATCAGCAGCCACAGTCCTACAACAATAGATTGATCAAATTTTACCGAGAAAAAAAGAACAGATTGATCAAGAGCTCTTTTAGGGTGATTGGCGAGTTACAACTCGTAATTTAGTGTAACTCCACCTTTAGTTTTTCCTGACCGTCAGATCTGGGAAATCAGTTAAATAATATATTTTTTGGTCAAAAGGGTAGAATAGTAAAGTTTCCCCGATCCGTTCTGCAGGAGAATTAGCTCCCCCGTCCCCCACGCAGATCGTTGTGTTTCTCGTCGCATAGCCGCGGCCGCCCTTTTCGCTGTTCCGATCGAGAGATCCCACGGCGGCCCCGATCGAGGGCAAGCACCAGCGGCTCGCCTCCTGGTTTCGACCAACCCAACAACGCCAGATCCGCCCGCCCAGTGGACCGCCTCCTCCGTCAAGCAGCCGGCGACGCCCATCAACGCCGGCGGCGAGCAATCCGTGGTCGGTACCTTTCCTCCCTACCTCCTACCACCGCGCCCGCATGGCTAGTCAGACAGTCTCCGGCTTTATGAGAAATTAAACTGCTGCAAATCTGTATTTTAGCGTCCCCCAGCCGAAGCGTGGAGGAGGCCGAGGAAAAAGCTGCTCTTGCTGGACTCCATTCCCTCGGAAAATACAACAGTGGGCCTTTGATCCTGGAGTTGGATTGTCATGCTATCACCAAGGAATTGACAGCTGGGGGAAGCCCCGGTCTCAATGCTTTGGCCTGATCAAAGATATTAAACATCCACTGTTATTGTTCACAAGCTACAGAGTCAATCATGTGGGGAGGACGTGCAACACTCTTGCCCATGAGCTTGCGGCAGCAACCAGGAATATAGGCGACAAGGAGATCATAGCCAACGTCACGGAAGAGCTCCGACACTTGATGATGGCTGAGTTTATTTCTCCTGAAGAGTAGTTCCTACTCTTGTTTCTCAACAAAAAAAATTGTATTTGAGCAGCCGGCCACCTTACGTAGTGCATCTGGGAATCCTTGATCCATAGCAGATTCTGAAATTTGAACTTGAGTCCAAAGTTGCAGCATGATTTAGTTTGCATGGCTCTACACATGCAGATTCTAGGTGATTTTTAAACTGCTTGTGTGATTCATTTTCACATATCCTGTGGACAAAATCATTTGCTGCATTCAAGATTACTGCTTTTGACGTTTGTGTATGACATAAAAATTTATGGATGTGCTATGATCTTGTGCAGAAGAGTTAGATCAGTCATAATGTGGCCAAGTTCAAATTTGTTTCCCTAGACCTACTTCTTTGTTGGGCCTTGCAATTGGCCAATATATAAGATGCAGGTCTGAACACTTGTACTGCACATATCCTGGTCTGTACAAAGAAATCCTACTAGAGAGCAGTAGGTTAAATTCGTAAAAGAAAGGCATGGGATGAGTTCATATACATATAAAAAGAAGTGTGTGATGCCTGAATGACCTCAACATATGAATTCGTTTGTTTGAAAAAACAAGCTAGTTTTGTGTGTGTTCTTTACTACATTTTCTGTTCACATAGTTGAATTGTTGTACACTACAAAAATTTGTGTTGCATCTCTCTCTCTCTCTTTGTTTACTCTATTTATTTGGATACAAATTTATCAAGCTAACCCATGTGATGTGACATTATAGATGGAGCCAGAACCGAGGTTGGTTGTGATTTGGATTTGCAAGCACATGATCACAACGATGGACACCGTGATATAGAAATTCATCTTATCATGATCAATCTAGGAAGCTTCAGACAAAGACATGTCTACTTGATGCACTTTTTGCACGATTTTCTAATGGGCTTTCTACTATAATTTGATGACAGTCAACTAATGTACTATAATTTGTATTACTGGACGTTGTTGCTCTTGTATGTCTGCCTTTTCAGACCTAGCGTGAAGCATGGCTTCTTCTTTTAAATTCGGGTGTACTGAATCATACCCATATAGAAGCCTGAATCAGAATTCTTCTATTTTTCTATTTTGACAAAGCATGAATCATATAGAAGCCTAAATCATCTTATTTAGAAATTCATCATGCACTGTAACTGTCACTTTAAACAGTGTGAAAACGCTCAAGATTGCATAAAATATTAGAAGCTTTGTGTTGATTTCAAAATACACATTCACAGACCTCTCATCATCCATTCCAAATTCAGAAGATTTTACTACAATGTGCATAACAAGAAAAGTGCAGATATTCAATCACATCTTCAGACAAGATACTGCACAAATTCAATAATATCTTCAGGCAAGGCACTCAGAAATTGTGCTTGGAAGCACAAGCGGGCATGAAAGCACTAAAAAAAAATACAATTCCGTGATAATACGTGTTTGTCACAGTAGGTCACGTTTTCTGTTATACATGTACATCGATGACAATTTTTATAACATAATCAAGATAGTCATACATGTGCTGTCGTAGAAGTATTCCATGACATTACCAAAATTATCATCACGGTAGTGTTCACTCCCATGACGATAAATCGCGCGTCACATAAGTCCTTTCGTCAAGGGTGACTGACACATGGCATCCACCGTAATGGGTCGCCGTTAAGCTATCGGGTTCCGGTTTGGATCCGATAACCCGTTAACAGCCCGGACCAATGGAGATTTTCCACGTGTAAAATTCTCAATGGCCAGAGGAAACCATGTGTCATCTCACCGTTGGGACAGATGTCATCCACTCATTGGACCGAAGGCGCCTATGATTCATCGACACGTGGCACGGCCCAACAGAGGCTCATTCCAGTGAAAAGGCCGGCCTGTTTGACTTGGTCAAAAGGTTGGGGGGCCGGCCCACGGAAAGCCTGTTAACGGCCTGTTCACATCCCATTTACAGCCCGCTAACTCACGGCCTACCGGAATTTGGCCCAGTAGCGTCATCTGGGCCGTCCAATATGATACCAGTCCGTTGTAACTTCTGGCCCATGTATGGCCCATGACGTCTTTCAGCTCATAGGAGGCCCTTTGTAACTCTGGGCCCATTAAACTGACGTCCCTCGAACTCTAGATCCAGCTTAGGTCGAGGGAGAGTTCCATCAGCACGACGGCGTAATGATGGTGATGATGAAGTTACCGGCGTAGGGCTTCGCCTAAGCACTACGACGATATGACCGAGGTGGAAAACTGTGGAGGGGGACACCGCACACGGGTAAAGATCAACTTGTGTGTCTATGGGGTGCCTCCTGGCCACATATAAAGTTGGGGAGGGAAGAGGTGGCCGGCCCAAGGGGGCGCGCCAGGTGTGGGGAATCCTACTAGGACTCCCCAGTCCAAGTGGGATTCCTCTCCTCTTTCCTATTCCTAGTAGGAGAAGGAGGGAAGGAGGAAGAGGGGAGAAGGAAGGAGGGGGGCGCCGCCCCCTCCTAGTCCAATTCAGACCAGCCCATGGGGGGCGTGCGGCCACCCCTTGAGGCCCTTCTCGACTTTCACGTATGGCCCATTAAGGCCCATTACTTCCCCCGCGAATTCCTGTAACTCTACGGTACTCCGAAAAATACCCGAATCACTCGAAACCTTTCCGATGTCCGATTATACACTTCCAGTATATCGATATTTACGTCTCGACCATTTCGAGACTCCTCGTCATGTCCGTGATCACATCCGGGACTCCGAACAACCTCCCGTACATCAAATCACATAAACTCATAATACCAATCATCATCGAACGTTAAGCGTGCGGACCCTACGAGTTCGAGAACTATGTAGACATGACCAAGACTCATCTTCGGTCAATAACCAACAACGGAACCTGGATGCTCATATTGGTTCCTACATATTCCACGAAGATCTTTATCGGTCAAACCGCATAACAACATACGTTGTTCCATTTGTTATCGGTATGTTACTTGCCCGAGATTCGATCGTCGGTATCATCATACCTAGTTCAATCTCGTTACCGGCAAGTCTCTTTACTCGTTCTGTAATACTTCATCCCGGAACTAACTCATTAGTCACAATGCTTGCAAGGCTTATAGTGATGAGTATTACCGAGAGGGCCCAGAGATTCCTCTCCAAAACACGGAGTGACAAATCCTAGTCTCGATCTATGCCAACCCAACAAACACCTTTTGAGACACCTGTAGAGCACCTTTATAATCACTCATTTACGTTGTGACGTTTGATAGCACACAAAGTGTTCCTCCGTATTCGGAGTTGCATAATCTCATAGTGTGAGGAACTTGTATAAGTCATGAAGAAAGCAGTAGCAATAAAACTGAAACGATCATAATGCCAAGCTAACGGATGGGTCATGTCCATCACATCATTCTTCTAATGATGTGACCCCCTTCATCAAATGACAACACATGTCTATGGTTAGGAAACATAACCATCTTTGATTAACGAGCTAGTCAAGTAGAGGCGTACTAGGGAATCTTAAATGAGAACAATTGTTCTTAAATGAGAACAATTGTTCTTCAGGCAAGGTCAAGGTGTTAACACTTCCAGATGACCCATTAGTTGTGTCTCAAGAGTACCTATAGTGGATGACCCACAAGTACCGATATGGTCGAGACGATCCATAGCAGTAGTTTCATGTCAATGCTACTTCTATTGTTTGCTTGTTTTCGTGAAAAGGGCTACTTCTATTGTTACTAGTGGGACCGCCCATCCGGACGCCACCAGAGGCCATCTTTCAGCGACGTCCTCCGGCGGCTCCCCTCCGTCGACGACCTCGGTCGTCGATGGTGAGGGGGGGTCACCGGATCCATGCACGTGGATCGTTTTTACTCTCTTGTAGTCTAGGTTTTTTAGGCTGTTCATCGTCTTGGTTTCGGTGGCCGCGACATCCTCGTGGTGGACCTGTGTCCTCGGGCTCTGCCGTTGCGACGGTGTTTGCTCCAGCGTCGGTACGGAGCTTGGGAGATAGTCCAGGAGCGGATGCAGATTGTGGTCTGCATCGACGACATCTGGAAGATGAAAAATGTGTTGGGTTCTTGGTTCGTGGATGACATGTATGGTTTCCTCCTTCGTCGTCTTAGTCGTGGTGGGGTGTCAGATCTGGAGTTCGATGGCATGTCCGGGGTGTTGCCCCGATCTGATTCGTTCAACGACAATGGCTTCACTTTTGGTGAGCCATCTTGGAGGTCCACAAAGCTACATATCAGTGATGGAGTCGCATCGAGCTGTGGTGAGGAGGTGATCTTCGGTGGCTGCTGTGATGATGCCGGAGGGAGGTGACAGGTGTTGGTGTCAAGCTCAGGAATGTTCTGCTTTCTTTTCAGTTCTGTCGTGCCGATCTTTACGTGACTTGATTTCAGACTTTATGGTATGAATGAGACGCGTATTACCATGAAAAAAAAAAGAAATTAACAGACAATTAGTTTGGCCAAAGAGATTGCCTAAGCCCGCGCGCAGGCCAAATAGACGTGGCAGATTTAAAAAAAGGAAACATATATGCCAAAAGAATTGGTGTTTCATCAATCAACCTGTCCGACTTTAAATGAGCCATCCAATTTTTGGCTCATCGATGGATTGACACTTATCACGCGCGTATCTATCGGCCCTCCCAAAACTCTGCTCCCACCTCCCCCATTATCTACAACAACCTCCGATCCAACTGTCTAGCCGGCTCGAACGCCGATTCTCCACTCATATTCCGGGCGCCATCTCACACGCGACCTTCTCATCCAAGGCCAGTCCCATCGAACGCCGCCGCCCTGTTTCGGAGCCACGTCCTCACCCACGTACGGGAACGGAGCCGCCGGCGACCGCCCATCTGGCATGCGGAATATGACGTCGCTGCTTGTTCTTCATCGACACTTCGTATTTAAGGTGAGAATGCCAGCTCTTGTCATCAGTTAAAATTCCATGCATGAACCCATCATGAGATCTTATGGGGTTTTCTCTGAATTTTGCTCCGTACACAGCATCGTGCTCCACCTTTCTGTGCTCGTCGCCGGCGCCAACTCTCTGTCTCGAAAAAGGAAACGCGATCTCGATCTCGTCGTTGTAGTGCTGCTCTTTGTGATAGGGCATGAGCAGGACGTCCTCACGGACCTCGTCCAGACAACAGAGGATGGTGTTCAGGAATCCCGTGGCTGCAGCATATGCGCGCATCTTTTTCCCTGAGATACAGCCAGATGAATACTGTCCTTGATGTTGAGCTTGGACTCGACAGGACGCCCCCGCGTCCCCCGCGTCGCCCTCCCTGGCGACGGCAGGGGAACCCTAGATCGAGCGCCGCCGCACCCTCCCCACCTTGCGCCCCACCTCGCCGCCACCGGAGGAGCGGCCGGCGAAGCCCGCGCCGGCTCCTAGGAGGGTGGCGGCGGGGCGATTCGGCTGGATCCAGCCCCCCCGCATGATGTGGTGCCGGCTCCTCGACGGCGGCGGCGCTCCTCACCCGCGGTGGTGTTGCCCTGGGTGGGTCCCCTGGAGCCTCGCCCTACCACCACCACCTCGCGTTGGAGCCCCCTTCCTCCCATGGCCCCAGATCGGATCTGGCGTCCCATGGGCTCTCCCTCCCGTCCAGCTGCTGCGGCCCCTCCTGCCACTCCGGCGCGAACTCGTCTGACTCCTGTCTCCCGTGATGCAGGCAAGGACAATTCTATAACTCCAACAGATGTGTATGAATTAATTGTATATCTTGATTTTCCCTAAATAGAGTCTGCTTTAATTTCTTGGCAGGTACATGTCCCAATGAATGTACACAACATGCACTGGTTACTGATCGTGTTTAATTTAGACAACTAGCATTTCATGTCATGTAGTTCTACCTTTCATGATTGCATATAACACACCACTATTTCCTCTACAGAAGGACAAGGACGATGTTATGATTATCCTCAACCCTGATGTTACAAACAAACCAGACATATCCGGAGCCCCAAAGCGTAAATGTGGGCGCCCAAGGAAGAATTCCCCTCCTAGTAATCCAGTGAAACAACAATTTGACACCGAGACTATCGCTAAACAAGTGGAGTTGAAAAGACGCAAGCGCAAACCATCAACCGTCGTGTCCAGTATAATAACGATTAATGTTGTATCACCAATCATTCAGTGCTCAACCTTGTCGTGATAACATATAATTCTGTATACGAGCTTCTCAACTTCTTTTTTTGGGTTAACTTGGTCTACTACCTCTGTACAAAATATAAAACGTTTTTGCAGTTTAACTTGAACTGCAAAAACGTCTTATATTTTGATAGAGGGAGAATTAAAACGGCCCAGCTGAATCTGCGTGACAGAGTAACAGTACAATTTGGAGCAGTGGCTTCCTGGATTCAATACGTAAACTCAGAGATTCTGTCTAGCTTTGCAAGCTCATGGGCAACATTGTTACAGGCGTGGAAGTATAAAAGCAACTGATGAAACTGACAAAGACTCATATGATCCATCTAACATACAAATATACATGATGTACCGATATGCGAATAAGTGACAAGTTAACCATTTAGTCTTAGTGCAACATTGGCGACAGGACCCTGGCAGCAGCCACAGGTTAAAGAGGAGGCGACGGCAACATAATATGACAGAATTGGCAGCTGAAAGAGGAGGCGACGGCAACATAATATGCGGCGACAGGCCCCTGGCAGCAGCCACAGGTTAAATGGCTGCGACAGGCCCAGGCACACAATTCCGGCATGAGACTGGCAGCGCCCCACACCGGCAGTAGGTGACAATGTTCCAAATCGTCCATTATGCGCCCAACATTTCGTGCACTTGGCTTGTAAGCTTCTCACCTGCTCAGGATACAAGAAAGTGCTATCAAAACTGCCACAAACCTGACAATATGTGACTATCATTTAACATAAATACGACAAATATGTCAAGATGGTCTTTGAAATATCTTACAAACTGGTTATCATTCACAGAGAGCAGCCGCAATGATTCTGCATTAGCGCATTCTTTCAGTACAAGTCTCAAATCACTCTTAGATAAGACAAGACATTACTTACCATCCCAGCCATTCTTGGAGGAATACAAGACAAGAGTGAAGCACACCATTTCGTCCCCATAATTTTTGCTACTAATGGTCGTCAAACATCTAGTAACTGAGTTAGGAATCAAATGCATATGTCGAAATTCAGCAGAAAATTATGTAATGATTTGTGCTCAGCTACTTGTACAGCATTTTGAATGTCAGGTTTGGCAGGAAGAGCAAAAACCATTACTACTGTACTTAAGAAAACAGAATGCCAGACAACATGTTGTCCCAGTAGGATAAGAGATGTGTCCAAACGGTGACAATGCAAAGAATATTGTACTTACCTTAAGATCAGGGGAAGGATGGACATATGAACATGACTTCTTCCATCTCATTGTAAAACCAAGCTCTTGGCTGGCACTCGAAGAAGGGATCAAAAAACAATTCTACTACCTACCTTGTAAATGCAGCAATGAAGGAGGATGCAACCAAAGAGATTACAACACTGGATCATAATAATGTCTTATTATTAACTAAACGCTGGTGAGGCTAGCAATGTTTCAAGTAATTAACCGTAGTTAATACGGAACGATTAGTAGACGACAAGCCGTTTTGATTCGCCTTGTCCGTTTGGTTGGAGGGAGGTTAGTTAGTATGAAAAATGCAATAATTCAGGTGAAGACATTTTGTTGTCCTATACGGAAGGTTTCACGGAGAGCTAGCACATATTTTGTCATCATTGTGCCATTTTTTCTTAGATACAGATGCATGACAGTCCAAGAAACTCGTTAAGAGTACCAAACCTGAAAGAATTTTACATGTCATGAGGTTTTCTAAGAAAACACTATGCGCAGAACTGGACTGATCTTGTCTCTTAGACTCTTCCCATGGCATAGATTAAGGACGGTCTGAAATTCAGAACACCATTTAGGTTGGTGACCATTTTTCGAAATAGATAGATGCATTATCCAAGATGCATTACAGTGACATGATTGGATTATTCTTATGACATAGTACCAAGGAAGAATTGATGCCTTTGATTTTTAGTTTTGTAGACGATCATGGCCTAACAGTTCAGGGACAGTGAATTATTATGACGCAATAATTCATTCTTCTAACAAGGAATAGGAGCATCTCTAGTTTCACCCTCTGAAGGAAAATGGACAAGGCAAATTATTCTAAATGTGATATAGCACTGCATAACTCATATCACGGGAAATTTAGCTGGTTTTGCTGTCAAACTGTACTAGAAAATTGAATGGAAAATTTGTAATTTCAGCAGTCGATCACATCTGCTTTGTTAATACTCCATCCGTCCCAAAATTACTGCACTAGAAAATTGAATGAAAATCGTATCAGCACTTGATCATCCTATCATTTATCCCGAGAACAAGGGTCAACTACACATGCAAGAATCAATGGAAGATCGTATCAGCACTGCACTGCATTCTCAACTAAACCAGCCCAAGAAGAATAAGAAAGAAATTGCAAGAGAAGATCGCATGAGAGGGGGAAAAAGAAGACCTTTTTTACTCCGCCAGCTCGGGGTTAGCTGCATTAGGGGCAGAGTGGGGACCAACGTGGCGGCGGTGGCCGGCATCGGCAGCTGCGCCGACGCGTTTGGGACTTTCATGAACACATTTGAGAGAAAGAATGGATTACTGAATGTAGGCATTCGTACACAGTGAACTCCCACTGATCATGTTTTAGTGTGCAAAAAACATGCCATGTACAAAGTGAATGAAAGCTGTTAAACTACTATATTGAAAACTATTCGACAGAACAAGAAATTATGTAGATTCAGTGAGCGACACTCATGATCCCATATACACAATATCACCGCAGTACAGAGAGCAATGATAGCTGGCAGATACAATCAAATAGCACCTCTACCTAGTAGGAGAAAAAAGACATCTGAACGTAATGACATTATGCTACAGATTAAAATCAAACCTGAATGACAAAGTGTCTGAAAGAAACTTATTTAATAAAAATAAATCAATCGGCAGTTAAGCCACACTCTGTGCACGTACAACCAGTGATTTGGAGGCAGTACGAGCAGCTGAACTAGCATGATGAACTGAACTGAACTAGCATGACTACAAATATATTCAGGATAGATCCAATCTGCTGACAACCTAGTTACCCCTATTTGTACATCAACTACTAGACAACAGAAAAGTGTCTCAGCCCTTTGAGACGCGTAGGGACATTATTCTGTGAGACGTACAGCAAGTGACTCATTCTGTGATAATTCGATTCTCCAACCTTTCATTTTAAGGAAAATCTCAAATAAAATTAACAAAATGCCTATGCAATTTATCCTGCACGAGCAGCGTATGAACGTGGAGACCTTGCGCAGCCGCCGGCATTGCGGGTGGAGACTACTGTATTCATCAAGCAGCAGCAGCAGCAACAACACGAACAACACTATTCGAAAGTATTGGTTATGACAGGAGATAAGATGACCTACTCTTTCAGTTGACAGACTCCCCATCAGTTGTGACATTTGTTCTTGTTCTGCAAAAGAATAAAAATAAATAGCACATGACTGAGTATATTTTTGAGTCACAATTTGATGTTTTTGTCAGCAACAAACGTAACTACCAGATAGGCAATTAAGTGTAGAAAAAAGCAAGAAACAACAACGTTTGGGTGCAAGCTCCCGTGCCGTGCAGTCCTATAAGCTTTGCACCATCAGAACCTGAACAGAGCAATAGCGAGAACTCGGCTATGGCATCACTCGTCGCAGCGCCAGTAACACTATGGAGAGAAATGGTGATGCGAGGTAAGCCCTTTGCCTTGGTAGCCAGAAGCTTTGCATCATCAGAACCTGAACAGAGCAAAGATGACGTTATCTATCATGTAATATTTGCCACAAGTGAGATGAGTTTTTGGGGAATTTGAAGTGAGCGGGTGGGTGGCATGCCGGGTGACTTGCGGAATTGGTCGGCGGCAAAGTGCAGCTTCACCTCGCCGGAGGACTTGAGGTAATCCAGGAAGTCGACCATGGCGCAGCGGACGAGGAAGGAGCGGAGGACTTCAGGAGGTCGACCATGGCGCAGCGGACGGGGAAGGGGCGGAGGAGGCCGGGGACGGGCATGTCCGGGCAAGGAGGAGCGGATCCCATCGACGGCGTGGGCGGAAGAGGAGCGGCGGCGCGGGAGGGGGGAGCCATTTGAGCGTCGTGGGTGGGGTTAGAGGGGACGACTGGATCGGGTGAGGAATATTCCAAACTATATGACGGATCTACCCTTTGAAAAACTAACTGGTCCCATTAAAAAATTGTAATGGTCTCACTGTTATTTGTAATTTTCTGTAATTTTAGTTTTATAACTCTCCGTAACTCCCATTTTTCCACCATCGGATTAGTGTGGATGGACGGCTCGTAAAATCGCCAATCACCGTAACAGTTGTAATTGATCAAATGATAGTTGTAGCGTCCAAAAATAACCGAGTAACAACCAAACTGGTCTAAATTCAGTACATACCGTTCTGCATCAAATCTCCTCATGACTTCCAGTATTATATCCCTTGGCAGGTAAGGAGTATCTTCCATGTCATAGAAGTTCATGCCAACAAACTTACCATCAAAATCAACAAGGGGCCCTCCAATCCCAGCCTATATAGCCCAGCAACCAAGTTGCAACAAAAGGATTAAACAAGGGAAACATAATAATGTGCAGCAACTGTTACTTCATACTCTGATTAAGAGAAGTCAATGCAATGTACCTTGGTGATTTTACATGTGGACATCCGATGCTCTTTGGAACCAAATCTACTATCTTTGCCTATCTTGGCTCCATTTGTGGCCATTAACTTGCCTGATTTGAAGCCGCGCCCTAGAGCTACTACCTCATCGGTTCGAGATGCTTCAATGAGTTTTGCTGCGCTATAACTGCGGACACCCTCAATGCTGACAACGGCCACATTGTAGTGTAGATTATAATGTTGCAATGACCCGCCCACACGCCGCTTACTCGGAAGGCACACTTCAATCTACAAAAATGAAGTGGTGACTCAGGGCGTGTTCTGAACTCCTACAACTTCTGAAAACTTCCCAGATTCCGCTTCCTCACGTAGCTTCTCACTTCACGTAGCGATGGGAAAGCGTTCGTGAGCTCTAGTGGCTTCTCCCAGCGGTGCAGCCCATCTGGGAGCTAGCTGGCATGGTTGGGCTCCAGTTTGGGCCGGTTGGAGGCAGCCCAACTTGGCGGTTCAGCCAGAGAAGGAGCCCTCATACCGATTCGATCGAGGGAGCGAGGAGCGATCTGTTACAGCGAGTGTACCGGTTCAATCTGAATTGACTTGGCGGTGGCAGCTCCTTGTAAATTCGGTGAACTTCTCCTTTTCCAAATCGGTGGAGCTGGGCTTTTGGTACTCCGCGTTTTTACACTAGAGTCCGGCTGAGCTTCTCGCTTCTAGCTTTTTGGCGGTAATTCGTTCAGCTCAGCTCCCCTCCATGAATCTGTGAAGCGTGGAGCTGGAGAGCCTCCGAACACGCCCTCAGCTAGTAGTATCTTTAAATCAGTAGATAAAACAAGCAAATAATGACTAGCAGCACCAACCTTCAATCCAGGTTGAATGTTGTTTTCTTCACCAGAAGTTCTAACCAAGCTTGCCGAAGTCAGAACTCTTGTAACGGATCCATTGCACTCTATAAATACACCTGTGCAAGAAAAAATGTTTTCTTCTTTTCTCTGCACACAATGTAGTTTCAAGCATTAACAAGTGGTCACATAAGAGAAGAAATATGGAAACCTAATGAGCTTACAACAGTACAATCACCCTGGTTGTGTTCCCCATTAGAATCAGATTCTATGATGAATGAAGCAAGTGCCACAACACTTCGAGACATCTTTGAAGCAACTCTCCTAGTTGGTTCACTCCAATTACCGTTGCCGAATTCATCGTCAAAACCCTCTTTCAAGTACATGCCATCTGGTTAAATAAGCATGGCACATCAGTGGATATGCCAGAACAAAGCTGTCAAAATTTGAAACAGCCAGGAATAGTCCTCACGGTGGATACAAACTACTCACCATCAGCAAACTTTGGCAAGGGATGACCAGCAGTCCTTAGCATCTCATTTTCTCTATCCTTAAAGTCTGGTACAGCAGGTTGAAGCGATCCATGACAATGCATTAGTAGTGATCAGCATAATCAAAGTAAATTCTCGTGCAACAAAGGTGAAGCAATTCACCATGTAACTGTTGGCAAAATCGAAAGCACCCACTCACCATCACCGGAAGCAGGCCAGGGAGCAAGTATACGTTCAAGTTGGTTGTCAGTGAGTTCTGCTACAGGGTAAAACAATTAGTGATCCGGTGATGATTAAAAGCTTAGCAATAGTCATTGTGAAGGAAATATGCCCTAGAGGCAATAATAAAGTTATTATTTATTTCCTTATATCATGATAAATGTTTATTATTCATGCTAGAATTGTATTAACCGGAAACATAATACATGTGTGAATACATAGACAAACAGATAGTCACTAGTATGCCTCTACTAGACTAGCTCATTAATCGAAGATGGTTATGTTTCCTAACCATAGACATGTGTTGTCATTTGATTAATGGGATCACATCATTAGAGAGAATGATGTGATTGACATGACCCATTTCATTAGCTTAGCACTTGATCGTTTAGTATGTTGCTTATGCTATCTTCATGACTTATACAAAGTTCACGCAACTATGAGATTATGCAACTCCCGTTTACGGAGGAACACTTTGTGTGCTACCAAACATCACAACGTAATCGGGTGATTATAAAGGTACTCTACAAGTGTCTTGAAAGTATATGTTGAGTTGGCATGAATCAAGATTAGGATTTGTCACTCCGATTGTCGGAGAGGTATCTCTGGGCCTTCTCGGTAATACACATCACATAAGCCTTGCAAGCATTGCAACTAATGAGTTAGTTGTGAGATGATGTATTACGGAACGAGTAAAGAGACTTACCGTAACGAGATTGAACTAGGTATTGGATACCGACGATCGAATCTCGGGTAAGTAACATACCGATGACAAAGGGAACAACGTATGTTGTTATGCGGTTTGACCGATAAAGATCTTCGTAGAATATGTAGGAACCAATATGGGCATCCAGGTTCCGCTATTGGTTATTGACCAAGAATGGTTCTAGGTCATGTCTACATAGTTCTCGAACCGTAGGGTCCGCACGCTTAAGGTTTCGATGACGGTTATCTTATGAGTTTATGTATTTTGATGTACCGAAGGAGTTCGGAGTCCCGGATGTGATCACGGACGTGACGAGGAGTCTCGAAATGTTCGAGACATAAAGATTGATATATTGGACGGCTATATTCGGACACCGGAAAGGTTCGGAAGTTTCGGAGAAAACCGGAGTGCTTGGGAGGGTTACGGAACCCCGGGAAGTAATGGGCCTTATTGGGCCAAGAGGGGAGAGAGGGCTGCACCAGGAGGTGGCGCGCCCCCCCATGGGGAGTCCGAAGTGGACTAGGAGGGGGCGCGCCCCCTTCCTCCCTCCTCTCCCTCTCTTTCCTTCCCCTTCCTCTTCCTAGTAGGACTAGGAAAGGGAGTCCTACTCTACTAGGAGGAGGACTCCCCCCTCCCTTGGTGCGCCTCCTAGGGCCGGCCGGCCCTCCCCCTTGCTCCTTTATATACGGGGGCAGGGGGGCACCCTAGAACACACAAGTTGATCTTCGTGATCGTTCCTTAGCCGTGTGCGGTGCCCCCCTCCACCATATTCCACCTCGGTCATATTGTAGCGGTGCTTAGGCGAAGCCCTGCGATGGTAGAACATCAAGACCGTCACCACGCCGTCGTGCTGACGGAACTCCTCCCCGACGCTTTGCTGGATCGGAGCACGGGGATCATCATCGAGCTGAACGTGTGCTAAGAACTCGGAGGTGCCGGAGTAACGGTGCTTGGATCGGTCGGATCGTGAAGACGTACGACTACATCAACCGCGTTGATATAACGCTTCCGCTTTCGGTCTACGAGGGTACGTGGACGGACACTCTCCCTTCTCGTTGCTATGCCATCACCATGGTCTTGCGTGATCGTAGGAAATTTTTTGAAATTGCTACGTTTCCAAACAGTGGCATCCGAGCCTGGTTTTGTGCGTTGATGTCATATGCACGAGTAGAACACAAGTGAGTTGTGGGCGATACAAGTCATACTGCCTACCAGCATGTCGTACTTTGGTTTAGCGGTATTGTGAGATGAAGCGGCCCGGACCGACATTACGCGTACGCTTACGCGAGACTGGTTTCACCGTTACGAGCACTCGTGCTTAAAGGTGGCTGGCGGGTGTCTGTCTCTCTCACTTTAGTTGAACCGAGTGTGGCTACGCCCGATCCTTGAGAAGGTTAAAACGGAGTCTATTTGACGAAGTATCGTTGTGGTTTTGATGCGTAGGTGAGAACGGTTCTTGCTCAGCCCGTAGCAGCCACGTAAAACTTGCAACAACAAAGTAGAGGACGTCTAACTTGTTTTTGCAGGGCATGTTGTGATGTGATATGGTCAAGACGTGATGCTATATTTTATTGTATGAGATGATCATGTTTTGTAACCGAGTTATCGGCAACTAGCAGGAGCCATATGGTTGTCGCTTTATTGTATGAAATGCAAACGCCATGTAATTGCTTTACTTTATCACTAAGCGGTAGCGATAGTCGTAGAAGCAATAGTTGGCGAGACGACAACGATGCTACGATGGAGATCAAGGTGTCGCGCCGGTGACGATGGTGATCATGACGGTGCTTAGGAGATGGAGATCACAAGCACAAGATGATGATGGCCATATCATATCACTTATATTGATTGCATGTGATGTTTATCCTTTATGCATCTTATCTTGCTTTGTTTGACGGTAGCATTATAAGATGATCTCTCACTAAAATTATCAAGAAGTGTCCTCCCTGAGTATGCACCGTTGCTAAAAGTTCAGAGTACCCGGACACCACGTGATGATCGGGTGTGATAAGTTCTACGTCCATCTACAACGGGTGCAAGCCAGTTTTTGCACACGCAGAATACTCGAGTTAAACTTGACGAGCCTAGCATATGCAGATATGGCCTCGAACACGGAGACCAAAAGGTCGAACGTGAATCATATAGTAGATATGATCAACATAGTGATGTTCACCATTGAAACTACTCCATCTCACGTGATGATCGGACATGGTTTAGTTAATTTGGATCACGTAAACACTTAGATGACTAGAGATGTCTGTCTAAGTGGGAGTTTTAATATGATTAATTAAAACTTAAATTATCATGAACTTAGTACCGATAGTATTTTGCTTGTCTATGTTTCATTGTAGATAGATGGCTCGTCTTTGTTGTTCCGTTGAATTTTAATGCGTTCCTTGAGAAAGCAAAGTTGAAAGATGATGGTAGCAATTACACGGACTGGGTCCGTAACTCGAGGATTATCCTCATTGCTGCCCGGAAGAATTACGTCTGGAAGCACCGCTGGGTGCGAGCCTGCTTGCAGGAGCTGCACGAAGTTGTGAACGTCTGGCAAAGCAAAGCTGATGACTACTCTATAGTTCAGTGTGCCATGCTTTACGGCTTAGAACCGGGTCTTCAACGACGTTTTGAGCGTCATGGAGCATATGAGATGTTCCAGGAGTTGAAGTTAATATTTCAAGCAAATGCCCGGATTGAGAGATATGAAGTCTCCAATAAGTTCTATAGCTGCAAGATGGAGGAGAATAGTTACGTCGGTGAGCACATACTCAAAATGTGCGGGTATAATAATCACTTAATTCAGCTGGGAGTTAATCTTCCGGATGATAGTGTCATTGATGAATTCTCCAATCACGCCACCAAGCTACAAGAGCTTCGTGATGAACTATAATATGCAAGGGATGACTAAGACAATTCTGAGCTCTTCGCAATGCTAAAAGTCGGAGGTAGAAATCAAGAAAGAGCATCAAGTGTTGATGGTCAACAAGACCACTAGTTTCAAGAAAAGGGCAAAGGAAAGAAGAAGGAAACTTCAAAAGAACAGCAAGAAAGTTGCTGATCAAGAGAAGAAACCCAAGTCTGGACCTAAGCCTGAAATCGAGTGTTTTTACTGCAAGCAAACTGGACCTTTGAAGCGGAACTGCCCCAAGTATTTGGCGGATAAGAAGGATGGCAAGGTGAACAAAGGTATATGTGATATACATGTTATTGATGTGTACCTTACTAGAGCTCGTAGTAGCACTGGGTATTTGATATCTGGTTCATTGCTCATATTTGCAACTCGAAGCAGGGACTACGGAATAGACGAGCACCGCAAAGGACGAGGTGACGATGCGCGTGGGAAATGGTTCCAAAGTCAATGTGATCGCGATCGGCACGCTACCTCTACATCTACCTTCGGATTAGTTTTAGACCTAAATAATTGTTATTTGGTGCCAGCGTTGAGCATGAACATTATATCTGGATCTTGTTTGATGCGAGACGGTTATTCATTTAAATCAGAGAATAATGGTTGTTCTATTTATATGAGTAATATATTTTATGGTCATGCACCCTTGAAGAATGGTCTATTCTTATTGAATCTCGACAGTAGTGATACACATATTCATAATGTCGAAGCCAAAAGATGCAGAGTTGATAATGATAGTGCAACTTATTTGTGGCACTCGCCGTTTAGGTCATATTGGTGTAAACGCATGAAGAAACTCCATACGGATGGACTTTTGGAATCACTTGATTATGAATCACTTGGTACTTATGAACCATGCCTCATGGGCAGGATGACTAAAACACCATTCTCCGGTTGTATGGAGAGAGCGATGACTTATTGGAAATCATACATACAGATGTGTGTGGTCCGATGAATGTTGAAGCTCGTGGTGGATATCATTATTTTCTCACCTTCACAGATGATTTAAGCAGATATGGGTATATCTACTTGATGAAACATAAATCTGAAACATTTGAAAAGTTCAAAGAATTTCAGAGTGAAGTTGAAAATCATCGTAACAAGAAAATAAAGTTTCTACGATCTGATCGTGGAGGAGAATATTTGAGTTCGAGTTTGGTCTACATTTGAAGCAATGCGGAATAGTTTCGCAACTCACGCCACCGGAACACCACAGCGTAATGGTGTGTCCGAACGTCGAATCGTGCTTTACTAGATATGGTGCGATCTATGATGTCTATTTCGATTTACCGCTATCGTTTTGGGGTTATGCTTTAGAGACGGCCGCATTCACGTTAAATAGGACACCGTCAAAATCCGTTGAGACGACGCCTTATGAACTATGGTTTAGCAAGAAACCAAAGTTGTCGTTTCGAAAGTTTGGGGTTGCGATGCTTACGTGAAGAAACTTCAACCTGATAAGCTTGAACCCAAATCGAAAAATGTGTCTTCATAGGATACCCAAAGGAGACAATTGGGTATACCTTCTATCACAGATCCGAAGGCAAGACATTTGTTGCTAAAATGGATCCTTTCTAGAGAAGGAGTTTCTCTCGAAAGAAGTGAGTGGGAGGAAAGTGGAACTTGATGAGGTAATAGTACCAGCTCCCTTATTGGAAAGTAGTTAAATCACGTAAATCAGTTTACGTAACACCTACACCGATTAGTGAGGAAGATAATGATAAAGATCATGGAACTTCAGATCATGTTGTCACTTGAATCAGAGATCAACCAGAATAAAATCCGCACTGAGTGGTACGGTAATCCTATTCGGAAGTCATGCTACTAGATCATGGTGAACCTACGAACTATGAAGAAGCGATGGTGAGCCCAGATTCGCAAAATGGCTTGAAGCCATGAAATCTGAGATGGGATCCATGTATGAGAACAAAGTATGGACTTTGGTAGACTTGCCCGATGATCGGCAAGCTATTGAGAATAAATGGATCTTTAAGAAAAGACCTGACGCTGATGGTAATGTAGCTGTCTACAAAGCTCGACTTGTTGCAAAAGGTTTTCGACAAGTTCAAGGGGTTGACTACGATGAGAATTTCTCACCGTAGCGATGCTTAAGTCTGTCCGAATCATGTTAGCAATTGCCGCATTTTATGATTATGAAATTTGGCAAATGGATGTAAAACTGCATTCTTGAATGGATTTCTAGAAGAAGAGTTGTATATGATGCAACCAGAAGGTTTTGTTGATCCAAAGGGTACTAACAAAGTGTGCAAGCTCCAACGATCAATTTATGGTGCGGTGCAAGCCTCTCGGAGTTGGAATAAACTCTTTGATAGTGTGATCAAAGCATATGGTTTTATCTGAGACTTTTGGAGAAGCCTGTATTTACAAGAAAGTGAGTGGGAGCTCAGTAGCATTTTCGATATTATATGTGGACGACATATTGTTGATTGGAAATGATATAGAATTTCTGGATAGCATAAAAGGATACTTGAATAAAAGTTTTCAATGAAAGACCTCGGTGAAGCTGCTTACATATTGGGCATCAAGATCTATAGAGACAGATCAAGACGCTTAATAGGACTTTCACAAAGCACATACCTTGATAAAATTTTGAAGAAGTTCAAAATGGATCGTGCAAAGAAAGGTTTTTGCCTGTAGTACAAGGTGTAAGATTGAGTCGACTCAATGCCCGACCACAGCAGAAGATAGAGAGAAAATGAAAATGTTCCTATGCTTCAGCCATAGGCTCTATCATGTATGCAATTACGTGTACCAGACTGACGTATGCTTAGCTGTAAGCTTGGCGGGAAGGTACCAAAGTAATCCAGAGTGGATCATCGGACAGCGGTCAAGAACATCCTGAAATACCGAAAAGGACTAAGGATATGTTTCTCATATATGGAGGTGACAAAGAGCTAGTCGTAAATGGTTACGTCGATGCAAGCTTTGACACTCGATCCGGACGATTCTAAATCGCAAACCGGATCGTATTTTTATTAAACGGTGGAGCTGTCGGTTGGTGCAGTTCTAAACAAAGCGTCGTGGCGGGATCTACATGTGAAGCGGAGTACATAGCTGCTTGGAAGCAGCAAATGAAGGAGTCTGGATGAAAGAGTTCATTTCCGATCTAGGTGTCATACCTAGTGCATCGGGACCAATGAAGATCTTCTGTGACAATCTTGGTGCAATTGCCTTGGCAAAGGAATCCAGATTTCACAAGAGGACCAAGCATATCAAGAGACGCTTCAATTCCATTGGGACCAAGTCCAAGTGGGAGACATAGAGATTTGCAAAATACATACGGATCTAAATGTTGCAGACCCGTTGACTAAGCCTCTTCCACGAGCAAAACATGATCAGCACCAAGACTCCATGGGTGTTAGAATCATTCTTGTGTAATCTAGATTATTGACTCTAGTGCAAGTGGGAGACTGAAGGAAATATGCCCTAGAGGCAATAATAAAGTTATTATTTATTTCCTTATATCATGATAAATGTTTATTATTCATGCTAGAATTGTATTAACCGGAAACATAATACATGTGTGAATACATAGACAAACAGATAGTCACTAGTATGCCTCTACTAGACTAGCTCATTAATCGAAGATGGTTATGTTTCCTGACCATAGACATGTGTTGTCATTTGATTAATGGGATCACATCATTAGAGAGAATGATGTGATTGACATGACCCATTTCATTAGCTTAGCACTTGATCGTTTAGTATGTTGCTTATGCTATCTTCATGACTTATACAAAGTTTCGCAACTATGAGATTATGCAACTCCTGTTTACGGAGGAACACTTTGTGTGCTACCAAACATCACAACGAATCGGGTGATTATAAAGGTACTCTACAAGTGTCTCCGAAAGTATATGTTGAGTTGGCATGAATCAAGATTAGGATTTGTCACTCCGATTGTCGGAGAGGTATCTCTAGGCCTTCTCGGTAATACACATCACATAAGCCTTGCAAGCATTGCAACTAATGAGTTAGTTGTGAGATGATGTATTACGGAACGAGTAAAGAGACTTACCGCAACGAGATTGAACTAGGTATTGGATACCGACGATCGAATCTCGGGTAAGTAACATACCGATGACAAAGGAACAACGATGTTGTTATGCGGTTTGACCGATAAAGATCTTCAGTAGAATATGTAGGAACCAATATGGGCATCCAGGTTCCGCTATTGGTTATTGACCAAGAATGGTTCTAGGTCATGTCTACATAGTTCTCGAACCGTAGGGTCCGCACGCTTAAGGTTTCGATGGCGGTTATCTTATGAGTTTATGTATTTTGATGTACCGAAGGAGTTCGAGTCCCGGATGTGATCACGGATGTGACGAGGAGTCTCGAAATGTTCGAGACATAAAGATTGATATATTGGACGGCTATATTCGGACACGGAAAGGTTCCGGAAGTTTCGGAGAAAACCGGAGTGCCGGAGGGTTACGGAACCCCGGGAAGTAATGGGCCTTATTGGGCCAAGAGGGAGAGAGAGGGCTGCACGGGAGGTGGCGCGCGCCCCCATGGGGAGTCCGACTGGACTAGGAGGGGGGCGCCCCCTTCCCTCTCCCTCCCTCTCTTCCTTCCCCTTCCCTCTTCCTAGTAGGACTAGGAAAGGGAGTCCTACTCCTACTAGGAGGAGGACTCCCCCTCCTTGGTGCGCCTCCTAGGGCGGGCCGCCCTCCCCTTGCTCCTTTATATACGGAGGCAGGGGGCACCCTAGAACACACAAGTTGATCTTCGTGATCGTTCCTTAGCCGTGTGCGGTGCCCCCTCCACCATATTCCACCTCGGTCATATTGTAGCGGTGCTTAGGCGAAGCCTGCGACGATAGAACATCAAGATCGTCACCACGCCGTCGTCTTGTGGAACTCCTCCCCGACGCTTTGCTGGATCGGAGTACGGGGATCATCATCGAGCTGAATGTGTGCTAAGAACTCGGAGGTGCCGGAGTAACGGTGCTTGGATCGGTCGGATCGTGAAGACGTACGACTACATCAACCGCGTTGATATAACGCTTCCGCTTTCGGTCTACGAGGGTACGTGGACGGACACTCTCCCTTCTCGTTGCTATGCCATCACCATGGTCTTGCGTGATCGTAGGAAATTTTTTGAAATTGCTACGTTTCCAAACACATTGCTGGGAAGATAAGAGTTTGATAACTTGCATGATAGTTAGCATAATAAATAGGATAATTATGATAGATGACATTATGAGTGAACTACTAGGATCTCCCTTTTGGTTCAGGGCTGAATGTGTGTTAGTATATCCACGCACTAGTGTGAACTGGCTAGCAGACCATGTGTTAGTGTGGTTACATCCATTAACTTAAACTAGTCTTGCGCAAGGCACGAGGAATCCAAATATGATTATTTGCAACTAGCATTAGAAAATGATAAAGTACTGCCTGCTAGTAGTTCATATACTCTCAAGGCTCAAGGGTGATTGTGCTTAGCTTACCTTTTGGACTGTCGCTATAAGATTCTTCTGTCTCATCTGTACAGTGATGATCTTCTTCACTTGCAGCCCTGAATGTAGTAATTGATGCAAAACTGAAGGGTCGCTCTCAGGCAGATATCAAATAACTAGAACAATTGAATGGCCATGATTGAAAAAACAGAGTTCGCAAAAAAGGATAAAATAAAACGAGAAACACGGTTCTAAAGGTTCATTTTCAGGCATGAACGTCAAATAAGTAGAACAACTGAATGGCCATGATCGGCAAAAACTGAGTTCACAACAAAATAAAAATATCAAAATTGAGCAACACAGTTCTGTAACAAGAACAAGAATAACACATTGTGACATACAAGAATGGATGCAAGAATAAATAATAGCAACATTGCAAGAAAATGAACAGCCAGTTTGCATATTGTAACAACGAATGAGGAGTGGAAAAGTTGTTTGGCCTAAATGCTGGAACCCAATCTTACCAGAATATCTCAAGCCCCAGGCGGTCAAAAATTAGATTACTTGGTAGGAATGAAGTTATTTTCTCACCATAGTAGTTCATGCCAACAATATTCCCATCACAATCAACAAGTGGTCATCCACTGGCAGCCTAGCACATAAAATAATTTGAAGCTCAGATTAGCACAAAAATGAATCAATACCACACAGGGATTTTATTTTTTTGCAGCTCTTGGGGCATCAGAAAGTTCACTGCACATAAAAACGATAAATGACATATGCCACTAATATCATGAATTCACTGTACAATTGTTGACTTCAACTATGTAGAAAAATCAGAAGGAACATCAACAGTGCACCTCGGTGATTTTGCATGTGGAAAAATTAAGCTCTTTGTCTTGAATTGCACCAGTCCGTGGCAAATTAAGCTCTTCGTTTTGAATTGGACCAGTCAGTGACCCTCTGGTGTACACTAATTTGCCTGAGTCGAAGCACCGCCTTACAGCTAATACCCCGGCCACCGAATCAACTTGCATGTTGTCATCGAGACATGCTACACGAAGATTATGTGAGCGTAGGAAGTGCAGCAAGGAATTGGTGCCGACAACGGCGAGATCGCAAAAGGACGAATGATAGTTGAGCCACCCATCTACCACTTTGCCATTTGGAAGGTGCACCTTGATCTGCAACGATACAGCAAAAGCAACACAAATGTTTAATGCACAGCCATTACCGATACCCTAAGCAAGCAGGCAAAGCACAGAAATATCGGCAGCACAAACCGTCAATGGGCTCCAGCGTTTGTAATCTATTGATCCAAACAAACTTCCCGTGGTCAGAAAAGAGGCACAAGGCAGTTTGCTGTGAATAACCATGCCTGTGCATTCAGATTGCAATGTCTCTCCTGCACAAGAAAATCATTATTTCAGTCACTAACTATTCATGGTTAAATACAAATATAGAAAACGCGCACATATGTAGCAGTATAATCACCATCAAATGAAGCAAGGGAGACAATGCTTGGAGACAACTTTGAAGCGAGTTCTTGACTGAGGTCACACCATTCGACATCAGCCTCGTGGATAGGAGATGCATGAGGTTCGTGGTTCTTATCTTCACTTGCCTCACTTGAGCCATTTTGACTTGAGCTACCTATAATGGAATCTGCGTTGGAGGTACCTATAACGGACGAGAGGCTGAATTGAAACACACTGACTTCGTATATGTACACTTCAGCGCGAATTGATTAACAGACCTATGCTAGTATAACCATTTAGGTAAGAATGGTTGTGCTTAGTGTTAAACATATCATATGTCACGTTACATTGTGCACCAGAGGAGCCTTGTGCTGTTGCACCTAGAGATAGAGATAGACTAGATAGGTAGTTCAAATATTCTCTCTTGTAACCTACTCTATCTTCTTATCTCTTCTCCTCCAAGTCTCCTGTAATATCTCAACCATCTTGTATGCGCTATCAGGGATCTTGCGCCTCTGCCTATAACATGCAACACGTCCCCTCGCACCAAGGCTAAGACGTTTCCACATCTCGCACATGGTATCAGAGCCATTCTTCTTCCCGTCTAGTTTCTCCCTGATTCCAGTCGCACCACAAGAAACATGTTTTCCTCCTCCGGCGTATCTCACCCTAGCCTTAGTGGGCAGGTGATCGAGAAACTCTCCCGCACGAATTACGTGCTATGGCGCACACAGATCACACCACAACTTCGTGGCGCCGGTGTCTTCTAGTATGTTGATGGCACCTCGCCGAAGCCGACCAAGCTTCAAGCCGCCAAGGACAAGGACGGCAAGGATACGTTTGTGCCCAACCCTCTCCACCCCATCTGGGTACGGGAGGACCAGCAGGTGCTTGGCTTCCTGCTGAGCAACCTCTCCAAAGAGGTGCTCGTCACGGTGACCATGGTCACCACGGCGCACGCGCTCTAGACGACACTGGCGGGCATGTACTCGTCGCAGTCGCTGAGCCGTGTCAACAACATCCGTACCTCGCTCATCAACGCGCAGAAGGGCAACCAGTCTGCCGCCGCCTACTTCGCCACCATGCGCGGTCTCGCGGATGAGCTAGCGGCGGCGGGCAAACCCATCCAGGACGACGAGCTGATCTCATACATCCTCCACGGGCTGGACCAAGAGTACCAGCCCCTCGTCTCCGCCCTCGATGCCCGCATCAGCCCCGCCTCCCTTGACGAGATCTTCACCATGCTCCGCAACTTCGACCAGCGCATGGTGCACTTCCAGAACTCCGGCGGCGGTGGCTTCAAGTCCTCCGCCAACCTTGCTACCCGTGGTCGTGGCGGCGGCTCCCGCTACCGTGGCCGTGGCAAGGGCAGGGCTGGTGGTGCCAGGACCGGCAACAATGGTGGAACCAGTGGTGGTGGCGCTCATGGCAACAGGGGTCGCCGCGGTGGCGGCTCTGGCCGAACCCGCGCGGACGCCCCACGCTGTCAGATCTGTGGCAAACCAGGCCACACCGCCAGGGACTGCTGGTACCGCTACGATGAAGACGAGGACGAAGCTCAAGATGATGACAAGATCGCTGCGGCGGCGGATGGATCCTACGGCGTCGACACCAACTGGTACCTCGACAGCGGCGCCACCAATCACCTCACTGGAGAGCTCGAGAAGGTGACCCTCCGTGAGAAGTACCACGGCAAGGATCAAATTCACACCGCCGATGGTGCAGGTATGAGCATCAGCAACATTGGTCATTCTGTTATACACACCCCTCATCATAAGATTCATCTTAGAAAAATTTTGCATGTCCCTAGTGCCAACAAAAACCTCCTTTCCGTTCATAAAATTACACTTCACAACCATGTCTTCATTGAATTTCATCCTTTTTTCTTCTTGATCAAGGATCTGGCCACGAGGAAAACCCTCTGTCGAGGTAGATGCGTTCGAGGACTCTACCCGTTCCTTCCGGAGTTTAGAAGACATAATAAACAAGCCTATGGTGTTGTCAAACTTTCTTCAACACGGCGGCACGATCGTCTAGGACATGCTTCATTTTCTTTAGTTGAACGCTTGCTTAGGAAAAATAAGCTCCCGTTTGTTGGTGAGCCTCATGTTGGAACTATTTGTGATTCATGCCAAAGAGCAAAAAGTCATCAATTGCCTTATCATGTTTCTACCAGTGTTTCTACTCAACCACTTCGGTTAATTTTCTCAGATGTTTGGGGTCCTGCCCCTAGCTCAGTTGGTAGACACACATATTACGTTAGTTTCATTGATGACTATAGCAAGTTCTCTTGGATTTATCTTCTCAAGAAACGATCCGAAGTTTTTCAAGTCTTTAAAATTTTCCAAGCACTTGTAGAACGGAAATTTGATCGCAAAATCCTTGCGGTCCAATTTGATTGGGGAGGGGAATACGAAAAGTTGAATTCCTCCTTCCAAACTCTTGGCATATCTCATCATGTTTCCTGCCCTCACGCGCACCAACAAAATGGCTCTGCCGAGCGCAAGCACCGTCACATAGTTGATGTGGGTCTTGCCCTCCTAGCCGGTGCTTCTATGCCCCTTAAGTTTTGGGATGAAGCATTTCTCACCGCCGTTCACATTATCAATATGCTTCCTAGTCGTGTCATACACAAAGAAACTCCCATGGAACGACTTCTTCACACCAAACCAGACTACAAGTCTCTTCGTGTCTTTGGGTGTGCGTGTTGGCCCAATCTTCGTCCATACAACAATCGAAAATTAATGTTTCGATCAAAACAGTGTGTCTTCCTAGGGTATAGCGCTCAACACAAGGGTGTAAAATGTCTTGATGTCTCCTCTGGCCATGTATACATTTCCCGTGATGTCGTGTTTGACGAGACCAAGTTTCCCTTTGCTCAAATTCATCCCAATGCGGGTGCACTTCTCCGAAAAGAAATTCTGCTTCTTCCTTCTCATCTCACTAGCTTTGATCACGGGGGTGATAACTGTAATGATCAATTGTTGACTGACCCTCTTAATACCACGTATGAGCATGATGATGATGCAGGAGAAAGCAGAGAAAAAACGGCAATCAAAACGATGAAGAAATGTGCCCTACAGGGCCATATTTCATGTGTCCAGGCGAGGGGAGCAAATCCCCCTCGGGATCTGTCCCGCCAGGCACAGCGCCACCCTTGGGATCGGTGCGCTCAGATGCGGCAGGTGGGTCAGGTGGATCCGCCTCAGACTCCGCGCCAGCCGAATCAAGTGCGACCAGGCGCGGGCCGACGCGCGCTGAAAGAGACATCGACACGGCCACGCGGCGCGCTGTGGTTGGGGAACACGCCCCCTCTGCCCCGCGCCAACCAGGAGACGACAAGTGGCGTGGCACCACTAGGCCCTCGGCGGCTCGGTTTCCGGCCCAGCCGGTCTGCTACAAACGGCGGGACTTGCGCCACCCGGCCGCTGCAGGTCCGACCGGCGCGGGATCCCGCGCTGATACGCCGCCCACGCCATCCCATGCCAATGATGAGGCGTGTCAGGTGCGGCAGCTGGATCAGGTGGATCCGCCTCGGAATCCGGCAACGGGATCTTCTATGCCGGCCGTGATGCCTGTGCCTTCTCCCACGCCCTCATCTGCCACAAAGGATCCGTCTTAGGTGGATTCGGCGGCTGCAACTGCGCTAGCTTCTGCCATGTGATTTTTTGTGGCAGAAACAGCAGCCACAACATCTCCGCGTCGTACACGACTACAAAAAGGGGTAACGAAACCTGTAAACTACAAGCATATTACAAAATATGGTATGGTATGTTCTACAGGTGAACCTCACAATCTTGAGGAAGCTTTGAATGATGAAAAGTGGAAAAAGGCCATGAATGAGGAATTTGTGGCACTACAGAAGAATAAAACATGGCATTTGGTCCCTCCGCAGCAAGGTAAAAATCTCATCGACTGCAAGTGGGTTTTTAGAATTAAGAGAAAGTCAGATGGAACCATTGATCGGTACAAAGCTAGATTGGCTGCAAAAGGATTCAAACAACGGTATGGCATAGACTACGAGGACACGTTTAGTCCTGTTGTAAAAGCTGCCACTATTCGCCTTGTTTTGTCTATTGTTGTTTCCAGGGGCTGGAGTCTCAGGCAACTAGATGTACATAACGCGTTTCTCCATGGTGTTCTGGAAGAAGAGGTGTACATGAAGCAACCTCCTGGGTTTGTGAACAAAAATTTTCCTTCTTACATTTGCAAAACTTGACAAATCACTGTATGGGTTGAAGCAAGCCCCACGTGCATGGTATTCACGTCTCAGTCACAAGATGCAACAGCTTGGTTTTGTTCCTTCTAAGTCTGACACCTCATTGTTTATTTACAACAAGCACAACACATACATATTTGTACTCACATATGTTGATGATATAATTGTCACAAGTTCATCATATGAGGCTGTCACAGGGCTCTTAAAAGATCTCAGCTCAGAGTTTGCCCTCAAGGATCTCGGAGACTTGCATTATTTCCTAGGGATTGAGGTGAAGAAGCATGAGGATGGACTTCACCTCTCTCAGGAAAAATATGCAGCAGATCTGGTAAAGAAGGTGAAAGGATCGATATGGTTGACTAGAGGGGGGGGGGTGAATAGGCAACTAACAATTTTTAAGCTTTTCTTTACCAAATTAAACTTTGCAACAAAATAGGTTGTCTAGATGTGCAACTAAGTGAGCAACCTATATGATGCAATAACAACTAGCACATAAGCAAGCAATGGATGTAACACAAGTAGGCTTGCAAAAGTAAAGGCACGAATTAACCAAGAGTGGAGCGGTGGAGGCGAGGATGTGTTCTTGAAGTTCCTTCCTTTTAAGGGAAATGCGTCTCCGTTAGGCGGTGTGGAGGCACAATGCTCCCAAGAAGCCACTAGGGCCATCGTATTCTCCTCACGCCCTCACACAATGCGAGATGCCGTGAATCCACTATTGGTGCCCTTGAAGGCGGCAACGGACCTTTACAAACAAGGTTGGGGCAATCTCCACAACAATTGAGGCTCCCAACGAAACCACTAAGCTTCACCACAATGGAATATGGCCTCGAGGTGACCTCAACCGTCTAGGGTGCTCAAGCACCCAAGAGTAACAAAATCCACACTAGAAAGTATGGGGAACTAAATATCCTTTGGTGGAAGTGTAGATCTAGGTCTCCTCCTTCAAACCCTAGCAAATCAACAAGCTTGAGTGGCTAGAGAGAGATCGGGCAAGAGAGCTTGAGAGCATCAATGGTGGAGTGAGAGAGGTAAGAGGTGGGCGTGGTAGGTGGAGGAACCACCTTATGTAGCAGCCCACATAAATCCAACCGTTCTTGCATTTTCAAGATCGCAGCGGTACAACCGCTCCTTGTCCCAGTACAACCAGGACTCACGATGTAGCTTCTGAGAACCCTACCAGGCGGTACAACCGGACCATCGGCGGTAGTACGGTCATTATAAATAATCAACCAACCGCCCAACCACCGCACAACTACCGCACCGAAAATGAGCGGAGTCACCCTTGAGGGCGGTAGTTGGCGATCTTGGCCGATGCAACCGCTGGCCTTGGCGCTTGGCGACTAAGGTATGAGCGGAAGAACCGCTCAAACCTCCGGTTGTACCGGTTAAAAAGGAACAACCGGACCAACCGGGCCACCACCGCCCAGCCATTGCATCAAAACAGATTCCTGACCGGTACATGGGCGGTGCATGGCCGGAACAACCGCTGCTGGTATTTGCAGAGACAGGTGGCGGTACCACCACCCGTAGGCAGCGGTACCACCGCTCGACAAAGGCAGAGAAGCGTCAAGAGCCAGCGGTACAACCGCTCGGACGAGCGGTACAACCGCTGGGAAAATACATCAAAGATTAGATTAAAATGGAGGCACTCTCTCGACAAAAGAGGGGTGAAGGAGGTGTACGTGAATGGAATCCCCTATTCTTCCCAAAGTGGATTACCTCTTGATAGTACGGGATCCCTACAACCAAAGAGATAAAAAGCGTAGAGGATTCCGTCTTCAAACGATTCCTTCGAGAGAGAACCACCAACCGATGAAAGCCTAATCATTGAGAACCTGAAACATTTAGCACAGGATTAGACCAACAAAGGGTTGTCATCATCATCCAAAACATAAGGTAGGGAAATGCCCTTTCAATCTCCCCCTTTTTGGTGGATGATGACAACAACACGATATAAGATAGAAGTCTATAGAATCTAGACGGAGCTCCCCCTAGATGTGAGCCCCAGGTCGAGACTCCCCCTAGATTTTATAGGCTGGCCACATAGAGCATATAACATGAAGGTAGCCAACACAATGAAACAAGAGCAATACTACCAATAAAGACCAACAAGCATAAAGGTAAGATAGCAGGAGTGGCACAAAATCCACACAAAGCAAACGAGAACGACCAAAGTTCAACTGGAGACCATAGACAAGTTCAACACGAGACACACACTACGCAACCACCCATGCAACTCCTGAGTCCTATCACACTCTCTCCCCCTTTGGCATCAGGACACCAAAAAGGAAGAGAGCGGTTATCGCCCTGTGCTCGATCGTCCTCCTCTGACTCCTCGGTAGCATGTGGATCTTCATCATTGTCAGAATCTTCACCATTATCAGAAACTTCATCATCGTCCCGAACTGAGTCCTCCATGATATCATCAGCAGCAGAAACGGTGGTGGAGGGCTGAGGAGGGGCTTCATCATCAGTCCAGGTGCTGTGGGAAGATATCCAACGCTCCTCCGGTGTGATGCTCTTCTCAGAACCACTCTGAACCGACATGCTGAGGTGCCTCATCATAGCAATTTGGTGCCGCCGCGCAAGCTTCTCATTGACATGTGCCTCATACATCCTCTTCTGGATGTCAGACTGAAGGCAGAAAGTCTTCTTCACCTTGGCAGCGAGCTTATCCACCCACGAGGGCTTGGCCCCTGGTTCCAACTCAAAATCCTCATCATCAGAAGTGGCATAGACATCCTCAGGAGCATCAGCAGGGAAACGTGGCTCGGCGTGCTTCTTCTTCTTAAGGAGCTTGACTTCATGAGTGGTAAGATTGTCAGGAGAGGTGAGGGGCTCTCCAAGACGGTGAACTTCCCACACGGAGTTCAGAAAGCACATGACAAACGGAGCATAAATGGGGACCTTCCTGTAGATGACCATGTTGTACATCTCGTACACACCCAGTTGGACACATCAAGCGTCTCCCAGATCCCACCTTGGTCTTCATAGCAACCATCAAGTTAACAAGATAGCCATGGATTTCATCTTGATTCCCCACTTTGGGCGAAGCACATTGCGAAAAACACGATGCATGATGTCATAGACCTTCACCAAATCCTTAGATTCACCAATAATACCACGGCCCCGAATGTACAGAGGGCAAGCTTCTCCTTAGGCATGAGCTCGGGATGATCATGGGGCGAATGCCACCCTTCCTTCCGCACCGGTATCATCGTACCCAATAGCATTGCGAAGGTCCTCCAGGAACGTGAAAAAGCTCATCACGACACATGAAAGTGAGGGTGCGCGCCATCTTCTCCAAAGTGAGCGGTGGCATCGAATCGATGGATGAGTTGAACATCAAAGTCACAGGAGACGGACATGAGCTTGACAAGATCAAACTCCTCACAGAGAGCCAAAGCCTCACCAAAATACTCCAGGTTGTTCCGCCAATGATCAAGATCGATGGTCCACTGCTTGGCATATCTGTTCTTGTTGTGCTCAAAGAGTTCATGAACAATTCGTACTTGCATCTCATTCTGAAACTGAACAGTGGTCCAACGAGGAGCCACGGGAACCACATAAGGATTCTTTGAGCGGAAGGCTTCCCAATCCTTGGCTTTCCAATGGTGGAGTGGCATTACCACACGTTGCTTGGCAGAGGCAGACTTTTCACGGCGAGTGGGCTTGGTGGGGATCACAACTTCCTCTTCAGACTCAGCCGGGCGCGGAGCCCTTCGAACCCTCTTCTTGGTCCTGCGAGGAGCAGGGCGAGAACTGGAGCCACCTGAACACAAACACGAAGGGGACACACGAAAACCAACAAGAATGAGAGGAAAGCATACGAAAAATGCAACACCGTAGAAACCAGAACAGTGATGTGTGGTGCAGACATTCCGGTTGTACCGGATCTCCCACCGGTAGAACCGCCCCACCGGTTGTACCGCCCTTCTGGGCGGTAGAACCGCTGACAGTGGCACTACCAGGGTAGTTAGATCTGTTCAAGACGAGCAAATCACCCAAGCAATATTCGGAGTTCTAGGTACTGCACAGACACAAGAAAAACAACAATCTCTCCCAACCAAAGAACGAACACTAAACTAGGAGGGTAAAGTAATGCCCTAAAACAAGAAGAAAACCTAGAACAAAGAACGAAGAACAAGGGCATTACCACCATCCATGGGAGAAGACCGGAAGGCTTCCACGGAGAGAATCCATGGAGAGCCCTCGGGTCGAAGCTGGGCACACTCAAGGCGGGCAGAGGTGACCGGCGGCTAGGGCAAGGAGGAGGCGAACGGGGACGAAGGGAAAAAAGAGAAAAAAACTTTTGCCCGCCGGATATAAATAGGCCCATAGTCAGCAGTGAGTAGAACCGCTCCTAGGACCGGTTGTACCGCAAGTCAGGTGCTGACAAATTGTAGTGGGCGGTACTTCCGTTTCCTGAAGGGCACCGGAAGTACCGCCCGGAGACAACCGGTAGAACCGGACGGAGAAGCCCCAGTGAAAATGGGCGGTATAACCGCCCAAGCACCGAAAGCAACCCAACTGGGGCAGCACAACAAGGTATCAGTGGTAGAACCGCCCGTGACACCGGTTGTACCGCCCGACCACCAAAGCCCAGACCAAAAGGAAGAGAACAAGACAAACGGGACAACAAATAAGAGAAACCAAACATGAAGAACAGGGAAAAGAACGAAGGGAAAACAAAAGCAACCGCACACAAGCAGAGCGAGCTCAGTCCTCTCTCTTAAGAGAGGGCGATGGCCGAAGCCACCTATGTTTGAGTCAAATGGTATGGCACCGCGAAGATTATCCTTGGGCCCATGACCAAAACTCGTATTTGAAGCACAAGACCATCAAAATGGCTAATGTGAAAGAGGAGATCGATTTATGCATGATGGGGGGAGGGAGAGCTCATTGAGAGAACAACACCCCCCCTATGTCCATGCCTACACCTAAACTAGACAACAAGTTGAGTGTGGTGGGGGTGCATGGGTTCAAGTCACATTGCTCAAATCAATGATATTTAGCTCATGCCTTAACTTCATGAAATCTTGCTTCATCCAAGGGCTTCGTGAAAATATCTGCAAGGTTATCATGAGTGTTGACATACTTGAGCTCGATCTCCCCTCGCCTAATGTGATCCCGGATGAAGTGATACCGAATCTCAATGTGCTTCGTCTTGAAGTGTTGTACCGGGTTGAGAGAAATCTTGATGGCACTTTCATTATCGCACCAAAGAGGCACTTTGTCACAAATGACACCGTACTCCTTTAGAGTTTGCCTCATCCATAGGATTTGAGCACAACAACTACCGGCCGCCACATACTCCGCTTCGGTGGACGAGAGAGACACACAACGTTGCTTCTTGGAAGACCAACTTACCAAAGAGCAACCAAGAAATTGGCACCCTCCGGAAGTGGACTTCCTATCCACTTTGTCTCCCGCCCAATCGGAATCTGAATATCCTACAAGCTTGAAGTTTGCTCCTCTCGGGTACCATAGGCCAAAGTTTGGGGTATGAGCCAAATATCGAAGGTTAAACTTGACCGCCACATAGTGGCTTTCCTTAGGTGCTTGCTTGAAACCGTGCACAAATTCCCACACTCAACATGATATCCGGTCTAGATGCACAAAGGTAAAGCAAGGATCCAATCATGGAGCGATATACCTTTTGATCCACCGCTTTAACATTGGGATCGATGTCAAGTTGGCACTTAGTGGGCATTGGAGTGGAAGCCGGCTTGACATCACTTAGATTGAATCTCTTGAGCATGTCTTGAGTGTATTTGGCTTGGTTGATGAAGGTACCTTCTCTTCTTTGTTTGATATCGAAACCAAGGAAGAACTTCAACTCTCCCATAGAAGACATCTTGAACTTGGAGGTCATGAGAGCGGCAAATTCCTCATTGAAAGCTTTGTTAGGGGAACCAAAGATAATATCATCAACATATAGTTGGTATACAAACAACTCCCCATTAACCTTCTTAGTAAAAAGAGTGGGGTCGATTTGCCCTACTTCAAAACCACGATCTTGTAGCAAATCGGTAAGGTGTTCATACCACACACGTGGGGCTTGTTTAAGGCCATAGAGTGCCTTATCGAGTCGATACACATGATCCGGGAAGTAGGGGTCCTCGAACCCGGGGGGTTGCTTGACATAGACCAACTCATTAATAGGACCATTAAGAAAAGCACTTTTCACATCCATTTGTTGCAACTTAAAGTTGTGATGGGCAGCATAAGCAATCAACAAACGAATGGATTCAAGACGAGCAACGGGAGCAAAGGTTTCACCGTAGTCGATACCCTCGACTTGGGAGTAGCCTTGTGCTACCAATCTTGCCTTGTTGCGAATGATGTTCCCATGAGCATCTTGCTTGTTCTTGAAGATCCACTTGGTTCCAATGACGTTGTGGTTCCCCGATGGCCTTGGCACCAATCTCCTCACCTTGTTGTACTCGAAATTGTTGAGCTCTTCATGCATGGCATTGAGCCAATCCGAGTCTTCGAGCGCCTCATAGACCTTTTGGGGTTCAACACAAGAGACAAACGCGTGATGTTCACAATAGTTTGCCAATTGTCTACGAGTGCTTACCCCTTTCATTAGGCTTCCAACCACATTCTCCATGAGATGGCCTTTGGTAGTAAGTTTGGATGCAATCTTGGCGGCACGACGCTCTAATTCTTCCTCGGAGGTGAGACGAGGAGGAGTCACTTGATCATCTTGAGCGTCGTCTTGAACATGTTCATGATCTTGAGCATGCTCGGGGAAGATAACTTGACCTTGGGCATCATTTGGTGTATCACCATCGTCTTGAGCATGATCTTGCCCTTGGTCTTGTTCATGAGGTTGAGGGCCTTCACTTTGTTCTTCGGAAGCGTGTGGGCCTTGAGTTGGTGATGGCTCCACTTGAGTGGAGCATTGTCCTTCTCCTTCGGCCACAAGGGGTTCCTCAATGGATAGGATAAAACCAACACCCATTCTTCTTATGGCTTGAGGAGGAATTTCATCACCTACATCACAAGTGCCACTTTGCTCCACTTGGGAGCCGTTATTCTCATCAAACTCCACGTTACATGTCTCCTCAATAAGTCCCGTGGATTTATTGAGGACACGGTAAGCATGAGAATTTGTAGCATAACCAACAAATATGCCCTCATAGGCTCTAGCTTCAAATTTAGACAAACGAACTCCTTTCTTGAGAATGAAACACTTACACCCGAACACCCGGAAATACTTGAGATTGGGCTTGTTACCGGTGAGTATCTCATAGGGAGTCTTGTTCAAGCCTTTGCGGAGATAGAGCCGGTTGGATGCATGACATGCGGTGTTGATGGCTTCGCCCAAAAGTTGTATGGAGACTTGAACTCCGCCATCATGGTCCTTGCCGCATCCATCAACGTCCGGTTCTTCCTCTCCGCAACACCATTTTGTTGAGGGGTATATGGTGCGAATATTGATGCTTGATCCCTCTTCACTAAGAAACTCATCCAAGGTGTAGTTCTTGAACTCGGTGCCGTTGTCACTTCTTATTGTCAAGATCTTTGCATTATGTTGACGTTGAGCTTCATTTGCAAAGTCGATAACAGTTTGTTGAGTCTCACTCTTCCTCTTGAAGAAGTATACCCAAGTGTATCTTGAATAATCATCCACAATCACCAAGCAATACTTTCTACCCCCAAGACTATCAAAGGATGGAGGTCCAAAGAGGTCCATGTGCAGGAGCTCCAAGGGTCCCTTCGAGTAGATGATAGTCGTGGGAGGGTGAGCCGTTTCATGAAGCCTTCCTTCGATACAAGCACTGCAAGCACGATCTTTGGCAAAGCTAACATTTGTTAGTCCACGGACATGGTCCCCCTTGAGAAGAATTTTCAAACATCTCGTATTGACGTGGGCTAAACGGCGATGCCAAAGCCATCCCACGTCAACTTTAGCCATTAGGCATGTCGCGGTCTTAGTGGGTCGCTCCGAAAAGTCTATCACATAGAGACCGTTCTCGACATGCCCAACAAAGGCTACTTTAAGAGTCTTGCTCCACAAGAGGGCCACGGTATCAATGTCAAAGAAGGTGGCAAAGCCCATGAGTGCAAGTTGACGAACGGAAAGCAAATTGTATGCAAGGGACTCAACAAGCATGACTTTCTCGATCGTTAGATCATGAGAAACGACAACCTTGCCAAGACCCAATACCTTAGAATGTGAGGCATCACCCCACTCGACATTGGTGGGCATAGATGGGATCCTTTGCACGTCCACCACCATGTCCTTGCTCCCGGTCATATGATTTGTTGCTCCACTATCGAGCAACCAAGATCCCCCACCGGAAGCAAACCCCTACAAGAGATCAATGCTTGGTTTTAGGTACCCATTTGGTAATGGGTCCTTTGATGTTAGTAACGAGATTCTTAGGAACCCAAATAGACCATTCAATGTACTCATAAGAAGAACCAACAAATTTAGCATAAACATGCCCATCACTAGCACGGCACAACACATATGAGGGGTTAAAGTCGCCGGCTATTTTCAAGGGGATGACGTTGTCCTTCTTGGCATTGCCACCCTTGGCACGGTTCTTCTTCTTCTTGGAAGCATCCTCTCCCTCCCTCACAAAAGTTTGCTTGAGAGGAGGAGGTTGCTTGGTCTTGTCACTCTTCTTCTTGCTCTTGGGCTTGGGCGCGAACCCAATCCCTCCTTGGTTACAACTTCCTTTTGATTACTCAAAAGGTCGTTAAGGTTCTTCTCACCTTGTATGCATGTGACAAGGCCCTTTTCAAGTTGCTCCTTCAACTTAGCATTCTCCTCAACAAGATGCACATACTCACAACAAGGGTTAGTAGCATTTGCATTATCAATCAATATCATATGAGGAAAGGTGGCTTTCTCCTTGGTTAGCTTCACTTGGAGTTGTTCATGAGACTCTTTGAGACTAGCATGAGCACCCTTCAAGACTTTGTGAGCCTTGTCGAGAATGTCAAAGTCCTCATTGAGTCTAGCAAGATCAACTCCAAGCTTTGCCTTCTCGGAGCTAAGCACACGAGCCACAACAAGAGCATGATCAAGGTCTTTCTTTAATTTAGCATGATCATCGTTGTATGACTCCTCAAGAGCCAAACGAAGACCAAGCTCTTCCTCAAGAGCATTGGAAAGATCCGAAATCTCATCGGCATAGTCACGACTATGCCCTTCCATCTTAGAGATGGTTTCTTCATGATCCTCGATCATGACATTGGCTTCACCAAGTTGTTCCAAGAGAGCAACGAAGTGCTTCTTGGATTTGCCCTTGAGTTTACCCATAAAGATCTCAAACTCATTCTCCTCCACATTAGTCCCCTCATGTCCATCAATGCAATCCGTCAAAGAAGAATGATTGATGATGGTAGTTTTGATATTGGGGGTTACCTTGTTGGTGCCTTTAGCCATGAGGCACTTGGCGGTGATGCTTTCATTGGGTGAATCGAAGAGAGACACCCGAGGAGTCGATGCAATGGCAACGGAGGCCATGGCCATCGACTCACCATCTTCATCATCATCATCATCCTCATTGTACTCTTCTTGGACCACCAAAGCTTTGTGAGGAGCCTTCTTGGTGAAGTTGCTCTTGTTGGGGAAGGACTTGGCCTTGTCCTTACGGATGAGCTTGCCACCATTGTCTTCCCTCTTCTCATATGGGCACTCCGCAACAAAGTGACTCACGTTGCCACAATTGAAACAAGTCCTCACTCGTTGCTTTCCCTTAGTGCTACTTGAGTTGCTCTTGTTGAAGTTGGGCCTTGAGTTCTTCTTGATCCAAAATTGCCTTGAAGCAAGGGCCATGTGTTCATGATAGTCATACTTTGTATCTTCGAGGTTTCTCTCTTCTTCTTCCTCCTCTCCATCTTCTTCGACAAAAATCTTGGCCTTCAAGGCGAGGTTGGGCTTCTTTGCTCTTTGGGAGCGAAGCACCGCATTGTCGGCGGTCTTGTCCAATATGCTCATAGCCACAAACTCATCCAACACATCACTTGAGGACAGGGTGTGGAAGTCCGGCCGTTGATGGATGACGGAGGACATGGCTTTGTGGTAGGGCATCATTGCCTTGAGGAATTTGCGCTTGATCCAGTTGTCATTCGTGTCCTTACTTCCATGATCCCGGAGGGAGAATGCAAGCTTGGTTACTCTCCGATAGAGCTCACGGGGTTCTTCTTCTTCTTTCATTGCAAACTCATCGGCTTCATCTTGGACCACTTCATAATTGGAACGTTGAATGCTTGCGCTTCCTCGATAAAGGGAAACCACCTTGAGCCAAGCATCTTTGGCAAGGGAGTAGGGCCGGAGATGAGGGAGGTCTTCGGGAAGGATTGCTTCTTGGATGATGAAGCGAGCATTCTCATTGAATTGATGGTCCACGACTTCTCTTGGAGAAAAATTGCTCGAGTCATGCGGATAGAAACCTTCTTCAATGATTCTCCAAAGGTTAGTGTTCACATGATTTAAATGACGCTTAAAACGATAGACCCAAGAATCAAAATCCTCCTTTTTATCAACCTTAGGTGGTGGACCGGCATGATTCAAATGAGTGGAAGGAATCGGTCCACCATAAACGGGAGGAGGTTGCACATGGGCAAAGATGCCGGTGCCATTCTTACCACTAGACGAGGGGGCTTCCTCACTAGTAGCTTCCCCCTTATCGGAGTTAGCATCCGCTCCCGTGTTGGCGGGATCACCCACTTTCACGGGTGCGGTGGAAAGTTTAAGCCATTCTAGGAATTCCTTAAACATGTCCTTGACCTCGGTCGTCATGGAGGTTTTCAATGTGTCCAACGCCACATTGAATTCCTCACGAGAGATCGAGGTACCCCCATCTCCCGTAGATGATATCGGATTCGCACCGGAGTGCTCCCCCACATCATCTACGAGGTCAACCATACTCTTTGGACGGTAAAGTCCTTAAAAGGAGACGAGGCTCTGCTACCAATTGAAAGGATCGATATGGTTGACTAGAGGGGGGGTGAATAGGCAACTAACATTTTTTAAGCTTTTCTTTACCAAATTAAACTTTGCAACAAAATAGGTTGTCTAGATGTGCAACTAAGTGAGCAACCTATATGATGCAATAACAACTAGCACATAAGCAAGCAATGGATGTAACACAAGTAGGCTTGCAAAAGTAAAGGCACGAATTAACCAAGAGTGGAGCCGGTGGAGACGAGGATGTGTTACAAGTTCCTTCCTTTTAAGGAAATGCGTCTCCGTTAGAGCGGTGTGGAGGCACAATGCTCCCCAAGAAGCCACTAGGGCCACCGTATTCTCCTCACGCCCTCACACAATGCGAGATGCCGTGAATCCACTATTGGTGCCCTTGAAGGCGGCAACCGGACCTTTATAAACAAGGTTGGGGCAATCTCCACAACAATTGGAGGCTCCCAACGAAACCACGAAGCTTCACCACAATGGAATATGGCCTCGAGGTGACCTCAACCGTCTAGGGTGCTCAAGCACCCAAGAGTCAAAATCCACACTAGAAAGTATGGGGAAACTAAATATCCTTTGGTGGAAGTGTAGATCTAGGTCTCCTCCTTCAAACCCTAGCAAATCAACAAGCTTGAGTGGCTAGAGAGAGAGATCGGGCAAGAGAGCTTGAGAGCATCAATGGTGGAGTGAGAGAGGTAAGAGGTGGGCGTGGTAGGTGGAGGAACCACCTTATATAGCAGCCCACATAAATCCAACCACATTGCATTTTCAAGATCTGCAGCGGTACAACCGCTCCTTGTCCCAGACAACCGACTCACGATGTAGCTGCAGAACCCTACCAGCGGTACAACCGACCATCGGCGGTAGTACCGGTCATTAGCAAATAATCGAACCAACCGCCCAGCCACCGCACAACTACCGTGACCAAGCAGAACGGAGTCACCCTTGAGGGCGGTAGTTGGCGGTCAGGGCTGGCAACCGCGCCGCCTTGAGCGCTTGAGCGGCTAAGGTATGAGCGAAGAACTGCTCGAACCTCCGGTTGTACCGGTTAAAAGGAACAACCGGACCAACGGGCCACCACCGCCCAGCCACCGCATCAAAACAGAATCCGACGGTACATGGGCGGTGCATGGCGGAACAACCGCTGCTGGTCTTTGCAGAGACAGGTGGCGGTACCACCGCTCGGAGGCAGCGGTACCACCGCTCGACAAAGGCAGAGAAGCGTCAAGAGCCAGCGGTACAACCGCTCGGACAAGCGGTACAACCGCTGGGAAAACACAGCAAAGATTAGATTAAAATGGAGGCACTCTCTCGACAAAAGAGGGGTGAAGGAGGTGTACGTGAATGGAATCCCCTATTCTTCCCAAAGTGGATTCCCTCTTGATAGTACGGGATCCCTACGACCAAAGAGATAAAAAGCGTAGAGGATTCCTTCTTCAAACGATTCCTTCGAGAGAGAACCACCAACCGATGAAAGCCTAATCATTGAGAACCTGAAACATTTAGCACAGGATTAGACCAACAAAGGGTTGTCATCATCATCCAAAACATAAGGTAGGGAAATGCCCTTTCAGAAGGCAGGTCTACAAGGTTGTAAGCCCTCACCTACTCCTATGTCAAATTCAGAAAAAATATCTATCACAGAAGGACAACTTTTGAGTCAAAATGATAGCAGAAAATATAGGAGTCTAGTGGGTGCACTCCAATATCTCGCACTTACTAGACCTGATATTTCATTTGTTGTCAACAAAGTCTGCCAGTTTCTCCATGCACCTACCTCGGTTCACTAGATTGCTGCTAAACGTATTGTTCACTATGTCAAGAATACTGCCATTGTTGGTCTGAAGTTCAGCAAGTCATCGTAAGTGCTTTTTCAGACTCTGACTGGGCAGGTTGCTTGGATGACAGAAGGTCCCCTGGTGGCTTTGCAATTTTCTTTGGCCCAAACTTAATATCCCGGTGTGCAAGAAACCAAGCCACTGTTTCCAAGTCCAGTACAGAGGCAGAGTATAAGGCACTGGCAAATGCCACAGCTGAGATCATATGGGTACAATCCATGTTAAAAGAACTTGGTGTCAGGAGTAGTCAAGTTCCTTGCTTATGGTGTGATAACTTGGGTGCTACATATTTGTCTTCCAATCTAGTGTTTCATGCCAGGACAAAGCATATTGAGATAGATTTTCACTTTGTGAGAGAAAGGGTTGCCAAGAAGCAACTTCAGATTCGGTTTGTGCACTCCAGAGATCAAATTGCAGATGGATTCACAAAACCGTTACCTACAAGAAGTTTTAAAGATTTTAAACATAATCTCAACTTGATGAAGTTGTGATTAAGGGAGGGTGTTAAACATATCATATGTCATGTTACATTGTGCACCAGAGGAGCCTTGTGCTGCCGCACCTAGATATAGAGATAGACTAGATAGGTAGTTCAAATATTCTCTCTTGTAACATACTCTATCTTCTTATCTCTTCTCCTCCAAGTCTCCTGTAATATCTCAACCATCTTGTATGCGCTATCAGGGATCTTGCGCCCCTGCCTATAACATGCAACACGTCCCCTCGCACCGAGGCTAAGATGTTTCCACATCTCGCACACTTAGCTCACCTTCTGAACTGAAGCTGAATGGTGCAGGATCCAAACAGTCCCTGCAGCAGAAAGTAGTAAATTTTATCAAATGCAAATAGTTTTTTTGCAGGATGTATTTGATTTCAGTCCCAACTAACTAGCACAACCAATATTTTGGCATGACGACCAAAGCAAAGGCATGTCCTAATTTTTGGTAAGTTGATGTTGTTTGGATTATATTTTGGCCAAATCGCTAGGTTTCTAATTGGTTTGCAGCCAGTCCAAAGAACAATCTAATTGCTACGGGTCGGCGTTGAGTCGCCATGGTCATTCTGCAGCTGCCGAGAGCCGCTGGTCGCCATGGTCGTCGTTATTCTTTGGAGCCGCCGAGCCGCCGCCGCTTCGCCTTCGGCGGCCACAAGCTCCTCAGCCGCCATCAAACAGATTTTGCTAATGTGCCACGTCAACGCTTACGTGTGGGCCCAACCAGTCAGAAATGTGTTTAAAAGAGGCAAATCGGGCTTTTTCAGACATGGTAGTTTTTAGTCACAGATTAGCAAGAAAGTGGTAGTTTTCGGGACAAAACCGTAAAGTGGTAGTTTGTAGGCACGATTCCATGAATTGTGGTAGTTTTTTTGTTAAATACTCGTATTTTTCACCGGTGCGATTAAAGGATCGAAGTATAGATGACATACCGTATCCCAACATTGGACAAACATTTATAAATTTGATTAATTGGTATGAATAGGGTTATTCCTTCTTCCGCACCGAGGTTCATCCCAACAATATTCCCATCAACTCCAACAAGAGGTCCACCTCTTCCAACCTAGCTATCACAAAAAATAGCTTGTGATGCTTGCCTCAAAAGAGAGGGTTAGAAAAAAGAAAGGCAGAGAAATCGACAGCGCACCGCGGTGATTTGGCACGTGGACCATTCTCCGTCGAGTCCACCTGGACCACCAGCCAGCATCCCACGTGTGACCAATAATCTGCCTGTCTTGTACTGGCAACTAATAGCAAACAAGTCACCGGAATACTCATCAACTTGAGTTCTGTCACGGATACGTGCTGCGCAAAGATGAGGGTAGGTCCCAATGGTCACAACAAGAATGGTGGGAGTCGCGCTGTAATATTGCAGATGTGCCTTCGCCGCTCTCCTGTTTGGTAGACGCACTTTGATCTGCAGTGATACGACAAGAGACAATGTGCATGCTGCTGAAAAACAAAGATATGCAAGCAATGGAATGCAGAAAAATTGGCAGCGCCTACCTGGCATCCAGGGAGAAAATTTGAGTCTCTAGTGACCAGATCTATAGATGTGAGGAAATATGTAGCGTATTGATCGCTTTCAACAACTATGCACGTGCATCAACAATGGATCCCTGTACCTACACAAGGGCATGTTAAACATCACGTTATGCATCATGTCACGAGGACTTGTGTCACGTAGGCTTCGGTAGGAGGTAGCTAGGAGATAGTTGAGATTCTCTCTAAACCGCATGTACTTATCTCTATCTCTTATTTCTTCCTTGCTACTCAAGATGTAATCTCTCCCAACTACTTGTATGCATATCCAGGGATAAGCCCCTGTCTATATAACACGCAGGCGCTACCCCGATCAGGGTACGACGCTTCACGCCTTCGCACATGGTATACAGAGCCCCTTTTCTTCATCACGTCTAGTTCGCTAGTTTCCTCTACCACCAAAGCTCGCCGCCATGTCCTCCTCTGCCGCAGCCAACTCCAACCTCTCCGGTCAAGTCACCGAGAGGCTATCCCGCACCAACTATGTTCTCTGGCGTACCCAGATAACCCCGCAGACCAGAGGAGCCGGCTTCTTCGGATACGTGGATGGAATCACACCGGAGTCGGCCAAGCACGTCGTCACCAAGGATAAGGATGGGAAAGAAGAGACGATTCCCAATCCCCTCCACTCGGTTTGGATCCAAGAAGGTCAACAGGTATTGGGCTATCTGTTGAACAATCTGACAAAAGAAGTACTAGTGCAGGTCACCTCCATCGATCATGCACATGAGCTCTGGGCCGCACTAGCAGGGATGTTTTCCTCGCATTCGCTGTCAGGATGAACAACATCCGCATCGCGCTCTCTCATGCACAGAAGGGAACGCAGTCCGTGGCGACGTACTTCGCATATATGCGGTCGCTAGCGGACGAACTTGCAGTTGCGGGCAAGCCACTTCAAGATGGAGAGCTAGTCTCCTACATCCTTGCCAGCCTCGACATGGAGTACCAGACCCTCGTCTCCGCCCTCGACGCGCGCACACAGCCGGTCACCATCGACGAGCTCTTCTCTCAGATGAGCAACTTCGACCAGCGTGTTGCGCTCTTCCAGGGGAACGACGGCTTCAAGTCATCGGCGAATGCTGCCACTCGCAGCCGTGGTGGTGGCGGCGGCGGATCACGCTACCGCGGCCCACCGCGGAAGGGCAAAACCAGCAACGGCGGCAACTTCAACTTCAACAGCAACTCCCGCGGCCCCGGCAACAACAACGGCAGCGGCAGCCCTCCTACACCAACTCCAAGGGTCGTCGCAACTCCCCAAGTCACGTCCTGACACCATCCGGTGTCAAATCTGTGGAAAGCCGGGGCACTTAGCAAAGGATTGTTGGTATCGCTTCGAAGAAGATGAAGACTCGTCCCAAGATGAGAAAGTTGCTGGCGGGGCAGAGGCCTCGTATGGAGTCGACACCAACTGGTATGTTGACAGTGGTGCTACAAACCACATCACCGGTGAGTTGGAGAAGGTCACCATGAGGGAGAAATACCGCGGCCCGGAGCAAGTCCACGCCGCCAATGGAGAACGTATGAGAATTAGTCATATTGGTCATTCAATTATTAAAACCCCTCACCGAAAAATCCACCTTAGAAAAATATTGCATGTCTTTAGAGCTTCCATGAATCTCCTTTCAGTTCATCGCATTGCCATTGATAACCATGTCTTTCTTGAGTTTCACCCCTATTTCTTTTTGATCCGAGATCAGGTCACGAAGAAAATCCTCTATCGAGGTAGATGCGTTCGAGGGCTATATCCGTTGATTCCCGAGCTTAGGAGATTCAATAAAACAGCAAGTGCGGTCACCAAGTTATCTTCAACCCGGTGGCATGGTCGTCTAGGGCATGCATCTTTTTCTTTAGTAGAATGAGTGTCGGTTCTATATCCGGCGTATCTCATAGTAGGGGTCCTAAGCTAGGCGTCTTGGAGCGATGGTAACATGGACACGGGATTTTACCCAGGTTCGGGCCCTCTTGATGGAGGTGAAACCCTACGTCCTGCTTTTGATTGTATTCATATGGGGTGTAGTACAGAGTACATGTATCTACCACGAGATGATAGTAATGAATATGAGATTGTCTATTGACTAGCCTGGCCTCGGTTTATATAAGACACTAGAGGCCTAGGGTTTAGGAGAGTCCTTGTCTTGGGCGCCAAGTCTTGTGGAGTCTTCCTTGTATGCGGCAGGGGTTGTCCGAACTGGCCCATGAGTATACGGCCATGGGGGTCCTCGGCCCAATCCAACTGATCGGGAGGCGACGTGGTGAGTACCCCCTAGTCTAGGACACCGTCAGTAGCCCCATGAACCGGTCTTCAAGTTGGGGACGCTCCTCGATTCTTCCGAACTGTTCTTCATCTTCGAGCGTCGGTCTTGAAAACTGGTTCAACAAATCTTCCCATCTTCGATCTTGAGGATCACCAAAGTACATCCGAAATTTTACACGTCGGGTATCCGAGGAGCCCCTTTAAGTTTTCGGCCTTTATCAATGCCTTGTTATTTTTATGCCGCACCTCGGGTTTGGAGTTGTTAACGAGTGGCAACGTCCTCTTGCGTCCGAGCTCCAACGTCGGACTGCATTCAAGGTATCTTTAGTAGCCGAGCACCAACGCCGGACCGCTTCCGAGCTCCTACGCCGGAATGTATCCGAGCTCCAACACCGGACTATGTCCAAGCTCCAACGCCGGACTGTATCCGAGCTCCAACGCCGGACTGTATCCAAGCTCCAACGCCGGACTGTATCCAAGCTCCAACGTCGGACTATATTTGAGGTGTCATAGATCACCTTGGTTCAAAAAAGTTGAAGGAGTTTAGCCGAGCTTAATGCCGGAAATGCCCTCAAGGTGCGTGTTGGCCTAATATCGGGGATGCACCTGAAGGAAAAAAATCAAACCGCTGACCCTAGTAGCCCCTGAGACTCAGGTCGATTCATAAAATCAGCCTGAGGATCAATTCCCAACTCGGCAGCATACTTAGGGATAGAAACGCGGTGTACAAAGTCCTCGAGACTCAGGTTGGGTGCGGCCGACCAACCTGAGGATAATAATCTCCTTGAAAACTATATTGCACTTTAAATTTTCTGTATTGGATTGTCAATGCAGTAGCCCCCGAGACACTGGTCGGGTGGCAACACCAGATCAGGGGATCGATGTACCCCTTTAATATTTGTAAATGATAAGCACGAAGCCTAGTAGCCCCTGAGCCTTAATGTGGGCACGGGTGGCCACAACGGGTGGCCACAAATTATGAATTAAGGATCGATGTCCGAAGGAAAATCACAAATTATGTGTAATTATTCTATGTATCCAAGTACTTTACATCATTATTTTGACTCTATTGCGACCGTTTATCAGTTGAAAGTGGCCCATCGTCGGCTTCTACCTCTTGGTAGATACTACGCAGGGTGTTTCCGCACTAACAAAACAACCCTTAGCCGACGTCTCGGTGCCCGGAGGCGGTTGTGTTGGCGGAAACGAGGCAATCAGATATGCGGGCCTTATAACTTTCACTTAGTCATAGGAGCTTAAAGTTGGGAGGCCAGCAAGTAGCCCCCCGGTTAGTGTTCGGCGACAGCCGAGGTCAAGCCGTAAACACTTCGGCCAATGTTATGAACGGTCGTCATTTAATACAGTCATCGGACCGCTGACCAGTTTACGCTTATTGTGATAGTCAGTTTTCGGCTTTCTCCACTGCGGTGCTTAACCATGCGAGCTGGAAGCACAATCGCAGTGGTTCTCCCTTTGCACACCTAGCCGAACAAAGCGGAACATAGGAAGCAAGCACAGGACCCGTGCAACCTAACTATTGACCGAAGACACAATTCGAAACTGATGCCTATATAGCAATATCCGAGAGTTTTTGCCGAATCTCTAAAGGTGTCCGGCGTTGCACTGTGAGACTTATGCGAAAAAACACAAATAGTTGAAAAGTGCCAAAGGTTTGGAAACCAAAAAGCGTCAGTAAAGACTCGACGTCCAAACTAGATCAATTGTTCGGTGCCAATCAGAAAATTGGTCTTAGAAAAAAAAGAATTGTGCTCCTGTCGTGCTTTAACGTGACACATCCTATCTCAAGACTTCAAGCGGGTCAGCCTACGGCTTCAACCTCCTATCCCGAAGGCGGAGTACTTCTCGTTAGGCCAGTTTATCAAACTTTTAGCGGCCTTGAGAGAGAAATTAGGCTCCCCGGCTATTGACCACACACTCGCGTCAAAAAAAGAAGTGATAGAAAAAAGACTGCAACGACTAAGAAGAAGAACATTTATTATAAAACAGCTCACATAAATTTAAGAGCCCCCGAGTGACTTGGGTAAAAGAATTTTATGTATAATGATTGTATGTACCGAAGTACTTATATCATATATGTGTTCACCCGAATTTTAAACGCGTCTTAACCGACCGTCGGCTTCTCCCTCTTCGGTCAAGGACCGAAAAGTGTTACATACTCCCCCTGTCGAGAATACCGACGGTGTTTCCGATAACCAGGCAATCAGGCCATAAGGCTGTAACAGATAAAGCGCGCTCAGGGAACTTATGCTATATTACCGACGAAGTGTAAGAAGCATCTTCGAAGAATATAGTACCCCCACCGATACCTTTCTTCGGTTGCTCACTATGAGACTTGTGCAATAGATTTTTTGTACTCATGAGTTCCGTTGTGTGCCGACCATTATTGAAAACAGTAAGAGCGCTAGCTTTCGGCTTCACCCAGTCTGAGGTCCGGCTCGGGTGACCCGATCGTGACAATGGCAGAGGTGCTCCCTTTACTCCCTAGCCGAACAATCGGGAACCTAGGGGTAAACACAGGAGCAAGACAACCCAGCTTGCAAATCACTTAGGTCTGTGGCGTAATACACGAATAAGGAACGAAGCCGTACAAGTATAATCATATGCAAGAGGAAAAACTCCAGCAAGGGAGCCCCCAAGTAAACGGGGTATTTGAATTTGTGCGTCACAAACAAAGTTTGGACAAGGAAGTTTTTCACAAACAACTTTTTGCTAAAAAAAGTATAATGCTTGGTTGGACCGAACAAAATTTAAATTTTAAAACTTTGAGCATGAAAGTGACTTAGCTGGTTAATGTGCTTGGTGTTGATGATGCGATTCGGACTTGTGGCAGGACGAAGACACCCATTGATCTGTGACAGATCCGACAAAGTTGGCAGTCCTCGGCATGGCCGAGGTCCCAGCCCCCAAGCCCGAGGTGTCCGAGCAAGGAGTTCCGCACTCCGGAGTAGTGACATAGCACGACCAATATAGGCAGGCAGAGTGACGCTAAAGTCCCCGACGTGGGTTAATGAAATGTTGACGAAGCCCCCTGTCGAGCCGAGGTGACGTGGTATGCCAGTACACCAAGGTGACAACACTGCCCGACCCGGATCATTTACCTATGCACAAAAAATAGTGCAAACCGAAGATAATAGTAATAATAATAAATTAAAAAAAATTGTTGCATAATAAATAATTTATGTAAAGCGAGTAATAAAAGAAATATAGACTGTGCGCCGAACACTCGATGGCGTGACGGTGTTGTGGCACGGCGATGTCGACACAGGTCAGCCGGCCTAGGTCACAGCGAGAGGCCAGCCAGACCGACAACACATATAAGCGTCGGTAGAATATCTCTGCAAAAATAATGCAGTACAAACCGTCGAATATTTTTTTTGGATTGTAAACGGATAGCTAGGAAAAATAAAACTTGTGATTATCCTGCGTGGTTGCTGCGAACCGAAGAGCCTGCGTTCACGCATCATGTAGTAGTTGGAGATCGATGGAGAGTCGACGGTCGAACTAATTAAGCCAGATAGACCTGAGGAGCTTGCAACATCAATTGATGAGGAAGAGCCAAAATCAAGTAGTGTTAGATTGGGCCTTCACGTGAACAAGCAAAGCAAGATGTACTATTTAATGATTAAACTTTGGAGATCGTGGTGCATTTAGACTGATAATACCAATTAACAAATTGATCAACTTCCCTGATGCTCCATGTGGAGTAAATTCTCTTTTACGGGGACAATGCTAGTAGCAGGACATCTTCGGCCGGTAGAGGAAAAAGTGGCAGCGGATCATCTCCGATTTGACCACCAGTTGTACTTGTATTCGGCTGATACTCTGGTACGAATTAATGGCCTGACTAACAACAACCTTGATACTTGATAAAGAAAGAGGAAAAAACAAAAGGAGAGAATCTCCCTGATGTGTGCTGCCCGATGGCAGCTGCTATCGGCTCCCGTGATCGCTCAGGACCTGCAGCCGTGGAGAGGCACACGTGAATCCGATGAAGCAGATCCCTGCGCCGTGCTCGGATGGCGGACACAGCTGGTGCCCATGCGCGGCAAAATTTCGTGTTTTGATCTTTTTGGAAAGTATTTCAGGATCTGACCCTTGTTTGAAATTTTTTCGAGATTTGACTCTTTTGCCTACCGCCAGGGTCTCTGGCGGTAAGGTTAGATAGCCTACCGCCACGGCCCATGGCGGTAGGAAACTTATCCACGTCAGCGCGCGGAGACGGCGCCGTCCCCCTCCGTCGCACCCTACCGCCATGGGCCCTGGCGGTAGGCTGTCTAACCTTACCGCCAGGGGCTCTGGCGGTAGGGTCCGGGCAGTTATTTACCCCGAAACCCCGTGCCCCTGCCCATCTCCCCACCCTCCCTCCCCGGTCGGCAGTTCTTTCCTTTCTCCCCCAAGTCGCCCCTCTCTCCCTCTCTCATCTCCTCCACTCCCCCCCTTGGATCTTCACCGATTCTTCACCGTTTTGGCGGATCGAGATGGCCCCGAGGAGAGAACCGTAAGCTCCTCTGATCCCTCCAATTAGTTTTTGCAAACTTGCTACCGATTCGACGCATTATTTGATTGAAATTCCTCATGTTTTTGAACTAAGATTGATTTTTTTTCACCTAAGATTGATTGTAGTTGTAGTTCTTAGTTCTTTAGTAAGTAGTGGTATTGGATATGTACTCTAATCAATAGTTCATATGTTAGTGTGAAGATGAACCCTAGTTCATAATTTTTTTTGTTAAAAAAATTATGATGTAATGTTGATAAAGGGATGAACCCTAGTTTGATGATGCATGTGATATGATGATATGATCTAGTGTGAAGATGAACCCTAGTTTGATGATGCATGTTGATATGATGATATGAAGATGTTGTTTGGAAAATTTTGTTTAAAAATATGAAGCTATGATGTATGTTGGAGGTTTTTTTTGATATGATGCATGTTGATATGATTTGATCCATCATGTGTAGTAGATGTTGTTGGAGGAATATGCTTAAAATTTTATCTTGATATGATTTGAGTTCATTGTTTGTTTATGTGAGCTCCACCTGTGAGCTCTTTGTTCTCCGTGAGATTATCATGTTTCTTGTTTCTTATGATGATCTCATTGCGCTTATGATGATTCTTGTTGCTTATGCCTTGCAGCATGAGCGGCAGTAAGAATCGATCGATCCTGATCGGGAGAGGAGCATAAGACTCATGTGACGGAGTGGAACCGACGGAGGTGGTGTAAAGACGTGGAGAGGAGAGTGACTAAGCGGGATGATTACAGGCGACACATGAGGTGGTACGATGATGGCGAAGCACTTGTCTTCGTCTCGAGCCTCGATGGACGGCGGAAGACATCATGGAGCTGGAGTGGGCTGACCCGATGAACAGGCATACCGCATGGCATCGAGACATGCCAGTGGATTTAGGGAGTTTGCACCCTCATCAACAGAGTGGTACGTTTGAAGCGACGGTCGATTTAAAATATTTTATTAAATCAACGTGGATCGACTTATGCGTTGCAGTCCGGTGAGCTGAACAGATGCATCTTTGAAGCCTCGGATGCACTAGGTCATCTTCCGGGAGCGTATAATCTGAGACCGAGTCGGGGGACGATGAAGGTACAATTTCAGCCTCCTCGGAACAGATGCATCTTGTTCACTTGCGGTCGGTCGATCGATACTTATTATGACCTTGCTTCATTGTGAGTGCAGAAGTTAGTGCAGCGTTATCGCAAGCTGGTAGGGCTGCTTGGGTGTCTTTGGAGCTGGGTCGGTTGAAGCTCATCACCAGAGCCACAGGGTATCATCGGCTCATCGAGCCATGCTCCCTTGTCGTCTAGGTTGGTTGGGGAGGAGGAGGAGGAGGAGGATGAGGAGGAGGAGGAGGAGGAGGAGGAGGCCACATATGAAGAAGGGGAGGAGGAGGATGAGAGCAATGGGGAGGAGGAGTACGATGAAGATTATGGACCTCCAGCAACTCAAACGTCTCAAGCATCTCAGCTGCCGAAGAAGAGGAATCCGAAGACGAAGGATTTGCTGAGTCCGGAACCTTTCCAGAGACCGGTTCCTCGATGGCCCAAGAAGAAGACCGAAGAGCATCGTTCAAAGAGTAACGAGGACCGTACCTCCAAGAGGGGAAGAAGCAACTGATTATGCTCTTCGATAGTTGGCTCTTTTAGTTTGGTTGAACTTCGTTTGATTGAACTTTTCTAGTGGTTATGAAGCTACGTGGAACTATGTGTTTGCTATTTGTGGATCTATGTGTTTGCTATTTGTGAAACTATGTGGAACTCCGTTTACTAATTAGTTGAAGTTCGTTTGAAATGTTCTATGCACTTCAAATTTGTTAATGTGTATGTGATGCCCAGGACCCTACCGCCAAGGACCCTGGCGGTAGGGTCGACAGCTCTACCTTGAGGCACTTCAATTCTTCATTACGAATCATTACATGAAAAACAAGACCCTACCGCCATGGGCTCTGGCGGTAAGGTCGCCTGCTCACCGCTGGGGCTCTGGCGGTAGGTGCTTAACCACGTTCAGCGCAGTCAAACGGCCGTCGTCCCCCTCCGTCGCACCCCTACCGTCATGGGACGTGGCGGTAGGCTATCTAACCCTACCGCCATAGGCCCTGGCGGTAGCAAAAGGGTCAAATCTCGAAAAAAATACAAACAGGGGTCAGATCCTGAAATACTATCCAAAAAGGGTCAAAACACGAAATTCGGCCCCCATGCGCCGATTTGACGAAACGGCTTGAGCTACAGAAGATGTGATAGCGACGGTTTGACGGATATTCGCCGTATGAGTAGACGCCATTGCTAGAACAACTTCTCTCGGATCCGATCTATAAAAAAATTACGCGAACCCGCAGTACCAATTGAGAAGGCATATTTAATTCGTGCAGAACAGATCTAGATTGAAAACATAGAACCTGATTATGCCGCTGCTAAAAAAATTCCTTCCATCTCGACGAGCTCGAGATCGATGTAGATAAAATCAACCCATCGAACTGCGACGAACACCTGGCAGGCTCTCAATGAAAGCACCAATGTCGGTTCAATATCCGGCATATCTCGTAGTAGGGGTCCTAAGTTAGGCGTCTTGGAGCGATGGTAACATGGACACGGGATTTTACCCAAGGTCGGGCCCTCTTGATGGAGGTGAAACCCTACGTCCTGCTTTTGATTGTATTCATATGGGGTGTAGTACAGAGTACATGTATCTACCACGAGATGATAGTAATAAATATGAGGTTGTCTATTGACTAGCCTGGCCTCGGTTTATATAAGACACCAGAGGCCTAGGGTTTAGGAGAGTCCTTGTCTTGGGCGCCAAGTCTTGTGGAGTCTTCCTTGTATGCGGCAGGGGTTGTCCGAACTGGCACATGAGTATACGGCCATGGGGGTCGTCGGCTCAATCCAACTGATCGGGAGGCGACGTGGTGAGTACCCCCTAGTCTAGGACACCGTCAACGAGTGCTTAGGAAAAATAAACTCCCATATGTTGGAGAGCGTAATGTCGAAACAGTTTGTGATTCTTGCCAAAGAGCTAAAAGTCATCAGTTGCCATACCCTATTTCTACGAGTATTTCGTCTAAACCATTGCAACTTATTTTCTCTGATGTCTGGGGTCCTGCCCCATCTTCTGTCGGTAGACATACTTACTACGTAAGTTTCATTGATGACTATAGTAAATTCTCTTGGATCTACCTACTTAAAAAGCGATCCGATCTTTTTCAAGTCTTATAAAATTTTCAAGCACTCGTTGAAAGAAAATTCGATAGCAAGATCATTGTTGTCCAATCTGACTGGGGAGGGGAATACGAAAAGTTGAATTCCTTCTTCCAAAAACTTGGTATCTCTCACCACGTGTCATGCCCACATGCTCACCAACAGAACGGGTCTGCTGAACACAAACACCGTCATATCGTAGAGGTTGGTCTCTCCCTCTTAGTCGGCGCATCCATGCCCTTCAAATTTTGGGATGAGGCTTTCCTCACCGCCGTGCACATCATAAACATGTTACCTAGTCGTGTCATTAATAATGAAACGCCTATGGAACGTCTTCTTCACGCCAAACCTGACTATACCACTCTTAGCGTGTTTGGGTGCGCCTGTTGGCCAAATCTGCACCCATACAATAAGCGTAAGCTCATGTTTCGATCAAAACGGTGTGTCTTCATAGGGTATAGTGCTCAACACAAAGGTGTCAAATGCCTTGATGTATCTACTGGCCGAGTATATATCTCTCTGTAACATCCCAATTTTCCTAAATTAGGATGTTATTAGATCATTCATATGCATATCATATTTTTATTGCATTATTTGTCTTTCTGCAATATTCGAATCATTATGCAACTAAAGGCAATTTATTGGAGTGGAGATAACATGACTTCTCCCCTGTTTTTAAAAATGTTCATAATGTGCAGAATATTATTTCCAGTTCATCTGATATGTTCTGGTAATTTTTGTGATCTTCAAAATATTTTATTTGATTGTTTTATTGCTGTTTGAGTGGCCTATTGCATCAAAATGAATTTCTAAAATTGCATTAGGTGAGGAACTAGTGTTCCTATAGTTTATATTAGTAGTATAATATTTTACTGTGTGTCTAGGTATTTTTCCTAGATTTTATTCTGGTGTTTTTATTTTAGTTTTTGGTTCTGTAGTTTTGTTTTACAAAAACACCAGCCAGCCTGCCTGCCAGTGCCACAGCGCACACGCGCGGCCCAGCAACCGCGGCCCAGCCAACCGCCAGCCCCGCAGGCCGTTCGCTCGCAGTCGCCGCCGAAGCGGTATGCACCACACCACTGCGCCCGAACTGCGCCCGAAACCCGACCCGCCGCCTTTCTCACTGACCGTGGACCCCGCGCCTGGTTCTCCTTCCTCCGGTAGGACGAACACGAGCAGCGCGCGCAGCCGCGCCCGAGCCCGAGTCGATCTGTGCCCCCGGTCGACCCCGTACTCCTCAGGGACACCGCGCGCGAGCCCAACCCCTAGGGAAACCCTACCGCACTCCTCCCCTGCCTTTCCTCGTCTGCGCACAAAGGTTGGGCGAAACGCATCTCGCCGAGGAGCCCGCGCCGCCGCCGTCTTCTCCGCTCTTTTTCGTCGCCGTAAGATCATCCCGGCCGCTCCACTTGTCACCCTAGAACCTCCTCTAAACGTCACGCCTTGTTGACATCTCCTTGTGGCCATAAACACAGCAGAGGGAGAGGAACGAGCTCGACCGCCGCCGCCGGAGCCGCCGCGTTCAGGTTTTCACCGCCGCCGGCACAGTCCGCCTCGCTGCTGTACGACACCACCGCCGCCTCCGCCACTCGTCGTTGCACCCGTCCGTCCCTTCGTCTTCGCCGGGGCACCACCGGAGAGCCGCCGCCGCCGCCGTCCTCTGTTCTCTGGTGAGCACGTGCGCACAGAGTAGGCTCCAGCCAATCACGAACTGACACGTGGGCACACGCTACAGTACACGCATGAACAGCCCAGATGTTTTCTGTTGCTTTCTGTTTTATTTTCAGATTTCAACTCTAACTTCAATTAGCTATATCTTTTATTATGTATACCCAAATTAGGTAATTCTTTTTCCTATGATCTCACAAAAATCAGCTCTTTAGCACAGTACCAGTTTTGCACATGTTTGCACTTTTCAAATTTGAATTCGTTTGAATTTAAATTAAACCTTCCGGAGGCCGTAACTTCAAAACCCTTTATCGGAATCGAGTGATTATTTTTGCATTGTGACCATAGTGCAATTTAGGTGTTGTTAAGCTGTTGTTGTTGAGTTTTTAGAATGTTTTTCTTGCTGTTGGTTTTGTTTTGGTTCCTTTCGTGTTCCGGTGATTGATTTGTTGAATTGTGTGAAACGTGTAGATTGTCCGGAGTGCGACGCGAGCTATTGTCAGGAGTGTGACTTTGTGAATCAGAACCAAGGCAAGTTACATGTTGATCATCCTTTACCTATTGTTTTCTATGCATGTAGTTATATCACACTATGAATTTATGCATGTATAGGAGTATTATATTATTTTGCTATGCTGTTGAGCTATCTTCCCGTCATTGCAAATCGTGGTAGTTGTAGGTTGCTATGCTTTGTAGACGGGGGTGGTTCGTGTATTCATTGAGCTTATGTGAGGATTATAAATATGAAAAATTGAGTAGTAAGTAAGGAATTAATTCACCTCTGGGCGGAATTGGTATTGAAGGGTGGTTTCAAGAACATCATGGTTTATACCCTCTGAATGTAAGTGGACGGCCGCCCAGGCTCAAAAAGATCAGACAGACTTAGTGACTAGTAGCTTCCATGTGCGACCACTGGCTAAATGGGCTCTGGCTTAGTTGATCAGTTGTGGAACCCTTACCCGGATGTGCCAGCAGATGTAGATATAATAGTTGGGATGGGCCTCCTGTTGGGACTAGGGGACTGCTTCTGAAAGACTTCGTCTCAATCTTCGGATTGGGTCCAGTGGGTAAAGCGTACTAAACTCTGCAGAGTATTAAAACTAATCATGATTAGCCGTGCCCCCGGTTATGGGTAAATTTGAGCGACTATGCCATTACAGTTGTTGGATGATCTTGACAGATGTGACACTTAATAATATTTGTGGGCAACTTAATAAAAGGGTAGGTTGGAGTTGATTTTTGCCAACTCAACCTTGTGTATTTAATTGTAGTAATGAAAGAACTAAATAAAAATTTGTCTATTAGGTAGTTATTAGGATAAAATCAGCTTTCCGCAAAATAAACCCTCAGGCCTTCCTTTGTTGTACTATGCATATACATGTAGGTCTGCTTTATTATTACTCCTGTGTAACTTGCCAATACATTCAAAGTATTGACCTATATGGCTGCAACGTCTCATGTTGCAGGATATTGAACGAAGAGTAAGGTACTGTTAGGGTCGTGATGCACTCAGCATCGCCAGTGGGCTATGATGGGACTCATCGTTATTGTTCTGCTACTTTCCGCTGTTTGATTGAATAAGCTAGCCAAGTGCTATGCAGATTGTTTTATTTTATATATTCGGGATCAATGTTGTAATAAATGATGCACTTGCTATTCTGGTACCATAGGAGTGAAAATTATTTTATAAACTAGCTATACTTCTTACTGTTTATTAGTTAACCCCCTCAAGTATCTTGAACAGTTAAGTAGGAACTAGTGTTGAGACCACCATTCATGCTTGCTTTATATTGCCGCGTTATCGTGTTAGCGTATCTGATTATGTCCACTTTTGTGGTATGAAGATATTAGATTGTTTGCTTGATTGGTAGTTGTTTGTTAAACTGCTTAGTGTCGAAATTATTTGACTATATATATATATATGTAATATTATTATATTGTTTGTCTTTTGTTGTCTGTTTGTTGGTGTTATTCGTTGTTGTGTTTTGTTGGCTTGATCATATTATGCATATGGGTAGAATATATTTATATATACATAGCGTTTGGCCCTATTATCTATAACTCTTCTATGCTTGCCCACCAGATGCCGCCGAGGCGTGATAATAGGCGTAATGCTACAGGAGGAGACAACAATGGCAATGATGTACCGCCATACATGCAGCAGTTGCTTCAGGGACAAGCTCAGCTGATCCAGTTGCTTGTCCAGAACCAGAACAACAACAATAACAACAACAATCCGCCGCCACCGCCACCAGTGGATATGCTTACCAGGTTCTTGAGGTTGAATCCTCAGAAGTTCTCCAGTTCCCCTGAACCTATTGTGGGTGATGATTGGCTCCGTGCAGTCAATAGGAACCTGGAGACGGTTGGATGCACAGATGCAGAGAGGGTGAGGTTTGCCTCACATTTGTTGGAGGGTCCTGTTGCAGCTTGATGGGACAACTACTTGGTCACTTATCCCATTGCTACTATCACATGGCCTCAGTTTCAGGATGCTTTCCGTGCTGCACATGTGTCTGCTGGTGCTATGAGTCTGAAAAAGAAGGAATTTCGCAGTTTGCGCCTGTGGAGGTCGCACGATTAATGCGTATGTGGAGGAATTTAATAATCTTGCACGTTATGCTCCTAATGATGATAACTTGATGCAGCCAGCAGGAGAAATTCTTGGAGGGCCTTAATGATGAGTTGAGCCTTGATTGTGATGGCCACTTTTAGGAATTGTCGGGACCTGATTGATAAGGCTATTGTCTTTGGAGGGAAAGCAACAGCCATAGAGAATCACAAGAGGAAGTACAACAACAATAACAGGTATAATTCAGGACCACAGCAGAAGCCACGGACTTCATATCATCATGGAGGTAATGGGCATAATCATCATGGAGGTAATGATCATAATCATCATGGAGGGAATGGCCACAACAATAATGGCCACCATCATCACAATGGGCACAAGAGTAAAAATGGCAATGGTAGAGGTAATGGTAATGGTAATGGAGGGAATAATAACCAGAGCCACCAGAGTATGCCTGTGCAGAGGGATATTAGCCAGGTTCAGTGCTATAAGTGTAGGCAGATGGGCCACTTCTCCAATGCTTGTCCAGGGAACAAGAATGGTAATGGGGATTCAGGAGTCAGCAAGCCAAACCCCTTCCAAAAGGGTCATGTCAACCATGTTAATGTTGAGGAGGTCTATAATGAACCTGATGCAGTGATTGGTAAGTTCTTGATTAACTCAAGATTACCGCTTGTTCTTTTTATACTTGGTGCATCGCATTCATTCATTTCGAGGGTATTTGTTGATAAACATGGATTGCCAACCAAAACACTTAGCATGCCTATTAGAGTGAGTTCCCAGAGCTGAGATGATAGCGGTGTTGGTTGTCATCAGTTGACCTTGTCTATTGGGAAGCATGAGTTTCCTACAGATTTGATTATATTGAAGTCACAAGGTCTGGATATTATTTTGGGTATGGATTGGTTGCAGTTATATAAAGGTCGTATTGATTGTGCGGTCGATCTATTACTCTCAAATGCACCGGAGGAAGAGAATCAAATATCGTGTAAGTATAAGCGTAATCAGTGCGGTGAACTCTCTTAAGGGGGTAGCACGGAAGAGGTGCGATTGTGAGGATTATCCAGATGTGTTTCGGAGGAGTTGCGGGTATGCCACCGGATAGAGATATTGAGTTTCTCATTGATTTAATACCAGGCACTGGACCTATTGCAAAGAGACCGTATAGAATGCCTCCTCAAGAGTTGGAAGAATTGAAGAAGCAGATAAGAGAATTGCAGGCACAAGGATTTATTCACCCAAGTTCATCACCTTGGGGAGCTCCAGTTTTGTTTGTGGAGAAGAAGGATGGGACCTTGAGGATGTGTGTTGATTATCGTTCTCTGAATGAGGTAACCATTAAGAATAAGTATCCTTTGCCTATGATAACTGATCTGTTTGACCAGTTGGAAGGAGCTACTGTGTTTTCTAAGATTGATCTTCGTTCTGGTTATCATCAATTAAAGATTCGTGAGCAAGATATTCCAAAGACTGATTTTACTACGAGGTATGGGTTGTATGAATATACTGTTATGTCAATTGGATTGACTAATGCTCCTGCATACTTCATGAATATGATGAACAAGGTGTTTATGGAGTTCTTGGATAAATTTGTGGTTGTTTTCATTGATGATATATTGGTATTCTCCAAGAATAAGCAAGAGCATGAGGTGCATCTGCGTTTGGTATTGGAGAAATTGAGGGAACATCAGTTGTATGCCAAGTTCAGCAAATGTGAGTTTTGGCTGGATGAGGTAGGTTTCCTTGGACATGTTGTGTCGTAATGGAGTTGCAGTTGATCCATCTAAGGTTGCTGCGATTCTGAGTGGGAGACACCTGACAGTTGGGGAGATTCGCCGCTTTTGGGCCTTGCAGTTATTACAAGAGGTTTATTGAGAACTTTTGAAAATTGCAAAGCCTATGACTGAATTGTTGAAGAAGGAGAAGAAGTTTGTTTGGGTGATGAATGTGAAGCCAGCTTTCAGGAATTGGAGCAGCGTTTGGTTCTGACACCAGTTTTAACTCTGCTGGATATACATAAGGACTTCCAGGTATATTGTGATGCTTCTCGTCAAGGACTTGGCAGTGTTTTGATGCAGGAAGGTAAAGTAGTTTCATATGCTTCACGTTAGCTTAAGAATCATGAGCATAATTATCCCACACATGATTTGGAGTTAGCCTCAGTTGTGCATGCATTGAAAACTTGGAGGCCATACCTTATTGGTAATCGTTGTGATATATTTACTGATCATAAGAGCTTGAAGTATATTTTTACTCAGAAGGATTTGAACCTCAGGCAGAGGAGATGGTTGGAGCTTATTAAGGATTATGATTTAAATGTGCAGTATCATCCTGGTAAGGCTAATGTTGTTCTTGATGCATTGAGTCGTAGGAGCCATGCTAATGCAAATAATATTGATAATATGCCACCCGAGTTATGTGAACAGTTCAGAATCTCAGGTTGGAGATGGTTCCTAAGGGATATTTGGCAACACTTGAGGTAAAGCCTAGTTTGCTTGAGGATCGGGGAAGCTCAAAAGGGTGATAAGGAGATTGCTGAGATAAAAGAGAATATGGCTAAAGGTAAGGCGAAGGTTTCCATGAGGATGAACATGGAGCCATATGGTTTGAGAAGCGTTTGTGTACCTCAAGATGCAGATATCGGAAGTTGATTCTTCAAGAGGCGCATGATTCACCTTATTCTATTCACCCGGTAATACTAAGATGTATTTGGATTTGAGGAAAGATTTTGGTGGCCTAGCTTTGAAAAGGAAATTGTTGGGTATATTGCAACATGTGATGTGTGCCGAGGGTTAAAGCAGAACATCGAGACCAGCAGGTTTGTTACAGCCATTGCCTATCCCTGATTGGAAGTGGGACAAGATTGGTATGGATTTCATTACAGGTCTACCGGGACACGGTCAGTTATGATTCTATTTGGGTAGTTGTTGATCGTTTGGTGAAGTTGCTCACTTCATCCCGGTAAAGACTACTTATACGGTGCTCAGCTAGCAAAGATTTATATGTCTAAAATTGTTTGTCCGCATGGAGTTCCAAGGAAGGTAGTGTCGATAGAGGTACTCAGTTCACATCTAAGTTTTGGTGTCGGTTGCATGAATCCTTGGGCACCGGTGGAGTTGATACAACTTTCCATCCACAGATGATGGGCGACAGAGAGGTAAATCAGATTTTGGAGGATATGTTGAGAGCTTGTGCTTTGGACTATGGGTCCAGTTGGGATGATAATTTACCTTATGCAGAGTTCTCATATAATAACAGTTATCAGGCTAGTCTGAAGATGGCACCATTTGAGGGATTGTATGGCAGAAAGTGCAGGACACCGTTGATGTGGGATGAGGTTGGAGAGCGTCAATTCTTTGGACCAGACTTGATCAGAGATGCTGAGGAGAAGGTCAAGTTGATTCGTGACAGGCTAAAGATAGCACAGTCTAGGCAGAAGAGATATGCAGATGCAAAACGTAAGGAGGTGACATATGAGGTAGGAGACCGTGCATATCTTAGAGTTTCACCACTTCGTGGAATTAAAAGGTTTGGAATCAAGGGTAAGTTAGCACCACGTTTTGTGGGACCTTACAAGATCTTGGAGCGTAGAGGAGAGGTAGCTTATCATTTGGAGTTGCTGAATCCTTGTCGGGAGTTCATGATGTGTTTCATGTATCTCATTGAAGAAGTGCCATGCAGAGATGATGGATGTTCCATTGAGGGACACGGTGCCACTTGAGGCAATTCAATTGGAGAGTGATTTGACTTATGAGGAGAAACCTATTAAGATTCTGGAGAGCAGAGAGAGTTACTCGCACCAAGACAATCAAGTTATGCAAGGTTCAGTGGGATCATCATACAGAGGAGGAAGCTACCTGGGAACGAGAGGAAGATCTCAGATAGGATCATCCACACCTATTTGCTAGCCAGCCCGAATCTCAAGGGCGAGACTCATCTTAAGGGGGGTAGGTTTGTAACATCCCAATTTTCCTAAATTAGGATGTTATTAGATCATTCATATGCATATCATATTTTTATTGCATTATTTGTCTTTCTGCAATATTCGAATCATTATGCAACTAAAGGCAATTTATTGGAGTGAAGATAACATGACTTCTCCCCTGTTTTTAAAATTGTTCATAATATGCAGAATATTATTTCCAGTTCATCTGATATGTTCTGGTAATTTTTGTGATCTTTAAAATATTTTATTTGATTGTTTTATTGCTGTTTGAGTGGCCTATTGCATCAAAATGAATTTCTAAAATTGCATTAGGTGAGGAACTAGTGTTCCTGTAGTTTATATTAGTAGTATAATATTTTACTGTGTGTCTAGGTATTTTCCTAGATTTTATTCTGGTGTTTTATTTTAGTTTTTGGTTCTGTAGTTTTGTTTAAAAAACACCAGCCAGCCCCCTTTGCCAAGGTGTCAAGACACGCTGCTGCCCAAAGCAACATGCTGCCCAGCCAACCGCCACCCATGCAGTCGTTCGCTCTCGATTCTTGCCAAGCGGTATGCACCGCACCACTGCGCCCGAAACCCGACCCGCCGCCTCTCTCACTGACCATGGACCCCGCGCCTGGTTCTCCTTCCTCCGGTCGGACGAACACGAGCAGCGCGCGCAGCCGCACCCAAGCCCGAGTCGATCTGCGCCCCTGGTCGACCCCGTACTCCTCAGGGACACCGCGCGCGAGCCCAACCCCTAGGGAAACCCTACCGCACCCCTCCCCTACCTTTCCTCGTCTGCGCACAAAGGTTGGGCGAAACGCATCTCGTCGAGGAGCCCGCGCCGCCGCCGTCTTCTCCGCTCGTTTTCGTCGCCGTAAGATCATCCCGGCCGCTCCACTTGTCACCCTAGAACCTCCTCTAAACGCCGCGCCTTGTTGACATCTCCTCGTGGCCATAAACGCAGCAGAGGGAGAGGAACGAGCTCGACCGCCGCCGCGTTCAGGTTTTCACCGCCGCCGGCACAGTCCGCCTCGCCGCCGTACGACACCACCACCGCCTCCGCCAGTCGTCGCTGCACCCGTCCGTCCCTTTGTCTTCGCCGGGGCACCACCGGAGAGCCGCCGCCGCCGCCGTCCTCTGTTCTCTGGTGAGCACGTGCGCACAGAGTAGGCTCCAGCCAATCACGAACTGCCACGTGGGCACACGCTACAGTACACGCACGAACAGCCCAGATGTTTTCTGTTGCTTTTTGTTTTATTTTCAGATTTCAACTCTAACTTCAGCTAGCTATATCTTTTATTCTGTATACCCAAATTAGGTAATTCTTTTTCCTATGATCTCACAAAAATCAGCTCTTTAGCACAGTACCAGTTTTGCACATGTTTGCACTTTTCAAATTTGAATTCGTTTGAATTTAAATTAAACCTTCCGGAGGCCGTAACTTTCAAACCCTTTATCGGAATCGAGTGATTATTTTCGCATTGTGACCATAGTGCAATTTAGGTGTTGTTAAGCTGTTGTTGTTGAGTTTTTAGAATGTTTTTCTTGCTGTTGGTTTTGTTTTGGTTCTTTTCGTGTTCCGGTGATTGATTTGTTGAATTGTGTGAAACGTGTAGATTGTCCGGAGTGCGACGCGAGCTATTGTCAGGAGTGTGACTTTCTGAATCAGAACCAAGGCAAGTTACATGTTGATCATCCTTTACCTATTGTTTTATATGCATGTAGTTATATCACACTATGAATTTATGCATGTATAGGAGTATTATATTATTTTGCTATGCTGTTGAGCTATCTTCCCGTCATTGCAAATCGTGGTAGTTGTAGGTTGCTATGCTTTGTAGACGGGGGTGGTTCGTGTATTCATTGAGCTTATGTGAGGATTATAAATATGACAAATTGAGTAGTAAGTAAGGAATTAATTCACCTCTGGGCGGAATTGGTATTGAAGGGTGGTTTCAAGAACATCATGGTTTATACCCTCTGAATGTAAGTGGACGGCCGCCCAGGCTCAAAAAGATCAGACAGACTTAGTGACTAGTAGCTTCCATGTGCGACCACTGGCTAAATGGGCTCTGGCTTAGTTGATCAGTTGTGGAACCCTTACCCGGATGTGCCAGCAGATGTAGATATAATAGTTGGGATGGGCCTCCTGTTGGGACTAGGGGACTGCTTCTGAAAGACTTCGTCTCAATCTTCGGATTGGGTCCAGTGGGTAAAACGTACTAAACTCTGCAGAGTATTAAAACTAATCATGATTAGCCGTGCCCCCGGTTATGGGTAAATTTGAGCGACTATGCCATTACAGTTGTTGGATGATATTGACAGATGTGACACTTAATAGTATTTGTGGGCAACTTAATAAAAGGGTAGGTTGGAGTTGATTTTTGCCAACTCAACCTTGTGTATTTAATTGTAGTAATAAAAGAACTAAAGAAAAATTTGTCTATTAGGTAATTATTAGGATAAAATCAGCTTTCCGCAAAATAAACCCTCAAGCCTTCCTTTGTTGTACTATGCATATACATGTAGGTCTGCTTTATTATTACTCCTGTGTAACTTTCCAATACATTCAAAGTATTGACCTATATGGCTGCAACGTCTCATGTTGCAGGATATTCAGACGAAGAGTAAGGTACCGTTAGGGTCGCGAGTCTGCACTCAACATCGCCAGTGGGCTATGATGGGACTCATCGTTATTGTTCTGCTACTTTCCGCTGTTTTATTGAACAAGCTAGCCAAGTGCTATGCGGATTGTTTTATTTTATATATTCTGGATCAACGTTGTAATAAATGATGCACTTGCTATTCTGGTATTCATCTATACTGTGTGTGCTAGCGAGTTCGATCCAGGGACTAGCACGGTAAGCACAGAGACTCAAATCCTTCGAGGTTTGGTCGTTACACTCTCGTGATGTAGTTTTTGATGAAACAAAATTCCGTTTTCTGATCTACATCCTAATGCCGGTGCCCTTCTACGTCAAGAAATTCTTCTTCTCCCATCTCACCTAACCGGTGCTGATCCACGGGAAATAATTGTGATGATGCAATATTGACTAACCCTCATAACACCAGTTTGGCTAAGTTTTGTGGTGAAACAGGGCAAGAAAATAGCGAAGAAATCGTGCAAAACGGTGAAGAAATCACCCTAAACAGGCAGTATTTGATGTGTCCAGCTCCAGGGAGCATATCCCCCTCGGGATCGTCACCGCTGCAGACTGCAGCGCAATCTTCTGCGGGATCCGTGCCGCAGCAGGGAACCTGCGCCTCGGGTTCAGTGCCAGCCGGCAGCGACCGTGCGGGCGCACCAGCGCAGCAACGGCAATGCCCGCCTCGGCGCGGGCGCACCAGCGACAACGCGACCGTGTCGTCAAGGCAGCGGCCCGCCTCGCCACGCTGGCCTCTCCCGTTCGCCAAGCAGCGGACGCCGGTGCGCCAATCAGCGCCAGCCACTGGGCCTCCTCTGAGCCGGTGGCCCACGGGAGTGGACCGCTGCTATGCGCGCCGTTCCACCGGTCGGCCTGATTCCCTCATCGGCTCGGGATCCAGCGCAGATCCTTGTCGGCCGGTGTCATCATCGCCTCCTGACGAGCTGCTGGCAGGGCCCCGGTCCGGATCTTCTGCGCCGGATCACAACCTGTCTTCATCAGCTGAAGCCGCAGAAGATCCCGTGGACAGATCTGGTGCAGGATCCGAGGCGGCTGATGGATCTTCTGTGCATCCAGCGGCTGCACCGCTTCACAAACACGTACACGTCTTCAAAAAGGGGTAATTAAACCTGTCAATTACAAGCACATTACCAAGTTTGGCATGGCATGTACCACAGGTGAACCGACTTCGTTGCAAGAAGCATTTGATGATTTGAAGTGGAAAAGGGCTATGGAAGAAGAATACATGGCTCTTCAGAAGAACAAAACATGGCATCTGGTTCCCCCAAAGCAAGGTAAAATTTTGATAGATTGCAAATGGGTATTCAGAATCAAGAGAAAATCTGATGGAACAATAGATCGCTATAAAGCTAGACTGGTTGCTAAAGGTTTTAAACAAAGGTATGTCATAGACTATGAAGATACCTTTAGTCCAGTCGTGAAAATTGCTACCATTCATCTTGTTCTGTCTATTGCTGTTTCAAGAGGATGGAGTCTCAGGCAACTAGACGTACAGAACGCGTTCCTCCATGGTGTTCTGGAAGAAGAGGTTTACATGAAACAGCCTCCTGGGTTTGAAAACAGAAAGTTTCCCTCTCATGTCTGCAGGCTTGATAAGGCCATCTATGGGTTGAAGCAAGCTCCTAGAGCATGGTATTCCAGGCTTAGTCATAAACTGCAAGCTCTTGGTTTCATTCCTTCTAAGTCTGACACTTCCCTGTTTATATACAATAAGTCAAATACATCTATATTTGTACTTATTTATGTGGATGATATAATTGTTACAAGTTCATCTGATGAGGCAGTGGCAGGACTACTAAAGGATTTGAGTGCTGAGTTTGCTTTAAAGGATCATGGAGACTTGCATTTCTTTTTAGGGATTGAAGTCAAGAAACATGGTAATGATCTTCATCTCTCTCAAGAAAAGTATGCTACTGACCTAGTCAAACGAGTAGGGTTGCAAGGTTGCAAACCATCACCCACTCATTTATCTAGTTCAGAAAAGTTGTCACTTATAGAAGGAGATCCCTTGAATCAAGAGGATAGCACAAACTACAGAAGTCTGGTAGGTGCACTCCAATATTTGACGCTTACAAGGCCAGATATTTCATTTGCTGTTAATAAAGTATGCCAGTTCATTGGACTGCAGCCAAACGCATAGTCAGATATATCAAAAATACTCTGAACACTGGTCTTACTTTCAGCAAGTCTCCATCAACTTTGGTTAGTGCTTTTTATGACTCTGACTGGGCAGGATGTCTGGATGATAGACGGTCTACAGGTGGATTTGCAATCTTCTTTGGACCAAATCTTATATCTTGGTGTGCCAAGAAACAAGCTACAGTATTCAGATCCAGTACAGAAGCAGAGTATAAAGCCTTAGCAAATGCAACGGCAGAAATTATATGGGTTTAGTCTTTACTTAGAGAGCTTGGCATAAGACGAATCCCTCCACCATGCTTGTGGTGTGATAATCTTGATGCTACATATCTCTCTGCGAATCCAGTTTTTCATGCCAGAACAAAACATATAGAGATTGATTTTCACTTTGTCAGAGAACGTGTTGCTAACAAACAATTGGAAATCTGGTTTGTTCATTCCAGAGACCAGATGGGTTTACCAAAGCATTACCTACACGGAGTTTTGAAGAGTTTAAACGTAATCTCAACTTGTCCAAGTTGTGATTAAGGGAGGATGTTAAACATCACGTTATGCATCATGTCACGATGGATATGTCACGAGGACTTGTGTCACGTAGGCTTCGGTAGGAGGTAGCTAGGAGATAGTTGAGATTCTCTCTAAACCCTTATCTCTATCTCTTATTTCTTCCTTGCTACTTAGGGCGTGTTCGGTAGCTCTCCACAGGCTCAGAATCCTCAACTCCATAGCACAAAACCATAGCCAGCTTCTTCTGAAAAATCCTGGAGTTCACAGATCGTTCGGCTCCTTAGCTTCTCGCTGGTTAGCGCTGGCTTGGGCTGGCAGCCCATTTGGCTTGGCTGCAGCCCAGCCCTCCCACGTTCTCACCTCTTGGCCCACCTTGATGCTTCTTCAACCTGCAGCACCGACGAACACGGTGTTTCCTGAAGCTGTCAATTTGCTATCAAATAGGGAGATAAAGGCCACGATTTGCCTGAACTTCAACACGTACTTTGTTGCCCACTTTGCTCCGAATCCATTCTATCAAATAGCACACTCTATCATTCAGTAATGGAAGAGATCGGAGTGCAGCACTGACGCCTAGCTACGAAAGCGGTCGTGAGCCAAGACTGCCAGCCCAGCCAGTGCGGCGCAGACAACGCCCTAACGCTGGCGGCGAGACCACTCTCCCCACGCCCACTCTGGCGGCGCTCAACTGGGCCGCCAGAACACAGCCGCCGGGACGGAGCCGTCGATTCGGGACAGAGAGAAGGACCTGGGTGTGGAATCATCCGGAGAGGCTCGAACTCTGGCGGCGAGCTAGGTCGATCGGCCGAGAAGGAGGACATCGCGTGCGCTGTCGGGCGGCGGTTGAGGAAGATAAGGGAACGAGCGGGGAGGGAGAGGAGGGGGAACAAGCACAGTCATGGGAGAGAAAAATCATTGCGAACCGGTACGCAAGTTCACTTGGCGGTGGCAATCGGGAGTAATTTCTGTCAACTCCCGCTCCTTCGATTTCTGGGAGCTCGGATGTTCCAACTCCACCGCTCCTCTGATTTTACACTACGCGAATAGCCAGCTTCCCACTTGTATAACCAGGATTTGGATTGTTCGGCCGGGCTTCCGACCTGGAGCTGAGGAGTTGCGGAGCCAAAGGGCTACCGAACACGCATTTAAGATGTAATCTCTCCCAACTACTTATATGCATATTTAAGGATAAGCCCCTGTCTATATAACACGCAGGCGCTACCCCGATCAGGGTACAACGGTTCACGCCTTCGCACAGGGCACAGTCATCACAAATTCGGTCACGATGAGTAAACATGCTACAAAGATCGATGGAGCAGCAATTTGCACATATAATAGTAGTACTACTACCATCACCGTAATACGAGACGAGCGAGACGATGCTCAAAGCCAGCTTCGAAGCGGATTCCTCGCTGAGCCCTCCTTTGATCAGATCTTTTAACGCTTCGTTCCGATGTGATTCTCCTAGTTGACAGATATACATATACATATATGGAAAATCCATTCTACCACTGAACAAAAATGTGTAGAAATAAGTGCGGGAGAGATAGAGTGTCTCACTGGTCCTTTGCCCCAGCTTGCGTGTTTCCTGCCTTGGACCTGAGCTTGCTCTACTTCTCTTGATTTTCAGCATGTCTCCAGCCCTTGAGAAAAAGGGAAATCCAAAGTTTAAGCCATCGAGATAGCCAGTACATTATGATTTAAAAGAAACAGTTACACGATCATCTCGACCTCACAAGTGCCTTGCTGCTAGGGAATATTGTGGTAATCTCCTGAGTCTGGCTCCCTCCCGAGTCCCGCTCCCGTCTGCTCCCTCCCGCTAGGGTTCGCGCCGCTGCCGGGCGGCTAGCCCCCCCCCCCGTCGCCCTGCCGCCCGGCTCGGCGCCTGCCCGCCCGCCCTCCCCCCCCCTCTTCCCCTCCTCATCTCGTTCCGCCCTGCGCCTCCCCGGGAGGTGGTGGCAGCGCCTCCTCTTCCTTGACCGCCACCCTCGTGAGCTCTCCCCGCCGCCGCCGGCGGTGCCTCGCGCTGGCCTGGAAGCTGCGGGCGGCGACGGCCCTCTGACCACCAGCGTTCGTCTCCCTCCATTTGGTGGACGGAGCGATGTTTCAGTGGCGGCGGCCGGCGACCAGCAGCGATCGCCGCGGTAGGCGCTGATGGCGGTGCTGCCTTGGCAGCAGGACGGCGTGGTGGCGTCGTGTGGCGGCGGCGCGCCCCCGCCCAGATCTGGCCCTCCGCCCCATCTGGGTCCTAGCGGGCGGTCCCTAAGCGTGGCCGTCGTCGTTTGTGTGGTGAGGAGGATGGCGGCTCGGATGGGGGGGCGCGCCGATGGCGTGCTCGCTTCTGCGTGATGGCGGGAGCTTTCGGGAATGGAGTTCGGCCGGGCTGTGGGCACACGGGCTGGTAGGCTCTGCTAGTGTGTCCGGTCGGCTACCGTCGTTGACGGTGGAGGTTGTGCCCTCCCGCGTGCCGACGGTGCTGCGGCCCCTAGTCCCGGCTCCTATCCCTTGTTGCAGACCTCACCTCGTGGTGCCGTGGTGAGACGGCGTGGAGGCTTCTTGACCATGGTGGCGCAAGATGGTGGTCGGTTTGGTGGCAGGCTCTGGAGCACCCGAGGTGAAGGTTGGGATCGGGGGATACCCCTGTCGGCCTGTCCGACACCGACGCGGCGACGCGCGGTGGGTGCCGCCGGACCTTCCTGGAGGGCGTCGGGGGAGCTTTCCGGGAATGGAGTTCCCGGCCGGGCCTGTGGGCACACGGGCCTGGTAGGCTCCTGCTAGTGTGTCCGGTCGGCTACCGTCGTTGACGGTGGAGGTTGTGCCCTCCCGCGTGCCGACGGTGCTGCGGCCCCTAGTCCCGGCTCCTATCCCTTGTTGCAGACCTCACCTCGTGGTGCCGTGGTGAGACGGCGTGGAGGCTTCTTGACCATGGTGGCGCAAGATGGTGGTCGGTTTGGTGGCAGGCTCTGGAGCACCCGAGGTGAAGGTTGGGATCGGGGGATACCCCTGTCGGCCTGTCCGACACCGACGCGGCGACGCGCGGTGGGTGCCGCCGGACCTTCCTGGAGGGCGTCGGGGGCGACCCTTCCTCTCGCCTCGCCGTGTACCGGGGGAAACCCTTGGCAGCAGCGTCGTTTTCGTCGCGGTCCTTCTTAGAGGTGCTGATTGGTACCGGTGCTTCGGAGCCTTGGAGCTTGGTGGGAGATTTTCGGTGGGCGCAGTGGTCGTGAAGCTTCTTCGTTTCGTCGATCCGCCGTTGTCAGCATTCTTTTCTCTTGTTGTTTCTCTTTCGTTTCTTTTGGGTGTGATTGTGCTGCTTCCGCCCCAGCACCTATCCTTGGATGTTTTGATTGGTTGCTTTAAAATACAAAGCGGGGGAAACCCTTTTTCTTGACAAGTGCCTTGCTGCTAACCCCAAAATCAACCAAGATATAGTATATACAGATTCATAACTGGAAGGGCATGCAGATGGAGGAGGATCGGCCGGAGTTGAGGGAGATGTGCATTATCGTTCTGGGTTACAGGAGGAGAAGAGAAGAGTAGACGGGGTTACAGGATCATGCCGTCCGCCGTGCTCCTCTGAGCCAGGTTGCCGGCCGCCGGAGGGCGCTCTCCTTGCCGGCTGCTGCGTACGGGGGCGGAGTTGCGTTTTTTTTTTTTGAGAAAAAATAGGGCAGAGTTTCGTGAGGGCCAACCTGGGCCGCGGCCTTCTTGGAGCAGAAGAATAGCTCGTTCATAGGCCCAAGCCCACACCTGTCACATCGTTCGACGAGATAGCAGCCCAGCGCCCAGCGCCCAGGGAGCTCACAACCCTCGCAGCACTACTCAGCCGCCGCCGGCCGGCACCCGCCCCACTGGTGACCGTCACGCCACCGCCGCCGCCCACCGTCAACCGGCGCACACCAGCCGCCGCCCACCGTCAACCGGCGCACACCAGCCGCCGCCCACGGCCCCTATCGATCTGTAGACCTGCTCGCCCCCCCGTCACCATCCACGCGTTCCCCTCTCCACCTTCCCCGCCAATCCAAGCCGCCGCCACCCTTCTCCCCCGTCGTCCCGCCAAAACCCTAGCGAAAAATTCCCCATTCCCTCCACGAAAGATTCAAACCCCGCCCCCAATTTTCAATCCTCCTCCCGCCGGACCCGATCCCACTCCCACCAACCCTCCCGAGAAAACTACCCATTAAAATCCCTCCCGGATGCGCTCCATTTCTTCCGCCATGAGGTCGCTCCTCCTCTCCGCCTCCTCCGCCTCCCCTACCACCTTCCTTCCCCGCGCCACCGCCCTCCGCCCGCTCCTCTCGCTCCCTTTCCGGCCGGATCTCTCCCGCCCCAGGCCCCTCGGCCCTCCGGCCAGGTCGCTCTCTAAGAAGGCGGCGATGACGGCGGCGGCAGCGGCGGCCAAGGCTCGGGTAGACGGCCGTGGTTCGGCGATGGAGGCCCGGGAAGCGCAGTCCGGCGAGATTCACGTCATCGTCGGCCCCATGTTCGCTGGCAAGACCACCGCGCTTCTCCGCCGGGTCCAGGCCGAGGCCGGCACCGGCAGGTACTCAGTACTCACCCCGTCCGGTCTCCTCTCTCTTGTTCACTGAATCATTTCGCTGACTGCCAGTGAACCCCAGTTCCTGTCAGACAGTCAGGGTTTCTGATAAGACCAAAGAAAAATCAACGCTCACAAGAGTAGGCATTAAGCCAAGTATGTATTATATAATACTAATGTGCTTCTTATATAAATCTAATTGTCAATATCTTGCATAGAAAACTGGTGGCCTGTCAGAGGTTCGCTGGTCAGTGATGGAATAATTCATGAACTTGGCTAAGTATATAATAACTAATCTTCTTATATAACTCTAATTGTCAATAGCTTGCATACAAAACTGGTGGTCTGTCAGAGTTTCACTGGTCAGTGATGGCATAGTCAAGGATCTTAGCACACTCAAACTGATATTTAGTTTCTTTCTTAAAAAGGCTGCTACGTCTCCTGAGTGATTTTCTTAGTCAGCAAGAAGATTGTTATTGGAGAGATTTTGATGGAAAAAATGCTTCTTGTTCTTTCTGTCTCCTGAATTCGACGCTTTTTGACTTCACCATTTACTTCCATATGTGGGACAATTTGTCGTGGTAGAATTTTGACATCTTTGCTCCTTGCAATGCAGGACTGTGGCACTCATAAAGTCTGACAAAGACAATCGATATGGATTGGATTCTGTTGTGACCCATGATGGCACAAAGATGGCATGCTGGGCTCTACCGGAGCTTTCAACTTTCCAAGATAAATTAGGGAGAGAGGCTTATGATAAGGTGTGTCAAACACTTTCAGCCTTCAATTTAGTTAATCATGCTGTGCACTGTGAATTACTACTGCCTTGCAAATATTCTAGTGGTTTGAATGGATGCTTCAAACATCACTCTGCTATTGTTTGGTAGTCTTATTTCTCATGCAATTTATTGTTTCTCCATTTTATGCTGTATTGCTTCTGATTCTTTTTACGAAAATGTGCACAAAAATTATACCTTTACAGTGCTTTGTGAACAAGTTAGAAAAGAGTGTGGTCTAGACTGTTGCTATCTGTGCTTGTGCCAGCAGTGAATTCATAAAGTAAATGTGCCATCAAGCATTATTTGAAAAGGAGATCTGTATGCCTATGCAAAATGCTATCATTTGAACCTGCACAGATGGAAAAGTTTAATATTGGAGTGGTAGTTGAATGATCTCAGGCGTGTTTGGTTGGATGCCACAATATTGCACAGTTAAGTTAGCCAGCTTTTACTCTGTTATGTTAATGTCTGTTTCTTCTCTGAGCTTGTCATGTTTCACCTCGTTTGACCTATAAGCCACATTTCAAGGTCACATTTTTGTCACATTGAGGAAGCTGAATCCACCCAGTCTGTGGCTACAAAAATTTGCTTTTGGTCTTGGCCTGAAATAGTAGTACCGCTCCTGTTTTCCATTTAGCTGAGGTTTGTGAATAAAGAAGTGAAAATTGAGTAATTGTGGCAAGGTAGCTGACTGGAAAACTTACTGAGTCCAATCAAAATATGTTATGGTTGACTTTTCGTGCTTGCTGGTAGCCATTTGTTTTTCAATAATAATATTTGCAAGCCTGTAGAAATTGCCAAATGTACTTGTGTTTATTTGAACAGCCTATGCCTGAGAAGCCATTACTGATCGAACAACAAAAAAATTTGATCTACAAGCATCCTATGTTGAAAATTGACGAGCTTGTAATCAGAGGACCTAGTTTTGTCACATGATAGCAGGAGGCAGTTGTCATGCTTTGTGTTCATCTACTTACCTGATTTAGTAAATTGTCAATGATATGGGTTGACTAGCTAATCTGTTCTTTAGCCATTCTTAAAAAAACACCTATTTGTGTGCGAATCTTTTATCTGGCCATCATCACAACTTATCGTAGAGTTGCTATGTGAGATGGTACCACCTCCTATCTGTACCGTTGCTGCGGGAAATGGCCTGGAAGCTTTAGCCAGCCAATAATGGTTGAGATAAGAGCTGTTGATGAAATAGCTCCACTCCTTGTTCTTTTGGTTGTCTGTAAGAATCTCATCAAAACTTGCTGCTACAGGTAGAAGTCATAGGTATCGATGAAGCCCAGTTCTTCGATGATCTTCATGATTTTTGCTGCAAAGCTGCTGATCATGATGGAAAAATCGTTGTGGTTGCAGGGCTAGATGGTGATTACAAAAGGTACTCGCTGAATGATTTATCTCGGAACTTGTTTAGTTTCCCTAAATCTTGGCCATTTGCTGAATATCCGTACATCCCCTAAAAGGCTCTTAAATAAATAAAGCCATCGAAATGGTCCAAATTTCATTCAGAAGGCATTGCAATTCTTTTTTTTATCATGCCTACTGTTTGATGATCGAGTTGTTTCACAGGAACAAGTTTGGCTCAGTGCTGGACATCATTCCCCTGGCCAACTCGGTCACCAAGCTGACAGCACGGTGTGAGTTGTGCGATCGCCGGGCGTCCTTCACATTGAGGAAGACACAGGAAACCAGGACCGAACTCATTGGTGGAGCCGATGTGTATATGCCTGTGTGCAGGCAGCACTACTTGGACGGGCAGATTGTCATCGAGGCCACAAGGATTGTCATGGATATTGAAAGATCCACGGAAGTAGCTCGCTGCTAGTTATGGGTGTGTGTGTGCCTTATCCAGAATATCCCACTCTTCAGTATGTCGTTCATCCAACAGCGTGTTGAGATGTGCTACCAGTGTGTACCTGTTATTGATCATCTGTGGCAGCATGCCAGCCTGAATTTCGAATTATGAGGCAATGCCATATTACCATAGGAGAACTTAAGTTGCAATTTGAGCAGATTGTAAATATTTACCAGTTGGGGATGTTGGTGCAAACAGCTCTTATTTTTAGAATACCCACCTGTTGAGATACAATGGGGGCGTAAGACAGATTCTGGCTGGGAAGCGAATCCTTAGTAATATGCTTTTGTAGGTTACAAACAATGGTTGGCATGAAATTGTTTGTTTCTGTATGAGGTAGAATGAGAAACTGAAGAGGTAACAAATGGTTATGTATTTATCTGTGAGCATGTCTTACACACTGTAATTTGGATGCTCCTTTTTGGTAGACACATCAAGTGCTACGTTTTGCTAGGTATAGGCATAGCTGTGTTTGCTTGTGAACGTAGTTGCTTGCACATTCAGAATGTTGTGTGAAGACTCCACTTTACATAAAAGTTTTGCAGTGTCGGTGTGGATCTATCACTTGAGCGGGCGGCTTCATCTTAGAACCAAGAAATCCATTTTGTTTCCAGCATAACCGGTCCTAATGTTGAACTGCTCTGATAAAAAAGACCCCAGCGTTGGCTGCTGCTCCTTTCTCTGTGCAGGTCGGTTACCCGCTATTGTTTGCTGTTAGATTCAGAATTCCTTCCCCCGCAAAAAAAAAAAAAAAAAAAAGATTCAGAATTCCTTGACTGTATATATTTTTTGTTTGCCAATTTGTTTCGGGCTGATCATATAAATGTCGAAGACGGAACAATGTAAACTTGTTACTGAATCAATCACTTCTGATGCGTATTCGCACTTGTATCAGCTATATCTATCTGCACATTGGAAAAATGATGTGTCGCCCAATGTATCAGCTATCTAAAAGAAAATCAGCAGCAGCAATTTTTTTTAAAGAGTATCACCAACGACTGGTACCGGACTATTAATATTATCAAACCAAAAAAGAAAAAGAAAAACGATTGCTAGCAGACGCTGGGCCGACTGGGTCAGGCTGTGAGTGGGCTTCGAATTCATTTTTCCGTGATCCGCCACGCTCCCACCCATTTCCTTCAAAACCGCCGCCGCCCACCTCTCTGATCTCAAAAAATGCCCCCTCTGATCGCGTCGGCTCCGGCGGCGGCGGCCTAGCGCTGGGCGTCGACGCCAGCCTCCTCCTCCTCCTCCTCCTCGCGTGCTCTTCCATCCCCGCCGCAAACCGCCAGCCATGGCGGCGGAGGCAGGCGCTCCTGGTTATAAGTTAAGGAAGAGGAAAGCAACAGCACCCGCCGCGGAACCTACAGCGGAGGACCGTGGACAGCAGATTCCCGGATCCGATGCGGACGGAGGAGGCGCCGGCGTCGATCGCATCAGCGACCTCCCCGACGCCGTTCTCGGGGACATCGTCTCGCTCCTCCCCACCAAGGAAGGCGGCCGCACCCAGGTCCTCGCCTCCCGGTGGCGCCACCTCTGGCGCACCGCCCCGCTCAACCTCGACCACCGTTCCTTCTTACGCGACGAGAAGGGCCTCGATGTCATCATATCGCGCGTCCTCGCCGCCCACCAGGGCCCCGGCCGCCGCTTCTCCGCCCCGGTCTACCACCTCGCCGGCGACCGAGCTGATGCCTGGCTCCATTCCCCCGCCCTCGACAATCTCGAGGAGCTCGAGCTGTGCAGCTTCAGTCACAAGTTACCGCGTCCACCCGCAACGCTGCAGCTGCCGCCCTCGGCCGCCTTCCGCTTCTCCGACACGCTCTTTGTTGCCATCATCGGAGATTGCCACCTTACCGACGACATCATTCAAGCGCTTCACTTCCCTAAGCTTCAGAAGCTCGCGCTGCAGCGGGTCAGCATATCCGAATCCTCGCTGCACGCCATGATTGCCGCTTGCCCTGCTCTGGAGTGCTTGCTTATTCAGAACAGTGGGGGCTTCCGTTGTGTCAGAATCAACTCCATTAGCATTAGAAGCATTGGTGTGAGCGGTCATAGCAATCGGACAGAGACCAAATTTAAGGAACTCGTCATCGAGAATGCCCCTTGTCTTGAAAGCTTGCTCACACTTGGTTCATGTGAGTGCGGTCTTATATCGGTGATCTCTGCGCCTAAACTGGAGGTCATCGGCTGCCTTTCTACTCATTATGGTATTACAATCTCGTTTGGCTCGACGGTTATTCAGGTAGTGTGCCCTTCCTACTTGCTTTCAATTTGCTGCTGAATTACATGTTATCTGCACTTATAGATGGTCTAACGTCGACTTTCAATGTCCATGAAGCGAATGAGAGTTGATCGCCTGGCGACAGCGGTGCGCACTGTCAGGATTTTAGCTATTCTTATGCAATCTCTTAGTCTTGATGCTGTTCTTGACTTGATGAGATGCTTTCCGTGCTTGGAAAAGTTGTACATTGAGGTGATACTTCTTCTGTGATGATGGTTCATCTAGTATCGACTGCTCCTTTGATTCATTTGCCGTTCTGAAATGATTGGTTTTTATTTTGTTTTCTTTGTTCGTTTTCAGTCAAGTGGACCAGGGATTAGCAACATATGGCGTCGTAAACACCGGACTCTTATAAGATCACTTGACATCCGTCTGAAGACTATTGTATGGAATTATTATCGGGGAATTAAGTCACATGTTGACTTGGCCACATTTTTTGTACTAAACGCTCGCGTGCTAGAATCAATGACTTTTGAGGTTAATGTTGAAGATTTCAACGAGGAGTTTTTTGCACAACATCATAAGAAGCTTCAGGTGGATCATAGGGCCTCAAGAGGTGCTCGGATTCGTTTTACTACCGATTGGTGCTATAATTACCATATGAAGTTTAGTGTCCATGATTTGGGTCGAGCTGACCCCTTTGAAAGGGCACACCCTTTGCAAGGAGATACCACTTTTGAGCTTTGCTAACTGTTAGTTTGTTTAAGTTTGTATTATCTTGGAACCTTATGGCAGTTAAGCATGCTGTTCATAATAATATATGTTACTCCCTCCGTCTGAAAATTCTTTTCTTAGATTTATCTAGATACGGATGTATCTAAACTAAAATGTGAACAGATACATCCGTATGTAGACAAATCTAAGACAAGAATTTTAGGACGGAGGGAGTAGTTCTGTTGAAACCAATTTGTATTCAGCTCGTTTAAGTTTGTATTATCTTAGAACCTTACGGCAGTTAAGCATGCTATATATTCATGATGCTGGTCCTTCTGAAACCAGCTTGGTGCTGTATTTGATGAGAAAGTACATACATTGTTTTGTGGCCCTTGAATGTCAAGTGTGATGTTATCCGTTAAACCGTTCTATCGGTTATGAAACCGGACAAGTTGATATGCTTCTGAGTGTCGGTATCACTTCATTCTGTGCATCAAACACCTTGTCAGACCAAGGTATCACTTCATTCTGTGTATCAAACACCTTGTCAGACCAAGGTATAACTGTGGTGCTAAAAGTCCTGTCAGTCATTGTTTTTTGCCCCTTGCCCAGTGGCATGCATGGTTCGCGTGGGATGTGGTTTCTTGCAAATAATTAAAATTGTTGCATGATGTCTCCGGTTTGCATCAACTATTTGCAGTTGAGCTGGGGCTTTTATCTTGGAAGCAAGAAATGCATTTTGTTTCCTGACGCTGAACTGCTTTGTTTGGCAGAGTCTGCTCCAGCGTTGGCTGCTGCTCCTCTCCTTGTGCGGGTCGCTTGTTAGTGAATCGACGGGGCATGGCCTATCAGTATCAGAGCACAGCCGATCGATGGTTTGTAGAACCGGTCAGGAGGTTTTGCTGATTCAGACTGGAAACTGGTGGATGCTAATAGTATCCAAAGCATGCAACCAGCGCTTTACTACGTATGTGGATTGATATAAATGGAACTGGGCGCCATATCAGGATGGCCAGTGATCCATTGAAATAATGATTGCTCAACCGGCTAGACTAGACTAGCTAGCAGACGTCCAAAGCCAATACCTGACAGTAATTTTCTTTCAAGATTGTAGGTAACACTAATTCAAAACGAACCTGACACTTGAGTGCTCCCTTCTCTACCATCAGGCAAGCAAAGCAAGCGGCATGTATGGTTTTTTTTTTTCTTGACAGTTGAAGCAAAATATCAAAGTAAGAAGAACAGGGGAACTCGCTAATTAAGAGCACCCTATCGAAGACGTCAGCCGCCGCCGCCGCTCCACCCAATCCCCGCCGGCAAGGCCACGGTTCCCTCCTCATCAGCGTGCCGCTCCAGTGGCGGGAGGGGGTGGGAACCTAGGATCTACGTTGCGGTGTTGTAGTTAGGTCTTTTAGGGTTGGAGTTTGGTTTCTCAGCGGCGACGCTATGCTGGCGATGGCGCCATTGTACGGTTCAAAAATAAGGTTTTCTCCACTCCTGGTCCACCAAATTGGCTGCACTGTAGAGGGACGAGAATTGTCTGCTTACGTTTCTATTAGTACCTCTGATATCATTCTTTCCATAGTTTACCATTTTTCAGTTAATATTTGCTCCTGTTTTGCTCTTACTAACAATGTGGCCTCCTAACTCATTCTTTTGTGAGTTAGACATGTAGAAAATTCCCAATGTAGTAGCATCAGACCAGAAAATCCCGGAGCACGGACTGGCAATACTAAGGGCATCTCTAATGTTAACCCTTAAATCGGGCACCACATCCGTTAGCGGACCGGTGGTGGCGAGTCTGCGGACACTGATGTGGGAGCCAGTCATCCAAAGCTAGCCACATACATTTCAAAGTGGATTTCAACAAACCAGATGAATTACATGCAAACGGATGATTTTCATATAAATCGAACGAAAACGTTTACATTTTAGACATATTTCAACTAAATTATAGCGGACTAGGCTAGGCTATTCTAACCTAGTATATCGCCGGTCGCGATGGAGCCTCATTCCCACGACATGTCTTTCACATGTCCGGCAGCAAGCGCACCAGACCGTTGTGAGCCCCATAGGTATATGCTTCAGCGGGAGGGGAAGAATAGCCTCCGCCTCCACGAAGCACAAATGAGGGTTGGTTTCTAGGGCGGGGAAAGATGGTCGCAGTGGCCTAAGCCTCTGCGAACAGGGCAAGTCAACAGTTGTGCAAGCTGGCAAGACGGTGGCGGTGGCCTTCATGGGACCCAAGCGGTGGCAACCTCCAATGGTCTACTATTCCTCGGTACCGGCGACGGATGTGCCGGCTTTGTTGGTGTGTGGGCCATGGCCAACACGGAGTTGGCGACGTCGTCGTTGGTGCCCTAGTCATATTCCTCCTTTGCCGCATCAGCCTCCGCGAGCATGGCTTCTTTCTCAGCCTCGGAAGCGTTGCACCATCGCTCGCGGCGGATTTGTTTGGAGACGGCGTTGGCCATCTTGGACAGGCGTAGACGGCCTGGCGTGGTGGTGGCGTCGGCTTTGGAGAGCTTGCCGGCAAGCCAGTCTATATCCGGCTAGCTTCCAGGCTATCCAACCAGCTCCAATTCTGGAGAGCTCCTTCTTCTCCTCACCGGAGAGGTCGTCCCACAGGGTGTTGGAACCAGAGGCCTTGGCAGATGTGGTGCAAGGAGGAGATGGAGAGCGGATGTGTGTGTGATTCTTGCGTGGCGCCTGGCCACGTTTAAATAGCCGGTGGATGCGAGACGCCAACCAACGAGGTGTTTAATGCCGGTCGGCACAGGGTTAGACATGTGGCGCTTGAGGCGCCGGAATAGATTCCCCGGCACACATGCTTGTTTAATGGAGGTAGGCATGCAGACGAATGTCGTTTCAAAGCAGAGAGAAAGCGTGCGCAGCGGGGGCGCTCTCGACCGACGCGCCGCTTTAATGTCGGCTCCAATGAGAGGTCGCATCCGTTCTGGACCGACATGAATGTGGCGCTGACGCTCTTATGGGAAAGGGTGCGGGTGAGGGAGAGGCTTTTAGGGTGGGCCATGGTTGTCGGCGCGTGAGTGGCGCCTGTTCGAACTCCCGCAAACCCCCTCCCTCTTGTTTGCTTCCGGTTTACGAAAAAAAGGGCGTCCGGATCGATCCATGGACGGATACAGACTCATATCAGATGGCAAAATATGTTGGAGCGCACGGTTCAAACAGATGCGGGCGATTTGAGGGTCCACACACGTTGGAGATGCATTAATGGGTGGCCATCGTCATTACACAAGTATCAAGTACACAAATCACACTCGATAACCGCAGGGGCGGATCCAATGGGGGTTCCATGGGTGCCATGGCACCCCTGCGAAAATACAGATTATATTTATAGTAGTTAGGCTAATTTGTGTGTACTTTCAGTGTTTAAATCCGTAAGTATTGAGGCTGGCACCCCTGTCTCGTGCTGTCCTAGATCCGCCACTGGATAGCCGCATCAACTTCAAGGGGATGGAAACTTTTTTTCTCAAGAGTGATTTCAAGTCACGATTGGATGTTTTCAATCACAGTCTAAACATTTTGCAGGGAAGCGACGGGTGTCCCTAGTCCTCCATCTGCTCTGAGAATGTCAAACTTTAAAGCAAGGCCTTTGAGCATCTCCAAAGGCGACCCCCCAAAACGCTCATATCCGTTTGGACACACCTATCCGGACCCTGCAAGCCATCCAATGGCAAACTTCGTCGGTCCGCGGAGCAGTCTGGATCATAATTTTTCCACAAACCAGAACCAAACGAGAGGGGGTTGTGGGTGTCGGACACAAGCCACGTAGAATCCAACACCCACTAACCCACCAAAAACTAAGGCGGAGCCTGCGCTTGTAGCTGGCCGCATTGTTTCCACGATAAAATCCCCCACTCCCCTCTTTCATCCCGCCACTCTTCACTCAATTCCCATCTTTTATCGTTGCCGCTGATGCATGGACCCACAAGAGAAGCTGCAGGAAATGGTGGTGGTGGAGGATCCGGCAGTCACGCTCGTACGGAAGATCGCCTCGGAGATAGGAAAAATCGCTGCCTCAAAATGAAGGCAAAGACGACACCGCTCAAGAAGAAGAAGGCCGACAGAGGCGGAGGTGGAGTGGTGGTGGACGTGGTGGAGGGCGGAGCCTGGGGTGTGCGGCCGCGCCGCCGTCACCGAGCGTGCAGACACCACCATGGCGGAGCATTACAAAGCTTTGTACCACTACGCCTCCAAACAGGACATGCTCGAAGCTTCGAGGACACGAAGGTTTTAACCTTGAAGATTGAAGGTTTAGATGACGACGCAAGCATGATGGTGCAAGCCGTCCGCTTCAAGATGTTTAAGCAACATAAGGAAGAGTTGGAGGCGGCGGAGAAGGCGGCAGAGGAGAAGGAGGCGGCCGAGACAGCGACGACAGCTTGAGCATGGAGGCTCGGATTGCATGCTTGGCAGGCCAGAAAATCCAAATTTTTGTATGGACTGCCGGATTGATATTCTTTCGTGACCAGGCATGTAAAAACTATGCATACTTGTCCCTTTTGGTTGTGATCCGACGCGTGCTATGTGATTGAATGGATTTGAATTCCAAAATTGACCGTACCGACGTTCATTTAGGGGATAGTGTTGGATGGCCGGCTTCCGCATCTGCGTCCGCAGGCCGGTTTCCTGTCCGTGGTGTCCGGTTTGGGGGTTGGAGATGCCTGAGTCATGTCGTAGACTCGTAGTCTTTTATTATTGGCCAGCACTCTGCGCCGGTGCGCCGGCCGAAACTTTCGGCCGGTCAGCTGGCGGCCGTTCGATCTGAGCGAGGTGGGCCACAGGATCTGTTCCTCCTCCTTTCTCTCGCACGGGTCAAAATCCCCCCGCATCTCTCTCTCCCGCAGCGAACACACCTGCGCCTCTCGGCACCCGGGCCACCATCCCTTCGCCGCCGCCAGCGCTTGCGCGCTTCGCCGCCGATCGCCTCCCTCGCCGCCGGTCGCTGCCCTCGCCGCCGTCGTCTCCTTCCGTGTTTCCCGTCGGTTCCGTGCATGCAGCAGCGTGTCCCGTAGTTGCAGCTCCCCATGACGACGGCCGCAGCTCCGGCGTGCGCCGGTTGCAGGTCGCAGCACCTCCGTCGCCCAGCTCGTCGCCCCACGGTATCAATCTCGATGCCGTTCGTAGCAAAAAAAAGCGAAGACATTCCAGCAAAAAAAACAAGGTTCCAGCAAAAACATTATATGGTTCCAGCAAAAAAATTGTGTGGTTCCAGCAAAAAATGAGATGGTTTTCAGCAAAACGTTGATATGCTTGTCGCAAAGAAATTACATGGTTCCAACAAAATCAGATTATGGTTCCAGCAAAAAAATATAAATGCAGCAAAGGGTTGTAGCAAAAACATGGTTTGGTCCCAGCAAAAATCAGAGCATGGTTGTAGCAAAAATCGATTGGGAAAACAGACGATGTCATGGAGATGGATGTAGCAAAAATCAATAAAACACCGGTAGTAACAAAAGCAAAAACGGATGTAGCAAAATGGTTCAGTGGTTCCAGCAAAATCCACTGTAGTAGCAGATTTTGGGGAGGGAGGGTGGGGGTGGGTGGTAGCAAAAATATGGGCTGGTTCTAGCAAAATCAAAGCATGGTTGTAGCAAAAAATCTGATGCAGCGGCCATGGAGAGCAGTGCAACCAGTTGCGGCCGGCGATGGCGAAGAGTGCTAATTGCAGTCCACCGGTTGCAGCTCCCAACGTGCTTCCTCCCTCTGTCCTCGCCGTCCCGTGGCTCATCTCTGGTCTCTGTGGCAATCGAGGAGCAGGAAGGGGAAAGGCTGATGAGCTACAAGATAAAAAGGAGAAAATCTCGTGAGAGAGGGAAGAAAACACGAGCAGATGGGGGTCCGCCGATGGCAGCCTCGCCGGAGAAGCCATGGAGCTCGCCGGAGCCAGGACACAGAGAGAGACAGAAAGGTTGCGGAGATGTGGATAGGGACGAGAGGATAAAATGCGTATATGATACAATGGATCTGGACTGTGGAGCAGAGGATAATAAGAAATAAAAAGTCTGTATGTAGGCCCTTGTGCTGCGTGGCGCGTGTGCGTGGCCGAGCGACCGGCCAAGCGTTCGGCCGGTCAGCCGGTGGCAAACGTTTTCCTTTATTATTTTCTCTAGAAATACCGAGCTCTTGTTACGGACTCTAGGGATCTAACTAGGGTTTAGTTTTTTTCTTCTTCTTTTTTTGCGGGGCCTAACTAGGCTTTAGTCATTCACAGAAGAAAAAAAACCTAGGGTTTAGTCTGGACGTGGCAGATCAGGACGTCCAATAAATAACGTCCCTCTGTTCCTCGGAGAAAATCCCGTGAGGAAGAGATCGATCAAGCCCGCCGCCTTCAGCTGAAGATAGAAGACGCCCGAAGAAAGGTCCACCCTCTGCTTCGTCTCGTCGGTATGGCTATGGCATCATCATCCCCACCCCCTTCAATTCAATCTGCTACGATTTGCTGCTTGTATTCTTCTCCTGCCCTTGTCTTCGTCCCCGTGTGTTGTGTTACCCGTTTCTGCTCGGTAAAGATCGCCCGACTCGCCTCGACCTGCCTGCGGTGAAGATCTCCCCGGACGACATCGGTTCCTTCACTCTCCCTGGTAATTAAGGACGCCCTCGCGTTCTCTCATCGATTCCTTTTCTTGATGCCAACGATCGGATCCGCCTTATTCAAGATTTCGCTGTGTCGATTTGATCGCAGGATCACGTCGTGATGAGTAACGCCGAGGAGGATAAGGTCGATGCCATGCCCATGCCGGACAGCAAGCGTATGAAGATCGTCGTCGTGCCCGGTCTCAGGGCGACGGTGGCGGAGGACAGCATGACGGAGGTGCTGCTGCGGCTCCCCGTCAAGTCCGTGGCCAGGTGCCGCGCCGTCTGCCGCTCCTGGGCCGCGCTGCTCTCCTCCGACGAGTTCTGCGCTCTCTACCGTGCGGTTGCCAGGTCGGCGTCGCCGGCGCCCAAGCTGCTGCACTTCTCCCCCACCGCGGGGTTCGACGCCACGGCGGCGTACGCGCGCCCGCTGTTGGCACCGTCGCCGGGCCCCGGGGAGGACGAGCCGCTGTTCACCCTCGACTACGCCCGCGGCAACCGCGTGGAGGTGCTCACGCCCGCGCCGTGCCACGGCCTCACCCTGCTGTACGACGCCATCGCGAGGGCCTACTACGTCTGCAACGCGGCCACGCGGGCCGTGGCGCGCCTGCCGCCCTCGGACGAGGCGGCGCCGGCGCACTGGCGCAGCTGCAGCACCGGGCTGGGATTTGACGCCCGGTCGCGGGTGCACAAGGTGGTGAGGCTGGTCAGAGGGACGTACCCGCCCCGCGGGCCGCAGCATGACACGATCAGGTGCGAGGTGTACACGCCTGGAGCGGGCGGCGGTGACCGCTGGAGGCCGCCCGCCTCCGGAGGGGTGCCCTTCGGGCTGCGCAGGGCCGCGGCCTCCGCCGTGGCCAACGCCGACGAGCAGAGGCTGACACCTGTGTTCGCCGGCGGGTACCTGCACTGGTTGATCGAGCCTCACAACGTCTTCAGCAGGCCGAGGTGCGCCATCGTGCTCTTCTCCGTCGCCGACGAGACCTTCGGATGCGTCCGGGAGCCTTGCTTCCCGCCACCAGATGTTCGTCCGAATCACCACCTCCCGTTTCCCGGAGGTATCGTCGCCATGCCCCGTCCCGAGGCGCCGGCGGGGCACCTGGCGGCGATGGACGACCGGCTGTGCCTGGTCCGGGACCTCCGCGGCGACCCTTACAACAGCGCTCTCGAGATCTGGCGGCTGCTGGACTACACCTCCGGCGAGTGGTCCCTGGACCACTGGATCGACCTGTCATCGCACCCCGCGAGGAGAGAGCTACGCGATCCGCAGACCGTGAGAGTCATCGGCTCCGTCGGCAATGGCGGCGGGCCCGGGGAGAAGAAGATGGTCATCACCGCCTGCAAGCACAAGGTGCTCGAGAAGTTCGAGAAGAAGGTGCTCACCTACGACCTCGGGTCCCAAGCTCTGGAGACCATGGAGACGAACACGTCGTGGAACGGATATGGCAAGCCACCTCCTTCAAGGTTCGGCATATTTGAAGAAGAGTGCATTGCGCCGGTGCACAAGACGGAGGAGGAGATGGCGCTGTCGTCTGCTCCGGCGAAGGCGGCGAGAGAGATCCTGCTCCGCCTCCCGGCGAAATCGGTGGTGCGGTACAAGGTGGTGTGCAAGCAGTGGCTCGGGCTGATCGAGAGCGAAAGCTTCTTCCAGGCGTACTCTGAATACAAGAACATGGGCAGAAGGCCCAAGCTCATGCTCGTCGGCAAGGGCGCCGGCGGGCAGTCGGCCTTCAGCTTCGCCCCCTTCGATCCATGGCTCGGAGCCGGAGAAGCTCCCGCGGCCGGCCATGGAGGCGCGTCGCTCGACGAGAAGGTGGTCTGCTCCAAGCCCTGCCACGGGATGAACCTGGTGAGCACGGCGACGCGCGACTACCTCTACAACCCGGCCACCGGCTTCCACAGATCCTACCCCAACACTAGAATCCCGAGGATGCACGAACAAGTCGCCGGCAGGAGCGTCGGCCTGACCTTCGACCCGCTGTCGCGGCAGCACGCGCTGGTGGAGATCGTGTACCGCGCCAGGGACTTCAGCTCCCGCCATTACTTCGCGGTGAGCGCGATGCTGCGGTGCGGCAACTACGGGCACCACTCCCGGGAGTACGTGCTGGCTCCGCCGCCCCTGCCGGTGGCGGACGACGCGCCGCCGGCTCGCGTCGGCGGGGCGCTGTACTGGATGAGCGATCCGCGGCTGGGCCGGAGCCGCGAGCGGGCCGTCGTCTCGTTCGACGTGGCCACCAGGGCGTTCGACGTCGTGCCCTGCCCTCCGCGCATCGCGGCGTGGAGCGGCATCGCCAGCCCTCGCCGCGCGTCCGTGGCGGAGCTCGGGGGAGCGCTGCACGCCGTCCTCGCGGACCCGGCGGCGAACAGCTTGGACATGTGGAGGCTGGAGCGCGGCGGCGGGTGGGGCAGGGCGTGGGTGATACGGCTGGACGGGGCGCCGCCGGGGTACGACCTCGGGACGAACGACGTGGTGCCGCTGGCCGTGGACCCGGACGATGGGAGGGTCCTGCTGAGCGCCGGGAGGAGGATCGGGCTGTATTATCCGGCCGAGCGGACGGTTCAGGATCTGCGCTCGCTGGAGGGGACGGAGGATGGAGCTGCGGCGATGGTTCCGATGGTGTACGAGGAGAGCTTGGCCTGCTATCCTTGCCGCCTGCCCAGAGCAAGACGGCTGTCGCAGAGCTGATACACACGTACGTCGTCAAGTTGTAGCAATTCCAGCATCATCATTTAGCTCGGTTATCTTTGTTAATCGTTTCTTATATCTTGCTCGATCGAATGTTAGCAAGTATACAACACCGGTTTTTTATGTGATCTTTCTTATGTTGTTCAAATCGTTATTGTGTTATATTGAGTTTTGCATTTTTGCATCAAAATCATGTGAGCTTTCAGGGGATGCAAAAGTGCAAAACTCAATATAACACAATAACGATTTGTAGGTCATAGTGCACGCCCGTCGCAAGGCGGGCATCGCGGTGTAACCACGATGTAATTTCATGCTACTTCTTCCTCTTAATTGAAAAGACATGCATCACTCCTGCATGTTCTTGAAAAAGTTACTTATAAAAAGGTTGTTGCCTTATTAGCATGTATTCGCGCCGTTTCTAAATAAAGTCTTTAGATTTCACTATGAACTACATACGGATGTATATAGACGTAGTTTAGAGTGTAAATTCATTCATTTTGCTTCGTATGTAGTATTTTGTGTAGAGTATTTAGGAACGGAGGGAGTAGATCAAATCATATTAAATAGATTGATTAGAATACAAAATGTTGTATTACCCTTAATCAACATCTTTAATCTGCATTGAAATCTCTAAACTTTTTTAGAGGGTGTTTGGAAGCAAAGTTATGTTTGTTTTTGTTACTATTATTATTTGTTTTGTGACACAACAGGCGAAAACTCAACTAATTGAAGGAAAAAAACAATACTGGAGCTTATAATGTCCATGACTACGAAACATCCAAATTCCATCGTCTATCACCTTGTTCCAATCTGCTAGGCAGCCAAATTGTACGGTGAACAAGGTGTTACCATTGATTCTTCTCCACTTTTATCATGAGAGGAGGGTTCCATGCAGATCGGACGTGTGTGAATGGCGTCGTCGGACTGAAGCTTTTCGACACATACACCCTAGCCAGGGGCCCCACTTCATTGGTGCAATTTGATCTGTCACCTCTTCCTCCCATATAAACTCATCATCCTCTTTCCCCTGCAAGTTGCGGCTACCAATCAGATGCTACATGATCTCCTTCTCCTTCCTCCTCAAACTCGTCTGCGATCCGCTCCATTTGGTCGCCATAGGCCTCGAAAACATAATTCGACAAAGGCAAGGAAGATGCACATGACACACCCCTGGACCGGCCCAAGTTGTCAAAGAGGAGGCAGGGTGGATACGGAGAGGAAAACTCAAAACAGCGACCGTCGGAGGAGGAGCAAAACCCTCGTTTTTTCACTAGGGAAAACATCTTGTACATCCGCATTTACCCTTTTTAAAAACAAGAGGAAATAACAATTCTTCCCTCATAAAGGTAGGAAGGGCGATTAGTTTTTTTAGGGCAATAAAGGGGATAGGTGAGCCAGTGGGCTTGCTCACAATTGGGCTATGGGCCAATTCCTACCTGGAGTTGCCGTCACCACGACATTCCCCTAAACAATAGGCCGGTCCTATTTGGTGCGTAGGTCGTTGGTTAGCGGCCAGGCGCTTACACTCCTGATCCCGCACGTACACTTTTTGGGCTGGCCCAACTAGTCCTTTCCAGTTTTGAGAAGGTTCTAGAATATTCCCAAACTATTTTTTTGTTTTGTCCTTTCAGGTTTTTTCTGTTTTTCATTTTGGTTATTTCCTTTCCTTTTTCATTCTGCGAACATTTTTCAATTCATGAAAAAGAATAGAAATCATGAACATTTTGTGTTTTTGCGAACATCTTTTTTATGAAATTGTGAACATTCTTTAAATTTGTGAACATTTTTCTAATCATGAACAATTTTCGAATTCACAAACATGTTTTTCGAAATTGTGAACATTTTTTGAAACTCATGAACAATTTATCAGTGAATATTTTTTTTGAAATTTAGAAACAATTTTCAAAATTCATGAATATTTTTATAAAAATGCAAGAGCATTTTCCGTAATGAATGGATATTTTTTGAATAAGAGAAATTTTTTGAAATGATGAACTTTTTCTGTAATTTACAATCATTTTTTGACTTTGAGAACATTTTTAAAAAATTCATGAACATTTTTTGAATTCACAAACTTTTTTGAATACATGAACATTTTAGGGGCAGAGGGAATTTCTGGTGGAGCGGTGGAATGCATTGAGATCGGAAAGAACACCAACAGCGAAAGCATTCTGCTGGGGGAGCAAATGGGATTAGAGACCCCAGTAGTCCTAGCTGTAAACGATGGATACTAGGTGTTGTGCGACTCGACCCATGCAGTGCTGTAGCTAACGCGTTAAGTATCCCGAACTTTTTTTATCCACGAACATTGCTATGATTTTTGAACATTGCTATAATTTGAAATTTTTCTGAAATTCCGAATTATTTTATTTTACAGATAATAAAAAAGAGAAGGCAAAAAAACGAAATGGAAAAAACAGGGCGTGCCCGGCCCGCGCATGGGCCAGCCTAAAAGGGAGCGCAGGGGAAGGAGGGCGCATGCTGGCTTAATGGCCACTGTAGGAGCCCTCTAAAAATACCCTGAAATTCCACTTAAGAAAGGGGGAAAAAAGGAGTATCCTGTAGATGCTAAGCTATGTCTTCCCCTAGAAAAACACATAATAATACCCCTAAAACACTAAAAAAAACTCAGAAGATATTTACCGGTGGTGTTGTTTCTTTGTAACTATCTGATGATCATGTTTAATTAGGACCTGCCATTACCAAACGGCGCAGCAGATGAAGCAGAACTGCAATCATATTCATCAAAAAAAGAAATCACAAGTACTCCCTCCGTCCGAAAATACTTGTCATCAAAATGAACAAAAGGAACGTATCTAGAACTAAAATACATCTAGATACATCATCTTTTATTCATTTTGATGACAAGTATTTCCGGACGGAGGGAGTACTCGTTTAAAGCTCAACTCGCATCGTGGTATGGAATGACCCAGCATGGCGGATGTTTCAGGCAAGACAGTTCAACAATTCAATTCCAGCAGATTTTCTACAAAGATTATCGACGCTCGAAGCATAGGAAACGTTGGGTACTGCCTGACTTCAGACCTTGTGATGTTCTAGTGTGTTTTCTGTACTTACATTACGAAACCCCGCGATACAACTGAGAATACAAGCTGATTCTGTGCGAGTGCATGAATCCCGATAACTCTTGAGTGTTGTGTGCAGAATGAGATGGAATCACTGGGACCAAGAAATGATCCCCTCTTCTAACCTCAGGCCCTTTTCATCTTCAGATTCCAAGCTCGGTCATGGCCTATTATTGATCCGAGAAAATGTGCCCGTCTCGGAGAAATAGGTGCTCTGGGTTCCACTTCCAAGATGGTTGCCGTGGGCATGTGGGTTTGACAGCTCTATTCCCTACAGGTGAAAGCAATGGTATATTAGAAACAAGGAGTGATTGATGACAAGGATCTTAGGTTGACCTTTAAAAATAACGAAAACTGACTGAAAAGGTAATATATAATATGACATCGAAGATGCTACAACCTACTGATTACCATCTATCTATCTATACACAAGGCACTAAATGTATAAAGGGCTAACAACAGCAAACCATCAAGTGCCTGGTTTACAAGAAAACGAATATGCAATGATGTACGGTAGCATAGGTAAAACTAACAACATAGCAAACTATATTGTCCATGGTGACTTCACAGAAGCAAAATCTAGCAACTTTGTACTATTGCAGCAAAAATAAAAGGTAAAATAAACCATGGTTGAACTGCCTGCTTAAATCCCCCAAACATGAGCAAGGCAACCAACAGCTAAGCAAATACAGTTCAAGATAGAAATAACATAGTGATCTAGAGAAGGCAGCACTGTAGCAGCCCTAGTCCCATGTTCCACAGCTGGATCAGCCAAATATCATGCATAACAAACCATGGAAAAATAAACTCACCTGAACTGGTGTAAAGGCCAAACTAGATGTCAGTCCAGATGTTGCACCGCCGCTACCATAACTCCTCTCCTTGAATCTGATATTAGAAAGTATATGAAATCAGAGAGAGATTTGCAGGTGCATGATATCATAAAAGAGGTCACAAATCGAATATAAACAACAATGTGAAGATACTGCAGCATAACGATTGCCTGCCAGGCTACTGCAACTGGTACATGGTGCAAATAATCTGTAACATAAAAATATGCGCGCAAAACCTAAATGTGCAGGGAAACATAGATATAAGGATGGTATAAAGCATAAAGCACTAAATATTAAGCTCTGGGAAGTGGGAATCAAGGTGGGTATAAACACAGTGAAGAGAAAGCTGTGCGAACCAGTTCTTGTTGACGTATGTCTTGATAGCTTAAAATTGAGGATCTAAGTTCCCAATGTTTGCACATTTTCCTCCAATAGTTTGAACCAACTTGTATTGAATTTAGAAACAGTCAGAAAGAACACAGTACACTACCAAGTTATACCATGTTTTGGGGAGTAAAAGGGCATAAAACCTCCATTGCGGAGCCAAGTAGTAGTCATGTGCTTTATGCTTTAACATCATATGGCAAGGAACAGAAAGGAAGAAAATAAAATACTTTGGGAAGAATTAAGAAGGCATACTTCTTTGCCACTTTAGCAGCAAGTTTGTTTTGCGCAGCTGAGACACGTAGTTTCCCACTTCCGGCCTGCCCAAGCATTCCATAACCTTCCCCCAAACCATCACCTGGTGATAACAAGATGTGATCATGTCAATATTAAGGTAAAGTGAAACTAAACTAACTAACAAAATGTCATTCCAGCAGCCCTGTCAAAACCAACTGACCTAATGAGCTCTCCTCTGGTATACCAAACTGCATTCGGTTTGCAAGCTTCATCATATCAGTCACCGCATATCTGCAGAACCAAGTTACCAAAATTAGACAAGATACCATACTGTTGATGTGATGAATCAAGTTTCAGCATGGAATGCAAATTAGCAACTAGTTCAAGGGAAAAATAGCAAGTAGTTCAATATGTTTATTTGCAAAAAAGTAAATTAGGTTGAGAAAAGGTTACCTTTCTTTCATTTTTCTAAGGCGGCGACCCCCTCTCTTCTTTTTTGGCTCGGAATCTGGAACAGGAAGTGGTTTTGGAAGCTTTGCAGGAGGTGGTTCTTGCCACTTCTCGATCTTCTTGCGAATTTCTTCTAACAAGTTGCGACCAGCTTTTCCAGTTGGATCACCTCTAGTTGAATCAATTCTTGCTGCTAGAGTTGCCTTTGCAGCTATGACCCTGCAAGCACGGGTCCTCAGGGCTGGAGGGGTGCTCTGAAATACTTCGGCTTGTTCAAGATAGCCAACACGAAACTGAGACGTGGCACTAGAAAATCCAGCAAGATTTTTCTTCTTTGCTCCAAGTAGCTGAACATTGCAAGCAGGCATTTTTGCAAGTGCTCCCAAACCACCAGCAATTCCCATCAATTTTGCAGCAACAGCACTGCCAACAATTGCAGATAGGTTTGGTGCGATGTAACCCATTTTACCCTCTACAAAATCAAGCACCTTCTTCTTTGCAGCATCAAGATTAAGGGCTCTGTCACATGCTTCAATGGTTTTTACCAAATTCTCCTGAGAAAGAGGCTTCCCACTAGTTGTCGATGCTGTCACAGAGACAACCATTATAACTGCAGAAGGTAAGAGCCCTTCCAGATCTACTAGTGTTATATCCACCTCATTTGCAATCTTCTTAACAACACGGGCATAATCAATCGGATGATGAACAAGGGATTCCAGTTCAGGAAACTTCAGCCTATACTTGTCACGGATGAAATTATGTATTATAATGAGCTCATTCTCAATATCTACTGATAAGGCATTGCAATCTACAATAAGCTGGTACTCTGGATCCTCCTCCAGGATGAACCCTTGATTAGACAAATATGTGTCTTTCTCAAGTGCTCCTTCAACTTTCTGCACACAAAAAAATGGAACTGTCTATTAATCTATTGTCATGCATGGGGTGAGTTGAAGATTTTTGCAGACTAAGGCTAAAATACAGACGAACAGTGCCGCATGCCCTATGTGGACTCAAAATGAATAGACCATATTTTCCACATGAACCATTTGTGACATTGAGCATGAACTGAGGATTGGTCGGTTTGCTAGCAGCACGAGTGTGCATGCTGCGTTGCTGCTGACCTGCATTTGAGGCCTAGCCTCTGCAGGTGAATCAGGCCAGCTTACTACATTAAAAAAGTTCCCGAGGGACTAGTCTCCGGTTGGTCTTTTTGTTTATTATTGTACACTAAACAAACTAAATACTCCATTTGCACCCTAAGAACATCTAAAGTACTCCCTCCGTCCGAAAATACTTGTCTTAGAAATGGTTGAAAATGGATGTATCTATAACTAAAATAAGTCTAGATACAACCATTTCTAGGACAAGTATTTCCGGACAGAGGGAGTAATATTCAGGAGTCAGACATGAAAAGACCAATCAATTGAGTGTGTCTCCGAAATCCATAGAATATGTGTTATTTAAGATTTCGTTTCAAACTAGTAAACACTGTTCTGGTGGAAAACATTGTGCAGCATCCTATAACAGAGTAATTACCCTAACCACACAAATAAGGTTTTACGTTTTGCAAGATATAAACATAGAGTGGAGATTTACGAGTTTGATCACATACTTGCATTATGTCAGAATAACGTTGTGTCTTCTGCAGTTTTGAGACGCTGTCAAGATCATCATAATTAAGAGACTCAAGGTCAGGCATATCATCGTCACCATCCTCATCCATACCCACTGCCTCAGCGTTGTCTTCTTCCTGAAAAGTTTTACAATAGATTAAGGAACTGCCTACAAATATATCCTTATAAAACATGGTTACGCAGTAGACACAGAAATCAACTCACAGGGTAGGCTTCATTGTCTGAAAGTTCGTCAAGATCGGCCAAGAAAGAATCAGCAAGGCTTGCCTGTGAAGTGGCACCATTTAGAAACATGACACGAGACCAATGCCAAACATAAATTGCAAATTTATAAGATTGCCTAACTGCTTAACAGGAGGTGAACTGAACTCACCATTATCTCGTCCCAAGTCTTCCCCTCAGCAGGCTAGACCTATAAGAGAAGTTGTTGAAGAGGACGATCAGCTCAATCACAACAAATATGTAGTGCTCAGATAGGGGCTCCCAAAAAGGCAAAAACTACAGATAGGGTGTGGGGTATACTGCTAATAAAATACTAATGTACAGACAAACATGGATTAATCTAAACCTTATGAGCAAAATTCTGTTAGCAGTTACTATTATACAACAAGCCTGTTCCAAACTCCAAACTGCTGGTATGTTTTTGTTCGTGGTGGTGAAATTTAAGATAACTAGACACTTTGATTTGGTCATCAATTGATTGGGTCAGTGGCACAAACGTTGAGCCCTTAACGGACAACTCTCAAAACTGTGGGCGGATCTTACAGAATAACCCTAGAACTAATGAAACCCTAAAATTATCAAGCCGAAATCCACCAATTATTGGCCGCGGCAATGGTGAGACCAGCATCGACAAACCCTAGGGGAAAAGGAGGGAGGAGGAGGGGGGAGGGGGAAGAGATCCTTACCGGAATACCGGTTGCGCTGGAGAAGGGGGCCCGTGGGGGAAGCTCGTCGGCGGCGGTAGGTATTGAGGCGGCGCCGACGGCGTGAGAAAGTGGAGGCGGCGGTAGGGACTGACGCGGCGCTGACGGCGTGAGAAGGCTGAGGCGGCGGTAGGGGCCCGTGGGAGAAGCTATGGAGGAAGGGGCCGCCGGGGGCGAGGTCGGGAGATATACGCGAGGGGAGGGGGCGTGTTGTTTTTTCTTTTTGACAGACAAGAAGGAGGCGTGTTTTTCTTTTAACATCAGTACAGACATACCTGGCCAAATGGGGCGGCCCGGCCCGGCCCATCGTAATCATGCCTGGCCCGGCACGGCCCGCCAGGGCACGATTACCTGGCCAAACGAGCTGGCACGGCACGGCCCGGCCCATTGTAATCGTGCCTGGCACGGCATGGCCCGACCCATCGTAATCGTGCCTAGCCCGGCACGGGCCGGCACGTTGGCCCGTTTAGCACGGTGGGCCGCATATTTTCAGCCTGTTATTTGACGCACTGAGAGTTTTTTAGCCTATTTTACATGTTGGGCCACATATAGATGTATAAAAAAATAAAAAAGCGTGTCGGGCCGCGTGCGTGCCGGCCGCATGCCCGACCTCGAGGCGAGCACGCCCAGCCGTCTTGAGTGTCGGCCCAAATTTATTTAGCCGTGCGTGTTCGCCCAAGGCGGGCCATGCCGGCGTGCTCATGGGCCGGCCCGAAAAAACGGCCCATTTGGCCAGCTATAAGTACAGACGCAAGCGCTCATATACACATGCATACACTCACAGGAGGCGTGTTATTTTGAACGGGTGCTTTAGAGCATCTCTAAAGATCCGGCAAAAAGACCCTAAACTGTAAACGAGAAATCTAACCACCAGTCGGCTGGTGGTTTGCAACAGGCGCGTACGAAGCGATGGTCGTTCGATCAGCATCCAACGCCCCGCGTCGTCCCTGTTGCGCGCAGCGCGCGTGGCGCTAGCCGTTACATCTTTTATCCATCGTTGACATGTGGGTCCCTCCGAAACCGCCCTTCTCGCCCAATGCGCACGATCCCCACTCGCCCCCTCTCCCTCTTCGCCCGCATTATTTCTTCCTCCTCTGCTGCTGCGATTCCCATTCGAATCTCCTCTCGCTCCCCCTCCCCCTCGTCCGCGATGGTTCCTGGTGGTGGCGCGTTTCGGTTCGCGGCGGACGGTGTCTGAATCTGCGGTGAGGAACGCATTCCCCACCCCTGTTTCCTTCCTGTTTTGCTCTTTCGGCGGTCCGCCATTGATTTTAGGCTGCAAGGAGCCTTCGAATCCGGTGGTTTGTTGTTCCCATTAGGTTAGATTAAGGTCGGCTTCTAGTTTCTGAGTCGGCGTTGAGCAACAGATCCCCTTCCCCACCCACACACCCGCCCCGCTCAGATTTCTGTTGTTCGCCTTCATGCTTCGTCGTTGATTTTTGGTGCTCGGACCCTTCGATTCTGGCCGTTGTTGTTGCTATTAGGTTAGATTAGGTCGCCTTCTAATTCCAGTTGAATATGGTTCGGACATCTGGTTTAATTTGTGGTAAGCGTGGGTGTGGATGGGTCTTAGTGGTGGTAAGCGTGGTCGGTTCTAATAAGGATTTTGGTCTGGTGTTAGTGTTGTGGATGTGGATGTTTAGGACATCCAATAGTGTTTGGTGTTTATGGATTTCAAGTTGTGCATCAGTGGCTGAGGCTTTGAAAAGTAACCCTAAGTTTTGTCACATAATGTTGTTTTATGTTGGTTTGTTTGATGCGGTGTGTCTGTTGATTAGGCTTTGTGGTGCTCCAATTAGCATGTTTACAATGCTTGATTTTCTTGTGATGTCTTGTTCTGTTCAAATATCATGATGTTTATATTGAACTTGCCAATGACATTGCACTCAAATTACCAGATGCTGAAACACTGCTATGTATCGGTGTTGTCTTGTTATGGTTAAATTATCATGATGATGGTATTACACTTACCACCGTCATGTTACTGTAGTTACCAGTAGTTTTTCTAGTCTAACTACATGCAACACAATGCTCATTTCTCATTAATTTGTCTGGTTGGTTTATTAATGAACATGTGTGAATGCTATTTTTTATCACTGGTAATTTGGTTGTAACTTACCAATTGCATTGTGCCTCAATTTCAGTCACACATGCTTTTATATACCTGTGCCATCTGTTTTACTTTTTTTTAGCAGGTGTGATGAACCAAGTGCAGTTTGCTTGTTTCCTTTTATCAGCTGTATTATTGCTTTGTGCAAACACCAGTTTTATAAATGTTGCAGTTAATTGTGATATCAGTTTTTCAAAGTCATCTAATGGTTTCATTCGCTTTCCTTTTTTTCCTACGTGTCAGGGAGACAATGCCGAGGAAGCGCAAAGGAGATGGTGATGGAATCGATGAGGTTCCTTCGAAAAAGGCGAAACGCCCTCCTCCGCGGAAGAGAGCCTCACCCAGTTCGCTTCTTCTAGCATGCAAGGACATGAATGATGACAGGAAGGCTGCCATTGATGGTATGGATTTAACTAGCCTTCGGAATATCCAGTGTGACCATCTATTCAACAATCTTAGTGTGTGGCTTGCTGATCTCTACGAACCCAATTCGTGTGAGGTGGTCGTACCAGGCCGAGGCAGGCTTCCGGTCAATGAGGAATACGTGCATCGTGTTATGGGCGTGCCGCGTGGAGGGAAGGATGTCCCTTACAACCTCCCTACTGAAGCTGATATTGAGTTAGGGCTTGAGTTGTTTGGCGAGCTTGGATATGCCCCTAAAATGACTGATCTCGTTGATCTCATAAAGGGTTCTTAAAATTCTGATGATACTTTCAAGTGTATGTGGCTTCTGCTTGCGGGGAATACAGTCATTGCCTCGACCACCTCCAACAAAGTTAGCCCCCGATGGTATGCTGTGCTGGTAAGTTTTCTTGTAATTATGTCATTTTCTTTCTTGTGTGCCTGATAACTTTACTATATGTCAGTATGGTAACTTTTATATTTTTTTGTGGTGCATTCGGTGAACTTCAGTTTCTTTTTGTTTTTTAACTTGTAGCGTGACATTGATGGTATTAAAAATCTCAATTGGTCCAAATTTATTGTCGATGAACTACACAAGGCGCTCATTGAAACGCAAGCCTACCGGGGTTGCCTTCACTTCTACAATGTAAGTGGCGATGCTTTCCTCTTACCTTCTCTTTTGTCATTTGTCATTTCTTTGTCATTTTGTGTCTGATTTTGTTTGTGTTTACCATGACGCTTGTATTTTTCTTATCAGCTATTGTACATTCATGCGATTGATCTTTACGGACTTGGCATCGATTGCTCGATGGTCCTTTTCCCATCAATGTCGGACAAAGAAGTCGATGACTCTTGTCCTCAACAAGGATGTTCATCGACAAAATTTCTTTCGAAACTACCGTAATCAGTATCTATGTTTTTCAGTTCACAGACGCTTTGCAACTACATTTTCTTTTCATTGTTTTTGTTGTTACTTATCGTCATGTCGCTACATTTTTTCCAGTTGAAGCCTGAGTTTGGCATGAATTTCGTCTGCATTTGGTGGTCCGGAAGGTCTTGACAAGTTTATGCGTGTTCATACTGCCCCAAGCTGCAGTCAGGAGGTGAGCATGTAACCTAGTTTCTTGATTTTTTTTGCTATTTTATGTTCTTTCATTGGCTGATAACTTATTTGTTGCACTCAATGTGGTGACCCTCTCTTTGATGCCAACTTCACACTCTTTACTAATTTGTTTGTTTTCAATGTGTCATATCCTCTATAAAAGATAATAATTATGATGCAACCATGTAATAATTCTTAGTGCAATGCCTTGATAACTTTGTAGCATTCCTGTGATAACTTGATATCATGATAACTTTGGTTGCATTTATTATGATGATTCTTAGATAACTTAAGTTTTTTTTGCTGATATCTAACTGTGCTGTTTTAGCTTTCTCGTATATTGATCTTCATTTTCATGGTGACTGAATGTTTGCTAAATCATGAATACATTCATTTGTTTACTGCAACGACACCACACATTTGTTTTTGGTATTGTTCTTTTGTGTGTGCTTTTTTGTTAACTCACTTTTGTTGCATTTTGGTGATAACTTACTAGTTATTTCTATTTTTTTTTGCATTTTTATGTTGAACAGAAATTTGCCAAATCAACTCAGATAGTTGCTCGGTTCACGTCCGCCATGGATGGCATCCTAGGCAATCTTGTGCAATCATTCACCGCTTTAGATGATGAGGGCCACTCAGATGCATCTCGTCAGCTAGACGCTGGATTGAACGTTCTCTTCTCTGCCACCCGTACGAAGTCAAGGACTACGCGTTCATCGCAAGGCGCGCCGTAAAGCCCGGAAAGAATGTTGTCAAGAAGATTACGGTGATGACGAGTATCACGGAGGCAATGATTCTGATTCGACGCCGACCGATGATGATGACGATTTTAATTATATGGACTATCGAGTTGTTCGTCGTCGCCAGAAAGATCCTTTTGTTGCTTGAGCAAGTGGTACCGTGGATGTAGATATGGGCAGCGGTCCGGTGATGATGACACCACACATCTTGATGGTGCAACTGTCAAAGCTCATGATGGCACAGGACCAGATGTTGAAAACACTCCTGTCCGCCCTATCGATGATAACCTCAATGAGTCTCAGATCTTACTCACTGGCACATGTCATGCAGCATCCGTTGAATTAGGTGATGGAGGGCTTAGCCAGCAAGGTCTGACAGACACGCAAGCTAAGGCGGCCACTGAATCTTCTGTCAAGCGGTGCGGTACTCAGCTTCTGAAAATTTTGGCTTACCAGAGGCGCAAGAAACCGAGGCTACCATCACCTCTCCTGCTCTTCACCAACGTGCTATCACCCCCGTCCAACTTCACCAGTTGTGCCTCCCATCCCATCGCAAAGGCCGTCTTCACCAATTGCACTGTCAGCATCTGAGGTTCATTTAGCTGTGAAGAAAGTTGTGGTCCAAGAGCTTGGTATACGTGTGGCTGAAAAGGGAACCGGTGTCTCCGTCCCACTATCCACCGTGCGGAAGGAGGCCCCACGCAGGTGAATGGTTATTTCCATGGTCCTTTTTATCAATTATGTGCCTGAAACAACATTGTAAATACAGTTGTTTGAGTAAGGTAGTTTGGGTAATTTCATGCTGGTAATCAACTTGCTCATTTTTCCTTTGCAGGGCACCCGACAAACAATTTGTTGCTGCTAAGGATTTAGGGATTGCACCAGTGAAAAGGTATTCACATTCTTACTTTCGTTTATGTTCAGTAGTTATTTTGTTCTTGTTGTCTGATAACTTATTTTGATGAACATTGATAGCTCAACTTTGCCCCCCTGATAATTTAGAGTTACCAATCTTGATAGTTGTATGTGCTTGTAACATTTGGTTATTTTTTTCATTCAGTGCACCTATGAAACAAGTTGCTGCTGCTAAGGGTTCACCAAGTGTATCAGGAAAAAGGTATTCACATACCTTTCTAGTTTGCAGTTATTCAAAACTAATTGCTGGTTTTTTTATTCATATCATTTGATAACTTTATATTTCTAGTCCTTGATAAATCTGTAATTTTTTCCCTGGATGCTACTTATACCTGAAGTATGTGACATCTTTTTTTGATTGAAACATGTGGTAACTTAGGTTTAACAACATGTGTAATCTCACTACTACCCTTGTGTACCGATTTTTTCAGTCGTTCAAAAGATAAAACTGCTATGAAAAAGGTGAAATTCGCCAAGACCAGATCCTCTCCACAACTAAGGGCAACATTGTAACGCCCCGGATTCGATGCGCCAGGTGTCTGCCAGTTATCCGCCGTCGTTGCCATGTCATGTGCTTGCGTGTTGCACTTTACCATGTCATCATTTGCATTTCACATCATGTCATCATGTGCATTTCATTTTGCATACGTGTTCGTCTCATGCATCCGAGCATTTTCCCCGTTGTCCGTTTTGCAATCCGGCACTCCTATGTCTCCCGGCGCCCCCTTTTACCTCTTTTCATGTGCGGGTGTCAAACGTTCTCGGAATGCCCCGAGGTTTGTCAAGCGGCCTTGGTATAGCACCGGTAGACCGCCTGTCAAGTTTCGTGCCATTTGGAGGTCGTTTGGTACTCCAACGGTTAACCGGGTAACCGCAAAAGCCTCTTTTGTGTGCAGCCCAACACCCCTTCCAAAGTGGCCCAAAACCCACCAAACTCCCGTCCATGCTCTCGTTCGTTCGATCACGATCGCGTGGCCGAAAACCGCACCTCATTTGGACTCTCCTAGCTCCCTCTACCTATATATTGCCCTCCCCCTCCAAAAATTCGCGGATGAACCTACCCTAACCTTCCCCGCCGCCGCCGGACATTTCATCCCACGACGGCCGGACATGTCCATCCCCGCAGCCACGTCGCTCCGTCCAACCACACCCCGCCACGTCACCCTCGCCGCCGCCGCCAGCCTCTCCGCGCCGCCACTCTCGCCTCCTCTCTCCTCCAGCCAATGCCCTGCCTGTTCGGCCGGGCCAGCCCCGCCGCCTGACCATGACCGGGCCCGAGCGCCGCCATGGCCCGCTCCTCCGCCCGCCGTGCCTGCTGCCTTGCCGCCGGCTCGCCCGCTCCGCCGCCGCTCGATCGACACAGCGCCCGCGCCTGACGCCCGGCGTCGCGCGCGCTTCGCCGCCGCCGGATCCCAGCCGCCGCCTCCTCGTCTTGGCCTCGGCCGCGCCCAGCAGCTCCTCGCCGAGTTCGCGCCCCCGGCCTCCCGGCGGCGACCCCTCGCCCGGCCCCGCCTCGCGGCGAACCTCGTCGCTTGAGCCCGCCCCGCTCGATCCGATCCAGATCCGCCGTGTTTCGGTTTCGTGCGGTTGACCTTTCCCTCCAAATTCATCTAAGTCTCAGAATCTGCAGAGTTTTGTTGCATTTTCGTCATGCCTTAACTCATCATCGTTGCTCCGTTTTATGCGTCTAATATGTCAATATATTCGTCTCGATGAGTAGATCATTTCATCTCATTGCATCATTTTCATTTGAGCTCATATTGGTGCCCGAAATGCTGTTAGAAGAGTGCTATGTGATGTTAGTTTCTGATTCTTATCAGAACATGCACTTTTGTCATTTTTGCCATGATTGATGTGTGCATCCTATGAACTTGAGTCCTACATGTGTTTTGTAATATGCCATGCCATCTTTACAGGGGTGTATGCCATGTATTTTTGTGATCTATGTGGTGACTAGCACAAGCATGCAAAGTAGGCTTCTGATGTTGTTGTTTTCACTGCTTTTGTTGATATTTTTATGCCATGTTAACTTGATGCTTCCAAGAGTTCCATGCATATTTTGAGATACTTCAGTAAGGGTGTTTTGTTCTACATGTCTTGCTCTATCCATCCATGCCCTTGTTTGCAATTATGGAGTGCCGTAGATTGAGTCAATCGAGCTCTACTTTTGCTATAAAATGTTTCCTGGCAGATTGTTTACATGTTATTCAATTTTGCCAAGGTTGTTGTAGTTGATCCTTGTATGCTATGTTGTTGTTCTTGCCATGTATAGCTTCTATGCCATGTCTTCTTACTGTTGGTTGCCTTGCCATGCCATGTTTTGCTCTGTGATGAGTGGTTCAAGCTCACCAACATGCCTACTTGTTGTTGTTCCTGCCATGTTTAAATCTGTACTATAACTTGCCATGTTTACGTGGGTGCCATCATATTTTCTCGATCCTTTTGGCTCATGGTCACTAAAGGACTTTTGTTCTATGCAATTAGTAGATTCATGCCATGCCTTTGTTTGCCATGATAAGTTCCTGTAGCATGTTGTTTGATAGCTCTAAACATTGCAACCTCGATGTTATTTCCGCCAATGCCCTAAACTGTTATTATTTGCAATCTTGCCATGTCATTTTGAGCATGTTCTAGTTGTTTCTGAAGATAGCTCAGTGTTCATGTTTTGTAATGCTTTACCTGTACATCATGCCCATGCCTTTTGTTATTATGTTGGGGTGCTGTAGCATGTTGTTTTGATGCTTGCAATATGCCTACTTGCTGTTATGGACAGATTGTTGTCATATCTTGTATAGAGTGTATGTGTTGAACCGTTGCTCCGTTTTGAGTGTGCTCTATATGAAACTTGCTTGATTTTGCATGTAGTTTCATATTATCATGTTGCATCCTTGTTTTGAGGTGTTTGCTTGATGTTTGTATGCATTTTGCATCAATGCCATGCTTATCTTGTTTTGCTCATATCTTCTAGGCCGTAGCTCCGAATCTAATGAACTTTATATGTAACTTGACTAGAATTTCGTGTAGATCATCGTGGTGCATCCTAACTTGCTGTTTAAAAACTTGAACATAAGGTTTATTCAGATCTGGACCAATTTCGAAATTTGCATATGAGGACTTACCGGAATTGTTATATGTTGTTTCCGGCCTCATTTAAACTTGCTTTGATGTGTTGCTCTTGTTTGCATCATCTCTTGCCATGAGTAGCCTCATCCTAGCTTTGTCATGCATCATGCTTGTTTGTGCATCATGTCTTGTTCATGTGTGGTGTGTTTACTATGTTGTGTGCTTCTTCTTGTTAGTTCCTGCTTGCTATGCTCGTGAGGATTCGTTCGCTCACGCTTGGTTCGGCTTCATCCGTTCGTCTTCTTCATGGACTCGTTCTTCTTCCTTGCGGGATTTCAGGCAAGATGACCGCTACCCTGGATCTCACTACTATCATTGCTATGCTAGTTGCTTCGTTCTTTCGCTATGCTGCGTTACCTATCACTTCTGCTCAAGCCATCCCAAATTGCCATGAACCTCTAACACGTTGTCAACCTTCCTAGCAAACCGTTGTTTGGCTATGTTACCGCTTTGCTCAGCCCTCTTATAGCGTTGTTAGTTGCAGGTGAAGATGAAGTTTGTTCCTTGTTGAACATGGAGATGTTGTTCCTTGTTGGAACATGTTTACTTGTTGGGATATCACAATATATCTTATTTAATTAATGCATCTATATACTTGGTAAAGGGTGGAAGGCTCGGCCTTATGCCTGGTGTTTTGTTCCACTCTTGCCGCCCTAGTTTCCGTCATACCGGTATTATGTTCCCGGATTTTGCGTCCCTAACGCGGTCGGGTGATTTATGGGACCCCCTTGACAGTTCGCTTTGAATAAGACTTTTCCAGCAAGGCCCAACATTGGTTTTACCATTTGCCTCACCTACCCCTTTTTCCCTTGGGTTTCCGGAGCCCAAGGGTCATCTTTATTTTAGCCCCCCCCGGGCCAGTGCTTCTCTAAGTGCTAGCCTGAACCGAGTAGATCGGGGCCCCTCGTGGCAACTCGAGGTTTGGTTTTACTCGAGGATGTCTCATCCGGTGTTGCCTCGAGAACGAGATATGCGCAGCTCCTATCGGGATTGTCGGCGCACGGGCGGCTTTGCTGGTCTTGTTTTAATGTTTGTCGAAATGTCTTGTAGCCGGATTCCGAGATCGATCGGGTCTTCCGGGAGAAGGAATATCCTTCGTTGATCGCGAGAGCTTATCATGGGCTGTTGGGACACCCCTGCAGGGTTTGAACTTTCAAAGCCGTGCCGCGGTTATGTGGCAGATGGGAATTTGTTAATGTCCGGTTGTAGAAAACCGAAGTTGATCTTAATTAAAATACACCAACCGTGTGTGTAACCGTGAGTGTCTCTTTTCGGGTTGATCGAGAGGAGAACACGGTTTCTTGGGTTATGTCGACGTAAGTAGGTGTTCGTGATCACTTCTTGATCATTACTAGTTGACGACCGTTCCTTTGTTTCTCTTCTCGCTCTCATATGCGTATGTTAGCCACCATATATGCTTAGTCGCTGCTGCAACCTCACCACTTTACCCCTTCCTTCCCTTTAAGCTTTGCTAGTCTTGATACCCATGGTAATGGGATTGTTGAGTCCTCGTGGCTCACAGATTACTACACCACCATTGCAGTGTACAGGTTTGCGATGATCATGACGTGAGAGCGATGTTTGCTTGTCTTGGAGTTCTTCTTCCGCTTCTTCTTCGATCGGGGATAGGTTCGTGTAGGCAGCCTGGCTAGGTGGTGGATGTCGTTTGAGTTTCTGTTTATGTGTCATCCGTAGTCGGATGTTGCTTTTGTATATGATGTTGATGTATTCTTGTGGCATTTGTGCCTTATGTATGTATCCCCATCTATTATGTAATGTTGATGTAATGATATCCACCTTGCAAAAGCGTTTCAATATGCGGGTCTATCCTTGGTGGGACCTTCGAGTTCCTTTTGGATAGGGTTGCATATTGGGCGTGACAAGTTGGTATCAGAGCCTCGACCGACCCTAGGAGCCCCCTTGATTGATCGGTAGTTTGGCCGTTGTTGAGTCTAGAAGAAAACTATTTTCGGAGTCTAGTTATATCGGAGAGTAGGAATTCTTTTTACTCCTCAGCCCCTTCGTCGCTCTGGTGAGGAATCTTGATGTAGGTGTTTTGAACTACTCCTCTTCCTTTTCAAACTTTCTTTAGGATCACGCAGTTGGTTTTCCGTTCGTTGTTCCTCAGCTCTTTTCATCCGGTGCATTTCTCGTCAAGTTGACTCGTGCCTCTTCATCTTTGAGTTCAATCCTCAGTTCTTCCTCTGACGTCGTTGTTTTTTCGTTGTCCGAAGTTGTCCTTGTTTTTCCCACCGCCTCCCTTCTTCCTCTCGGAACCAGAGTCCGCTATTGAGTATCCTTCTACTCGTGTGAAGTTTTTGCTTTCTTTCCTCAATGTTTTCAACCGGAGTTTTCTCTTCAAGTTATTCGTCGATTTCCCCTTCCAAGTTACCTTTGTTTTCCCGCCCTCCCACCCTCTTCTTCCCGGAGCTTGAGTCTCTTAGAGCATTAATTTCATTCGTGTGGAGTCTTCCCCCAATTATTTCAACCGGTGAATTCTCGTCTCGTTCGTCATTCTTCATCTCTTTTCTTTTCCGGTGGACTCAATTCAAGTTTTTCGGGTTAATCATATTCTTTTCCTTCGAAGTGTTTTCCCTGCTCGTTCGCCTCTCGCCAGTTTATCCTTCCGGAGTGTTCAAGACATCTCAGGAGATTCGTCTGTGTTCCAATTAATTCGAGGTTGTCACCTCATTCAAGTCTTTCAATCGTTCCGGTGTATCATCTCTTCGATAATCCTTTTTCAACGGTGTTATCTCTTCAGTGGGCCCTAACCCACAGGTCTTTTCCCAGGATCTTACCTGACTCTTCTAATTTACCCGGAGTTATTCCTAATTCTTTTCAAGTGTGACGTAAGTATGAATTTCATCAGTCAGATGCCTTTTCAAGATCGATTTCAAACCATTTCATTGTTGACTCAACCTCTTTGCTTTCCATTCTCCCGGAGTATCTCAGAGATTTCGATGGTGTTTCTCGTCGTCTTTTGAAGACCGAAGGAGATTTCTCTTAAATCTTGTCCGTTCTCCCGAAGATTTGTGGTGCTAGCTCGATGTTATCCTATCAATTTGTTTCCAGTTGTGCAATTCTTTTCATCCATCCGGAGTATTTCAGGAGTTGTTTTCCGTCTCGATCATCCGGAGGTCACCATTTCGGAATATTTCTTCATTCCAAGTTTTCAGCTTCGTTCGTCTCAATATTCTTCCGGTGCTTCGTTCAAGTATTCTTCTATCAGATCATGATCTCTTTGTTCTTTTGCATCGAATCCCCTCTAGCTTATTGGTTCTTCTAATTCTTCCCAGTGATTCATTCTCTTTCATCAGTTATTTCGAATTCTTACGGTGGTTCGCTCAAGATTCTTTTCCTTGATTATCATTTTAATTCATTCGTTCTTTTCAATCCTACCGGTGGTTCATGAAGACCTTCTCAAGTTTGCGATATGTCACTTCTCCATTCTTTTTCAAGAAGAATAAGTAATATGCAAAATCCATTTCTTGTCATCAATTTAATTTGATGAAGGATAAGCATACAATAAATCTTATTCTTATTTCATCCAAGTGAGTAATCCCTTTCTTCAGAGTTTGTTCTTGATGAATAAATTCTAGTTCCAAGTGTTTTCATCTTTTCTTTTCCGGAGTTCAATTATTTCCGCGGCCATTTCGTCGGAATCCTCCATCTAATTCATCGCAGGCTCATCTTATTCTTTCTTCCTTCATTCTATCTCATCACCTTTTGTTACCGGAGTTCTTCACGGTGGTTCTTCATGATTTAATTCATTTCTTCAAGAGTTCATCAAGATTTTGTTGGCGGAGTTCAAGTATCTTTTCTTCTCGCGTCTCGAAGTGCTATTAAATCTCCGTATTCTTTTGAAGTGGAGTTTTGCATTTCTTCGTTCTTCTCAGCTATTTAATCTTTTTGGCTTGTGGTTGGCTATCACCTCATAATTTTGAGAGGTTATCCATAAGTCCACAACAATCTTATTCTTTCGTTGTTGATTTTCTCAACAACTCCATTCAATCCTTCCTTCTAAGTTCTTTTCATTCAAATTCTTCAACCCTTCCGGAGGCATTGTGTTGTTTATCTCGTCAAGTATCATTCCATCCTCTCTAGCTCATGTCCTATTCCTTCCTTGTTCAACCGGTGTGCTGCCTAAATCCTTTCAGTCTTATTCGTTTCTTTTCTCATTCTAACCACTCCGGTTAGAACGAGTGGTTTCATAGTCTATCATGTTTCCATGAGTTTTTGATTCTCGTCATTCTCGTCGTTCCTCTCTTCTTCTCGAGTGCTCTCGATTCGTTGCTCCTTCTCTTGAGTATTTGTTTCACCTCATCCCTTTTCTCTTCCGTCTCGGTCCTAAGATCTCGGGACGAGATCTCTTGTTAGTGGAGGAGTGTTGTAACGCCCCGGATTCGATGCGCCAGGTGTCTGCCAGTTATTCGCCGTCGTTGCCATGTCATGTGCTTGCGTGTTGCACTTTACCATGTCATCATTTGCATTTCACATCATGTCATCATGTGCATTTCATTTTGCATACGTGCTCGTCTCATGCATCCGAGCATTTTCCCCGTTGTCCGTTTTGCAATCCGGCACTCCTATGTCTCCCGGCGCCCCCTTTTACCTCTTTTCATGTGCGGGTGTCAAACATTCTCGGAATGCCCGAGGTTTGTCAAGCGGCCTTGGTATAGCACCGTAGACCGCTGTCAAGTTTCGTGCCATTTGGAGGTCGTTTATACTCCAACAGTTAACCGGGTAACCGCAAAAGCCTCTTTTGTGTGCAGCCCAACACCCCTTCCAAAGTGGCCCAAAACCCACCAAACTCCCCTCCATGCTCTCGGTCGTTCGATCACGATCGCGTGGCCGAAAACCGCACCTCATTTGGACTCTCCTAGCTCCCTCTACCTATATATTGCCCTCCCCCTCCAAAAATTCGCGGATGAACCTACCCTAACCTTCCCCGCCGCCGCCGGACATTTCATCCCGCGACGGCCGGACATGTCCATCCCCGCAGCCACGTCGCTCCGGCCAACCACACCCCGCCACGTCACCCTCGCCGCCGCCGCCAGCCACTCCCGCGCCGCCACCTCACCGCCTCCTCTCTCCTCCGGCATGCCTGGCCCGTTCGGCCGGGCCAGGCCGCTCGCCGCGACCGGGCCCGAGGCGCGCAGGCGCCGCCCTCTCCTCCGCCCGTGCCAGGTCCCCGCGCCGCTGCCCGCCCGGCTCGCCGCCGCCGGCCTGGCCGCCCGCGCCTCACGCCCGGCGGCGACCTCGCCCGCCGCCGCCGGACGCCCGCTGCCGCCGCCTCCTCGTCTTAGCCTCGGCCGCCTCGCCGGCATGGCCAGCCTCGCGGAGCCCGCGCCTACCCGCCTCCCGGCGCCGCCCCTCGCGGGCCCGCCTGGCCGGGCGAACCTCGTCGTTTGAGCCCGGCCCCGCCTCGATCCGATCCAGATCCGGCCATGCTTCGGTTTCCGTGCGGTTGACCTTCCCCCCCTCCAAATTCATCCAAGTCCCGTGAATCTGCAGTAGTTTTGTTGCATTTTCATCATGCCTTAACTCTGTCATCGTTGTTCGCTTTTATGCGTGTAATATGTCAATATATTCGTCTCGATGAGTAGATCATTTCATCTCATTGCATCATTTTCATTTGAGCTCATATTGGTGCCCGAAATGCTGTTAGAAGAGTGCTATGTGATGTTAGTTTCTGATTCTTATCAGAACATGCACTTTTGTCATTTTTGCCATGATTGATGTGTGCATCCTATGAACTTGAGTCCTACATGTGTTTTGTAATATGCCATGCCATCTTTACAGGGGTGTATGCCATGTATTTTTGTGATCTATGTGGTGACTAGCACAAGCATGCAAAGTAGGCTTCCTGATGTTGTTGTTTTCAGCCCTGTTTTGCTGATATTTTTATGCCATGTTAACTTGATGCTCCAAGAGTTCCATGCATATTTTGAGATACTTCAGTAAGGGTGTTTTGTTCTACATGTCTTGCTCTATCCATCCATGCCCTTGTTTGCAATTATGGAGTGCCATAGATTGAGTCAATCGAGCTCTACTTTCGCTATAAAATGTTTCCTGGCAGATTGTTTACATGTTATTCAATTTTGCCAAGGTTGTTGTAGTTGATCCTTGTATGCTATGTTGTTGTTCTTGCCATGTATAGCTTCTATGCCATGTCTTCTTACTGTTGGTTGCCTTGCCATGCCATGTTTTGCTCTGTGATGAGTGGTTCAAGCTCACCAACATGCCTACTTGTTGTTGTTCCTGCCATGTTTAAATCTGTAATATAACTTGCCATGTTTACGTGGGTGCCATCATATTTTCTGATCCTTTTTGGCTCATGGTCACTAAAGGACTTTTGTTCTATGCAATTAGTAGATTCATGCCATGCCTTTGTTTGCCATGATAAGTTCCTGTAGCATGTTGTTTGATAGCTCTAAACATTGCAACCTCGATGTTATTTCCGCCAATGCCCAAACTGTTATTATTTGCAATCTTGCCATGTCATTTTGAGCATGTTCTAGTTGTTTCAAGATAGCTCAGTGTTCATGTTTTGTAATGCTTTACCTGTACATCATGCCCATGCCTTTTGTTATTATGTTGGGGTGCTGTAGCATGTTGTTTTGATGCTTGCAATATGCCTACTTGCTGTTATGGACTGATTGTTGTCATATCTTGTATAGAGTGTATGTGTTGAACCGCTGTGCTGCTTTTGAGTGTGCTCTATATGAAACTTGATTGATTTTGCATGTAGTTTCATATTATCATGTTGCATCCTTGTTTTGAGGTGTTTGCTTGATGTTTGTATGCATTTTGCATCAATGCCATGCTTATCTTGTTTTGCTCATATCTTCTAGGCCGTAGCTCCGAATCTAATGAACTTTATATGTAACTTGAATAGAATTTCGTGTAGATCATCGTGGTGCATCCTAACTTGCTGTTTAACAACTTGAACATAAGGTTTATTCAGATCTGGACCAATTTCGAAATTTGCATATGAGGACTTACCGGAATTGTTATATGTTGTTTCCGGCCTCATTTAAACTTGCTTTGATGTGTTGCTCTTGTTTGCATCATATCTTGCCATGAGTAGCCTCATCCTAGCTTTGTCATGCATCATGCTTGTTTGTGCATCATGTCTTGTTCATGTGTGGTGTGTTTACTATGTTGTGTGCTTCTTCTTGTTAGTTCCGTTTGCTTGCTATGCTCGTGAGGATTCGTTCGCTCACGCTTGGTTCGGCTTCATCCGCTCGTCTTCTTCATGGACTCGTTCTTCTTCCTTGCGGGATTTCAGGCAAGATGACCGCTACCCTGGATCTCACTACTATCATTGCTATGCTAGTTGCTTCGTTCTTTCGCTATGCTGCGTTACCTATCACTTGCTGCTCAAGCCATCCCAAATTGCCATGAACCTCTAACCGTAGTCAACCTTCCTAGCAAACCGTTGTTTGGCTATGTTACCGCTTTGCTCAGCCCTCTTATAGCGTTGTTAGTTGCAGGTGAAGATGAAGTTTGTTCCTTGTTGAACATGGAGATGTTGTTCCTTGTTGGAACATGTTTACTTGTTGGGATATCACAATATATCTTATTTAATTAATGCATCTATATACTTGGTAAAGGGCGGAAGGCTCGGCCTTATGCCTGGTGTTTTGTTCCACTCTTGCCGCCCTAGTTTCCGTCATATCGGTATTATGTTCCCGGATTTTGCGCCCCTAACGCGGTCGGGTGATTTATGGGACCCCTTGACAGTTCGCTTTGAATAAGACTTTTCCAAAGAAGGCCCAACATTGGTTTTACCATTTGCCTCACCTACCCCTTTTTCCCTTGGGTTTCGGAGCCCAAGGGTCATCTTTATTTTAGCCCCGGGCGGTGCTTCTCTAAGTGCTAGCCTCGAACCGAGTAGATCATGGGCCCCTCGTGGCAACTCGAGGTTTGGTTTTACTCGAGGATGTCTCATCCGTGTTGCCTCGAGAACGAGATATGCGCAGCTCCTATCGGGATTGTCGGCGCATGGGGCGGCTTTGCTGGTCTTGTTTTAATCTGTCGAAATGTCTTGTAGCCGGATTCCGAGACTGATCGGGTCTTCCGGGAGAAGGAATATCCTTCGTTGATCGCGAGAGCTTATCATGGGCTTGTTGGGACACCCTGCAGGGTTTGAACTTTCAAAGCCGTGTCGCGGTTATGTGGCAGATGGGAATTTGTTAATGTCCGGTTGTAGAAAACCCGAAGTTGATCTTAATTAAAATACACCAACCGTGTGTGTAACCGTGAGTGTCTCTTTTCGGGGTTGATCGAGAGGAGAACACGGTTTCTTGGGTTATGTCGACGTAAGTAGGTGTTCAGGATCACTTCTTGATCATTACTAGTTGACCGTGCCTTTGTTTCTCTTCGCGCCTCATATGCGTATGTTAGCCACCATATATGCTTAGTCGCTGCTGCAACCTCACCACTTTACCCCTTCCTTCCCTTTAAGCTTTGCTAGTCTTGATACCCATGGTAATGGGATTGTTGAGTCCTCGTGGCTCACAGATTACTACACCACCAGTTGCAGGTACAGGTTTGCGATGATCATGACGTGAGAGCGATGTTTGCTTGTCTTGGAGTTCTTCTTCTGCTTCTTCTTCGATCAGGGGATAGGTTCCAGGTAGGCAGCCTGGGCTAGCAGGGTGGATGTCGTTTGAGTTTCTGTTTATGTGTCATCCGTAGTCGGATGTTGCTTTTGTATATGATGTTGATGTATTCTTGTGGCATTTGTGCCTTATGTATGTATCCCCATCTATTATGTAATGTTGATGTAATGATATCCACCTTGCAAAAGCGTTTCAATATGCGGGTCTATCCTTGGTGGGACCTTCGAGTTCCTTTTGGATAGGGTTGCATATTGGGCGTGACAAGTTGGTATCAGAGCCTCGACCGGCCCTAGGAGCCCCCTTGATTGATCGGTAGTTTGGCCGTTGTTGAGTCTAGAAGAAAACTATTTTCGGAGTCTAGTTATATCGGAGAGTAGGAATTCTTTTTACTCCTCAGCCCCTTCGTCGCTCTGGTGAGGAATCTTGATGTAGGTGTTTTGAACTACTCCTCTTCCTTTTCAAACTTTCTTTAGGATCACGCAGTTGGTTTTCCGTTCGTTGTTCCTCAGCTCTTTTCATCCGGTGCATTTCTCGTCAAGTTGACTCGTGCCTCTTCATCTTTGAGTTCAATCCTCAGTTCTTCCTCTGACGTCGTTGTTTTTTCGTTGTCCGAAGTTGTCCTTGTTTTTCCCACCCGCCCTCCCTTCTTCCTCTCGGAACCAGAGTCCGCTATTGAGTATCCTTCTACTCGTGTGAAGTTTTTGCTTTCTTTCCTCAATGTTTTCAACCAGAGTTTTCTCTTCAAGTTATTCGTCGATTTCCCCTTCCAAGTTACCTTTGTTTTCCCGCCCTCCCACCCTCTTCTTCCCGGAGCTTGAGTCTCTTAGAGCATTAATTTCATTCGTGTGGAGTCTTCCCCAATTATTTCAACCGTGAATTCTCGCCTCGCTCGTCATTCTTCATCTCTTTTCTTTTCCGTGGACTCAATTCAAGTTTTTCGGTTAATCATATTCTTTTCCTTGAAGTGTTTTCCCCGCTCGTTCGCTCGCCAGCTTTATCCTTCCGGAGTGTTCAAGACATCTCAGAGATTCGTCTGTTCCAATTAATTCGAGGTTGTCACCTCATTCAAGTCTTTCAATCGTTCCGGTGTATCATCTCTTCGATAATCCTTTTTCAACGGTGTTATCTCTTCAGTGGGCCCTAACCCACAGGTCTTTTCCCAGGATCTTACCTGACTCTTCTAATTTACCCGGAGTTATTCCTAATTCTTTTCAAGTGTGACGTAAGTATGAATTTCACCAGTCAGATGCCTTTTCAAGATCGATTTCAAACCATTTCATTGTTGACTCAACCTCTTTGCTTTCCATTCTCCCGGAGTATCTCAGAGATTTCGATGGTGTTTCTCGTCGTCTTTTGAAGACCGAAGGAGATTTCTCTTAAATCTTGTCCGTTCTCCCGAAGATTTGTCGTGCTAGCTCGATGTTATCCTATCAATTTGTTTCCAGTTGTGCAATTCTTTTCATCCATCCGGAGTATTTCAGGAGTTGTTTTCCGTCTCGATCATCCGGAGGTCACCATTTCGGAATATTTCTTCATTCCAAGTTTTCAGCTTCGTTCGTCTCAATATTCTTCCGGTGCTTCGTTCAAGTATTCTTCTATCAGATCATGATCTCTTTGTTCTTTTGCATCGAATCCCCTCTAGCTTATTGGTTCTTCTAATTCTTCCCAGTGATTCATTCTCTTTCATCAGTTATTTCGAATTCTTACGGTGGTTCGTTCAAGATTCTTTTTCCTTGATTATCATTTTAATTCATTCGTTCTTTTCAATCCTACCGGTGGTTCATGAAGACCTTCTCAAGTTTGCGATATGTCACTTCTCCATTCTTTTTCAAGAAGAATAAGTAATATGCAAAATCCATTTCTTGTCATCAATTTAATTTGATGAAGGATAAGCATACAATAAATCTTATTCTTATTTCATCCAAGTGAGTAATCCCTTTCTTCAGAGTTTGTTCTTGATGAATAAATTCTAGTTCCAAGTGTTTTCATCTTTTCTTTTCCGGAGTTCAATTATTTCCGTGGCCATTTCGTCGGAATCCTCCATCTAATTCATCGCAGGCTCATCTTATTCTTTCTTCCTTCATTCTATCTCATCACCTTTTGTTACCGGAGTTCTTCACGGTGGTTCTTCATGATTTAATTCATTTCTTCAAGAGTTCATCAAGATTTTGTTGGCGGAGTTCAAGTATCTTTTCTTCTCGCGCCTCAAGTGCTATTAAATCTCCGTATTCTTTTGAAGTGGAGTTTTGCATTTCTTCGTTCTTCTCAGCTATTTAATCTTGGCTTGTGGTTGGCTATCACCTCATAATTTTGAGAGGTTATCCATAAGTCCACAACAATCTTATTCTTTCGTTGTTGATTTTCTCAACAACTCCATTCAATCCTTCCTTCTAAGTTCTTTTCATTCAAATTCTTCAACCCTTCCGGAGGCATTGTGTTGTTTATCTCATCAAGTATCATTCCATCCTCTCTAGCTCATGTCCTATTCCTTCCTTGTTCAACCGTGTGCTGCCTAAATCCTTTCAGTCTTATTCGTTTTTTTCTCATTCTAACCACTCGGTTAGAACGAGTGGTTTCATAGTCTATCATGTTTCCATGAGTTTTTGATTCTCATCATTCTCGCTGCTCCTCTCTTCTTCTCGAGTGCTCTCGATTCGCTGCTTCTTCTCTTGAGTATTTATTTCACCTCATCCCTTTTCTCTTCCGTCTCGGTCCTAAGATCTCGGACGAGATCTCTTGTTAGTGGAGGAGTGTTGTAACGCCCGGATTCGATCGCGCCTGTGTGTCCGCCATTATTCGCCGTCGTTGCCATGTCATGTGCTTGCGTGTTGCACTTTACCATGTCATCATTTGCATTTCACATCATGTCATCATGTGCATTTCATTTTGCATACGTGTTCGCCTCATGCATCCGAGCATTTTCCCGTTGTCCGCTTTTGCAATCCGCACTCCTATGTCTCCGGCGCCCCCTTTTACCTCTTTTCATGTGCGGGTGTCAAACGTTCTCGGAATGCCCCGAGGTTTGTCAAGCGGCCTTGGTATAGCACCGGTAGACCGCCTGTCAAGTTTCGTGCCATTTGGAGGTCGTTTGGTACTCCAACGGTTAACCGGCTAACCGCAAAAGCCTCTTTTGTGTGCAGCCCAACACCCCTTCCAAAGTGGCCCAAAACCCACCAAACTCCCTCCATGCTCTCGGTCGCTCGATCACGATCGCAAGGGCAAAACCGCACCTCATTTGGACTCTCCTAGCTCCCTCTACCTATATATTGCCTCCCCTCCAAAAATTCGCGGATGAACCTACCTAACCTCCCCCCGCCACGGACATTTCATCCATGACGGCCGGACATGTCCATCTCCGCAGCCACGCCGCTCCGGCCAACCACACCCGCCACGCCACCTCGCCGCGCGCCAGCCACTCCCGCCGCCACTCACCGCCTCCTCTCTCCTCCAGCCTGCTGCCCTGCCTGTTGCCCGGCCAGCCCGCCGATCAGGATCGGGCCCGAGCGCGCCATTGCCGCCTGCCTCCTCCGCCGCCCGTGCCAGCTGCCGCCGCCGCTGCCGCCCTGCTCCGCCGCCGCCGATCGCTGCCGCCAGCCACGCGGGACGCCGGCGCCGGCGACCCGCGCCCGCCGCCGGATCCTCGCGCCGCCTCGTCTTGGCCTCGGCCGCCGCCGCCAGCAGCCTCCTCGCCGAGGCAGCGGCCGGCCTCCCAGCGCTCCTGACGCCGGCCCCGCCTGCGCCCGGCGAACCTCGCTGCTTGAGCCCGCCCGCTCGATCCGATCCAGATCCGGCCGTGCTCCGGTTTCTGTGCGGTTGACCTTTCCCCCCCTCCAAATTCATCTAAGTCTCGTAATCTGCAGTAGTTTTGTTGCATTTTCGTCATGCCTTAACTCTGTCATCGTTGCTCCGTTTTGCGCGTGTAATATGTCAATATATTCGTCTCGATGAGTAGATCATTTCATCTCATTGCATCATTTTCATTTGAGCTCATATTGGTGCCCGAAATGCTGTTAGAAGAGTGCTATGTGATGTTAGTTTCTGATTCTTATCAGAACATGCACTTTTGTCATTTTTGCCATGATTGATGTGTGCATCCTATGAACTTGAGTCCTACATGTGTTTTGTAATATGCCATGCCATCTTTACAGGGGTGTATGCCATGTATTTTTGTGATCTATGTGGTGACTAGCACAAGCATGCAAAGTAGGCTTCCTGATGTTGTTGTTTTCAGCCCTGTTTTGCTGATATTTTTATGCCATGTTAACTTGATGCTTCCAAGAGTTCCATGCATATTTTGAGATACTTCAGTAAGGGTGTTTTGTTCTACATGTCTTGCTCTATCCATCCATGCCCTTGTTTGCAATTATGGAGTGCCATAGATTGAGTCAATCGAGCTCTACTTTTGCTATAAAATGTTTCCTGGCAGATTGTTTACATGTTATTCAATTTTGCCAAGGTTGTTGTAGTTGATCCTTGTATGCTATGTTGTTGTTCTTGCCATGTATAGCTTCTATGCCATGTCTTCTTACTGTTGGTTGCCTTGCCATGCCATGTTTTGCTCTGTGATGAGTGGTTCAAGCTCACCAACATGCCTACTTGTTGTTGTTCCTGCCATGTTTAAATCTGTAATATAACTTGCCATGTTTACGTGGGTGCCATCATATTTTCTGATCCTTTTTGGCTCATGGTCACTAAAGGACTTTTGTTCTATGCAATTAGTAGATTCATGCCATGCCTTTGTTTGCCATGATAAGTTCCTGTAGCATGTTGTTTGATAGCTCTAAACATTGCAACCTGATGTTATTTCTGCCAATGCCTGAAACTGTTATTATTTGCAATCTTGCCATGTCATTTTGAGCATGTTCTAGTTGTTTCTGAAGATAGCTCAGTGTTCATGTTTTGTAATGCTTTACCTGTACATCATGCCCATGCCTTTTGTTATTATGTTGGGGTGCTGTAGCATGTTGTTTTGATGCTTGCAATATGCCTACTTGCTGTTATGGACAGATTGTTGTCATATCTTGTATAGAGTGTATGTGTTGAACCGTTGCTCCGTTTTGAGTGTGCTCTATATGAAACTTGATTGATTTTGCATGTAGTTTCATATTATCATGTTGCATCCTTGTTTTGAGGTGTTTGCTTGATGTTTGTATGCATTTTGCATCAATGCCATGCTTATCTTGTTTTGCTCATATCTTCTAGGCCGTAGTCTCAATCTAATGAACTTTATATGTAACTTGAATAGAATTTCGTGTAGATCATCGTGGTGCATCCTAACTTGCTGTTTAACAACTTGAACATAAGGTTTATTCAGATCTGGACCAATTTCGAAATTTGCATATGAGGACTTACCGGAATTGTTATATGTTGTTTCCGGCCTCATTTAAACTTGCTTTGATGTGTTGCTCTTGTTTGCATCATATCTTGCCATGAGTAGCCTCATCCTAGCTTTGTCATGCATCATGCTTGTTTGTGCATCATGTCTTGTTCATGTGTGGTGTGTTTACTATGTTGTGTGCTTCTTCTTGTTAGTTCCTGCTTGCTATGCTCGTGAGGATTCGTTCGCTCACGCTTGGTTCGGCTTCATCCGTTCGTCTTCTTCATGGACTCGTTCTTCTTCCTTGCGGGATTTCAGGCAAGATGACCGCTACCCTGGATCTCACTACTATCATTGCTATGCTAGTTGCTTCGTTCTTTCGCTATGCTGCGTTACCTATCACTTGCTGCTCAAGCCATCCCAAATTGCCATGAACCTCTAACACGTTGTCAACCTTCCTAGCAAACCGTTGTTTGGCTATGTTACCGCTTTGCTCAGCCCCTCTTATAGCGTTGCTAGTTGCAGGTGAAGATGAAGTTTGTTCCTTGTTGGAACATGGAGATGTTGTTCCTTGTTGGAACATGTTTACTTGTTGGGATATCACAATATATCTTATTTAATTAATGCATCTATATACTTGGTAAAGGGCGGAAGGCTCGGCCTTATGCCTGGTGTTTTGTTCCACTCTTGCCGCCCTAGTTTCCGTCATACCGGTATTATGTTCCCGGATTTTGCGTCCCTAACGCGGTCGGGTGATTTATGGGACCCCTTGACAGTTCGCTTTGAATAAGACTTTTCCAAAGAAGGCCCAACATTGGTTTTACCATTTGCCTCACCTACCCTTTTTCCCTTGGGTTTCGGAGCCCAAGGGTCATCTTTATTTTAGCCCCCGGGCCGTGCTTTCTAAGTGCTAGCCTGAACCGAGTAGATCGGGGCCCCTCGTGGCAACTCGAGGTTTGGTTTTACTCGAGGATGTCTCATCCGTGTTGCCTCGAGAACGAGATATGCGCAGCTCCTATCGGGATTGTCGGCACGGGCGGCTTTGCTGGTCTTGTTTTAATGCTGTCGAAATGTCTTGTAGCCGGATTCCGAGATCGATCGGGTCTTCCCGGGAGAAGGAATATCCTTCGTTGATCGCGAGAGCTTATCATGGGTTGTTGGGACACCCTGCAGGGTTTGAACTTTCGAAAGCCGTGCCCGCGGTTATGTGGCGATGGGAATTTGTTAATGTCCGTTGTAGAAAACCCGAAGTTGATCTTAATTAAAATACACCAACCGTGTGTAACCGTGAGTGTCTCTTTTCGGGTTGATCGAGAGGAGAACACGGTTTCTTGGGTTATGTCCGACGTAAGTAGGTGTTCAGGATCACTTCTTGATCATTACTAGTTGACGACCGCCTTTGTTTCTCTTCTCGCCTCATATGCGTATGTTAGCCACCATATATGCTTAGTCGCTGCTGCAACCTCACCACTTTACCCCTTCCTTCCCTTTAAGCTTTGCTAGTCTTGATACCCATGGTAATGGGATTGTTGAGTCCTCGTGGCTCACAGATTACTACACCACCGATTGCAGTGTACAGGTTTGCGATGATCATGACGTGAGAGCGATGTTTGCTTGTCTTGGAGTTCTTCTTCCGCTTCTTCTTCTATCGGGATAGGTTCCGTGTAGGCAGCCTGGGCTAGCAGGTGGTGGATGTCGCTTGAGTTTCGTTTATGTGTCATCCGTAGTCGGATGTTGCTTTTGTATATGATGTTGATGTATTCTTGTGGCATTTGTGCCTTATGTATGTATCCCCATCTATTTTGTAATGTTGATGTAATGATATCCACCTTGTAAAAGCGTTTCAATATGCTGGTCTATCCTTGTGGGACCTTCGAGTTCCTTTTGGATAGGGTCGATATTGGCGTGATAAACATTGTCGCAGCATAACGCCATTGGAGACAATGAAGTTATCCATCTTGATGAATCTCCCACGGCGACATCTCTGCTGAAAAAGCAGCAGATCTAGCAAGGGCGATCCGATGTTGCTGCGCGACATCGGCCGGTGTTTCGATGACGCTGTTTCTCAGCTTTGCTGCAGCGGCAACTGTTACTGCTGTTGTTGAAGATATCGCCAGCGTGGCTGTGGCTATTTAATGTGAAAATGAAGTCGTCCCAAATAGAGTGCATGATGGAAGTGAAGGTATTTCTGTTTGCCATCACCTTTGTTTTTGTTTCTTGTATGTTATGATGTTTTATGTTGGCGATGTGTTGAATCTTTTTCCGCTTTAGCCGTTCGTGTCACTGAGAAAGTTGTGGGAGGTACCCGAGTCAATATGCCTATTGATACTGCTACAGCTGGAGGTCAAGAGAATGATGCCCATAATCATGTTGGCACAGGTTGGTAACTTAACTTTCTTATATTGGTAACTTGTCTGTTTAATCCATGATAACTCAAGTTAATGTTCTGGCACTAACAAATACAATGTCCTCTACATGTTTTCCTGATGCATTTTTTCCTTATTTGTGTGTTACTTGTGATGTTTGAAGCAGTAGCTGACCCTACGTTGGAGTCGAGCACCCCTGGAGCTGGAGAATACGATGGTAATTTTACGCCACCCAGCTGCTCTCTTGGGCTTGATGCCATCTTTGGTGCGAGTCCACAAGTGCCACCATCTACTGAAGCAACTCCAACGGCTCAAGCTGCACTAGCATTGGCTCAAGTACCACCTGCAGCACCACAAGCATTGGCGGCGGTGTCATCTGTTCAAGTACCATCTGCAGCACCAGAAGCACCTGTGGTGGCGCCATCTGCTCAAGTACCACCTGCATCACCAGAAGCACCTGCGGCGGCGCCATCGGCTCAAGTACCATCTGCAGCATCAGAAGCACCTCCGGCGGCGCCATCGGCTCAAGTACCACCTGCAGCACCAGCCATCGGCCTGTCGCCGTTCTAGGGCTCGATCTCCCGTTGATGCTGGCTCAAGGGCAAGGCAGTGGTGAAAGTTACTAAGGCGCAACTGTTGCTTGGGCTCCGCCACCCAACTCTGGTAAGTGAAGACCATGTGTCTTCGCTTTTATGCAGCGAGAGTGATGGATTGAGATATGTCAGTGTTCATCGTATTGTTTGTGCCTTGGTGTGCTCTTTTTATTTATGTGTTTGGAACTTGCTATCATTCCGTGTGTATGGATGAATGTAATACTACTTCTATGCTTTGTGTGATGTAAATGAACATCTGTGCTTTCAGTACCCGGAATATATATTTCTGTTGTGTCCGCTACAATATTTTGTATGATGCTAGCATAGACGATAACTCCATCCTCTTTCCCCGTAACTTTGTCGCTTTTGAAAGCCGATGTTATCCGTTATCGACTTTTAGTAAACGCGTGATACGTACATCTCCTATCATTGCCTATTTATTTTCCTTAATTTATTGTCATGCTTACAAAACAATACTGCACTGGTAGTAGCAGGTGTGTACTCTTATTCATCTGAACTTTTTTATTATTCCCTCATTTTTTAGTTACCCTGATAAGTCTATATGACACTATCTTGGTAACTCAAATGTTCAAATCCTGACAATTTATGAACCATTGACACCATAACTCCAGCCACATATGCATTCTTTACCAATTCTAGGCTATACAATTCTTTTTGGTCTTCTTTTTTACATGTTATGATGATTTGTTGATATCACAGCTGTTCCTCGTTATGCACCAGTGTTATCTAATTAATTCCTTAAAAGGCCCATACATGTGTGCTGGTAATCCACATTCACATTACCTGGTATCTTCTATATTGTGTTCCTGATAACTTTTTGTATCTTGTCTCAATTTTTAATACTTGTTTTTTTGCAACAATTTATCTTGTTTATCACTACTGTTCATGTCCTCATCGCTCTTTTTTATTTAAGTAACACCGGAAGCTGGTCGGGTGCAAGTGTATGATGTTGAGATTGACGATGATGAGGTTCTCATGTGGTGGGAAGAATTTGAGCATGACAATCCAGCATTAAAAGGGAAATCTAATGTTCAAATAGGTGATTTTTTTCCGCTCCATGAACATTGCAACCCTTGCTCAAACCCATTTCTTTGTTTTTCAACTATGGACCACCACTTGATAATCAAAACATGTGGCAGTTGATAAGTTTTGACCCATCACTTGATAATTCTTTCTCCCATCTGCTGATAACTCATGTTTTTCATTGTTTTTTTTTTGACTTTTTGTTTTAGTCATGTGCTTGTTACATTATACATCTTAGTTATGTTTTTTCTGTTTTTACCAGACAACCCTCAAAGTCCAACATTTGTTACACCAGAGTTACCACCTCGCACAGAGCATTTAGTACGCAGTTCAACCCCTAAATCCTTTATTCGGAAAGTTAGGGTCACCCACCCATCCAAATACCTGCTCCCGCCTTTTGCCACCCTCACACCGAGCGAGGAGGAAGAGTATGTTTACAATGAAGTTATCAAGCATACTACTGATTCTAACTCTAAGATTAAAGAGTATGTTTCCATCCTTTTTCTCATCTTTTTTAACATAAATCATTATTTGTGTGCCATTTTTTAAAATGTATTTTTAAATATATTTTTTGTATTTTGTAGTGTTAGGGTCATCGACATTGATGGTAGGTGGGTCACCCTCGGTGAGCTTGCCAATTGTGTGAAGGGAGTTGGGCAACTATCAACCAGCATTGCCGAGTTACATGTTCGCATTCTCCAGTATAAGGAAACGCCAAACAGGCTCATCTTCCCTTGGGTGCTATCTGTGTATCTGTTGATAGGAGACTTCAAATCCAAGTGTTTATTGAAGTATTTTCGACGGGACAAGTCTTACATTCTTAGTCACCAGGATCAGGTATGTTATGTTTGCTGGATCTGGTAACTTTACAATTAGTGTCTTGGTAACTTCCTGTTAATATCATGTAACTTCCTGTTATTTGCAGATATTGTTTGTTCTTCATGTCATGATAATCTGCTTCATGCACAATGGCAACTTGACCTTTCTGCACTGATAATTTCTTTTTTCTAGTTGCCTCCCATGTGAATTTCATGACCATTTGTTGTCTTGGTAATTTTGTTTCTTTTCCAACTCCTTCTATGCTTACTGCCTTTTAATTTTTGCAGCTGCTATTCCCTCGCTTTGCAAAAGTTGGGTCATGTCCGATGACGGGCATTGGTATGTGTTGTCACTAAATCTTAGGGCGAAGCGGTTTGAAGTTCTAGATTCATTGCGTGAACAAGATAGTCCTTCTCTTCTCGAGCATGCGACAAGATACATGAACGCTATAAAAAAGGCTTGGTTGATGAATTACTAGGACTCGCATAAGCAGATTCAGGACTATGAATTTGTGTACATTGATGTGTTGAAACAGGATAATGGGTTAGTTGTGGATTATTCACTCTCTTTTTAACATCCCACTATATGTTTCTCATCCATGTTTATTGCTCGGTCGCAAACTCCAATTAAACTGATTTTGTGTTGTTTTTTTCATCACAAATGTTTCAGCATTGATTGCGGATTTTTCGCCGCGCGCACTTTGAGGCGTGGGATGGCAAAAATGTTCCAGCCTTAACTCATGAACAAATTCCAGCTCTCCGGAAAATTATGACATTGAGGTGGTTAGATCATTATCAAAACAAATGCAAACAGTATGCGTTATCATCTGTTCGGCAGCGGGTGATGAGGTGATATTTTTTACGACAAAGGTGATAACTTCTACCAAACTGTGATGATAACTTTTTATATGAATCTGTCATGACAATGCCATGGAGCAAAGTGTTGACATGCCGTTTTACTATAGTATACATAGTCCAAAGTCACTGGCTATATGATAAATTCACTACTGTGATTATAATTTGTTCATAAGCAATTTTTAGAAGTGCAAACAGGCCTAATTTTTTGTTCATAAGTAATATGATGCACTGCTGATAGCCTTCAAAAAATGTAGATATAAAAATATTGGATTTACAAATCAATGTCAATTCCATCATACATTGCTGGTAACTGGCATAATAGTGTACTGATAGCTTGGTTAAGATATAAAAAATTTGGATTTACAAATCCATGTCAATCCCATCAAACATTTGCTGGTAACCGGCATAATAGGGTACTGGTAGCTTGCTTAAATTATAGTTATACACTTTTTGCATTACAAAGCCATGATAAATCCATGATACAATGCTGATAACTGGAATGTTATGGGGCTTGTAGCTTGCACATTATGGTCCATGAAAAAAATGTAGCCACCATCTTCCATTTTAATAGCACCTTCTTCATTTATCTTGCTAGGGGAGATTTGCATTTGCGTTTGTCATGTTCCAGACTCCCGCACACACCACATTTCCTTTTTGGCTTGGGTTTTGCAATCTCAAAACCTGACTGCTTTCTTTTTTACTTTGGCCGCCCCTTCGTTGTAGTCTTGGGAGGGTCTAGTATCAACTTTGTGTTTGAGGATGGAGCTGCATCAGGATGTGGGGGCTGGATGACAAAAGCATGTTTGTTTTTGCTAGCATGTATCATCACCCGCACACTTTCTTGCTGTGTGGCAGGGTTACCCTGTCGCTGCACATTAGTAGCACTTTCTTGTTGTGTGGCGGGGTTCTCCTGTCGCTGCACATTAGTGGCACTTGTTTGCTGTGTGGCTGGGTTCTCCGGATGTCTTGCATCGGGGGCGTTTTGGTGCTGTGTGACGGGTTGTCTTCATTCATCCGCCCTACGTGTGTCGAGCAGGGATCCGCTGTACTTGAAACGATCCTTTTGCTTCTTCCTTTTCCTTTCTTGCTTTTTAAGTTGATTGTTCTTCGTGGTTTCAAGCTCCTCCTTGAAATTATACAGGTGTTTTCTTGCCAATCTGGTCCCGTCATCCGTTAGGCAAGCGCCTTTGGCCGATGCCTTAAATTCTTTAAGAATTGACGGTATCGCATGCCGCTTTTCCTCCTCCGCATCGACTTCTTAACGTCGGCTGTTCAAATCAGGTTGAATAAGATCCTCCTCCGATCCCAAGTCCACCTCTTTAGGATGTACTTTTCAGGTATCTCAGATACCCCAATTTGGTCCATAACTCGTAGTATGCGGCGCGCGCACAAGAGTCCGTCACGATCAAACTTGCAGCAACTACACGAGTATGTCTCTTCATCCATGTTTGCTTGCACATGGTAGTCCATGTCTCCATATTTTGGTATTATCCTCGCGACCGAGCTGACCTTGAAAGTACCATCATCCAATGCGCCGTGATCAGTATGCTGATTTCACCTTCATCTCCACGGAACTTGCAAAACAAGTTATGTGTGTACAGCCCCCGCACCTGCATCTCCAGCGGGTTCATCGAGTACATTTCAGTTTCTTTGTACACTGTTTCCAACTGCTCGTTTGACACGCTTAGCCATCACCTTATCCTCTGTATCGCAGTTGTAATCACAGCGATTCGACCAAAGTGAGTTGTTTGGGTTGACATACTTCTTGAGCACAGAGTTAAAACCCTCGCTTCTTGCCGTGGTCTGCAAGAACGAGAAAAATCATGCATATAGTATACCAGGACCCAACACTTCCTGTTCTGCCACAGCCATTGGAAATGCTCGTTGTCAGTCTGGCCATACGCTTCCATCATCACCCACCACTTGTGCTCATACTCCTCAACTGCATTCATAATATAAACATGGTAACATCAAGTATTGAAGGATGGTAACATCTGTTCAAACATATTTGGTAACTAGGAACACCACTGCTGTTGATAATTCTGTCACACACACATGGTTACTTTAGTTGAAGCATCATGGTAAGTACTTTGCACACATGATAAGTTTTTTTTTCCAAAGCGAATACCACTCTGTGTGTGTAGTACAAGCAACATTTTTAACTAGCAACACAAAGATACTGATATCAATCAACACTAGCTGGTGATTGAAAAGTTTTGTTGTAACTAGTGGGGTGAACAACTGAAATGTGTACATCAAACATGAACATGAGAGGGGTAGTACAGAAAGCAATTAATGTAGGTAATTTTGTTATAATCCTATGGTAACTTGTTACCTTGTTAGATGGTAACTGTTGTTATCATGCATCTAAACCCATTTTCTATGTGCCCATTTTTCTGTGTTTTAAGTTAGTGAGGGGTGGGAAGTAAAATACCAGTCAAGCTGTTGTCAACATAATCCTTGAATGCATTGTTTAGTGGGTCATTGTCAGCCATCAGCTTCCCAAGCTTCTCTTGTGCTTTTTTCATTATATGCCAGCGGCAATTCCTGTGTACTATCCCGATGAACACCTCATCAATAGCACTCCTCATTGCAAAATCTTGATCTGTTATTATGTTCTTTGGCGCAATTCCACCCATTGCATGCAAGAATGCATTAAACAGCCACACAAAGTTACTAGATAGTTTGTTTCGAACAAACCCACAACCAAATTGGATTGACTGCCCATGGTTATTAATGCCAATGAAGGGTGCACAGGGCATTTTGTACATGTTTGTCATGTATGTTGTGTCAAATGAGATGACATCATTGTATCTAGCATATGCCCTGCGCGACGCACCATCTATCCAGAATAAATTTTCCACTTTGTCCTCATCATCAAGCTTTATTCTCCAATAGAAGTCTGGATCTTGTGCCTTCATATCTTGGAAGTACGAGATTGTGCTCCCCACATCAGCATGGCTGTACTCCATCTGGAATTTAGCTCGCTGGTTTGTGATGTCCTTTGTTGTGTATGGTGCATATTTAGGATTCCCGTAGAACCATTCCATTAGTTGCATCTATCTTGCTGTCTCTATGTTGCATCCGTGCAATATCTTCAAGAAGTCCTGCTCATCTTTTGGAATGTTCCTATGTGATGATAAGAACTTTGTCAAGGACGACTTTCTTATTAGAGGGTGGTTGTGGTCGTCGTTGAAGCGTTTGACTCTCCACCACGCATCCGTGTGGGTGATGTAAAGGTGGGCCGGACATCCCGACCTCACAACCTTCCCTCTTTTCCTCTTCTTCACGATGCCTTTTGGGTCCTGCACATCCTCTGTCTCCTCCTTGTTTGTTTTTGGCTTGCCGTATTTCCCACAAACCAAGAGGACTCTCCTTACAGTATTGTCTTTAATTGTTTTTCTGTATTCCAGTCTCATTCCAAACCCATGTCTCTGTGCATATTGCCTGTAGTGTTCATAAGCTTCCTCAAAAGTATCAAACTTCATCGTTTCATCAGGAGGTTTTGCTGTGGAGTATGCCTCGGTATTTTTGTCTCCCTATTCAGCATTCTCTCCACCTGGTTCTGGACTCGCTGGCTCGCTGACTGAATGATCAAAGAAGCTTTCTCTCCCCCCTATGCTGCTAGTAGTCGGTTCTTTGCTTGTCTCTCGAACCATCGGGTTGCTTCTAGATGTAGCACCTGTAATGTTTTTGAAAGTTGTTATTTTGTGTTATATTTTATGCATGCCAAAACTAGTGGTAACTTGTACTCCAGTTGCTTGGTAAAGTTTGCATGCATTAAGATGTTTTTTGTAGCTGTAAAGTGAAAGCATGCAATTCCAATTGCACTACAGATTGCATGATAATTCGTATGCAGTAAGTGTGGTAATTGTACCTAAATTCATGGTAACCTGTGTGCATAAAGCTACGTGATTTGTGAACTGTTTCATGGTGAATGTGATAGTTGTAAATAACATAGGGTGGTAGTTGCAATTCAATTACGATGGTAACAAGTTTGTGTACAAAAATGTGGTAGCATGGTAAATGTTTTACCTTCATCTGTTTTGGCAGAACAAAAGCTTGCCGTGTGTGCATATTCACACTGTTGGTTTGTCCCCACACCACTCATCATGATATCCATATTACCCCCGTTGTAATGCGCCATTTTCTTGTGTTGCAGCACCTGCTAGCACATATGATTGCACCCATTAATTTTCCACAATTACAAGCAATTTTGATTATTTTTTCACAACAACTATATTTTTTCCTTTTACTACACTGATTACTTCTTTTTTATAACAGGTATCATTTTGGCAGTAACCAACATATGGGAGTATGACAGCGACAGTTTCTATCAACCTCATTTCATGAACATCATTTTTTATCAAAAAATTCTGGTGGCAACAATGTAAATCAACACATGGTATTCTTGTAGTGTTTTTAGCACCTTTGGTTCTGAGTTTTCCTGGTAATTTGTAATGAATTGGCATGATAACTTGTTCTGACATGGGTTTGTTCAATCTAAAAAGGAAGAAAAGGATCTTTTTTTATGTTGAATAAGTCTTAAAGGATGCTGATTACTCAATGCACACACTTTGGTAATCTATATTCAATCGAGATGTTGAATCACTTACCTCCTTTCTTTTTTGCCTGATTATGACGACATTGAGACGAACTGATGTAACCCCTGTGATGTTCTTGTGGTAAACCGGGGCCCTCCCTCAAATCCTTGTGTTTTGGTGGTGTATTTCGTGGTTTCCTTTTTTTGGTGGATCAGATCTAGGGCCAAGGTCGCCGGCGATGGAGGCGCGTCGGGGAGAGAGGAGAGAACTGATCGGGGCAGGTGGATGTTTCTTGCGATGGAGGTAAGAAACTAGGTTTTGGGTTGGTAAGTCACGTGCAGGAGGGAGGAGGTGGGCCAAAGGTGTTGTGTTAACTGTCTTGGGCCTCAATGCGTTGCGCGCGGTGGGCCTCGCGAGAGAAGGCTGGGTCGTGGGTGGCGCTGCCGAAGTGGGCCACGCGCGGGGAGGGACGCAGGTGTACGATCATGCGGATTTGTCGATAACCACCAGTCGACTGGTGGTTAGTCGCGTCCAACTGTAAAATAGTCGTCGTTTTACAGTATGAGATGCAAAAAAAATGTCCATACTAAATACCGTAAAACGTCCTCTATTTTACGGCTCATCCTAAAAGCCAGACCTCGTCCCGTAGATAACAAGGATTGGAGGCAGTTTTTGCACAGACTTGTAAAACAAAAAACGGTTGGCGGGACGAAAATTTCAGCGCCAACCGCTCCCGTTGCAGTCGGCGCCGTCACCTTCCGAGCTTCATTCCGGCCAAATAAAAGAGAAGCTATGGCCGAGATTGAGATGGAGATGGCTCGTAGCCTCCGATGGCCTTACCGAGTGCAGAGGCAAAACAGAGATACATCATCGTCTCTGGAGCTCGAAGCGGCCGACGCGGCAGGACATGAGGCCGATGCGGGGCAGGCCATGAGGGCGATGCGCCCGCGAGCAACATCTCGGGCACGAGCAGGCCATGAGTGATGCGGCCACGGGCTTGAGCAGCAGCTAGGGCGCGAGCATGACCCAATTACAATCTATATTTTATTTGTAGGGGGTTTAATGCTATTTTACCGATATCGATGACTATTTTTATCAGATATGTTTTGTCCAATATCTCGTGGTACTACAAATTCGGTTTAATGGAAACCGTATAATGTTTTTACGGGATGAATTTTTGCATTATCGGCTAGAGATGCTCTTAGCTGCTAAGTATTAGAGCATCTCTAGCAGATCATGGCTTGCTGGTTGCTACCTCTTGAGCTTGCGTTGGGTTTTCCCTTGAAGAGGAAAGGGTGATGCAACAAAGTAGAGTAAGTATTTCCCTCAGTTTTTAAGAACCAAGGTATCAATCCAGTAGGAGACAACGCGCAAGGCAGCGAATACCTGCACAAACAAACACCAACTTGTAGTCTTGCACCCAACACGACAAAAGGGGTTGTCAATCCCTTCATGGTTATTTGCAAAGTGAGATCTGATAGAGATGGATAAATGGTAAAGTAATACTTTGGGTATTTTTGGTTTATGAAACGAAAAGTAAAAGATTGCAAAGAAAGTAAATAGGAAACTAAAATTGTAGATCGGAAACTTATATGATGGAAAGTAGACCCGGGGGCCATAGGTTTCACTAGAGGCTTCTCTCAAAATAGAAATTATTACGGTGGGTGAACATATTACTACCGAGCAATTGATAGAAAAGCGCAAAGTTATGACGATATCTAAGGCAATGATCATGAATATAGGCATCACGTCCGTGTCAAGGAGACCGAAACGATTCTGCATCAACTACTATTACTCCACACATCGACCGGCTCCTGCCTGCATCTAGAGTATTAAGTTCATAAGAACATAGTAACACATTAAGTAAGATGATATAATGTAGCGGGATTAACTCAAGCAATATGATGAAAAACCCCATCTTGTTATCCTCGATGGCAACAATACAATACGTGTCGGTCCCCTTCTGCCACTAGGATGGAGCACCACAAGATTGAACCCAAAGCTAAGCACTTCTCCCATTGCAAGAAAAACCAATCTAGTTGGCTAAACCAAATCGATAGTTCGAAGAGACTTGCAAAGATATCAAATCATGCATATAAGAATTCAGAGGAGATTCAAATAATATTCATAGATAAGCTGATCATAAATCCACAATTCATCGGATCTCGGCAAACACACCGTAAAAGAGTATTACATCGAATAAATCTCCAAGAACATCGAGGAGAACAATGGTATTGAGAATCAAAGAGAGAGAAGAAGCCATCTAGCTACTAGCTATGGACCCGTAGGTCTGTGGTAAACTACTCACGCTTCATCGGAGAGGCAATGATGTTGATGTAGAAGCCCTCCGTGATCAAATCCCCCTCCGGCAGGATGCCAAAAAAGGCCCCTAGATGGGATCTCACGGGTACAGAAGGTTGCGGCGGTGGAAAAGTGGTTTCGTGGCTCCCCAGGAAGGTTTTGGGATATTTGAGAATATATAGGCGGAAGAAATAGGTCGGCGGAGTCACGAGGGGCCCACAAGGGTGGGGGCGCGCCTCCCGACCTTGTGGCCGCCTCGTGGCTTCCCTGACGTGCACTCCAAGCCCTCTGGATGTCTTCTGGTCCAAGAAAAATCATTACGGAAGTTTCATTCCGTTTGGACTCCGTTTGGTATTCCTTTTCTGCGAAACTCTAAAACAAGGAAAAAAATAGGAACTGTCACTAGGCTCTAGGTTAATAGGCTAGTCCCAAAAATCATGTAGAATAACATATTAATGCATACAAAACATCCAAAACAGATAATATAATATCATGGAACAATAAAAAATTATAGATACATTGGAGACGTATCAAGCATCCCCAAGCATTCCTGCTCGTCTCGAGTAGGTAAATGATAAAAATAGAATATTTGATGTGGAATGCTATCTAACATATTTATCCATGCAATTCTTTTTATTGTGGCATGAATGTTTAGATCCATATGATTCAAAACAAAAGTTTAATATTGACATAAAAACAATAATACTTCAAGCATACTAATAGAATAATTTTGTCTTCTCAAAATAACATGGCCAAAGAAATCTTATCCCTACAAAATCATATAGTCTGGCTATGCTCCATCTTCATCATACAAAATATTTAAATCATGCACAACCCGGATGACAAGCCAAGAAATTGTTTCATACTTTTGACGTTCCCAAACTTTTTCAACTTTCACGCAATACATGAGCGTGAGCCATGGAGATAGCACTATATGGGTGGAATAGAAGGTGGTTGTGGAGAAGACAAAACAAAGGAGATAGTCTCACATCAACTAGGCGTATCAACGGGCTATGGAGATGCTCATCAATAGATATCAATGTGATTGAGTAGGGATTGCCATGCAACGGATGCACTAGAGGTATAAGTTTATGAAATCTCAAAAACAAAACTAAGTGGGTGTGCATCCAACTTGCTCGCTCATGAAGACCTAGGGCAATTTGAGGAAGCCCATCATTGGAATATATAAGCCAAGTTCTATAATGAAAATTCACACTAGTATATGAAAGTGATATCATAGGAGACTCTCTATAACGAAGATCATGGTGCTACTTTGAAGCACAAGTGTGGTAAGAGGATAGTAACATTGTCCCTTATCTCTTTTCTCTATTTTTTATTTGGGCCTTCTCTCATTTTTTGGCCTCTTTTTTTTAGTCCGGAGTCTCATTCCGACTTGTGGGGGAATCATAGTCTCCATCATCCTTTCCTCACATGGGACAATGCTCTAATAATGAAGATCATCACACTTTTATTTACTTACAAATCAATACTTAGAACAAAATATGACTCTATATGAATGCCTCCGGCGGTGTACCGGGATGTGCAATAAATCAAGAGTGACATGTATGAAAAAATTATGAACGGTGGCTTTGCCACAAATACGATGTCAACTACATGATCATGCAAAACAATATGACAATAATGGAGCATGTCATATAAACGGAACGGTAGAAAGTTGCATGGCAATATATCTCGGAATGGCTATGGAAATGCCATAATAGGTAGGTATGGTGGCTGTTTTGAGGAAGGTATAAGGTGGGTGTATGGTACCGGCGAAAGTTGCGCGGTACTAGAGAGGCTAGCAATGGCGGAAAGGTGAGAGTGCGTATAATCCATGGACTCAACATTAGTAAAAAAGAACTCACATACTTATTGTAAAAATCTATTAGTCACTGAAACAAAGTACTGCACGCATGCTCCTAGGGGGATAGATTGGTAGGAAAAGACCATCGCTCGTCCCCGACCGCCACTCATAAGGAAGACAATCAATAAATATCGCATGCTCCGACTTCATCACATAATGGTTCACCATACGTGCATGCTACGAGACTCACAAACTTTAACACAAGTATTTCTCAAATTCACAACTACTCACAAGCATGACTCTAATATCACCATCGTAATATCTCAAAACAATCATAAGGAATCAAACTTCTCATAGTAATCAATGCACTTTATATGGTTGAGGTCACCCCCTGCTAATCACTTCCATATCTTGTTACTCTTGGGTGTTTGGGCACCCTAGATTGTTGAGGTCATCTCGGATCCACATTCCATTGTGGTGAAGCTTCGTAGTGTTGTTGGGAGCCTCCAATTCAGTTGTGGAGAGAGCCCCGACCTTGTTTGTAAAGGTCTGGTCGCTTCCTTCAAGGGCACCACTAGTGGATTCACGGCATCTCGCATTGTGTGAGGGCGTGAGGAGAATACGATGGCCATAGTAGCTTCTTGGGGAGCATTGTGCCTCCACACCGCTCCAATGGAGACATAATTCCTCTCAAAGGGAAGGAACTTCGATAACACATCCTCGTCTCCACCGTCTCCACTTGTGGTTATCTCTTACCTTTACATTGTGCAAGCTTTATGTGTGTTGTATCCTTTGCTTGCTTGTGTTGCTAGCATCATATAGGTTGTTCACCTAGTTGCATATATAGACAAACTATTTGTTGCTAACCCTAATTTGTTAAGAAAAGTTAAAAATTGGTAGTTTCCTATTCACCCCCCCTCTAGTCAACCATACTGATCCTTTCAATTACAATGAGAATGCTTACATAGCCAAACATAGAAAGAAAGGAACCTTATTAGAATAAAAAAAAATATTGTTTCTCATGTTGCTACTAATAACAGGGAAAAACTTTACCAAGTTTCTACTATTATTTCTAAGAATGAACCAGGCGATGTGGAGAAGCTTCCTTTTCAACCATTCTCTCCAAAATGCAGCTCAGAAAAATTATTTGGCACCACTCCTAAGGTGGCGAAAAAGAAGATATATAAAAAGAAGAGAAAGAAAGTGGAAGACGTATCATTTTCATAGAGTGTTGCTCCTATTATGGTTGTGCCTTATGAACATGAATCACAAACTATTATGAAAGATGATTTTGGTGAAATTATTTATGATATTGAAAATCTTTTTTCGTACCAACTTAGAAGAAGATGATAATAATGCATGCTATATAATTGGTGCTATCCATGCTACTACTAATGAGGGCGATCAATGATCAGCAGGGGTCACTGCCTTCTTCCATGGGCCCGGGTTTGCACACCTAACAAATTGGGTGGTCTCGGCATTCTGACCTTGAGATGGTTTGGGTGGGTGCTGCGCTGCAAATGGCCATGGATCTGATGGATGAAGATCATATGCCTTGGCATTGGTTTCCGAACAACATTGAGAAGGCGGTCGCTGCCATGTTCAATGCGTCATATGCTATTTCTCTTGGAGAAGGCGAATCAGATAGGTTTTGGATGGATAATTGGTTGCCAGACGGCCTTCAATTGCTGCCATGGCGCCTGCTTTGTTCCCCTTTGGCATAGACTCCGACTGCTCTGCCAGAGAGGCACTGAGCAATAGATCATGGATCAAGGATATTTCGGGAGGGTTGTTGGTGCAAGCCATTGTGCAATATTTGAAAGTCTGGGACATCGCACACGCCACAATGCTTCTGTCGGGTTGCCTCGATCGACCTGTTTGAAGACTCACCAAGGATGAGGGGGTTTCTGTAAATAGTGCCTATAAGATGTGATGTCTACTACGCAACCTTCTTCTTGTAGACGTTGTTGGGCCCCCAAGTGCAGAGGTTTGTAGGACAGTAGCAAATTTCCCTCAAGTGGATGACCTAAGGTTTATCAATACGTGGGAGGCGTAGGATGAAGATGGTCTCTCTCAAGCAACCCTGCAACCAAATAAAAAAGAGTCTCTTTGATACGTCACCAACGTATATATAACTTATGAAGTATTTATGCTATTATATTATTTGTTTTGGATGTTTATGGGCTTTACTAAACACTTTTATATTATTTTTGGGACTAAACTATTAACCGGAGGCCCAGCCCAAATTGATGTTTTCTTGCCTATTTCAGTGTTTTGAAGAAAAGGAATATCAAATGGAGTCCAAACGGAATGAAACCTTCGGGAGAGTTACTTTTGGAATGGAAGCAATCCAGGAGACTTTGAGTAGACGTCAGGGAAGCTTCGAGGAAGCCACGAGGCAGGAGGCGCGCCCTACCCCTGGTGCGCCCCACCCTCGTGGCCCCTCGTGGCTCCCCGACCGACTTCTTCGCTATATATATATATATATATATATATATATATATATATATATATATATATATATATATATATATATATATATTCCATATACCCTAAAACATCGGGAGCAGAATAGATCGGAGTTCCGCCGCAAGCTCTCAGAGCCACCAAAACCAATCGGGACCTGTTCAAGACTCACCGGAGGGGGGAACCTCACCGTGGCCATCTTCATCATCCTGGCGCCTCCATGACGAGGAGGGAGTAGTTCACCCCGGGCTGAGGGTATGTACCAGTAGCTATGTGTTTGATCTCTCTCTCGTGTTCTTGAGGTGGTACGATCTTGATGTATCGTGAGCTTTGCTATTATAGTTGGATCTTATGATGTTTCTCCCCCTCTACTCTCTTGTAATGGATTGAGTTTTCCCTTTGAAGTGGTCTTATCGGATTGAGTCTTTATGGATTTGAGAACACTTGATGTATGTCTTGCATGTGCTTATCTATGGTGACAATGGGATATCACGTGATTCACTTGATGTATGTTTTGGTGATCAACTTGCGAGTTCCGTAACCTCGTGAACTTATGCATAGGGGTTTGCGCACGTTTTCGTCTTGACTCTCCAGTAGAAACTTTGGGGCACTCTTTGAAGTTATGTGTGTTGGTTGAATAGATGAATATGAGATTGTGTGATGCATATCGTATAATCATATCCACGGATACTTGAGGTGACATTGGAGTATCTAGGTGACATTAGGGTTTTGGTTGATTTGTGTCTTAAGGTGTTATTCTAGTACGAACTCTATGATAGATTGATCCAAAAGAATAACTTTGAGGTGGTTTCGTACCCTACAATAATCTCTTTGTTTGTTCTCCGCTATTAGTGACTTTGGAGTGACTCTTTGTTGCATGTTGAGGGATAGTTATATGATCCAATTATGTTATTATTGTTGAGAGAACTTGCACTAGTGAAAGTATGAACCCTAGGCCTTGCTTCCTAGCATTACAATACTGTTTGTGCTCACTTTTATCATTAGTTACCTTGCTGTTTTTATAATTTCAGATTACAAAAACCTATATCTACCATCCATATTGCACTTGTATCACCATCTCTTCGCCGAACTAGTGCACCTATACAATTTACCATTATATTGGGTGTGTTGGGGACACAAGAGACTCTTTGTTATTTGGTTGCAGGGTTGTTTGAGAGAGACCATCTTCATCCTACACCTCCCACAGATTGATAAACCTTAGGTCATCCACTTGAGGGAAATTTGCTACTGTCCTACAAACCTCTGCACTTGGAGGCCCAACAACGTCTACAAGAAGAAGGTTGTGTAGTAGACATCAAGCAGTTTCTGGCGCCGTTGCCGGGGAGGTGAGTGCTTGAAGGTATATATTTAGATCTTGCAATCAAATCTTTTTGTTTCTTGTTTTATCACTAGTTTAATCTATAAAATAAAACTACAAAAAATGGAATTAAGGGTGCCTCATATGCTTCATCTTTTTAATGTCTTTCGTGAAAATGATGGGAAGCAAAATTGTGCTCAAGTACTAGAAGAAGAATTACATAGAATGCTTGGCATATAATATGTGAATGATGAGCATGATTGCAATGTTGTTAGTATGAATTCTTTGAATACCCATGATGCTAATGATATACAAAGCCACAAACTTGGGGATGCTATGTTTGATGAAGATGATATGTTTAGTCCCCCAAGTTTTGATGAGCAAATTTATTATGATGATAACATGCCTCCTATTTATGATGATTATATTGATGAAAGTGGGTTTGGAAGGTGTCAACTTTAGGAAGTAATGATCCCACTATTTTGGAGGATATTGAATATTATTGTGATAATTATGAAAGTGGATTTGGAGAGGTCATGACTTTATTTAGTGATGAATCCACTATTTCGGAAGAGGTTCCAATTGATTATGAGAACAAAGTTGCTATCTATGATGATTATTGTGATGACTTGTATGCTATTAAGAATAATGATAACCATGAAACTTGTCTTCATGATTTTAGTTTTCAATTGGATTATGCCTCACATGATAGTTATTTTGTTGAGTTTTCTCCCACTATTATTCATGAGAAGAAATTTGCTTATGTGGAGAGTAGTAAAATTTCTATGCAAGTAGATCATGAAAAGAATGCTTTATGTGCTGTTTATATGGTTTAATTCATTCATGATGCTACTGAAAATTATTATGAGAGAGGATCATATACTTCTACATATTGCAATAATATCAAGTTTCCTCTCCATGTGTTGAAAATCTTGAAGATTTGCTTGTTTTGCCTTCCTATGCTAGTTGATTATTGTTCCCATAAGTTGTTTGCTCACAAAGTACCTATGCATAGGAAGTGGGTTAGACTTAAATGTGCTAGTCATATTCTTCATGATGCTCTCTTTATGTTTCAATTCTTATCTTTTATGTGAGCATCATTGAAATCATCATGCCTAGTTAGGGGCGTTAAACGTTAGCGCTTGTTGGGAGGCAACCCAATCTTATTTTTGTTCCTTGATTTTTGCTCCTGTTTAGTAATAAATAATTCATCTAGCCTCTGGTTAGATGTGGTTTTATGTTTTAATTAGTGTTTGTGCCAAGTAGAACCTTTGGGAAGACTTGGGTGAAGTCTTTATGATCTTGCTGTAAAAAACAGAAACCTTAGCACTCACGAGATTAGATACAACTTTTTAATGGATAGTGATATTTAGTTGATTCTTTTTGAAGATGATTACTAGAAAAATTCCTCAGGTCTGCCAATTTATTTCAGAATTTTTTGAGTTACAGAAGTATTCGAATGATACAGATTACTACAGACTGTTCTGTTTTTGACAGATTCTGTTTTCTATGTGTTGTTTGTTTATTTTGATGAATCTATGAGTAGTATCGGAGGGTATGAACCATAGAGAAGTTATAATACAGTAGATATAACACAAATATGCATTTAGAATGAGTTCACAACAGTACCTAAGTGGTGGTTTTATTTCCTTATACTAACGGAGCTTACGAGTTTTCTGTTGAGTTTTGTGTTGTGAAGTTTTCAAGTTTTGGGTAAAGATTCGATGGACTATGGAATAAGGAGTGGCAAGAGCCTAATCTTGGGGATGCCCAAGGCACCCCAAGGCAATATTCAAGGACAACCAAGAGCAAGGATCGATATAGTTGACTAGAGGGGGGGTTGAATAGGCAACTAACAATTTTTAGCTTTTCTTTACCAATTTAAACTTTGCATCAAAGTAGGTTGTATAGATATACAACTAGGTGAGCAACCTATATGATGCAACAACAATAAGCACACAAGAAAGGAAGAGATATAACACAAATAAGCTTGCACAAGTAAAGGCGCGATATAACCAAGAGTGGAGCCGGTGAAGACGAGGATGTGTTACCGAAGTTCCTTCCCTTTGAGGGGAAGTACTTCTCCGTTGGAGCGGTGTGGAGGCACAATGCTCCCCAAGAAGCCACTAGGGCCATCAGATTCTCCTCACGCCTCACACAATGCGAGATGCCGTGATTCCACTATTGGTGCCCTTGGAGGCGGCGATCAACCTTTACAAACAAGGTTGGAGCAATCTCCACAACTTAATTGAGGCTCCCAACGACACCATGAAGCTTCACCACAATGGACTATGGCTCCACGGTGACCTCAACTGCCTAGGGTGCTCAAACACCCAAGAGTAACAAGATCCGCAAGGGATTAGTGGGGAATCAAATTCTCTTGGTGGAAGTGTAGATCGGGTTTTCAACCACTCCCGAGCAAATCAACAAGTTTGATTGGCTAGGAGTGAGCTCAGCTAAAATGGAGCTTGGAGCAACAATGGAGCTTGGGGTTGGAAGATGTGGTCAACTAGAGGAAGAAGACACCCCTTTTATAGTTGAGAACAAAATCAAACTGTTATCCACCTAACCAGCCCGCGACTTGCGGTACTACCGCCCCTGACAAGCGGTACTACCGCACGGCCATACGGTACTACCGCGAGAGACCGCGGTACTACCGCTGCAACAACAGGAACAAGAACAAGCCTGAAGCACAGAGGCTGAGAATGGTACTTCCACAGGCGCGGTACTACTTCTCCCCCTTGCGGTACAACCGCAAGGCAGGAATGGCCTAGCCTCGGAAGGGCGCGGATGAAATAAAATACATCCGTGCCTACTTCCGCTGAAAATCAGACGATGCAAAAATCCGACATGGTACTACAGCTGGAGGAGCGGTACTACCGCGTGGCAGCTGAGCCAGGCCGCGCATGGTACTACCGCGCACAAGGTGCGGTACTACCGCGGAGGCGCGGATGTAAAAAATTACATCCGCCCTTACTACCGCAATGCAGCGGCACTTGGCCTGGGGGCCATGGTACTACGGCTCCAGAGGAGCGGTACTACCGTGGGCTCCTGCGGTACTACCGCGCCAAGGTACGGTACTACCGGAGGTGCCTGCGGTACTACCGCAAGCCCAATATCAGCAACCAAGACATAATGCATAGAGGATAAACGGAGGATGCTCCAAAGCGCAGGGGAAAGCTGGAGACAAGGAAGAAAATGTGTATGTGATGATTCCACCCGAACCTTTTTGACGCGGACCCCCTCTTAATAGTACGGCTTTCCTACGACTCAAATCCACCAAAAAGGAAGGTAGAAAAATGCCGTCTTCAATAGTCTTCGAGGGGCACCAAACCGCCTTGTGCCTAGTGATGAAACGTCTGAGAAACTCAAGGCACGCGATTAGTCCGCAAAAGCATTATCATCAATCACCAAAACACCTTAGGTATAAATATGCCCTTACAATCTCCCCCTTTTTGTGGATTGATGACAATACGGGATTTGCACAAAGGAAAATAATGTGAGCAAACGCAAACCCCTCCTCTCTAAAATATAGACGGGCTCCCCCTAGATGTGTGCAATCTAGATGGGTGCTTTGGACTGCACGGCACACATACTAGGATCAACACTCCCCCTATATTTTATAGACAAGGCATATCTTGCAATAAGGCTGACACTAGACAAGATAGCAAGCACGAGCATAACATAAGTAGCACAATTATATCATAAGCTCACTAAGATAAGATAGAGTGCATATGTCTTACACCATATGAAGGATAAGTCTCACAAGCGCAAACCAAAGCAAACGAGGTTCAAACGAGAAGGCAAACAAACCAAACATGACACACGACTCGCAAGCAAATAGCAAATCCCTACACTCTCTCCCCCTTTGGCATCGAGACGCCAAAAAGGCAGAGAGGACACCTACACACAAGGGGTGGCTCAGGCAGAGAAATCGTCCCAACGCTCCTCATCAGACTCGGCGGCGGGGACGGTCTCCTCGATGTCCTCCTCAGAATCAGTCCACTTGAAGCCTTGCTTCGCCATCCATTCGGCCTCCGGGGTGATGTGCCTCTCTGACCCGCTAGATTTCTGCCTCACCAAAGACCTTCATAATCCTCTTGTCACGGCGGCGACTCTCCTTGGAAGCAACATGAGTCCTGTATTGCCCCTTTGCCTGCATGCAGAATAGAGTCTTCATCTTGTCCTTCAGCTTCTTGGCCCATGAGGGCTCAGAGGAGGAATAGGCATGTCCAGGAGGACGGTCCTCAGCTGCAATCTCCTCCTCAGATTCCTCTCCATCCACAGCCATCTTAGCAGCCGCTGCCTCAGCACGAGTGGTAGTGTTAGCCCACTGGGGCTTGATGCGAAGTTTGATGGGATCATGACGGATCCAAATCGGGGCCGAACTCATCCCGAGGGAAGCGCTGCTCCCAAGTCTTCGAGATCAGTAGAAACAGGTAAGGTCCATAGATGGGAACCTTACGGTTGAACACCGCAAAGCGAAGCTCGCACCACATGATGTGGGAAACATCCAAGGGCTGAGTCTGAGAGATCCGCGCCTCCTCACAGATCAGCAACATGTCCACAAGATAAGCATGCACCTTGTCCTTGTCCCCAATGCGTGGGAAGAGAGAGTTGCGGAATATCCGGTGCATGATGTCAAGGAAAGAGTTCAACACCCATGTCTTCTTACCACTTGGGAGGACCTTCTCAACCTAGTATAGCATGAGCTTGTTCTTGTTGGAAGACTCGGGGTTGGCATGAGGGCGAACACCAACGGGCGTGTTGAGCCCCTCATCAGGAACATTGAGCAACGCCATGAATTCCTGCCACGTAGCAGTCAGCTGACGTCCATTGGTCATCCAGGTCATCCTTCGATCCTCCTTAGTGTGTGATGCAATCATCAACAGAAAAATCGAAGGCACGAACAATTTGCCCAATCTTTCACAGCAGAATCTTGCAGCAAAAATAGGATCTCTTGTAGCTCCAACAAGTAACACCCTGGTTTCCCTAATCACTCCGTAGGTTGATGCTTATGTGTAACCTTGACGGAACAACTCCACGGCAAGCTTGTCTCACTAGAATCGCTAACAACAGAAAAACCTAGCGAGGTCTACAAGAATAGATGCAAACCAGGCCAAACAACACGAGCACCCTGATCAGAAGCGCGTGGACGATCGTAGACGACCAGCCGGAAATTTAGAAGCACAAGCTTCCAATCTTCAGGCCAAAGAACACAGAACGTGATCGATTCATCAACTCAATCTCAAGCAGAACTTGGTCGTCGGAACATGGCGATTTCCTAGGTCTCTTTTTCTCTTCCAAAAAAATAACTCCCTAATACATGGCGAGAGGGCCTTATTAATAGTGCACGCAGGCACAAAGCTGGGCCGACTTGGACTCCGAAAGTTGGCTAGACGTGGACTAGTAGTACACGTATGTAGTCTAAACTAATTGAAGGACCCTAATAAAAAAACACTTGAAAAGCTAATTAGACCAGGAAACTAGTAGTACGCGCACATACTAGTACTGGCCGTTACAGAAATAAAAGAGCACACAGTATTTGCATGAAACTGATTTCAATTCAACTTCAGTTGAATTTTGCCCACTGTTAAAAATTGGCATGGAGTTTTGAACGTCGGCTTCACTTCCTTTGCTGGTATGATATGAACTTTGTCGGTCGCATAAGTGTTACCTTGAATAATTGCATGTATACTTTTTGGCCGCCGCCTAGCTGGTACTACATATCTATCCTTCTGTGTTTGACCAGCCTTCAAAACGTCCGCTGCCATCATAACAGACACGGTCGCATCATCCTCCCTCCCTTGAAGGAAAACCGTCCTCGGTTTCAACCTATGCCTTGTAGTCTTTTTCTTAAAAACTTCGACGGTACATTTTATATCTTTTGCATCTTAAGGAAGAATAGCATAGAACTCACCCTTATGCATAAAAGTATACCGATTTGTTCGTCCATGATGAAGAGCATTCACATCGTGCTGCCATGGACGCCCAAAATAAGATGACAAACATGAAGTGGCATAACATCGCATTCCACTTTATCGACATAACCATCAACAGAAAAAGGCACCTTCACCCTATGTGTTACCATCACTTTGCCCACATCATTTATCCACTTCATATAGTATGGTTTTGGATGCTCCCATGTTGGCAACGAAAGAGAATCCACCACATCCTTGCTAATCATGTTGCTAGCACTGCCGCCATCAATTATCAGTTTGCAAACTTCTCCTTTGATGGTACATGCAGTTTGAAAAATACACCGCCGTTGTCCTTGTTCAAAAATGGTCGTGTCATCTCGCTAGACCTTATGTGCTAGCAAACTCTCCATATTAGGATCATCTTGAGGATAACATAGTATGGTATCACCATGACCTCTTTCAATTCCATCCTCTAACTTAGGCGTCTCATCTTCAGATTCTGAAATATATTTCGCATAAACAAGTAGAACCCTTCGTTGATTGGAACACTCATGCTTCATGTGTCCACGTCCTCCACACTTGTGGCAAATAATATTACGATGATGAGATGAAGACGCATTAGATGAAACATGAGAAACCTCCTTTGGCGCAGCCGCCACTTTGCTCTGTTCAATGCTTCCCAACTTATAAGAAGGAGTCGGTTTAGCACTAAACCCACCCTCAATAGGAGAAGAACCACGTCGCCCACTATTGTAAGTCGGACGATTCTCTGAAACTTGCTTCCGCAATACCCAACGTTCAGCACGCTCCGCTTGATGAAGTAACTCATGAATATCATTATATTGCATTAAATCAACACGGTCACGAATGTTTTCTTCCAACCCCTCAAAGAAACGTACCATGGTCGCCTCCGCAGACTCACGCACAGCCGTATAGATGATCAAAACTTGCATCTCTTTGTAGTACTCATCAACTGATTTTGTACCTTGCACTAGACGACGCAGTCTACTATGAAGCTGGCGAGTGTAGTAAGTAGGCACAAAACGTTCCCTCATGATTTTCTTCATGTCAGCCCATGTCGCAGGTCGCTCGTGAGTACGGTTTTTGTTATCCCACCATACAAGAGCATACTCTATAAATTCCATTGATGCAACACAAACCTTCTTCTCTTCGGAGTAGTTGTGACCATAAAAAATCTGATTTATGCGCATCTCCCACTCCAAATATTTCTCCTGGTCGGCACAACGTCCCGAGAATTCTGGTATGGTTATCTTGATTCGACCCAAGCCATCATCCTCATGGGCACCATTGCCGCCATAGTCACGGCTGTTGGGTTCTACGGTAGGGTGCGTCGACTGCAAATTAAAAATTCCTACGCAGAACATCCAGAACATGCTACGGAGATGGATCACAGTTCGTTACCACTAGACGCGCAGTGCGCCGCAGCGGAAGAAGAGTTGGGGCAGCGCGTCCGCGTGGATCGCCTCCTCCTCGCTCGATCTCCTCGAGCGGCCGGTCGTCCGATCCCACGACGAAGTTCGCCGAGCGGCGCAAGTGCACCGCTCTAACGGTATCCGCGTGCGGGAGGAACGTCGTGCGGCGGACTGCTAGGTCCGATCACACAGTCGGCGGCGAGTGGAGGTGGCTATTCGCAACACATGCAAACCCTAGTCGCAGCGCCGAAGCGATCAACCTCCTGAGGCCGAAGCGATCAACCTCCTGAGGCCGAAGCGATCTGCCTCCTGAGGCCGAAGCGTTCTCACTACTCCGAGTGTGCCGCACCTCCACTTTATATAGGCGTCCGTCGCGAGCTCAACACTTGGGCCTCGCACGGACCCTAAAGCCCAAAGTCTACTCGGTCACGTTCCTAGTCCAGTTCGGATCACATCCGACCAAAGGTGTCACGAACTGACCTCGAGGTTCCTTCCTTGCTGCCGACCCCTTAGGTTCAAGTCGGCTTGGTCGTAGTTCGATCACCTCCGGACTACATGGTTGGTAGCGGCCTCTAGCAAGGCGTGCCGACCACCAAGCGCACTATGAAGCTGGTTAGGCGAACCTGCATAACGTGTCACACTTCTGCTCCCTTTGTCAAGACGATATATGTTGTCGGGCTCAAGGCGAGACTGTCATCCTTGTGCTAACCCGACCTCTTTTCGTTCCAAAGGATACCGACCACTATCCGGATTATCTCATAATCCTTGTCGCATGGCCATGCTGTTCCTGGTCGGATCACACGAGGGGCCTAGAGTATATCTCTCCCGATCGAGGGGCAATCCCATCTTGCTCGACCATGTCTCGCAAGCATGGGATTGGACAAACCCAAACCTACCTTTGTAACTACCAACACGGAGTAGCGTTTGGTCGGCCCAAAGCAAGTCTATCACTATCTCGAGTACATGCGCCACTCGTGTCTTAGGACATAGAACGATGTTGTACTAGAGACTCACAGATGACATATCGCCGCGCCTCATAGTTGGGTCTGTCCGACTCGGACCTTATTCAACTCGGATCCGACTATGTCGAATCCGACCAGACCTTTCCAAGTCCATATTATCCGGTTAGCATCCAATGCTCCATGGCTAGTGAGACCGAGCCATCGACCGTGTCATATGCTAGTCTAGTCGGCTGCGCGTCCACACAGCCCTTTCGACTAGGGACCTTTTAGGACAGTCATCATACAATGCATAGTCCCACAAACAAGTCATGTACTTGCTGATACACATCATTGATAATGTCCAAGGACTATCTTTATTCATAAACACATAGGAAATATCATCATACATGATTGCCTCTAGGGCATATCTCCAACAACGGCCCCGCCCAACATGGCGGTGAGCCCCAGCATCATGCCGTGGTCGGTGATGTAAGCCTCCACGGGCATCGGAATCCTCATAAAAATCACCACCATCATCGTTGTCACGGTCACGACGTCGTCGTGGTGAAGGCGACTCTCGGGGTGCCACATCTCTCGCCTGAAGGCGCTGAACTGCTGCAATGAGCCGATTAAGACTCTCGATCACCACCTGTAGACTATCAGTGCGTTGTCGGTCGCTGGCAGTCAGACGCTCGTTCAACCTGTCCTCGACGCCTACAATATTTGTAGACAATTCCTCAACCCTTGTCCCAAGCTTCTTGTTGGATCCCTTGATCGACATCAGATGGATACACAAATCATCACTTATCTCCAGATCCTCCGGAAGTTCATCGCCTTCCTCATGATCAGATTTCTCATGCTGTGAGTTCACCATCTTTTCAAACAACTGAATCAAATAGCAGGAAAAAAAATTGTACCGTGATCAACCTTGCTCTGAATACCACTTGATGCAACCGTCTTCAGAAAAATCGAAGGCACAAACAATTTGCCCAATCTTTCACAGCACAATCTTGCAGCAAAAATAGGATCTCTTGTAGCTCCAACAAGTAACACCCTGGTTTCCCTAATCACTCCGTAGGTTGATGCTTATGTGTAACCTTGATGGAACAACTCCACGGCAAGCTTGTCTCACCAGAATCGCTAACAACAGAAAAACCTAGCGAGGTCTACAGGAATAGATGCAAACCAGGCCAAACAACATGAGCACCTTGATCGGAAGCGCGTGGACGATTGTAGACGACCAGCCGGAAATTTAGAAGCACAAGCTTCCAATCTTCAGGCCAAAGAACACAGAGCCTGATCAATTCATCAACTCAATCTCAAGCAGAACTTGGTCGCCGGAACATGGCGATTTCCTAGGTCTCTTTTTCTCTTCCAAAAAAAAATAACTCCCTAATACATGGCGAGAGGGCCTTATTAATAGTGCACGCAGGCACAAAGCTGGGCCGACTTGGACTCCGAAAGTTGGCTAGACGTGGACTAGTAGTACACGTATGTAGTCTAAAACACTTGAAAAGCTAATTGGACCAGGAAACTAGTAGTACACGCACGTACTAGTACTGGCCGTTACAGAAATAAAAGAGCACACAGTATTTGCATGAAACTGATTTCAATTCAACTTCAGTTGAATTTTGCCCACTGTTAAAAATTGGCATGGAGTTCTGAAAGTTGCTTCACTTCCTTTGCTGGTATGATATGAACTTTGCCGGTCACATAAGTGTTGCCTTGAATAATTGCATGTATACTTTTTGCCCGCCGCCTAGCTGGTACTACAAATCTATCCTTCTGTGTTTGACCAGCCTTCAAAACGTCTGCTGCCATCATAACATACACGGTCGCATCAGTGTGAAAGTGAACTGAAGCAAAGAACTGGGCCATAAGCTCGGGATCATAGTCCAGGTGAAAGGAGATCACATCCTCAATGGCAAACTGCTCCACGAGATCCAAGGCCTCACCAAAGTAGGCACGGTGCTTCTCCTCCCTCATGTGATGCATATCAATCCAGTGCACGTCCACATAGATGTTCTGCTTGCCCTTGATCACATCCAGGTAGATGATGTTCTGCTGCTTGGTCCAGAACAGATCATTGCCTCTGATGATGGCACGAGGATTCACATAAGGGTTGATCCTCCTTCGAGCGAGAAACTCTACCTGTGGAATCTCATCCATGCCCATGGTGGGCTCCTTCTGCTTGGTGGCGGTGGTCTTGGTCCTGCGTTGGAGGGCATTGGAGCCCTCTGGAGCTTCGTCTTGATTGCGCAGACGCTTGGAGCTTGTGGCATGACTGGGATTGGAACGGCGAGCAGGAGCACCGGAGCCACCACCTAAGACACCAAACACAAAACACACACAACCAGCAAGAAGAATCAATGAAAAGACCGCAACAAAACACGGGAAACATGTAGAAAGCATACGTGGTAATTGCCAAGAAGAAGATTGGACAACAACGGTAGTACTGCCAGAGCGCACGGTACTAAAATTTTAGTACCGCTCCTAGTCGCGGTAGTACCATGTGAAGACACGGTAGTACCGGGGCTCGGAGCGGTAGTAGGATCTTAGTACCGTGAGGCCTTGCGGTAGTACCGCACCAGACGGGCGGTAGTACCGCACGACGTCAGATCCGAACCACTTTCAATCTGAGAAGAACTGCGAAACCGCGGCGGTACTACGGTTGATCAGATCTACCACGGGACAACATATCAAGTATAATTTCTACACAACACTACTCTCCTACATCCTACTCTTGCATAGATTTGGCCTAAAATCTCAAGAACACATGCATCTCCCCAAAAACCAAGAGGCAAAAGAACAACCAAAGAGAGAGAGGGATTTGGGGAGAAACCTTGTTCCATGGCAAGATGAAGTGGTGGGGAACGATCCCACCGGTCGGAATCCGAGGAGAGTGGCCGGAGACGGAGATCCGGCGAGGTTCTCCGGCGCTGTTCTTGAGCAGGAGAGAGAGAGACGCAACCGGGGGAGATACGAACAAATTGGTATGGGGGAGTTGGAACTCCCCCTGCCCGGGTCTTAACCCCACACGCACACATCAGCATGGTAGTACCGTGCCTCATCGCGGTAGTACCGCTCGGGCAGAAGTACCGCACCGAAGCGGTAGTACCGCTCTCCCAGGTGGCAGTAAAAAATTACTGCCGCGCTAGGTGCGGTAGTACCGTGCACTCCACACGCGGTTGAAAGTGCAACTATCCCTAGGTGGTTTTAGTAATTCCTAACAACATATAGCTCATTGATCTAACACTATTTCAAGACTAATATTTCAGGAAAGCTCAATGATTGGCATGGCATGGATGAGAAAAGTGGACCCCTAAAAATGCTAAGGACAAAGGGATTGGCTCAAGCTCAAGACTCTACATTTTCTATTTTAGTGATCCAAGATCACATTGAGTCTATAGGAAAAGCCAATACTATCAAGGAGGGATGAGGTGTTGCTTAATGGCTTGCTTGCTCAAAATGCTTAGTGATATGCTCCAAAGCCCTCAACTACTTTCTCACATCCACATATGACCTAAACCAAATGTCAAACTCGGCCCTACCGATTCTTTCTATCCGCGCCACCGAAGTTCGATGTCATAGCCATCGCCACAAACCCTAGGCAAATCGGTCTCACCGATAGGGATCTCGGTCTCACCGAGATGGGATTGTAATCTCTTTGTTTCCTTCAGAACGCTTCAGTCCTACCGAGATGAGCGATCGGTCCCACCGAGATTGCAATGTAAACTCTCTGCTTCCTTTTGTAACATTTCGGTCTCACCAAATGAGCTTAATCGGTCCCACCGAGTTTACCTGACCAACTCTCTGGTTAGCTTATTACCAAAATTGGTCTCACCGAGTTTGTGTAATCGGTCTCACCGAGATTACCTTATGCCCTAACCCTAACCATATTGGTCCTACCGAGTTGCATGTCGGTCCCACCGAAAATCCTAACGGTCACTAGATTTGCTGAATCGGTCCGACCGAGTTTGTCAATTCGGTCCCACCGAGATTGGTAAGTTGTGTGTAACGGTTAGATTTTGTGTGGAGGCTATATATACCCCTCCACCCCTCTTCATTCATGGAGAGAGCCATCAGAATGAACCTACACTTGCAATACACATTTTCTGAGAGAGAACCACCTACCCTTGTGTTGAGGCCAAGATATTCCATTCCTACCATATGAATATTGATCTCTAGCCTTCCCCGAGTTGCTTTCCACTCAGATCTTCTTTCCACCAAATCCAAATCCTGTGAGAGAGAGTTGTGTGTTGGGGAGACTATCATTTGAAGCACAAGAGGAAGGAGTTCATCATCAACACACCATTTGTTACTTCTTGGAGAGTGGTGTCTCCAAGATTGGCTAGGTGTCGCTTGGGAGCCTCCGACAAGATTGTGGAGTTGAACCAAGGAGTTTGTAAGGGCAAGGAGATCGCCTACTTCGTGAAGATCTACCGCTAGTGAGGCAAGTCCTTCGTGGGCGACGACCATGGTGGGATAGACAAGGTTGCTTCTTCGCGGACCCTTCGTGGGTGGAGCCCTCCGTGGACTCGCGCAACTATTACCCTTTGTGGGTTGAAGTCTCCATCAACGTGGATGCACGATAGCACCACCTATCGGAACCACGACAAAAACATCCTTGTCTCCAATTGCGTTTGAATCCTCCAAAACTTTCCCTTTACATTCTTGCAAGTTGCATGCTTTACTTTCCGCTGCTCATATACTCTTTGCATGCTTGCTTGAACTGTGTTAAGATAGTAGAACTAAAATTGGGAAAAGGATAGATTTTTATTTGGTCAAGTAGTCTAATCACCCCCCTCTAGACATACTTTCGATCCTACAAGTGGTATCAGAGCTTTGGTCTCCATTTGCTTTGATTTCCATAGCTTTTGGTGGTCATAGCCTTTGTTTCACAACCTAGGAGAGTATGGCGTCTAGCGAGGGAAATTATCACCGTACAGGTCCTTATTTTGATGGTACTAATTTTGCTAGTTGGAAACATAAGATGAAAATGCATATTCTTGGACATAACCCCGCCGTTTGGGCTATTGTGCGTATTGGCTTGCAAGGTGAATTCTTTGATGGGAGAGAACCGAACTGTGAAGCTACCGCGGAAGAGTTGAAGATGCTGCAATACAACGCTCAAGCTTGTGATATCCTCTTCAACGGACTGTGCCCCGAAGAATTCAACAAAATCATCCGTCTTGAGAATGCAAAGGAAATTTGGGATACTTTGATTGATATGCATGAAGGTACCGACTCCATCAAGGAATCCAAGTTGGATGTGCTTCAAAGTCAGCTTGACAAGTTCAAAATGAAGGATGGTGAAGGTGTCGCTGAAATGTACTCTAGGCTTGCTCTTATCACAAATGAGATTGCCGACTTAGGAAGTGAAGAGATGACCGACAAATTCATCATCAAGAAGATCCTAAGAGCTTTGGACGGAAAATATGATACCGTGTGCACATTGATCCAAATGATGCCCAATTACAAAGATCTCAAGCCAACGGAAGTCATTGGAAGAATTGTTGCTCATGAGATGTCACTCAAGGATAAGGAGGAACTTCACAACAAGTCAAGTGGTGCTTACAAAGCCTCATGTGAAGCCCCCACATCATCAAGTGAGAAACAAACCTTCAATGAGGAATTGAGCCTAATGGTGAAGAACTTCAACAAATTCTACAAGAGTAGAAGCAAAGAGAGAAGCTCCAAGTCAAGGTCCTACAATGACAAAAGATCTTATAGTCGAGAGCGTAATTACTACAATTGTGGAAGACCCGGACACTATTCAAATGAGTGTACGGCCCCCTACAAAAGAAGAGAAGATTCTCCCAAAAGAAAAAGTAGAAGAGAAGAATCACCATGAAGAGAGAGAAGGAGTAGGGATGATCGTTATGAACGAAGACCCTCACGGAGAAGCAAGGGTTCGGAAAGGAAGGACAAGTCATCAATGAGCTACACAAAACGAAGACATCAAGCTCATGTTGGTGAATGGGTATCCGGCTCCGACTCCGACAATCACTCCGAGAGAAGCTACCACTCCGACTCCGAATATACTCAAGATGAAGGTGTTGCCGGTCTAGCACTTGTGTCAACCAACTCCTACGACATATTTGATTCACCAAATGAAGGAATTGGAAGATGCTTCATGGCTAAAGGCCCAAAGGTATCACACCCCGAGTATGTTTGAGTACTAGCCAGGCTCCTTGGAGTACTAGCTAGGCTCCTTGGAGTACTAGCCCAAAGGTATCTTCCAACCCCAAGCTCCATTGTTGCTCCAAGCTCCATTTTCGCCCGATCTCACTCCCTAGCCAATCAAACTTGTTGATTTGCTCGGGAGTGGTTGAGAAGGCCCCGATCTACACTTCCACCAAGAGAAATTTGATTCCCCCCACTAATCCCTTGCGGATCTTGTTACTCTTGGGTGTTTGAGCACCCTAGACGGTTGAGGTCACCATGGAGCCATAGTCCATCGTGGTGAAGCTTCATGGTGTCATTGGGAGCCTCCAATTAAGTTGTGGAGATTTCCCCAACCTTGTTTGTAAAGGTTCGGTCGCCGCCTCCAAGGGCACCAATAGGGAATCACGGCATCTCGCATTGTGTGAGGGCGTGAGGAGAATACGGTGGCCCTAGTGGCTTCTTGGGGAGCATTGTGCCTCCACACCGCTCCAACGGAGAAGTACTTCCCCTCAAAGGGAAGGAACTTCGGTAACACATCCTCGTCTTCACCGGCTCCACTCTTGGTTATATCGCGCCTTTACTTGTGCAAGCTTATTTGTGTTATATCTCTTGCTTTCTTGTGTGCTTATTGTTGTTGCATCATATAGGTTGCTCACCTAGTTGCATATCTATACAACCTACTTTGATGCAAAGTTTAAATTGGTAAAGAAAAGCTAAAAATTGCTAGGCTCCTTGGAGTACTAGCCAGGCTCCTTGGAGCTTGGAGCAAGAATGGAGCTCGCGTGGTGCGGTTCCTTGGAGTACTAGCCAGGCTCTTGCATGAGACAAAATTGCTATTGTTTAACAATTAAACTCCATTATCCATTGGTTGATACTCATTCTGCATAGGTCCACGCGCTTAGCACCGTTTCCTCCTGGGGTCACCAATGCTTATTTGCTAATTAATAGCATTGCTGAACTAGCCATTGCAAGTCTTTAAAAGCAAGCACACCTCTCATCTCTTATTGGTTGATATGTCAAGAAACAAGAAACAAGGTAGAAGTTAACGCACCACGCCTAAGTGTTTCGGGACTATTTGGTTTTCGTAAGATGACTTACACACATAGACGGAGGGAGTAGTATAGCCCTGTAAACCGGAAAGGAGTATTTGCCTTTCTAGAGATTTCAACAAGTGACTAGACTACACCGTGTGCAGTACTCCCCCCCTTCCGGTTTATAGGGCTCAAATCTCAAATCTCATGAACCAAGGCATTTTGTGATTGGAGGAATGTATCTCGTACTTTACAAAACTACCCTAAATTAACTCATGCATTAATTACGTAGTTCTCTCGTTTTCCTCTCCGCCTTGGTCGCGGTGCACAATATTGAGCACTCCTATATGACTAGCCGCTCTATCTACATGCGGGACATTTCAAAGCATCCGGGCCCGCGTGCCATCCACCAAATCACAGCGAGGTGCTACAGTCGAGACTCACCTGTCACCCCGGTTTGGCCGTCATGACCCATCATATCACAAAACCCACACCTTTACCAGCAGTGGTAAGGTGGCCTCAAGTTGGACTGGGACGAAGCAACCATCATTTCACCGAACGCTGCTCAATCCCTTTCTTCCCTTTCTTGAAGAAAACCTCACCTGTGCTACTCACTTCGCCATTTTTCTTCCGCATCGATGAAGGAAAGGTGGGCTAATCAGTTATGCTGCTATATTTTCATTCCAAGAATCTTCTTTTTGGCTAATCGACCGATTCTCACATCCTATTATTTTCCCGTGTTCATTGTGATTGTGGTTTCCTTTCGATTGCTTTTTGTTTGTCAGTTCATTGATGGATCCTGGAGCACTAGGCAAAGAGTTGCCGGCGGACAACCCACTGGAGATAGCGAGCACCGACCAACGAGTTGACAATGTTGGCGGGCCAACCCATGGAGACGAACAACTCCAAGAAACAAGCACTGGCCAAATAGAGCAAGGGCCCCACTGTGCCTACCCCAGGAACTCTGATTGCCACCTATGTGAGGCTCAAGACCGAGTTTGAGGAGATAGTCGCCGTGAGAAGCGAGATTCCTCGAAAGGTGATGGCCCCCATTGAGGACGAGGAGATGGCCCCCGGAGGGATGAGATCCCCCGGTGAGCTGCACAAGGTAAAAAATAATGGCTTATTACCATAGTTGTGGTTTTTGATTATTTGCAATGTGCTTGCTAATATGTTAGGGTTGTGCAGGTGCCGGTGGTTGTCCTTGATGATTCCGATGTCGTGGCCCGTCCTGTTGGCATCGCCCCGGAGATCGATTTTGATGTCGCTGTCCATCCTGTGGACATCGCCCCAGAGATCTATTCCGATGTCGCTGTCAGTCCTGTGGACATCGTCCCAGAAATCGATTCCCATGCCGGTGTCCGTGCTATGGTCATTGCCCGAGAGATCGATGACAAGAAATAGTTGGTCGCGCTAATCCTTCAGGGAAGTTTGCATTGCCCTATGTTTAATTACCAGAACGATGCGTGTTATCAAACCATCTTAGGGCTAGTGCACCGTCTTGTGTGGGCGGATCTTGCTACTTTTGTTTGATAGTGAATCATGCGAACCTCTCCGAAGTTATGGAAGCAGATGTATCCTCACCAGCTTTTGATGTAATATATGGCATGCTTAGATGTAAGTTTGAACTGTTTATCATATCAGCAGGGCTTGTTTGATGATTCTTGGTGTTAGTAGGCTAGCTCTTGTGCGAGCTATAGTACTTGCAAAACACTCACCAAGAGAAACGTTGGGGCTGATGAGCTCGTGGTACGCTTATACTTATCCCTCATCGATCGACCAATAGCCCTAGCTCCTAAAATTGTAGGCTTAGCGATCGATCAGACAATAGTTGACATACATTCAGGCCTCATTTGGTTCATAGGGTAGGAAAATCGTAGCAAAAGTATAGAGAACGTGCAACACAAAATCATAGCAGTGCAGAGACATACTCCCTCCGTTCCAAAATAGATGACCTAGGCGGGCTAGTTTGGCCTAGTGGGTTTCAGTGATATGACGTGGTATAGTGCCATCTAGTCTTCGCGTGTGGTAGCAGTATTGCGGGTACAGTAAGTTTTCTTGAAGAAGCGGAATTCAACGAAGTCATGATGGTTCCTTCGTCCAAACAACTTACAGTGCGAAAGGTTGGGCCTGCGATATGACCGGGGTAGACCAGGATAATTTTGTGCATGGCAGGTGGACCAAGATGGTCGACGTCCCACATGTCGGCGAATGAAAGTATTCTTTCCGATATAGAGGACGAGCAACGGGTATTCATTGTTTATTTTTGATGAAAGCTATTGTCTCCACTGTTACGACGAAGGAGTGTGAAACACGGCAGGCCAGTGAACTTGGCATGTGCACCACTTCCTCCTTCCTCATGTAATGCCCATGTTACAACTATTTCTCACTTTCTCTCTATCTATTTCCTCTCAAATGTTTTTTACCTTTCTTTTTTTAAGACACAATTGTTTTTATGCCTTTTTTTAGAATTATTTTTTTATACCTAGGAGCACGTGTAGAGACGGGCTCTTGCAGAGCCCACTCCTTGACTTTGTCAATGCCTCTCTCTCCTCCACATAAGGAGTACTACTTGCTATGCATGTATGCGGCGGGCAGCTGGCGTCTTGAGGGGCCAGGGCGGTGAGAGCGGGCTCCGGAAGTGGTCCGGACTCCAGCATGGCCCACCTCACATTATCACCATATATTTCTTGGAGTCCGTGCGCGGCGGGTGGGCGATCTCTTCTCCCTCCCCCGTTTCTCTCTTCTCAGCCGACGCCCGCCGAGCGATTAGATTTCGGCTATCGACGGTTTATTCAATTACGGTCCCACATGTCAGTGAAACTGCAAGACAATGTGTGTCCCATTTGGTGAGCGGCGTGCGAGCCGGACTATCGGGGTTGCGAGGCGTACGAGTCGTAAGTGTGCCGCCATTTCCTTTAGAACTTGCGAAGCGTAACATTTTTGCGCGATCGATCGATAGAAATCCAGAACAAAATGACGAGGGCGGTGCTTTCCCGCTCGTTAGGCGGGCTAGTTCGAGTGATATGACGTGCTACAGCGCCGTAAACTTGCTCCATTTTTATGTAAGCAAGAGTTTACACTCTTACGCGGGAGGAGTGCGAAACACCGCATATCTGATTTTGATCGAGGGATAACTGTTCCCTGCCAAATAATGGAGGATTGTTAGCGATTATAGCATGATAGTTAGGGCATCTCCAGCACTGGCCCACAAATTTACACCGGCATCTGTCCGAGGACACTGATGGATGCCATCTGATGCTGCCCGCATACCTTTTGACAACTATATGAACTAACCGAACGAAATTCGTGCAAACAAAGCAAATTTCAAATTAACCGGATGAAATTCATTACATTTCGAAAACTTTTCCTACAAACTGGACGAAATTCATTACATATTTCGCACAAACCGTACTAAAACCTATTGTAAACCTAATCTAAACGATCGCCGGGCGCCGACCACCATGTCCGCCATGAACCCGAGTAAGCCGCCATTGCCTTTGCCTCCTCCTCATCCGCCTCGATAACCTCCTCCTCCGGAGCACAAGGTTCTGAAGATTTCCGCCTCCACGTCGCCGTCAAGCGGCTAATCGGCCGTCGATGTTTACCCCACCAAGCTTGGCGTCGACTGAGTGGAGTAGCGGTGGCCTTCCCGGGACCAGAGCGCCAGCGACCTACCGTGTACTACTCTTCCTCGCTGCCGGTTACGCCGCAAGACGCGCGCCGCTTCGTGGTCGTGGCGGAGGAGGGTGGTCAAGGGGGGGGGTGCCGTGATCTCCTTCGCTTGCTCCTGCGACAAGACATCAAGAGAGCTTTGAGCGCGCCGAGCGGAGCCGCCGATGTCCTCGCTCGCTCCTCGCGACAAGTCGCCCAAGAGAGCTTCGGAGCGCCAGAGGCCATGGTTGAAGTGGTGCCGGCGAAGGAAGGGACCGAGGAGAATAAGTGTGGGTCTTTGGCTATGGCTGGGTGCTGGGGCTCAAGTTAATATAGCGGGCGAGTGGCAATGAGCCGCGCAGACGGATGGACAAGCGGGCGCCAAGTAGGTTCATCGGGCGTGAATGCGGACGCTGCTTGATGACTTAACTGCAGATGCGTTTGGTTACTGACATGTGGGCCCAACGGGCATCCGCCCGCATGTCGGTGACACACCAATTGCACCGCAGTTAAGTCCGTGAATGCGGCATCGACATTCGGAGAGACGGTGACCGCTTTCAGCGGGAAGCGCTCTAGCGATGGAAGGGGTTTCGGTGTGCGGTGGCACTAAGATCGGTCGCTCACGATAGTACATACTCCGTACCATACTACCATAGTACCCTCTCTAGCTTAGGCTGTTTTATAGATTGTCGTTGTGATGGACGATATACATGAGCAAGGCGGTCTGAGTATGACCGTTGGTGTTGAGCCAGGTGAATTAATGCTCGGCGTTCGCGTAGGCCTCCATCAAACGTCTAAACATTAATGTCATGCACCGCCGGGGTGCACAGGTGATGGGCTCCCGTTTGCGTTGCACCATGAGTAGGACTTTGATTTAGAGGGCGACGTGCATGCATTAGCATGCTTTGACAGCGTGAGCGTGAGTGTCTGACGCGAAGTATTTCATTTTCATTTGGTTGACGAGGGTGCTTTGCAGTCCGTGGTTTGATTCCCCACATACGCATAATTTTGGTTTTTACAGTATTTCTTTCTCCATTGACAGGTAGGTCCGCGTAGATAGATAAAGAACATGAGCTGATGAGGCGCATGCAGACTGTTTGACTGGTCAACCAGACAAATACGGAGCTATACGCTGAGCCGTTGACCGATAATCACCACATCTCAGATACAATGATCAAAGTGAGCTATCAAGACAAGTTCGACACCGCCAATGCATTTTACTCGGTAATAAATGACCAAGATTGAAGGGGAATCCAAATTTGCTTCGTCTTCTGTCCTTGAGCTCTTGACAAACCAATGCACTATACGGTTGTCCGGCCACTCCACCCCAGAGCTCCCACCAAGCGTCGTTCATGCCACCGCGCCGCACACTAACCGCTAAGGCAGTGATGGCATCCCGCCGTGCCGAGTTCCTCGCCGCCCACGACCGCACACAAAATGGTAGGGAAGCGATGGCATCCCGCCGTGCCAAGTTCATCGCTGCTCGCGACCTCACAACTATGTGGGAGGAATTTGAAGATGCCAAGGCCGAATGGGCGGTAGAGCAAGAGGCGGCCAAAGCCGCACAGAGGGAGCGGAAAAGTCAGAAAGCACTCAAGAAAAGAGAGGCCCGCCGCCGCAAGAAAGAAAAGGACGCACGCACTACTGCGGAGAGGTCGGCGGAGATCCAAGCATGGTGGGGTGTCGCCGACAAAGCCGGGAAGGAGAACGACAGCGTCTGGCCAGCATGTGAGAAGTAGTAGTACTAGTAGTTAGTGTGTGTGTCTGTGTCTGAGTACGAGCATGTACCAGTACTACTAGTTACTACTGTAGTTTTTAGAGCAAATTACCAGTACATTAGCCTAGACTAAATGGAAAAATTTCTATCCTAAGCATCAAATGGCATCTCTTTCTCTATAGGAATTGAGATGCATGTCATCTCACTTCCTATGATTTTCATATTCCTACCCTATGAACGAAAGGAGGCCTCTGTTAGAGCAAATACTGTAGCTAGCAGTACTGCTGGTATAGTAGTTTTCTTCAAGAAGCGGAATTCAACGAAGTCATGATGGTTCCTTCGTCTGAGCAACTTCAAAGTGGGAAGTGGGCCTGTGATTTGACGGCTCATTAGTCATTGTTACTGCGGCGCGACGACCTAGGTGACTCTCCCTTGGAGTTCTGCGTGCATGGCAAGTGGACCAGGATGGTCGACGTCCCACATGTTGGCGAACGGAAGTATTCTTTCCGATATCGAGGAGCAAGGAAACCGCGTGCTATATATAGTATCACTGCTGATTGGTTCGCAAAAAAAAATAGTATCACTGCCGATTTATAATTATTTTTTATTTCTGATGAATGCTAGCGTTTCAACTCTTAGGACGAAGGGTGCCAAACACGGCACGTGCTGGATGTCCCACACGTCAGCGAAAGGAGTGGGACATGAACAGCGTGGTAGAGCCCACCGTAAAAAAAACAGTGTGGTAGAGCGTCTCCACTTCTTCCACTTCTGGGTCGGAGACCACACGTAATAGTACTTAGTGGTATGAACGATACAAAGTGTGACTTGGAGAGAAAGACACGTCTAGTTGGAAGGTCTCGGGGCATACACGTAAACAAATATAAAAGTTAATATGTGCCTCCAACTAATATAGTAGTAGTCGAGTACTTAGGCACGTACTCCATAACATCACCGTGCATTGCACGCATAACATTTAGTGGTAGTACGTAGTAAGAGACAAATGCCGCCCAAGAGTTCCATTCTCGACCTACTTTTGGGTGTTTGGTAGAGTCTATGGAGGGTGCATGAGTCCACACTAGTTTAGCACAAATACACTAGAAGCATGCATGAAGAGAGCATGCATGAAGAGGGGTGTTGAGTTGAGCATGCATGAAGAGGGAACAACTATGCTGAGACGAGAACGCAACCAAACACACCCTATATGCCACGCATGTTCATACCATTTGTGCCTTTCTACTTCACTTACTGCGCTACATTACTCAGGTTCGTACGTCCACTCCTGGGTACATGTTCGTCTCATAGTTCCAGTCCCACGTGTTCTTCATATAGATGGAACGATCCTTGCATAACACGTGCACCTTGATGCTAGATGTCTCGCGTGTTGGCAAAAGGATGAACAAAGCTCACGTAAAAAAATAGAGTGGAAGAACATAGATTCCGGACGACCGAGAAGGAGCAAGGAACCTCGTGGTGGAGCGTCTGCACTCATAATATTTAATATTATTCAGCGATATAAAATTAACCAATCATCTCCACAGTGGACTGGAAGAGTAGGAAACACGGCAGCCCAGTGTAGCTACATCATACTAGTACCCACGCTATCACCATATTTCTTGGCTTCCGTGCGACACCTATCTCTAGTAATCCAGTAGCTTGTATCGCTTCTCCTCCTCGTCTCTATCAAAGTGCGGCGGGCTGGCGTTTTCGCTGCCTATTGAGGTCGGTTAACTATCACATGTTAGCGACATGCCAAGAGCATTCTAAAAAATCCTTTCACGCTTTGTTTTCAAAAAGAAAAAAATCCTTTCACATATTTAATTTGCTGTATGCTTTGAGCAACTTGCATGTCCTATACTGCTCCTGTTTGATACTCTAACTTAGCTAGAGGTTAGACTAACTCATGACTAACCCTGACCTAACTGTAGCCAAAGAGGTGTTTGGGTGACAGGGTTAGATTGACAATAAATGCACTTCATGGAGAGGGAAAAGTGATTTTTCAATGGTCCCAATGAGAACTATCTCCAGTTAGCATCTCTTGGGTGGGATAGTTTTTTTTGGTGGGTTCGGTGCAACTTGCTCCAATTTAAACCCTCATGCTTGGATACTTTAGGGCTATTTGAGCCCCAACTAGCTCAAAGTAACTCTAACCCATGGATCCAAACAGGGCCTATGGCCAGTCTCGACGCGGAGCAGTCGCGTGCACCGGGAAGCGGCGCTCTCTCGGCAATCGCGCCACTTCAAAGCCGGCGCCAGCTAGAGGTTGCCTCCGCTCTGGCCGGGCATTAATGCGGATCGACGCCTGTATGACGCTGACCGTTTCACGCGGAAGCACGACCGAAGGGAGTATAGGTTTTGAACCGTTTGTGTAGTCTTGGTAGTTTGCAAAACTACTCAATTATTGCACTCCGCTTCCTAAGAAATTGTGGTAAAAATGTTACTCCACAACCCGCTTCCTTCTCCTTCCTCTTCCACGGCTCGCGACGTCCATGGGAAGCGACCGTCAACCCTTATATAGGAGTGCTAGCACAAAAAGATGCATGCATGACCACTAAAATTTCCATATTAAAGCGTCGCTCCGGTGGGAGTATGGTGTATGTTGTTACCTTCGGCCGGCCCATGGCTACCGGGCGACGGCGACCAGAGAAGAGGCGGCGGGAGGGGAATGAATGCAGCTACTGTTTGGGTTCGCCTTCCGTCTTAAATAAATGCGCAGCATCACGTGTACCCGCGGGTGCACAAACTGTAACATACGTGTCTGCTTAAGTGGGCGTCACGTAACTAGCGTGTGTGTGAGAGAGATTCTGAGAGACAGAGTGCGTGTGTGCGACTCTCCTCTTCGGACATGTACTCAACCTTTTGCATCGGGATATAAGTATAATGGTATTTACTTTAGCTAGTGATTTACGTGGCCATGTTAACGTGGTTGTGTCAAAAAAAATGTCACTTCCTGCTCGTGATTTGCGTTATATAATTACAAGAAAGATTCTCATGCATTGCACGGAACATCAATATGCATTTTTTTTACAAAACACCTGTTGTGATTGACCCATGCAGGAGTAATCCCATGTGTAAAAACTAATGATATCTCGAGAATTTTATCGGAAAACTGGTATATCGAGAATGTCATCGAAAAAATGAAAGATGAGAGATAAGGCAAGGAGGAGTGAGCGTGGTGGTGGTGGTGGTCGGAATGGGCGGAGGCATGGGATGGATTTGCGCCGGCGAAAGGCAGCGGCCACCATGCATGCTAGATTGTTCGAGACTTATTCCTTTTTAATTGCTGAGCAATGAGGTTATGGAGATAATGATGTGGAGAGAGGTGCGGTATCTTTTGTAAAATTATCATAGTTTGCTTTCTATCCGCCGATATAGATCATACGGTCTCAGATTATAAGATGGCAGGCACACCATCATTGCCAACTCATTTTTTTTATAAGGGTACAGATGATAAGTTTGCTGACTACTAAAGTAAAGTGGAATTTGTCCATGTTATGCAAGTAAATAAAGGTGATTGTTTATCATACGGGTAAGGTTGGATGAAGGGTGGTAGGAACAAATGCTCCACCTAGAGCATGTGTGTGTGAGAGATGGAGTCTTGGTGTGTGTGTGTGAGAGAGAGAGAGAAAGAGAGAGAGAGAGAGAGGAGAGAGAGATGGAGTCTTAGTTTGTGTGTGTGTGTGTGAGAGAGAGAGAGATGGAGTCTAAGTGTGTGTGTGGGGGGGGTGTGCGTGTGTGTGTGTGTGTGTGTGTGTGTGTGTGCGTGTGTGTGTGTCGTGGGGTCCTGTGTGGAAGATGTAATTTAAGTGTGCATGGCTTCATCATAGAGAGGTGATGTGTATGGCAGAGGCCACCAACGATGGGGTGCGATGCGAGAGAGAAAATGCCCGTAGAGAGGGAAGAGAAGGTGTGTGTGTGTGAGAGGAGTCGACATCGAGAGAACGTGTTTGTTCGAGAGACACCGAGGAAGACTACTATATATCGATGGTGCATGTAGGCGGAATTAAACAAAGGGATGGTCTTATTGGTTTGGGGATATAGGGGAAGAGTGAGAGGCGGGGGGGGTAGCTAGAAGGAGATTGTTAAGTGTGAGTGTGTGTTTTACCCATCCAGGTGGAAGTTATGTGCACAAAAGAGGAGAACGATTCGATGTGGCGTTAGGATTGAGGGTAATTAACTACGTATGGAGACATAGAGACCTTGAACGTGCATGTGAGAGAGGTATACATGTATACGTGGGATGTGTGTGTGTGTGCACGCATGATCGAGATAAAAGAAAGAAGACATAAGTCATAATATCAACGACATGGGAGAGACGGATCGGTATGACAATATGCATGCATGTGAGAATGCAGGGAAGAAGGCCCGACAATTGAGCATGTGTTTTTGTCTTTAAGAGATAGTGGCGTGGGCTGGAGCATGCATCTATGGCGAGCAGAGGGAGTGAGGCGCAACGATTGTGCAAAAGAGATCAACCTATAAATGCATATGTATGGAGAGACATATATAGTGTGGGTGATAGGAAGCAAGACTCCGTGCGAGAAAGAAATGTTGACGGAGAAACTACAGATAGATACAGAGATGGAGATGCTAGCTAGAGGGACATCCGCTAGTTTGGGTGTTGGAGATCACCGTCGGGTGGTTCAAAGGGTGAAGTTATATATGTGTGTGAGAGGGCACTTGACTGCATGCGTGATAGGAATCAAGAGCGAGGGCAAGAAAGAAGGTTGATGGAGAAACAGATAAATAGAAAGATAAAGATGCTAGCTAGTGTGCGTTAGAGATAGGAGTCGAGTGGATCAGAAGGCTGGGTTATGTGTGTGGGTGTGAGAGAGATAGAGAGAGGGTGCATGTGAGTCACATACAAACATATATCAGAGAGAAATGAGATCCAGAGAGACGGAGTTTTGTGTCTCATGAGAGAGAAAGATATTTCACAACGAGAGTGATAGCTAGAGAGACATATGAGGGAACACAAGATATCTCTAGGGAGAGAGGGTGTGTGAGCGACATACAAGAGAACAATGGAGAAATATGAGACCACGGGAGACAGAGTTTGTGTTTGTGTGTGAGAAAGAGATATTGAAGAGGAAGAGTCGAGGTTCTCATATCTAAGGAGCGAAAGACATCTCAGATGAGGGGTGTGCGAGTGGCACACATGGGAATAGTAGAGAGAAATGAGACCCCGGAGACAAAGTTTTGTGTTTGTGTGAGAGAAAGAGATTCCACATGGAGAATCATAGTTAGAGACACATAGCAGGAGCTAGATATACTTAGAGAGAGATAGAGTGATGAAGGTCGAGGAGAGAGTACCGTCGGTGTGTTATGAAGATAAAAGATCATTGTCGACATACATGTAGCACGAGGGATGCCTGAGAGACGATGAACGCGTATAGGTCCAGAGAGATAGTCCTATATAAGCATGAGTGATAGCTATATGAGACGAATATCTGGATTAAAGGGGATTCAAATATTTAAACTGGAGATCATGACATCGATAATATCATAACGCAAATTGGTGTATCAAACATGCATATTCATTTGAATATGGGCACACATGTAATGTTATATAGTTTATCAATATTAGTGATCCATAGATTCTTCAATTACAAACAATGCATGGTTTATATGCAATTAATGTCTAAACGGGATTACACTATATGTTGCGTGTGAAACACATTATACATGTTTGAGAAGTTAAAAAACCCACATGAAACACACATTAATTGGAGACAGTTAGCGAGGAATGCATACATTGGATTTCAACATAAAGTGGTTTCAAATATTTGAAAATCCAAATTGATGGATACAACCTTATGAATCTGAGATCATGCCATTTGTAAACCATATTTATGTATAAATGGTGTTGTGCTTTTGAAAGTATATATATAAAAATGATGTATATAGAATGTAATTCCAATTGAAAATGGATCCCGCCCGAAAAAAATAGAATACAAACGGGATTCGAATTGAGTTGGCACGGTAAACATGCACTCTGCAAAATTTGAACGAAGCGGGGAAAGTCGCAGTAACCGCCCGAAACCAAAATCTGCGAGATGGAAATCACTACTGCCTATCCCTGCCACGCAAAGCCTATCTGCTGGATTTCTATAGGTTTCGATAGGGGTAGGTTTGTAATTTCACCCAAACGTGACGTAACCGCCTCTCACCCGGATTCATACACGGTGGGCGCCAAAACACAGTGTGTCCTCGGCCAAATCGACTCCTCCCGATTCATATTCATACGGTGGGCGCCAAAAACAAACTCGTCGGCAAATATTCGTGTATGCGAGATTACCGTCCTATCCCCAACCGACTAATGTTGCTGTGATGTAGTAGAAATTTGAAATGGGGCTAAGTTTGTAAATTTCCTCGCATTTGAGACAAGCGCCCTGAATACATGGTTCCCCTTCCTCTCTACCTCCCTTTTCCCCATTCAGTACTCCATGGGCGCCAAAACACCCTCTCCACCCCACCTCCTCCGTCCGCCGCCGTCGCCACCCCATCCACCGCCCTCCTCCACCATGCCGAGCTGATACCCGACGCCACTGTCCATTACAAGAGATCGACCTCTCTCATCCACGCCTTTGGACCGGGATCCTTGCATCCCGTCCTCTCGCTTCATCCCCGCCATCGTCCACCTTGCCGGCGCAGCTCCTACGACCGTCTCGTCCACCGCACCCCGCCGCCACCGTCTACCCTCCTAGATCTGCTTCCACGCCGCCGAGAGCCATCGCTACCGCAGCACCGTCAAATTCTTAGCAGATGCGTACACGGCGCCGCACCAGAGGCGGTACTCTTTCGTATCTGCTCAACTTGTGTATCGCAGCAAGAAAATAGATCGCCACTACTTTACTCCGACTTCTTGTCTTGGTTGCGAACTTGCTTTGTCCGGTTTGCACCTTCAGATCCGCCATGGCACTCTCAACACTATACTCCCAATGCTTATGGTTTTCCCCGTTTATATTCCACACTAGTTAAATCACAGTAGACTAAATTTCAAAATTGGGTCATCGATTTTTCAGAGTCACGGAGTTCGCCAAAGCGATCAAGGGCTCGGGTGGTTGTGGGGCCTCGCCGAACGAAGAACACTCGACGGTGGGGCTTGGGGCGCGGGTGGGGGTGGGGTGGCGGAGGAACACAGGCGGTGGGGGCCGGTGGTCCGGCCGGCGGCCCGTGTGGTGTTTTGTATGGGAAGAATTAGAGACGAGGAAGAAGAAGGGCTAGGAGACGTAGGATCTTCATCCAACCGCCGAAATGGTTGAGAGACAGTGGGAGTTGCATTCTTAATGCGCCTCGTTCATCATGTGTGGGCATCTGCAAGAACCAACATTTTATTATCTAAAATCTGCTTGCTCTTCTTTACCATGTTCGATAGAGCTGGCTCAGACGTGATCGATAGGCTTTCAATTACTAGCGGCAATACAACACCGTATTTTCAAGCCAGTTCCACTTTCCCGATTTATATATCGTGGTTATGGTGTACCCGTTATGTACACTATGATCTGCCTAGTTGTTGTGTGCTCTTGTTATCATGGTTTGGCAATAAACTCTCTATACAAAGATATTATGAACCTATCATCTGCCAGCTATCCTTACTCGAGCCTATTTTTGTGTACTTGTGCAGATTATATAAATTCACACACCATATTACAGCACACATGAGCTCTCTCATCAGAATCTAGTGATAGCACATAAGTGTTTACAGGGGCGCCCCTATATTAGAATATCATCTGCATTACAAAGATAATCTCACAACTATTTATGTTTTCATGGTTCTCACATATTATACACAATTACAGTGAATATCAGAATCAGCGCATCAGAAGAATATTGCGGAACACTGCAATGACTTACAAAATTGGCACCAAGGCATTGAGTGCCATTCGAAGCAATGAAACTCGTGACGCCCCCACCTGTTGATTCTTGTTCGAATATCATCCTAATGACTATTCTAACCTCGAGGAGTCAAAGGCAGATGGCCTGTCCTGTTCACCCATCAAGGTGCCTGTTCTAATTTGGCAAGGTTTTATTGATTGTGCGTATCTTGCATATGTTGTCTTGCATTTCTTCTACTTTGTTGCACCGCCATCTGCTTAGTTTACTCATCATATAACTCGAGATGCCATGCTCATCCATTATCAATACATATTCCATCTATCATCATACCATGTTTTTCCACTCAAATGCTGTTCTTGTGCATCAGACATCAAAAAGGAAGAGGGTGATTGCCGAACCTAAAGGAGCACCAGCAAAGTCCTTGAAAAACGTGGTGGTGCCGGAAAAATCAGATAGCGCCCCACTTATATTGGCTGTACAACCAGTGACACAAAACATAGGACCGACTCCAGCAGACTGTACCGATTTCATTTCCCATAGCACCAGCCATACCACAGAAAAATCCCACTCCAGCAAAAAGTACAGCAAGTCCACCGGCCGAAGACCTATCCCAACTGCAGAGACGGCCAATTCCTGCAGATTGGAACCCCATTCCATTTATTCCCAGTTTAAAAGACAATGCTTTCAATGTTGTTAGGGACTACATGCATATATTCCCATCATGGGAAGATTATAGTGAAGACAAACACCATTTTCACATCTTCCTGTCCAACTTACGTGTAAGTGCTATTATTCATGGTTATTATTTTCCTGTTTTCGGCTGATCGAACACATCAATGATTTACGTTACATTGTTGTAACTAGGCGAGGGTCAATTTGGATAGTCATGACGAGCAAAGCTTGCTTGTGCTTTTTAAGGAAGCATTGCAGCGAGATCGGTGTTACCCGAGGAAATCACACTTTGATGGCAAGTCTATAAACGAATTTCGGTGAAGTCTCCGTGCTAAATTTAGAAGACATTGAATGGAAAAACCTTGTTATGCAATGGTCTCGCTCCTGTGATGAGGTATCTGTCTATGAAATCACATGACAATTTGAACTTCTACTTTTCCGCATGTGCCTTACGGATCTTTTTGCAGGAAATCTGCTCAAGAAGAATTCGGTTTGAAAAGAACGACAGGATATCGCAAATATGCTGCTCGCTGCTTTGCTCTTGTTAGTACTGTTGTCCTCAGATCACTGCATTTGCATACATACCTGGTTCATTATGTGACATCAGTATGCATGATAGCTTGCTTATCAATTGTTCGCTACAAATTATCTGATCTGTATGAATGGTTACATTAGTGTAGAATATATCAATGCCAATGAATTTTTTTAGCTCTGCATTGTTCTTGTAAGTACATGTTGTCCCTTATCGCTGTACTTATATTGACAGTAGTTGTTCATGTACCATCACTCTGCAGCTTATTTTCCTTTGCCTCCATTTTCTACACATCGATCTATATTTACTCTTACCATAAGGTTGGTATCAAGAAGTTTAGCTGTGCATTGCTCTTGGCTGTGCCTTTTGCCTATATCGCTGCACATACATTTATAGCTACTTGGTTATGTAGCATCACTCTTCATCTTATCTTAAATATTCTCCATTTTTTCAGTATATTATCACATCTATATTTACTCTTAACAAAATGTAGAATAAAGGCAATGCTTATGAAGAAGATTCTGTGCTAAACTTCTTGAATTGCCCCCCATCATCATGGACAAGGGCTTTATAGAGCCTGTCTTCACCAAGAATGTAAGTTTGTCCTTCTCAAGCCTTCAAACTTTGTTGTGTATATTTGGTTAGGCATGACTGCAACAACTATTTATTTTGGTGTTTGCATCAAATTGCATGTTTAAAGTTTATTATGTAGTTCATAAACAAAAGTTTGTCCTTCTCAATTTAAGTTTTAGTTGTACAACCAAGTTCCTTCTTCATACCATGTAAATTAAACTATACTGAGCAAGTGATCTTCTTTTTCACCTGCATGTATGCTTCATTCTTCATCCGTAATCCGGTGGTGTGGTGAACCTACCCACTAGAGCACAATGTCATATTCTGCAATGTCTTAACTATGAACAATGTCATATCATTCTACTATTATTTAAACCGTCTCTTTATTTGCCAATCTGAAATGGGATAAATTGACAAGACACTAACCATTGATACTTATGAGTTCTTGATCTGTAATCCGGTGGTGTCGTGAAGCTGCCAACTCCTTCACAATGTCATTTCCTACCATGTCTTGACCTGAACAATACCATATTGTGTTAATGCAATTTTAAACTGTGTCACTTTATTCACAAGAAGAAATGTGATGAATTGTCAACCTTGATACATTTATGTGCAAAACCCGTCATCCGTCTCGCTTGTTTATCTTTCGGAGTGAGGAAGATATAAGTGTTGAACAAGCTGATCTCATCATCTTGCTCAGCTGCTTATGCTGCAGCTCCAAAGAGGGCTAACCTTTCTTGAACTCTATTGAAGTGCTGTCATTTTGTATATTATTTTGTTGGCGTGTTTATTTGCACTGCTGGCGATCTTTGATGCCCAGTGTATGTAATCTGCTGTATACTTGTGCTTTATTATCATAGTGGCGAACTTTGATGCCCACTGGATGTAATATACCGTAATTTCTTTATTGTATAGTCTAGGTTTTTCTTATTCACGATGCTGCAGTTATTTTATCAGATATATATCCTGTCTTCGCATAAACCGCCAAACCATAAAATTATGGTACATAATCGGGCCGTCATGCAATCACGATGTATGATCCGCATCATGGGCCCCGTCAAACCTGGCCCACTAGTAGATTCGGCCTTTAATAGGCCGAGTAACCCCGCCCTCTTTTCGCAAGAAAACTCAATGGGCTTTAGGAGGTGAGAAGTATGTTGGGCCCAAACGTGCGAATAGCTCACGGGCGGCAGCAGCTAAAATGGACCCCGCCCATGATTGTGCGAATCAAATCACGGCTTTTAATAGGCCAAAGTTGTCTCGGTCCTTGTTTGGCCCAATTAGATATCGGCTGCGAAAGCAGGCGGATGCAAACCGGGCCGTAGTTAGGCCCAACTATATGACGGGCTTTAACAGGCGAAATGAATATAGGGCGAAATGTTAAACGGCCCTTAACAAGCTCGAACTAATATCGGGTCAATTACTAAATGGGCCTTTAGCAAGTGGGCCCAAAAGCATAGCGCCCGATTAACGGGCGAATCGATATGGGCCATAATTGAGCCCAAAGCCTCTTAAAGGGCGGACTGATCTTGGCCGTGATTTGGCCCAGAAAGTGGGAGGCTTTTAACGGGCCGAATCTTATATGGGCCATTATTAGGCCGAACATGGCAGGCCATTAATGGACCGGATCAAATATAGGTCGGCATTTGGCCCAAAACATGGCAGCAGTTAATGGGCCGCCTACTAGGGTCCTCAAAATCTTGTGGGTTTATACTGGGCCGACCCATTAATGTCGGCAAAATCTCGTGGGCCTTTAGCTGGGCCGGCCCATTATGATCTACAAGAATTTTGTGGGCGTTTACCTGGGCCTGCCCATTATGGCACACAAAAATCTTGTGGGCCTTTACCTGGGCCGGCCTATTATGGCCCGCGAAATCTTGTGGGCCTTTAGCTGGGCCAGCCCATTATGGTCCGCAAAATCTCGTGGGCCTTTAGCTGGGCCGGCCCATTATGGTCCGCAAAATCTTGTGGGCCTTTAGTTGGGCTGGCCCATTTAAACTTGATGGGCCGTGCCACGTGTCGACGTATCATAGGCGCCTTCTGTCCAATGAGTTGATGACATTTGTCCCAATGATGAGCCGACACGTGTTTCCTCCAGCCAATGATGATTTTACACGTGGAAAATCCCCATTGGTCGGGGCTGTTAACGGGTTATCGGATCCAAAACCCGACCCGATAGCTTAACGGCGTTCCGTTACGGTGGATGCCACGTGTCGGTCACGCTTGACGAAAGCACTTCTGTGACGCACGATTTATCGTCATGGAAGTGGACACTTCCGTGATGATAATTTTGGTAATGTCATGGAACACTTCTACGACAAAGACAGTATGACTATCTTGATTCGTCATAAAATCGTCATGGATGTACATGCATGACAAAAACGCGACTCATCGTGACAAACATGTATCATCACGGAAGTGTATTTTTTTTGTAGTGTATGGTTACCACTCAATTAGAACAAGTACTTAAAGCTCAGAATGATTTGCTTAATGAATTGAATAGTAAGAATAATGACTTTGCTGTTAGAGTGGCTACTAGAACTGGTAAAATGACTCAGGAACCTTTGTATCCTGAGGGCCATCCTAAGAGAATTGAGCAGGATTCTCAGAGAAATAACATTGATGCACCTAGTCCTTCTAAGAAGAAGAAAAAGAAAAATGATAGGACTTTGCATGCTTCTAGTGAACCTATTGCTGAACCACCTGAGAATCCAAATGATAGTTCTATTTCTCGATCTTTGAAACACAACTGTAATGAACATGAACCTAGTGATAATGTTAATGAAGATGTTCATGTTGATGCTCAACCTAGCAATGATAATGATGTAGAAATTGAACCTGCTGTTGATCTTGATAACCCACAATCAAAGAATCAACGTTATGGTAAGAGAGACTTTGTTGCTAGGAAGCACGGTAAAGAAAGGGAACCATGGGTTCAGAAACCCATGCCTTTTCCTCCCAAACCATCCAAGAAAAAGGATGATGAGGACTTTGAGCGCTTTGCTGAAATGATTAGACCTATTGTCGGTCTCAAAACCGGCGGATCTCGGGTAGAGGGTCCCGAACTGTGCGTCTAGGCGGATGGTAACAGGAGACATGGGACATGATGTTTTTACCCAGGTTCGGGCCCTCTCGATGGAGGTAATACTCTACTCCCGCTTGATTAATATTGATGATATGGGTAGTACAAGAGTAGATCTACCACGAGATCGAGAGGCTAAACCCTAGAAGCTAGCCTATGGTATGATTGTTGTTCGTCCCACGGACTAAAACCCTCCAGCTTTATATAGACACCGGATAGGTTAGGGTTACACGAGTCGGTTACAATGGTAGGAGATCTACATATCCAGACGCCAAGCTTGCCTTCCACGCCAAGGAAAGTCCCATCCGGACACGGGACTAAGTCTTCAATCTTGTATCTTCATAGTCTTGGAGTCCGCCGTGATGATAGTTCGCTATCCGGACACCCCTAGTCCAGACTCCTCAAGAGCTCTCGAACCAGGCTTCAATGACAACGAGTCCGCGCAAGATATTGTCTTCGCATTGCAAGGCGGGTTCCTCCTCGAATACTTCATAGAAGGTTTTGAACATAAGGATAGTGTCCGCTCTGCAAAACAAGTTCCACATACCACCGTAAGAGAATAATTTTTGCACAGATCTGATGACATATTCCGCGACGTGACATTACACCACGGCCAGGCCTTTATATGAATCGTTTTTTACTGTTCCACCTCAGCGCGTTTAGCAAGGCGGTTTCCTTGGCACGTCTTATCAAAGCATAGATCGTGCCCCCTTATTCTGGGATTCTCATCAATACGGACGTGGGTAACCCATCCGCGCCATTAATTACGGCGCTTGGGAGATAAGCGAGTTTTACCAGGCTGGTGGGGGACGCATAGCTTCGTCCGTCCATATAAGGGGATAAGGATCCACCTTTTCACCTACGCCTTCTTCCTCCTTTGCTCATCCATTTTCACGCACACGAGCTCCAGCGCCCAAGTCCGCACATCCCACCTCAACCTTCTCCAACTATGTCCGGAGCGGAGGCAGGTGGATGGCCTCCTTCACACGGAGGGGCACATCACAAAGCTGCGGAGGCCGGATACTTGTCCAAAGAACATCACGCACCGGCTGCCCGACGCGGGCAGCTCATTCCAACCCCAGTGCCCCATGAGAGGGTGGTGTTTCTCCCCACTTCCTCCATGGACTAGGTTTTCCACTTCACCCATTTGTCCGGGGCTCATGTTCTACTACGGCCTGGACTTCCACGACTGGCCCCAATTTCATCCTCAACATCTCGGCGTTCATCGTCATGTGCGAGGCCTTCCTCTGATCCAGCCCCACTTCGCTTATGGTGAAGATCTTCAATGTCAGCCAAGGTAGTAGGCGGCCGTCTGCGGAGGCGGAGGCGCCATGGTTGGCAAGATGGCCAAAGTCCTATGGCTCGAGGGCTCCTTTTGGGAGACAATAAAGGGGTGGCAATCGAGGTGGTTCTATATCACCGAGCCGCGCAACTCCAAATGGGCGGCGGCCCCCGAATTCAGATCTGGCTTCCCCACACGGCTCTCATCATGGAAAGAGACGGGCCTGACGTGGGGGAATTCGGACGAGCTATCCGGACTCCAAACATGCGTCTGAAACCCGTGGACAAGAATCTCAGCTTGTCAACATAATCCAGTGATGCTCATCCGCCGGATTCTCCCATGCCAACAACGGCCTTCAAATTGTGGGAGTTCGATCCGCACAACACCCAACTCTGCAAGGCTCTTCGACACTACATACGAAGATGCCTCGAAGGTGCTATTCAAGGCGCCGAGGTTCTACATCCGCCATCAAGATCATGGATTCAGCTCGCAAAGGTCAAGCCAGCGAGGTGAGTTATTTTACCCTTTATGGGATTCTTTTTTCATAGTTTGACTCTATGCAGGATCTAAAACTCCCTAACCTTTAATAGGACTGGCTGAAGATGTCCGGACAGGTTAACTGTCCGGCTCCTTTGCCAGAAGACCCAACGGACGCCCGATTGACGGGGCTGCTGGCTCCGGTACCTCATGTGGTGCCGGAGAAGAAGGCCAAGAAGGAGGCAACGGGAACTCGAAGGAGCTCCCGATGCCTGGTGCTGTCCGATTTTGAAGCAGAATCTTCTCCTGAGAACGAGGAGGAGGAAAAAGAAGCTTCTCCCCCAACGGGGGAGGAGAGGAAAAGGAAGGCCGCCCCAACTAGGGAGGCCGGAGGGTCCAAGAAGGGAAGAACCCTCCCTCCAGATTTCTCCACCAACGTCGACAACGACGAGGAGTATTGGCCGACAAGGGCCAAGCCCCTGGCGAGATCGTAAGTGTCCGGATACCCATAGCTTTTTTTATTGCATAGTGTTCTCTAATGCCGAACAATCATGTAGCCCGCCCAAGGGCGAGTTCGCCACTTCGTCGAGCGGGTCCCTGAGTTCGTCAGAAATGGAGAGTACTTCACTTCCGGCTGCCTCATCGCCTCACGCTGCGGACGACGCCGAGGTGGTGCCCCGAGGGGGGCCTGGTCAAGAGGAGGTGGCGCAGGAGGCGCCGCAAGGCAACCTCCCGGACTCGAGGCGCGTGGGGGGCGAGACCCCCAGGCTCTAAGCCCACCCTTGTCCGATTCCATGCCGGAACCTTCAGCGGTTCCGAGTCCGCAAGCGGTCCTTCAGAAGAAGGGTAAGACGCCGTGTCTTCCGGCCCAACCGAGGCACCGGATAGTTTAATGGAGGCGCTTAATAGCGCCCATCGAGGAGGAGCACCACATTATGAGTGTGGTGGTCCAGAAAGTTCAGTCCGCCAAGAGCGGGCTGATGAAGCCTGAACCAGCCTTCTAACAGGCTTTGAGGTAAGTTTAGAATATGTAAAAATATTACCGATAGACAAGAGTTCTCGATGCTTAGTTCGGTGTTCGGAAAGAAAAGCCGGACTAAGGATCTAAAAATATATACGCAGGAGTCTAACATAATTATGTCAATATGGGAATGCAGGCTGCGCTTGCCGACTCGGCCAAGACCGATCATGGAGGTCAATGCATTGAAGCAGAGCCTCGAGCGGTCCGAGAACGAGCTCGGCCTTGCCAAGAAGCAGCTCGAGGACAAGGAAGGTAAGTAATACCTTATTAAAGAAATACCTTATAGAAAGGTTTGGCTGCGTAAAAATAACAGAATAACATGGGTACCGCAGGGCCACTTAACGAGGTGGCGACCTTGAAGGAAGCGGTGTCCGTGGTCGAAAACAAAGCGGCCATGAGCGCACCGAGCGAGAGAAAGGGAGGCGAATCATGGAGGTACGGCAAGAGCTCCTGTGCTCGTGGAAAAACACGAGGGTTTGGAGGTGACTCAAGACCCGAGAGTCCGAGCTTGCTTCGCTCTTGAGAGTGCCAAAGCTGCTAATGCCGAGGCCCGTAAAGCCCTCCAGAGATTGAGGCAATAAAGAAGATCGCGCGGGTAAGGCATTCTTTATGCAGAGCAAGATTGTGAAAGTGAATTACCTATTACTTACCCGGATTCGAGCTCTCCAGAGCATTCACAGATCTGCCTCGAGTGTATCGGATGCCGCCGCGTTCTACCGCGCCAAGGAGGGAGCTCGACGAAGAAGGTGTTCGGTCTCAAGATGTCGAGGCCGAACGTCCGGTGCCCCTGAGCGACCAGCTGAAGCAGCCGGTCGAGCTCCACAAGGTCGCCGAACAGGCCATGAAGGGCCTTATAGTTCGGTTGTGGCCATCGGAAGCCATGCCTGGGAGCTACTTCGGCTTAGTGCAACGGCTGGTGGACGCCTGTCCGTGGATTGAAGTCATCAAGCGCTCCGTCTGCATTGAAGGTGCCCGTCGGGCCCTTGCCCGTGCTAAAGTGCACTGGGTGTAACACCCCGGATGTAACTTTCCATATTTGTAACTCCAACTCTTGCCATTTTCGGCATTGTGATATGATATTCCCTCCGTGGTTGGGTTTTCCTTCCTTTTGCATTTTGTCCATGTCATGCATTTCACATCATGTCATCATGTGCATCTCATTTGCATACGTGTTCGTCTCATGATTCCGAGCATTTTCCCCGTTGTCCGTTTTGCAATCCGGCACTCCTATGTCCCCCGGCGCCCCTTTTACATTTTTCCGTGAGCGGTACTAAACTATCTCGAATGGACCGAGGTTTGTCAAGTGGCCTTGGTACACCACCGTAGACCACTTGTCAAGTTTCGGTCATTTGAGCTCGTTTGGTACTCCAACGGTTAACCGTGACTCGCAAAAAGCCTCTTTTAAGTTGCAGCCCGACACCCCTTCAAAACAGCCCAATAACCCATCTAAGTCACTTCCACGCCTCCGTCGTCGGATCACGATCGTGGGCGAAAACCAGACTCCATTTGGAGCTTCCTAGCTCCTTCTACCTATAAAACACCCCTACCACGAAATCCCGGATCAAATCCGCCCCTAACCCTAGCCCGCTTCCTCTTCGCCGCCGGACACGTCCGCCGCCGCCGGACCACTCTCGCTGCCACGTGTCCCGGTCGCCCCACATCGCCGCCGACCCTGCTGGGGTCATGAGGTCCGAGGGCCCTCCTGCCCGCCGCCCGGCCACAGGCCGCTGGGTCAGCGCGCTCCCCTACCGCCACAAGCGCCCGGCGCGTCGCGGCCGCCTCCGCCGCCCGCCGGCCGCCGCCTTCCTTGCCGCTGCCGCCGGCCGGGCCGCCGCGTCGCCGGCCTGGCCAAGGCTCGCCTTGTCCGCCTCGGCCGTCTCCTTCCTTCTCGGCGCTGTTCGTGAAAGCCGCCGCATGCAAGGCCTGATCCGCCGATCTCAGATCCACCAAGGCGGTTGACTTATTCCCCCAAAATCCTCTTAAGTCTTTTCCGTGATTATTTTATTGCATTTTCTTCATGCCATAAACTGCACTGTGGCTCCGCTTTGGGCGAGTAGCATATCAATTATTCGCCTCGATGAGTCGATCATTTCATCTCATTGCATAATTTTCATTTGAGCTCATCTTGATGCCCGAAATGTTGTTGGAAGAGGGCTATGTGATGTTAGTTTCTGTTTCTTAACAGAACATGCACTTTTGTCATTTTTGCCATGATTGATGTGTGCACCCTATGATCTTGAGTCCTACATGTGTTTTGTAATATGCCATGCCATCTTTACAGGGTGTATGCCATGTATTTTTGTGATCTCTGTGGTGACTAGCACAAGCATGCAAACTAGGCTTCATGATGTTGCTGATTTCAGCCCCTGTTTTGCTGATATTTTTATGCCATGTTAACTTGATGCTACCGAGAGATCCATGCATATTTTGAGATACTTCAGTAAGGATGTTTTGAACATATGGTTATGCTCTATCCATCCATGCCCTTGTTTGCAATTATGGAGTGCCATAGCTTGAGTCAATCGAGCTCTACTTTTGCTATAAAATGTTTCTTGGCAGATTGTTTACATGTAATTCAATTTTGCCAAGGTTGTTGTAGTTGATGCGTGTATACTATGATGTTGTTCTTGCCATGTATAGTTTCTATGCCATGTCTTCTTGATGGATGTATGCTTAGTTTATCATGTAATGCTCTGTAGTGAGTGCATCGAGCTCTTAAACATGCCTACTTGTTATCTGTTTTTGTCATGCCCTGTTGCTGAATCTGTTAACGAAACTTGCTATTTTGACATGGATGCTATCATATTTTTTGATCCTTTTTGGCTTATGGTAAGTAAGGGACTTTTGTTCTATGCTTTGAGTAGATTCATGCCATGCCTTGTTTTGCTATTATAAGTTCCTGTAACATGTTGTTTGCTTGCTCTGAACATTGCTTCCTGATGCTGATTCTGCCATGTTCAGTATTTTCCTAAGTCTGTGAAGCTGATATGTTTTGCACTTTTGCCATGCTTGTTTGGACCTGTTATGATGTGATTTAGCCGTAGCTCAGTGTTCATCTTTTGTCAAGCATCTTGAGTAGATCACTGCCATATACTTTGTTGGTACGTTTGGGTGCAGTAGGTTAATTTCTGGTTGCTTGCTATGTGGCATCATGCTGTTAATGGCAGATTTGTGCCATTCTTGTTTTGCTTGTCATTTGCAAACCGTGCATCCGATTCCGGTGATCTTTATATCGATTTCAACCAAAATCATCTCACCTTTCCAGCGGCATACTTGGCTCTCCAAGTTGATGCCTGATTCATCATTTTTCCTTCCGGAGCACGCATACGCATTGCATATCACATCTCGCATATCATGCCATGTTTTGCATCGTGTTGCTTGTGCATTGCACCGTGATTTATTGTGGTTCCTTTGTTTGTGTTCTTGCTTTGGATAGAGCCGGGAGACGAGTACGTGAACGAGGAACCTGTTGAGAACGCTTACGAGGATCAAGCTTTCGACAACTCTGAGAACTTTGCAGGCAAGATGACCATACCCTCGAAATCACTTCTATCTTTGCTATGCTAGATGCTCGCTCTTTTGCTATGCCTATGCTACGATGCCTATCACTTGCTATATCATGCTACCCATATTGCCATGTCAGCCCCTAACCATCCTTTCCTAGCAAACCGTTGATTGGCTATGTTACCGCTTTGCTCAACCCCTCATATAGCGTTGCTAGTTGCAGGTGAAGATGAAGTTTGTTCCTTGTTGGAACATGGAGATGTTCCTTGTTGGAACATGTTTACTTGTTGGGGATATCATAATATATCTGCTATAATTAATGCATCTATATACTTGGTAAATGGTGGAAGACTCGGCCTTATGCCTGGTGTTTTGTTCCACTCTTGCCGCCCTAGTTTCCGCCATACCGGTGTTATGTTCCTTGATTTCGCCTCCTACACGGTTGGGTGATTTATGGGACCCCTTGACAGTTCGCTTTGAATAAGACTCTCCAAAGAAGGCCCAACTTTGGTTTTACCATTTGTCACCTAAGCCTTTTTCCCCGGTTTTCGCGAGCCCGAGGGTCATCTTTATTTTAACCCCCGACCAGTGCTCCTTCGAGTGCTGGTCCAACTAGAGCCCTGTGCAGCGCCTCAAGGAAACTTGAGGTCTGGTTTTAGTTGTACGGACTGCTCATCCGGATGTGCCTCGAGAACGAGATATGTGCAGCTCCTATTGAGATTTGTCGGCACAATCGGGCGGCTTTGCTGGTCTTGTTTTATTGTTGTCGAAATGTCTTGTAGTCCGGATTCCAAGACTGATCGGGTCTTCCGGTGAAGGAATATCCTTCGCTGACCGTGAGAGCTTATAATGGGCTGTTGGGACACCCTGCAGGTATTATCTTTCAAAGCCGTGCCGCTGTTATGAGGCAGATGGGAATTTGTTAATGTCCGTTGTAGAAAACCCGGTTGACCTTAATTAAAATACACATCAACCGCGGTGTAACGTGATGGTCTCTTCTCGCGGAGTCCGGAAGTGAACACGTGTTGGAGTAATGTTTGACGAAGTAGTTCAGATCACTTCTTGATCGCTACTAGCTTCACGACCATGCTTTGCTTCTCTTCTCGCTCTCTTTGCGAATGTAGCCACCATATATGCTAGTCGCTGTCGCAGCTCCACCTCACAACTCTGTCCTTCCTATAAGCTTAAATAGTCTTGATCTCGGTGTGAGATTGCTGAGTCCCGTGACTCACAGATTCTACCAAAACAGTTGCAGTGTGCCGACGATGCAAAGGCAGGTGACGCAACCAAGCTCAAGTGGGAGTTCGATGAGGAACGTGGTCGTTACTATGTGTCTTTTCCCGATGATCAGTAGTGGAGCTCAGTTGGGACGATCGGGATCTGTGTAGCATTTGGGGTATCTTCTTTATTTTGGTTCCGTAGTCGGACCTTGAGTGTAATCTGAATGATGGATGTTTATTTATGTATTGTGTGAAGTGGCGATCGTAAGCCAACTATGTATCTCTTTTCCTTATTTATTACATGGGTTGTGTGAAGATTACCTCACTTGCGACATTGCTTTCAATGCGGTTATGCCTCTAAGTCGTGCTTCGACACGGGAGATATAGCCGCATCGAGGGCGCTATAAGTTGGTAATCGAGCCATCCCGACTTAGGAGCCCTCGCTGATTGTTTGTTTGGCGTTGTTGAGTCTAGAACAAAATGTTTTGAGTCTTAGGATTATATATATCGGAGAGTAGGATTCTTTTTACTCCCAGTCCCTTCTCGCGCCTAGTGAGGTCTCCGACGAGAAGTTTTGACTCTCTCTCCTCAAATTTCACTAAATTTTTTTAGGATCACGCTGGTATCTTGGAGTCGTTCCGATGGTTTTGTGACGAGAACATTGTTCTTGGTGCCTCCCGACATTTAGGGGTTGTGGCGGTGTCCCGGGAGTTGAGCTCCGAGGTGTTGTCGCCACAATTTTATCGCTGCATTCTCGAATACCTGAGTTTTGCCGACATCGAAATCTCTTTTGTACAGTTGTTGGTGAGATAACCCCGATAACCCAAAGATCGGGCGAGCTCGAGTATTTCCATGACTCAGATAACGGATGCTTTTCAAGGTCGAGGTACACGATTTTCAAGGTTTCTTGGTTATGTGTTGACGGATGGATACATTGGATCTAGGTATTGTTAGTTTGGGTGATATATTTTGTGTCCCTGATCCCCAACACTAGATTGCATAACCGTAAAGTTTCGGAGTTTATAGGTGGGATTCAAGTAGCTCTAGCATTTCTTCCCGCAGATATTTGGTTTGTGATTGGGTAATCCTTACCACTTATTTGTTCCATTGCATCTTTGTTATTTTTTTCATCAACCTTTAATCAAGTGGCTTCTCACCTTAATGGACGGTGATGTTAACTTTGGAATTCATTCGCTCATCCTTGTTCAATGTTTTTTGTGAAGACTATATGTTGCAATTTCTATCCGCTGATTCAACTTGTCTATCTGCTCATCAAGTGCTAACGGATGTCACCCTCTTCAGATGGCTCCGCAACGCAGCCCGAATCCGGAACGCAATGATGGGAATCATCGAACCTCCACCTCCACCTCCGCCTCCGGAGGCATGGCAAGCTATGATGGCAGCCACCAATGCCAATGCTCAGATGATTTTGCAACTCTTGCAAGAGCGTACACAAGGGCAAGGCAATCAAGGAAATCAAGGTCAAGGCAACAACCAAACGCACTTTGCTACCCTCAATCAGTTCCTCGCTAATCAGCCAAAGTCTTTCGGGTTTTCGTGGTCGAGGCCACAGACGCCGACGATTGGCTTGTGGACATCTGCAAACATTTTGAATGTAGCAATGTCGACCGAGGACTTTGTCAAGTTTGCCTCGCTTCAACTCAAGGACCAAGCTGCCGAGTGGTACCAGAATACAAAGATTCCAAAGGAGGTCGTGGTCATTACCGGGATGAGTTCCGCCGAGACTTCAGAGCTCACCACATTCAAAAGTGTTGTTGAGAGCAAGCGTGAGGAGTTCCGCAATCTCAAGCAAGGCAACATGTCTGTGTATCAATACAATATCCAGTTCCGTAAACTCGCGCTTTGCTAAGCAAGACGTCCCCGATGAAAAGAGTATGATCTATCAATTCAGAGGTGGTCTCAGAGAAGATCTGCAATTAGCTCTCGTGCTTTTGAGCCAAAAAGTATGATGAATTCTACAACATGGCATCAAGCAAGAAGCTGCCCAGCTCAAATGTGAGGCTTCTAAGAAGAGAATCAGGATGCAGTTCAGTCTTCTTCTTCCTCTCAAGTGGCAGCTAAGCAGAAGTTCTACCTTCCTCCTCCTCCGTTCTGGCCAGCCTTATCGCCAGAAGAACTCAGGTGGTCGTGGATCTTCCCACCCACCCAACCCAAGCTATCGTAACAAGTATAATTATCAAGCTCCAAGGTCAAATGCTCCTTACCACCGTCCGCTCTCGTGAGGTGACTTGCAACAAGTGTCGCAGAAAGGTCACTATGCTAACAAGTGCTTCAACCAAAGGCGCCTTCCGCCTCCTCCTCCTGTGAAATCTTCCAAGAATGCGGTGGTCAAGCATAATCCCAACCATGCCAAGGTGAACATGATGAATGCAGCTCAAGCGGAGGAATCTCATCGACGTGATAATGGGTAATCTCTCGATTAATGATATTCCTGCAAAAGTCTTATTTGATACCGTGCATCGCTTGTTCATTTCGAGACCTTTTGTTGCCAAGCATGAGTTTGTGACGGAAAATATTCCTATTCCGCTGAAGATTGTGTCCCCGGTAAGCATATGACTTCTCGAGTTTTGGTTCAATGTCGGTATCAAGATGGGCGACTATAGATTTCTGGCTAAACCATTTGTCCTTGGTGACTCGGATATTGATCTTATTCTCGGGATGGATGGCTTTCTCAGCACAAAGCTCAGCTTGATTGTGCTGCTGGAAATTCAATTGACTCACTCTTCTAATGATGTGATCATCTATGCCGCTCGTGATGAAACCATTCGGTTGTTTTCTCTCAATGAGAAGGGCGAATTGATGCTATCTCTCGATTCCATCTGCTTGTGAGTACCAAGATGTCTTTCCGTAAGAGCTTCCAGAATGCCTCCTCACCGCCGCTTGAGTTCGTTATCGATCTTGAGCCCGCATCGAACCCGCTTGCAAGCGCCCATACAAGCTTGGACCTAATGAGCTGAAGGAATTGAAGAAGCAGCTCGATGAACAAGAGCGTCTGGTTTGATCGACCGAGTTCATCTCCTTGGGGTTGTGGTGTTCTTTTGTCCGAAGAAGGATGGCACGGACCGACTTTGCGCCGACACCGCCCATTGAATAAGAAGACTATCAAGAACAAGTATCCACTTCCCAACATCAATGAGCTTTTCGAGCAACTCAAAGGTGCTAAAGTGTTCTCCAAGCTTGACCTTCAGATGGGTTATCATTAGATTCAGATTCGTGAACAAGATATTCCCAAGACAGATTCGAACAAGCTTTGGTTCTTATGAATATACTGTCATGTCTTTCGCCTTGTCAATGCTCCTCCAACATTCTCTCGAATGATGAACTTCATCTTCAACCCCTACACCAATGAATTCGTCTTGGTCTATCTTGATATTTTGGTCTTCTCCAAGAATAAGAAGGATCATGCCAAACATTTGCGATTGGTGCTTGACAAGCTCAGAGAGCATCAGTTCTATGCGAAGTTTTCCAAATGTGAATTTTGGCTTGATGAAGTGCTTTATCTTGGTCACATCATCTCCGCTAAGGGCATCGCTGTTAATCCCGAGAAGGTGTCTGTAGTTGTGAATTGGGAACCTCCTCAGAATGTCAAGCAGCTTCGCAGTTTTCTTGGTCTTGCAAGTTATTGCCGAAGATTCGTTGAGAATTTTTCTAAGATTGCAAAGCCTCTTTCCAACCTCCTCCAGAAGCATGTGAAGTATGTCTGGTCTCCTGAGTGTGACGTTGCTTTCAATACTCTCAAAGAGAAACTCGTCACAGCTCCTGTCTTGACTCCTCCTGATGAATCCAAACCATTTGAAGTTTTCTGTGATGCTTCTCTTCAAGGTCTCGGTGCTGTGTTAATGCAAGAGAAGAGAGTGGTGGCCTATACCTCTCGTCAACTGAAGCCCAACGAAAAGAACTACCCCACTCACGATCTTGAGTTGGCGGCAGTTGTCCATGCATTGATAACATGGAGACATCTCTTGTTGGGAAGGAAAGTGGACATATTCACCGATCACAAGAGCCTCAAGTATATCTTCACTCAACCCAACCTCAACCTCAGGCAAACTCGATGGGTCGAAATGATTCAAGAGTACAATCCAAGTATTGAATATACTCCGGGCAAGGCCAATGTGATTGCAGATGCTTTGAGCAGGAAGGCTTACTGCAACAGTTTAATCCTCAAGCCCTTCCAACCGGATCTCTGTGAAGCTTCCCGCAAGCTGAATCTTCAAGTTGTTCCTCAAGGCTTCCTTGCCAACCTCATAGTCTCTCCTACTTTGGAAGATCAGATTCGTGACGCTCAACTCCTGGATACCATGGTGAAAAAGGTGAAACGTGGTATCGACAAGGGCATTTCCAAGTACAAGTGCTTCCACATTGATGACAAAGATACTCTTTTCTTCGAGGACCGGATTGTGGTTCCTAAGGGTGATCTACGTAAAGTCATTATGAATGAGGCACACAATTCGCTTCTATCCATTCATCCTGGAAGTACTAAGATGTACCATGATCTCAAGCAGTCATATTGGTGGACTCGAATGAAGCGAGAAATTGCTCAATTCGTGAATGAATGTGATGTCTGCAGAAGAGTGAAAGCAGAACACCATCGACCAGCTGGTCTCCTCCAACCTCTTGCTATTCCAGAATGGAAGTTTGATCATATCGAGATGGACTTCGTGACTGGATTTCCTAAGTCCAAGCGTGGAAATGATGCTATCTTCGTTGTCATTGACAAGCTTACTAAAGTGGCTCATTTTCTTCCTATCAAAGAATCCATCACAGCAGCTCAGTTGGCAGAGCTATACACCTCCAGGATTGTCTCCTTGCACGACATTCCACAAGTGATCTCTTCAGACCGTGGCAACATCTTTACCTCCAAGTTTTGGGACTCCTTTCAGACGGCCATGGGCACCAACATTCGTTTCAGCACAACTTTCCATCCTCAAACAAGTGGCCAAGTCGAGCGAGTCAATCAAATCCTTGAAGATATGCTCAGGGCTTGTGTCATTTCCTTCGGTATGAAGTGGGAAGATTGTCTTCCATATGCCGAAGTTCTCCTACAACAACAGCTTCAAGCGAGTTCGGGCAAGGCCCCATTCGAAATTCTCTATGGCGTAAAGTGTCGACTCTCTCAATTGGTCCGAGACAGGTGAGCACCAACTTCTTGGCAACGACTTGATCACGAAGTCAAGAAATGTGCAAAGTCATTCGTGAGAATCTCAAAGCCGCATAATCGCGCCAGAAGAGCTATTATGATGACAAGCACCGTGATGTGGCTTTTGAAATCGGAGACCATGTCTACCTCCGCCTCTCCAATGAAAGGCACTCGCCGCATCGGTATCAAAGGAAGCTTGCCCCTAGATACGTGGGTCCTTTCAAGATCATTGGCAAAAGAGGCGATCTCGCCTATCAACTTGAGCTTCCTCCAACTTCGCAAATGTGCACGATGTGTTTCACGTGTCACAGCTTCGCAAGTGCTTCAAGACTCTGAACGCACTATCAACTTTGAAGATATTGACCTTCAAGAAGATCTCTTATCATGAGCACCCGCTGCTATTCTTGAAGAAACCGAGCGCAAGACTCGCAACAAGTCAATCAAATTCCTGAAAGTGAAGTGGTCACACCATTCCGACCGAGAAGCCACCAGGAGCGCGAGGATCACCTCCGCTCGAATATCCGGAGTTCTTTCAGTCCTAGATCTCGGACGAGATCCTCTTGTAGTGGTGGAGTGTTGTAACACCCGGATGTAACTTTCCATATTTGTAACTCCAACTCTTGCCATTTTCGCATTGTGATATGATATTCCTCCGTGGTTGGGTTTTCCTTCTTTTGCATTTTGTCCATGTCATGCATTTCATATCATGTCATCATGTGCATCTCATTTGCATACGTGTTCGCCTCATGATTCCGAGCATTTTCCCGTTGTCCGCTTTTGCAATCCGCACTCCTATGTCCCCCGCGCCCCTTTTACATTTTTCCGTGAGCGGTACTAAACTTTCTCGGAATGGACCGAGGTTTTCAAGTGGCATTGGTACATCACCGTAGACCACCTGTCAAGTTTCGGGTCATTTGGAGCTCGTTGGAACTCCAACGGTTAACCGACTCTCAAAAGCCTCTTTTAAGTTGCAGCCCAACACCCTTCAAAACAGCCCAATAACCCATCTAAGTCACTTCCATGCTCTCCGTCGTCGGATCACGATCGTGTGGGCGAAAACCGCACTCTATTTGGAGCTTCCTAGCTCCTTCTACCTATAAAAACACCCCCTACCCCGAAATCCCGGATCAAATCCGCCCCTAACCCTAGCCCCGCCCCTCTCGCCGCCGCCGGACACGTCCGGGCGGAGCGGACGCGTCTGCGGTCCGCCCGGACCACTCTGGGCACGCTGCCACGTGTCCGGGCTGCGCCCCACATCGCCGCCGACCCGAGGGCCCGCGAGGCCTGTGCGGGCCCTCCTGCCTGGCCGCCCGGCCGCAGCGCGCCAGGTGGGCGCGCGCCTCGCCCGCTGCTCACAGCGCCTCCACCGCGCCCCTGCTGGCCGCCTCCACTGTCGCCCGGCCGGCCGCCTCCTCTCCGTCGCCCGCGCCTGCCAAGCCGCCGCGCCGCCGCGTCGCCCGCCGCCCCGCCCGGCCTCGTCCGCCCCGGCCGTCTCCTTCCTTCCTCCGGCGCTGTCCGCGAGCCGCCGCCAAGGCTGATCCGCCGGATCTCAGATCCACCAAGGCGGTTGACTTCTTCTCCCCCGAAATCCTCCAAGTCTTTTCCTGTGATTATTTTATTGCATTTTCTTCATGCCATAACTCTGCACCTGTGGCTCCGTTTGGGGCGTATAGCATACCGAATTGTTCGCCTCGATGAGTAGATCATTTCATCTCATTGAATCATTTTCATTTGAGCTCATCGTGATGCCCGAAATGCTGTTGGAAGAGGGCTATGTGATGTTAGTTTCTGTTTCTTAACAGAACATGCACTTTTGTCATTTTTGCCATGATTGATGTGTGCACCCTATGATCTTGAGTCCTACATGTGTTTTGTAATATGCCATGCCATATTTACAGGGGTGTATGCCATGTAGTTTTGTGATCTCTGTGGTGAATAGCACAAGCATGCAAACTAGGCTTCATGATGTTGCTGATTTCAGCCCCTGTTTTGCTGATATTTTTATGCCATGTTAACTTGATGCTACCGAGAGATCCATGCATATTTTGAGATACTTCTGTAAGGATGTTTTGAACATATGGCTATGCTCTATCCATCCATTCCCTTGTTTGCAATTATGGAGTGCCATAGATTGAGTCAATCGAGCTCTACTTTTGCTATAAAATGTTTCCTGGCAGATTGTTTACATGTTATTCAATTTGGCAAGGTTGTTGTAGTTGATCCGTGTATGCTATGATGTTGTTCTTGCCATGTATAGTTTCTATGCCATGTCTTCTTGATGGATGTATGCTTAGTTTATCATGTAATGCTCTGTAGTGAGTGCATCGAGCTCTTAAACATGCCTACTTGTTATCTGTTTTTGTCATGCCCTGTTGCTGAATCTGTTAACAAAACTTGCTATTTTGACATGGGTGCTATCATATTTTCTGATCCTTTTTGGCTTATGGTAAGTAAGGGACTTTTGTTCTATGCTTTGAGTAGATTCATTCCATGCCTTGTGTTGCTATTATAAGTTCCTGTAACATGTTGTTTGCTTGCTCTGAACATTGCTTCCTGATGCTGATTCTGCCATGTTCAGTATTTTCCTAAGTCTGTGAAGCTGATATGTTTCGCACTTTTGCCATGCTTGTTTGGACCTGTTATGATGTGATTTAGCCGTAGCTCAGTGTTCATCTTTTGTCAAGTATCTTCAGTAGATCACTTCCATATACTTTGTTGGTACGTTTGGGTGCAGTAGGTTAATTTCTTGTTACTTGCTATGTGGCATCATGCTGTTAATGGCAGATTTGTGCCATTCTTGTTTTGCTTGTCATTTGCAAACCGTGTATCCGATTCCGGTGATCTTTATATCGATTTCAACCGAAATCATCTCACCTTTCCAGCGGCATACTTGGTTTTCCAAGTTGATGCCTGGTTCATCATTTTTCCTTATGGAGCACGCATACGCATTGCATATCACATCTCGCATATCATGCCATGTTTTGCATCGTGTTGCTTGTGCATTGCACCGTGATTTATTGTGGTTCCTTTTTTTGTGTTCTTGCTTTGGGTAGAGCCGGGAGACGAGTACATGAACGAGGAACCTGTTGAGAACGCTTACGAGGATCAAGCTTTCGACAACTCTGAGAACTTTGCAGGCAAGATGACCATACCCTCGAAATCACTTATATCTTTGCTATGCTAGATGCTCGCTCTTTTGCTATGCCTATGCTACGATGCCTATCACTTGCTATATCATGCCACCCATATTGCCATGTCAGCCCCTAACCATCATTTCCTAGCAAACCGTTGATTGGCTATGTTACCGCTTTGCTCAGCCCCTCTTATAGCGTTGCTAGTTGCAGGTGAAGATGAAGTTTGATCCTTGTTGGAACATGGAGATGTTGTTCCTTGTTGGAACATGTTTACTTGTTGGGGATATCACAATATATCTGCTATAATTAATGCATCTATATACTTGGTAAAGGGTGGAAGACTCGGCCTTATGCCCGGTGTTTTGTTCCACTCTTGCCGCCCTAGTTTCCGCCATACCGTGTTATGTTCCTTGATTTCGCGCTCCTTACACGGTTGGGTGATTTATGGGACCCCTTGACAGTTCCTTTGAATAAGACTCGTCCAGAAGGCCCAACTTTGGTTTTACCATTTGTCACCTAAGCCTTTTCCCCGGTTTTCGCGAGCCCGAGGGTCATCTTTATTTTAACCCCGGACCAGTGCTCCTTCGAGTGCTGGCCCGAACTAGAGCCCAGCAGCGCCCCTCAAGGAAACTTGAGGTCTGGTTTTAGTTATGCGGACTGCTCATCCGGATGTGCCCCGAGAACGAGATATGTGCAGCTCCTATCGGGATTTGTCGGCACAATCGGGCGGCTTTGCTGGTCTTGTTTTATTGCTGTCGAAATGTCTTGTAGTCCGGGATTCCGAGATCGATCGGGTCTTCCGGTAGAAGTAATATCCTTCGCTGACCGTGAGAGCTTATAATGGGCTTGTTGGGACACCCTGCAGGTATTATCTTTCAAAGCCGTGCCCGCGGTTATGAGGCAGATGGGAATTTGTTAATGTCCGTTGTAGAAAACCCGGTTGACCTTAATTAAAATACATCATCAATCAAGGTGTAACCGTGATGGTCTCTTCTCGGCGGAGTCCGGGAAGTGAACACGGTGTTGGAGTAATGTTTGACGTAAGTAGTTCAGATCACTTCTTGATTGCTACTAGCTTCACGACCGTGCTTTGCTTCTCTTCTCGCTCTCTTTTGCGAATGTAGCCACCATATATGCTAGTCGCTGCTGCAGCTCCACCTCACAACTCTGTCCTTCCTATAAGCTTAAATAGTCTTGATCTCGCGGGTGTGAGATTGCTGAGTCCCGTGACTCACAGATTCTACCAAAACAGTTGCAGTGCCGACGATGCAAGCAGCAGGTGACGAACCGAGCTCAAGTGGGAGTTCGATGAGGAACGTGGTCGTTACTATGTGTCTTTTCCCGATGATCGTGAGTGGAGCCAGTTGGGACGATCGGGATCTGTGTAGCATTTGGGGTATCTTCTTTATTTTGGTTCCGTAGTCGGACCTTGAGTGTAATTTGAATGATGGATGTTTATTTATGTATTGTGTGAAGTGGCGACTGTAAGACAACTATGTATCTCTTTTCCCTTATTTATTACATGGGTTGTGTGAAGATTACCTCACTTGCGACATTGCTTTCAATGCGGTTATGCCTCTAAGTCGTGCTTCGACACGTGGGAGATATAGCCGCATCGAGGGCGTTACACTGGGGCAAGCTAGATGCGGAGAAGCTTGTGACGGACGGGCCACCGAAGGGCAAGGAGCATCGCACGCCCGAAATGTACTATGAGGGCCTCCTGAAGGGTGCCCGCCGGATAGCGGATGAGTGCTCCAAAGATGTAATTTTGAATAGACTCGCATTTGTTATCCTCAGACGCTGAAAACTTGTTCATATGCGCTAAGCAACGCTTGTTAATTTAAAATATTACTTTCTGTGCGGCCGTTTATGAAATTTGAGAGATGGCAAGTCGTTGGCTTCAGCCCCCATGCCACGAAAGTGTGGGTGTTCGGGATAAACTTGAGCACTCTTGTTCCCATTCTTGGGTCCATCTAGGGAGGCGCTCAACGCAACGAACAAGGCAACTGGAGTTATAATGCTTGAACACTCTCACTTAGCCATAGAATTCTATAATTTTAAATTTCGCGAAGCCCCTAGTATTCGAAGACCGAGTTCGGGCGCTATCCACGCCTTTGGCGGACAATTTCGGTTCCTCGCCTAAGCGCATAATTCTTTAGGGACCTGAAAAAACCTCTCGAACAGCGACCGGCTCTCGCCCTATCATGACGGTCAGTTTTAGCTTTCTCCACTGAGGTGCTCAACCCAGCTCAACCGGGGCACAATCGCAGTGGTTCTCCTAGTGCTACCTTAGCCGATATAACGGAACGTAAGGTACCAAAACATAGGAGCCGGGCAAACCCAACTATTGACCCAAGACATGATTCGGAGCCGATTGATATAATGCTATAAGTTCGAGGTGCCGTACTTGTGAAAGTGTTCGGACTTATCACACCATACTTTTGGGGTACTTGAGCCCCTGGTGTATTGGCCGTACCAAAGTGTACAGGTGCAACATGTCATGAAATGACCGTATATATAGATAAAGAAAGGAGTGCAATAATAGGCAAAAGCTATGTATTGTTTATTCAAAAAGGTACTGCAATGAAAGCAGAACGATACAAATAGTGCGATAAGCAAGGGATGGGACTATCTAACATGTCCCCTCCAGGGGTAAGCTGCGGGATGGTATGTAAAACAGGTATAATGCTCGTAATAGAGACCACCTGAACACTCGACGTAGCTTTCTGCTTCCCTGGCTGTTGCATCGTGAGTTCGGCGATTCTAGTGCCGGACAGGACTTCTGGAAAACGGAGTCCTGAAAGTAATAAAAAGAAGAAAAAAAGAAAATGGAAAAAGAATGACACAATCGGGAGCCCCTGGTCCGGTTGAGCCGCATTCTGGCCGTGCCGTGGTCCTGCCCCTCCCCTTATGCCCATGGTATCTCCAGAGCGTAGTTATGTACGCGTAGTACTGGCTTCGCAATTTCGTGAGGGCTGGGGTTGGGGCCGGATTGCTACGCGTGCTTGAATCATGCCAGGCGGTCTTGTTGTAGGTTACTCCGGGCGCGCTTGACAGTGTCCGGACGCTTAGTGGCAGGACTCGAGAATTGTTGTGAGAGGCTGCTTTGCACCTCCGCCCCGAGGGCCGCCGTGTGCTCCTCCGTTCGGAGAGAGCGTTCGGTGTTTCCATTGACCGTGATTACTCCTCGAGGGCCTAGCTTCTTGAGCTTGAGGTATGCGTAGTGCGGCACCGCATTGAATTTTGCAAATGCGGTTCGTCCGAGCAAATGCATGATAGCCGCCATGAACGGGACTATGTCAAGATTAACTCTTTGCTTCGGAAGTTATCCAGGATCCGAAGACCACTTGAGTGTAATCGAGCCCGCATAATTGGCCTCTACACCGGTATGACGCCTTTAAAGGTCGTCTTTGTAGGTTTAATCCTTGAGGGTCTATGCCCATTTTGCGACCGATCTCGATAAAGCAGGTTCAGGCTGCTACCGCCGTCCATCAGACTCGGTGAGGTGAAATCCGTCAATAATTGGGTCAAGAACCAATGCGGCGAAACCGCCATGACGAATGCTAGTGGGGTGGTCCTTCGATCGAAGGTGATCGGGCAGGAAGACCATGGGTTGAACTTTGGGGCGACCGCTCCATCGCATATACGCCCCTTAGTGCGCGCTCGCTCCCTTTTGGGTATGTGGGTTGCGATATCATGTTCACCGTCCGCACTTGTGTGGGAAAGCCCTTCTGTCCTCTATTATTCGGGCGGCCGGGCTCTTCCTCGCCATCGCTATGCAGCCCCTTGTCATTGAGTTCGGCACTTAACTTGCCTGCTTGCTTGAACACCCAACAATCCCTATTGGTGTGGTTGGCTGGTTTTCGGGGTGCCATGTATCCGCACAAGCGATCGAGTATTCGGTCCAAGTTGACGGGCCCCGGTATTTCTTTTGAATGGCTTCTTCCACTGACCGGTTTAGAGCCTCGAATCCGCATTGACGATCGTATCTTCAGTATTATCGCCGTTCATGCGGCGCTTGTTCTTGTTGCGACGCGACCTGCCATTGCTGTCCTTGGTTTCCAAACTATCAGGGTGTTTGGCCAAGTTGTTGCTTCGAGCTAGCCAGCTGTCCTCTTCTGCACAAAAGCGGGTCATGAGTGTTGTGAGGGCTGCCATGGCTTTCGGCTTTTCCTATCCTAGGTGCCGGGCAAGCCACTCGTCGCGGATGTTATGTTTGAAGGCTGCAAGGGCCTCTGCATCCAGACAGTCAATGATTTGATTTTTCTTTGTTAGGAACCGTGTCCAGAATTGTCTGGCCGATTCTTCTGGCTGCTGAATTATATGGCTAAGGTCATCGGCGTCTGGTGGTCGCACATATGTGCCCTAGAAGTTTTCAAGGAATGCGGCTTCCAGGTCCTCCCAACAACCTATTGATTCTGCTGGCAAGCTGTTGAGCCAATGCCGAGCTGGTCCTTTTAAGCTTGAGTGGGAGGTATTTGATGGCATGTAGATCATCACCGCGGGCCATGTGGATGTGGAGGAGATAGTCCTTGATCCAGACCGCAGGATCTGTGGTACCATCATATGATTCGATGTTTACGGGTTTGAAGCCCTCAGGGATTTGATGATCCATTACTTCATCTGTGAAGCATAGTGGGTGTGCGGCGCCTCTGTATTGGGCTATATCACGACGTAGCTCATATGAGTTTTGTCTACTGTGTTCGGCCCGGCCGGGTTTGCTGTATCCGGCATGACGGTTATCATCACGTGTCGTGGGGCGCCCACGCGATCCGTAGATCGATCTTGTATGTTTTGCCTTATCCTCCAATATATCTCGCAAGTCCGGCGCGTTTTCCCGTGCCTTGGTACCTTTTGAGCGGCGCCGGGTGTGGCTTGAGCAGAGGGCCGAGAGGCTTCTCTGTCATGCCACGGGTGGCCGGTCTGCCATGTCGCGGCGCTGGTGACTTGGGTGCTTCCTCCTCCGACGAGGCAACGGCCTGCGTTTGGGGTAGCTTTTGAGGGGCGTCGAGTTCATACTCTTGGCTGCAAGGACTTTAGTCCATCCGCCACTAGCAGGTCTTGATCAGCTCTAAGCTGTTGCTGCTTTTTCTTGAGGCTGCTTGCCGTGGCTATAAGCCTGCGTTTAAAACGCCCTGTTGGCGGGATCCTCGAGCACGACAAATTGTCGTCGCCGAGGCTTGCCTCATCTTCGGAGGGAGGCGATAATTATCGCCCTCTACCTCTCTTTTTTCGCGCAGACCGTCAGGCGGACTTGCTTCTCCCTCCTCCTGCGCTGAGTCTTGCTGGAGGGGGTTGTCTTCGGCACTGTCCGGGGTGTTATTATCTCCCGTGCCGGAATCACCGTTTTTGCTGTGGCGGGATTTAGAGCGGCGCCGCCGACGCCGGGCTTCGGTTGCTTCTTGAGGGTCATTCTCCGTTGTTCCATCGCTGCTCCCATCTTTTGGGATGTCCACCATGTATATGTCGTATGACGAGGTGGCCTTCCAAATGCCTGTAGGCGCTGGGTCTAGGTCGTCTCCGGCATCGTCATCCATATCGTCGATGTCTTCGGAGTCGAAGTCGAGCATGTCGGTTAAATCATCGATAGTGGCTACAAAGTGGGTGGTGGGTGGGCGTTGAATTTCTTCGTCGTCCGTATCCCAACCCTCCTGTCCGTAGTCCGCCAGGCTCTCCGGATAAAGAGAGAGACTTTAGTGAATTCGGGATGTCGCCAAAGGGCGAAAGTGCTGAAAGATGTCCGCGCAGTGAACTCCATGACCGCGCCCAATCGGATTCGATTAAGGGGCGCGGAGGGTTCAGAGTCCGGAGAGGAGTCCGACACCACAGAGTCAAGGTCTTCGCAGCGACAGGATGGAGTTCGCTCAATCGCCATAGAGATCGTAGCCCCGAGGCGGTGTCCAACCACACGCCCTCGATCGGGGAATCCGCCCGGATTAAGGGTCGGAGCGGATCTTTGGTGCGGCCTGTGGCAATCGCTCGCGGCAGAGCTAGATTATACCCATCGAGACAAGGCGGCACGCCGGGTTGTGGCTCAATCCGTCAAGATCAAATCTCCGCGACATCGGCCGTATAGTTCAAACTTCCAAATCTGACCTGATGGCCAGGGGCGTAGCTTTCGATCTGCTCCAGATGGCCAAGCGAATTGGCCCGCAGTGCAAAGCCGCCGAATACGAAGATCTGTCCGGGGAGAAAAGTCTCACCCTGGACTGCGTCGTTGTTGATGATTGAAGGAGCCATCGGGCCTATCGGTGACGACACAGAGGAACTCTCAATGAAAGCACCAATGTCGGTGTCAAAACCGGCGGATCTCGGGTAGGGGGTCCCGAACTGTGCGTCTAGGCGGATGGTAACAAGAGACAAGGGACACGATGTTTTTACCCAGGTTCGGGCCCTCTCGATGGAGGTAATACCCTACTCCTGCTTGATTAATATTGATGATATGGGTAGTACAAGAGTAGATCTACCACGAGATCAGAGAGGCTAAACCCTAGAAGCTAGCCTATGGTATGATTGTTGTTCGTCCTACAGACTAAAATCCTCTGGTTTATATAGACACCGGATAGGTTAGGGTTACACAGAGTCGGTTACAATGGTAGGAGATCTACATATCCGTATCGCCAAGCTTGCCTTCCACGCCAAGGAAAGTCCCATCCGGACACGGGACGAAGTCTTCAATCTTGTATCTTCATAGTCTTGGAGTCCGGCCGTGATGATAGTTTGGATATCCGGACACCCCCTAGTCCAGGACTCCCTCACCTATCTTTTTGCGTATGCGATTAACCGATATGCTCAAAATGAATCCTTATGCTAAGTATATGAAAGAAATTGTTACTAATAAAAGAAAGATACCGGAAGCTGGAATTTCCACCATGCTTGCTAATTATACTTTTAAAGGTGGAATACCAAAGAAACTTGGAGATCCAAGAGTACCCACTATACCATGCTCCATTAAAATAAATTATGTTAGAACTGCTTTATGTGATCTTGGAGCCGGTGTTAGTGTTATGCCTCTCTCTTTATATCGTAGACTTGATTTGAATAAGTTGACACCTACTGAAATATCTTTGCAAATGGCTAATAGATCAACTGCTATACCTGTCGGTATTTGTGAGGATGTGCCTGTTGTGGTTGCAAACGTTACTATTTTAACGTTCTTTGTTATTCTTGATATTCCCGAGGACGATAGTATGTCTATTATTCTTGGAAGACCCTTTTTGAATACTGCAGGGGCTGTTATTGATTGTAACAAAGGCAATGTCACTTTTCATGTTAATGGCAATGAGCATACGGTACACTTTCCGAGGAAACAACCTCAAGTCTACAGGATCAGTTCTATTGAAAAAATTCCATCAATTATTTTTGGAGGTTTTGAATTTCCTCTTCCTACTGTCAAAAAGAAATATGATATTCTTATTATTGGGGACGTGCATATCCCCGTTGAGGTAACATAGTGTTATTCAAAATTTCTCTGGTTTCATGTTACTCGAAATGAGTTTGTTAACAAGACCTGATCAACGTTGTTAGTGGATTCCTTTTGATGAGCATGAGATGGATGAAGTTAGAAGGCACAACCTTCTGTACCCTTCTTTTACTTTTTGTTACTTAGTTGAAATAAAGTAAAAATAGTATTTTTCTGTCTGTTTTCTGAATTATCCGTGCCATATAAAAATACCACGAAAATAAAAGTTCTCCAAATGCCTTGCCAATTTAATATGTTTTTTTCTGGAATATCTGAGAATATTTGGCACTGAGAACACAGCAGGGGAAGCAAGCACCTGGGCACGAGGGTCCAGGGCGCGCCCACCCCCCTGGGCGCGCCCCCTGCCTCATGGGCCCATGGTGGTTCCCCTCCACTTATTCCTTCACCCACACACTTCTTCTTCCTCTAAAAAAAATCACCAACCAGCTCAAGCACGAGTTCTATCTCATTTTGCTGCGATTTTCGATCTCCTTGCTCAAAGCACCTCTCACAAAACTACTTTGGGGGATTGTTCCTTGGTATGTGACTCCTCCACTGGTCCAATTAGTTTTTGTTCTAGTGCTTTATTCATTGCAAATTTGTGGTGCCTAGGTGACCATGTTCTTGAGCTTGCATGTCAAATTTATATGGTTCCAAGTAGTTCTAATGCATGATATAGGCTCTAGGCACTTGTAGGAGTAGTTGCTATCAATTTTGTTGAGCTTGGTTCACTTTTATTTGAAGTTACTAAAAATTTTAGAAATTTTCAGAAAATGATGAATAGATTTTGGAGGGGCTCATCGAGCCGAAGCTCGAAGGAAAAGAAAAGTGAAGAAGCAGAGAGGCCCAAATATAATCTGCCTCGCACCACGGAAGTTCGGCCGTGTGAATGGCCTTGTGATGATTTCTTGAGAGCACCCGGGATTTATGATGATTTTTATGAGTTGGCTGAGAATGCAGGCCTCACTGACTTCCTCCACGACCAATGCGAACAATATCTCTTACTCACCAATACCTTTGTGCAAAATTTTCATTTCCATTCTATGAGGTCACCTCCTATGGTGGATTTATGTCCATATGATGAGTATAAGGAGATGACCCTTCGTGAATTCTTTGAGGTGTGCAAGTTACCTTTTCCGGGTTTCATAGAGGAACCACATAGTAACGATGTGGAGGGGTTTATCGATACAATTGCTGTAGGGGAAACGAGGAAGGTTTCCGACGCACGAATCACAAGCATACACTTTCCTGTTCTACGTTACTTTGCTATATTTGCTAGTAGATGCTTAATTGGTCGTGGAAACTGTGGAAACTTGAGTGTCCCTGATATTATTATTTTGTTCCATGCCTTGTCTCGTGATGACACATTTAGTATGGGCACTATTGTTGCAAAGCGGTTAAATCTTAACCGTACTAAGGGCCCCATCTTGGGAGGCATCTTCGCCTCGCGCCTCGCTGCATAATATAACATACCTATTACGCACTATGAGAAAGAAGAAAAGTTGTTGCCTACTATTTTTCTAGACTATAAGAGTATGGTAGCGCATGATTTTATTGTTAAGAATAGGGAAAGGGCGCTTAAATACAAACTGTTATTTGATAAAAATCACCCTGAGACTATTACCTTGCCTGCTCCCTCCTTGTTTGATTTGTCTGCAGGCAAGTATCTCGTTCCGCTGGCGTCCATCCATGCCTACCGGAACCCTACATCAGCTAGAGAGCCAGAGCCGGAACCACAATTTGGTCCTCCACGACAGTCTAATTACCAGTGGGATCCGGAGGCGATTGCCAACCAGTGGCAATCCGTGGCTTCTTCTCAGTACGACCCCAACTACAACTATGGATATCCGTCAGGCCAGCCGTGGCAATAGACCACCTTAGGCCAAAAGCCTAAGCTTGGGGGAGTACGTATTTCTCACTGACATTACATTCATGTTCGCACACTCATTGCTAGATGTCGGTGCTCATACTTTTTCACAGTAATATCCATGCTAGTTTATTTTCTCTTTTTTATGCTTTCTTCTTGTGTGTTTGATAAACCTTAAGAAAAAAATAAGTAATAGCTTTTAGCTCGTTTACTTTCTTGCTGTAGTAGTAATTAAAAAGAAAACCCAAAAATATTTCTTGTTCTTCTTTTGCTTGTTGGGAGCTTTCCCGTGTAAATAGTTTTATTTCTTCTCTTTTCTTTGGGGGTCGATAAGAGAAGACCATGATGAAAATGTTGAAGTGGCTCTTATATGCATTATTGTTGATTTAACCAAGAGCCCATATTGCCTTGTCTTCTCCTGTTTATTGAATGCTCGCAGATTCCAGCTTAGTCCAATGCACGTACACTATTATTATTCACATAGTTCGGTCGTGCAAGTGAAAGGCAATAATGACCATATATGATGGACTGATTGAGATGAGAGAAGCTGGTATGGACTCGACCTCTCTTGTTTTTGTAAATATGATTAGTTCATCGTTCCTGATTCAGCCTATTATGAATAAACATGTTTGCAATGACAATTAGAGATCACTAGTCGTCAACCCGTGCGACTGCACGGGCTAGCTATTAAAGATAATTATATTTGAATAGAAATTAAAATGGACTTGTGATATGTATTGAAACTATGCAAAACTATCACCGGAGCAACATGCACACCTTCCTATTGAAAGTAAATACCATATAGTATGAACTACAACATGCATACCCGGTTTGACAAAAGCTCCTTGATTGAGAAGCACATATCCACCGCCTCTCTGTTAGGAGAGAACAATTTTATTTTTATGGAGGTGAAATAAAAAACAACATATAGGCATCTTCAGATATGATTGAACGATCTTGGTGTGCACCGTCCGTCATTAGCAACAGGAAATTGTCTCCTATTAAAACATGAAAACCATGAAATCAAATTTCAAAAAAAAATCAGGGTTGTTTTTCACAGTGACAAAACACTACTACCGTGTGATGTTGAGAATCAGTTGTGACCATCTCATCCTTCTTTATTAATCCACATAGAAGGAAGACTTTTGATACACACAACAGAGGTATCGATGTGGTCAGAGTAACTTACTTAATATAGCTATGGTAAAACCGATATAGCATGTCATACATGAAATGTTCCATTGCCCTACATTCTCGCTGGTAATTAATTGTGCTTTAACAAATAAAAAGGGAATAATATAAAGAAATTTTGTGTTTCAAAGAGCAGGTGAGAAATATACATAGGCTTATCAATATTTGCTTTACCAAACATTATCAATCAAGCCTATTTATTGGGATTTTGTTATGAACTCAGCAAGCGGGAGATTAGATCTGGAATTTTAAGGTATGTGCTTACATGCCTGCTAGGAGTAACGGGTTGCGACTCGAGGGCGAGAGGAGGTGACCTGCTGCTCCACCAATCCGCCGTCGTTCCTCCACACAAGATCTGCCAAGAGCCTCATGGGCGACAACAATCGTCCGATCTGCTTTACACTACAGTCGATACATCTGCAATTCAATGATTGTCCCAATATCAAAACTTGGCTTTCAGCCTGGTCAGTAGATGGAACCTGGGAAGATTCATAGCCTAGAAAGGAAGGCGGTCATGGAGAGGCAGCTGGAACCTAAGAACGGAAAAAGAGAGAGCCCGTCAATATGGACGATTAGAAAGACCGGTTGTAGGGACCCATTGTCCTATACCATTCGCCTTGTAGGGCATGAGTGGCGAGTGGAAGGAGCGTTGCCGTGAACTGTTTATTTTTTAGCAGTCTATGCTTCCGCCCATGTACACAATCAGCACGATGCTTCAAAGCCACAAATATGAAGATCGCTCGGAGATGAATCAAGATCAAGAGCAGGGTTTGTTTCCAGATTGAAGCACCAATGAAGATGGAAGCCAAGACTTTCTTTCTCATGGCTGGTCAGCAGATCAAAGCACCAGACAAAGGAGGCTGTGATTCTCTCTCGAGGGGAATAGAGAGACAGAGAGACGAAGAAGAGGACCCTCACGTATCTTAAATCTAAGAGGTGATGACGCTCAATTTTTTTGGAAAACCAAGAGAGTCCAAGGGGAAGAAGATTACCATACGTGGAATAGAAGAGTAGGTCTCTTGGTTCATCCGACGGCTATAGAAACATTACATATTGATCACATGGCTAGAAAAAATTTAATTATAAGGATTAATAGATGATTCTACATAGTTTTTTCTGCAAAATACGTAATCAAACCTGCCTGATTCAAGAAACTTGCCTGCATTAGGAGACACATACGTGCTTAATTATGTACACACCAAAGCAAACATGAGCAGATGATGAAGCGACCACAGGCGAGTACTTGCCCTCGACTCCTTGCATGAGCCTGCTAGATGCTTCTCCTTTGTTGAGCAAGTGGTAAAGAGACGGTCATCAATGCCACGACTTGATCAGGGAGCGCCGTGGGGCTTTCTTCTTTAATAGATCTGTAGGGTTTTTAAGGAATGTAGATTTTTCGGTTTCCCAAAGCACTACGTGTCGATAATTTTGTTCGAGATGCTTAGTTGGAGTTGTAACAGTCTAGCCAAACTCTTGTGACCATGCTTATTTGGAGTTGTAGCGGACATTTTTCAAGTATCTACCAAACAAATAAGGAAATATGTAGCTTGAGAACGCAATATCAGATATCATATGCACTTGTACATGGAACAGATCTGCAAGATTATCTTAGAAAATTGAATGTTGCAATACAGAAACGTGGATCACCAGTACATCAATGAGAAATGAGGTATCCCAAACACAATAAATGAAGACACTGCATTCACTTGATGTATAGACTATATTTATTGCATAATCTAAGAACCGGATGCAGCAAAATTAATTAGGCCACCGCTAATGTGAGCCGAGGAGGAAAGATGTCTCCTTGCACAATTATATTGGGAATGGAGGTGTGGTGGAGACACACATGAATATGGTCAAGACTCAAATATGCATGTTGATGTCGAGTATGGTGTTTCTAGTGACATAGAAACAATCAATGGCTCTTGTATGGAACATGTCAGATCAATCTAAGAAAGAAATAAGAAACGAACCATGTCTATTTCATTGTAATGCGAAAAAAGCGTAATGATGAGCTTGGTACATACATCGATGCTCTCGGAATTGTGGAAGGTGTTTCTGCTGGGCGATTCATATATATATGCTTGTTGAATCATCAGTTGAGACTATATGGATATATTGATCACATTTACCCGCTGCTGAATAATTCCGGGTTTGATCGACGATTCATCGATCGTCAAACTCCTTCATCTATCTTGATAAACCATTAGAAAATAGATGGAATTAACATATAGCCTTCAGCTTGTCTATTTTTTCCATGGAAATAATATAAAGACAGGGCATGTTGCTAATATGCTTTACAACCTGACATTGAAGAAGGATTAGAGATACTGAATTAAAAGATGGAGTCCCATGTCTCTCACATTATTATTTAGCTATAATTATTGTTGGATGATGACGCATCTACATATCTGATTGTGTATGACTCCAAAAGGATCTGTTATATTGGCGGATGGCCTGAGTAGGTGAGAGAGATAAAGGGGTGAAGCATCGCAACAGATTAGTGATCGTGAAACGGTTGTCGCTGGCAAAATTTCTTACCTCCGTGTCCCATTTAAGAGGAAGATGAGGGAGAGTCGCCATAGGCATCAAACCTCTAATGACGATCGACCCAATAGGATCAAAGTTGGCTCTTCTCACCTGGCCCTTCTTACGTCAAACAGTCTCAAAGATCGCTACCCATTACCACGCACGCTGTCCATTAGCTCGACTGCTAGGGTTTTCCAATTCCTGGTCTTTGCAGCAAGACTACTCCCATCTTTATCCAATTTAGATCCTCCCCTGGACGTCATCGGTGAGACACTCTCTGCAGCACTCGGGCAACCCAGGAGATGGAGAGGAGGGCAGGACCAAATCTTCCTTGGGGCCATGAAAGAACAGGAGGGGGACATGGCGGCCATAACTACAGGTGACGTAAGAATAGAGGAGTAGGAGTATAGGACGTAGGCAGGAGAGTTTTTCTTTAACACAACTTATAGTTTTTTTTTGAAGGGTTGTTATCGCCTGGGAGGTGGGACAAAGAGGTAGGACAATGAGATATATCATCCAACGGTCATAAAAAACTAATTAGGAGATATAATGGACAGTTTTGTTTAGTTGCTAGGATTAACGTGGTGGTTCGTATGGTGCCTCCGATTAGTAAATATAAGATAGTTACTTATGCCATGCTTAATTAGCTAGGAGCTTATAATGGTTTACCTTGCGTGCCAACATGCTATTAAAATGGTTGTGATGTGGTATGATGGGGTGGTATCCTCCTTTGAATGATTTAAGTGACTTGACTTGGCACATGTTCACACATGTAGTTGAAACAAAATCAACATAGCCTTCATGATATTTATGTTCATGGTGGATTATATCCTACTCATGCTTGCACTCAATGTTTATTATTTTTAATGCATGTTCATGATTGTTGTCGCTCTCTAGTTGGTCGCTTCCCAGTCTTTTGCTAGCCTTCACTTGTACTAAGCGGGAATACTGCTTGTGCATCCAATCCTTAAACCCCAAAGTTATTCCATATGAGCCCACCATACCTTCCTACATGCGGTATCTACCTACCGTTCCAAGTAAATTTGTGTGTGCCAAACTCTAAACCTTCAAATGAAATTCTGTTTTGTATGCTTGAATAGCTCATGTATCAACTAGGGTTGTCCGTATTTTCAATAGGCGGGTTATTCTCAAGAGGAGTGGACTCCGCTCCTCACTCACGAGAAATGGCTGGTTACTGGGATGCCCAGTCCCATGCTTTATGCAAATCAAATCAAAATAATTGCAAATAGAACTCCCCCGGGACTGTTGTTAGTTGGAGGCTCTCGTTGTTGCGAGCAAGCCATGGATTGATGCTTGTTGGTGGAGGGGGAGTACAAACTTTACCATTCTGTTTGGGAACCGCCTATAATGTGTGTAGCATGGAAGATATCGCCATCTCTTGGTTGTTATGTTGACAATGAAAGTATACCGCTTAAAATATTATTTATCTCTATTTCAAAATCGAGCTCTGGCACCTCTACAAATCCCTTCTTCCCTCTACGAAGGGCCTATCTATTTACTTTTATGTTGAGTCATCACCCTCTTATTAAAAAGCACCAGCTGGAGAGCACCGCTTTCATTTGCATCCATTACTATTAATTTATATTGGGTATGACTATGATTGGATCTATTTTACCATGAATTACAATGTTTAGTCAGTCCTTGATCTTTAAAGGTGCTCTGCATTTATGTTTTGTGGTCTCAGAAAGGGCTAGCGAGATACCATCTTGTTATATCATATCATGATTGTTTTGAGAAAGTGTTGTCATCCGAGATTTATTATTATTGCTCGCTAGTTGATTATGCCATTGACATGAGTAAACATGAGACCTAAGTGTTATTGTGAATATGGTTAGTTCATAATCTTTGCTGAAAACTTGAATGCTGGCTTTACATATTTACAACAACAAGAGCAAACAGAGTTTGTAAAAGTTTTTCTTTATCACTTTTAGTTTATCAACTGAATTGCTTGAGGACAAGCAAAGGTTTAAGCTTGGGGGAGTTGATACGTCTCCGTCGTATCTACTTTTCCAAACACTTTTGCCCTTGTTTTGGACTCTAACTTGCATGATTTGAATGGAACTAACCCGGACTGACGCTGTTTTCAGCAGAATTGCCATGGTGTTATTTTTTGTGCAGAAACAAAAGTTCTCGGAATGACCTGAAAATCAACGGAGATTATTTTTGTAAAATATAAAAAATACTGGCGAAAGAATCAAGGCTAGGGGCCCACACCCTTTCCACGAGGGTGGGGGCGCGCCCCCTGCCTCGTGGGCCCCCTGGAGCTCCATCGACCTCAACTCCAACTCCATATATTCGTGTTCGGGGGGAAAAAAGCAGAGAGAAAGATTCATCACGTTTTACGATACGGAGCCACAACCAAGCCCTAAACTCTCTCGGGAGGGCTGATCAAGAGTCCGTTCGGGGCTCCGAAGAGGGGAATCCGTCACTATCGTCATCATCAACCATCCCCCATCACCAATTTCATGTTGCTCACCACCGTGCGTGAGTAATTCCATCGTAGGCTTGCTGGACGGTGTTGGGTTGGATGAGATTTACCATGTATTCGAGTTAGTTTTGTTAGGGTTTGATCCCTAGTATCCACTATGTTCTGAGATAGATGTTGCTATGATTTTGCTATGCTTAATGCTTGTCACTAAGGCCCGAGTGCCATGATTTCAGATCTGAACCTATTATGTTTTCATGAATATATGTGAGTTCTTGATCCTATCTTGCAAGTCTATAGTCACCTACTATGTGTTATGATCCGGCAACCCCGAAGTGACAATAATCGGGACCACTCCCGGTGATGACCATAGTTTGAGGAGTTCATGTATTCACTATGTGTTAATGCTTTGGTCCGGTACTCTATTAAAAGGAGGCCTTAATATCCCTTAGTTTCCATTAGCACCCCGCTGCCACGGGAGGGTAGGACAAAAGATGTCATGCAAGTTCTTTTCCATAAGCACGTATGACTATATTCGGAATACATGCCTACATTACATTGATGAATTGGAGCTAGTTCTGTGTCACCCTATGTTATGACTGTTACATGATGAACCGCATCCGGCATAATTCTCCATCACCCATCCAATGCCTACGAGCTTTTCACATATTGTTCTCTGCTTATTTACTTTTCCGCTACTCTTGTTATAATCACTACAAAACCCAAAAATATTACTTTTTCTACCGCTATCCGTTATTTCCATATTACTTTGCTACTAAATACTTTGCTGCAGATACTAAGTTATCCGGTGTGGTTGAATTGACAACTCAACTGCTAATACTTGAGAATATTCTTTGGCTCCCCTTGTGTCGAATCAATAAATTTGGGTTGAATACTCTACCCTCGAAAACTGTTGTGGTCCCCTATACTTGTGGGTCATCAATGCCCCGGAAGGCATCGCCTCGTTCGTCTACGTTCATCGGTAACTTCACTTGGAGCTATATTTTTATTCACCACATGATTTGTGTTTTGCTTGGAGCATCAATTTATTTTGTTAGTATTTACTTGCTGTTATTTAGAACAATGTTTTGCATCTTTTATTTCAATAAAAGTGGCATTGATAATTTTTATCGTCGGCATTTCGGGAACAGGGGTCCCCTGACTTGCTCGCCCGCGCCTCGCGGCGTGGTTTCAAGTGGTGGCCCAAGACGCCCATCTTCATCAACACAAGACTCAAGACCTCGCGAGGGGCCAAGCCTCACGGGGCGGACGACGCAAGGCTTCCTCAAGGATGGCCTCGCCAGGCAGGCTCGCGAGGAGGCGGAGATATCAAGGCAGGGTACCTCGCGAGCTGCTCGTGACGCAAGCCATGACGATCGATGCCAGGCGGGTGCCAGGCGGGCGCCGGCCTGCGTAGTGTCCTTGTTTCCTCTTTGGTGCGAAGGGGGCAAGCACAGACGTGGAGTACCGAGGCATCAGGAAAAGGTTTCCATTTCGGTGCAACGAGACCAAGACCAGCGGAGCGGCAGGATGGAGGTCACCGTGGAGCCCAAGACGGCGTCATCGCCAGTGCTTTTGGCAGCCGAAGACCAACTTTAGTCAGGATAACTTGTACTAGATGTTCCCCTTCCAAATGGCCGTTGTTGGCACCCTTCCCGCTCAATATTTGGGGAGACGCCCAGGGCCTCTATAAATAGAACTAGCCACCACAGGGTAGAGGCAGATCGGATAGAGCCCTAGCAAAGAGAGAGAGAGAGAGAGAGGCGATCGAACTCACCCAAGCAGTTCATTGCACCAGCTCAAGAACACCTCTCGCGAGGCTGTTCTTCCCCTGTATAGTTCATCATCAGCCCCTGAGGCAATCCACCACACCACACACTGGAGTAGGGTATTACACCACAATGGTGGCCCGAACCAGTATAAATCTCGTGTCCCTTGTGTTGTTCATCGTTTCCAGCTTAGATCTCACGAGGCGATCAGACGTAGATCGGTAGGGGAGAGATCTTCGTGCGCACCCTAGTGTTCGAACCTTAAGGATCTGCCGGAACCCAACATCCGACATTTGGCGCGCCAGGTAGGGGTGCGCTGGAATCTTTCTTCCGCTGTGCGCGTTTGATCTTCCATCGCGTCCATGGCTGACGCTTGCCGGGCTCGCGCCGAGCGTCGGGCTGCTCTCGCCGCCCGCGTCGCCCAAACGGCGCCCGACGGCGAGCGCCCCCGTCATTCCCCATCAGCGCCACATTCTTCCCTCATGGTGGCCAACGCGCCACCCAATCCGGCTTTCGACGCCGACACGGAAACCAGGGGGCTCCGAGCCCTGGCCCCTGCCTTGCGACAGGTGCAGTGGCCGCGCAAGTTCAAGCTGGACATGCCACCACGCTATGATGGCACGGCCGACTCGCAGGCCTTCCTGCTGGCATATGAAGAAGCCGTCCTCAAGGCCGGAGGCGACGACAAGGTCATGGCGAACTGGCTGCCCGTGGCTCTCACCGGCGTCCCGTGCATGTGGCTGCTCCACCTGCCAGCGGCTTCTATGGCCTCCTGGGAGGAGTTGCGCAACCTCTTCCTCACCCACCATGCTGCGCCGGCACCCCCGGTCATCACGGCCATCCTGGGCGGATCACAGGGGCCACCTTCGAGCCGCCGCGTCAAGCCGTTCGTCCGCCAGATTGGCGCCGCCCTCAAGCGCCGAGAAACTCCCCCGGGCTGGGTGGCACCCAAGGCCGATTTGACCTTCAGCTCGGACGATCACCCCTCCAACACTGCCTGCGCGGGCGCGCTCCCGATGTTGTGCACCCCCACCATCTGCCAAGTGGCCGTCACCAAGACCCTCATCGACGGTGGTGCCGGCCTCAACGTGCTCTCGGTGGAGGCCTTCAGCCTCCTTCACGTGCCGCTAGAGCGGCTTCAACCCAGCAGGCCCTTCTTGGGCGTCGGAGGCGGTTCCGCCGGCTCCCTGGGGCAGATCCGCCTCCCGGTGACCTTCGGCACCCACGACAACTTCCGCACGGAGCTGATCGACTTCGACATCGCCCCCATCGGCCTCCCATACAACGCCATCCTCGGCTACCCAGCCTTGGCCCAGTTCATGGCAGCGACTCACCCGGCGTACAACCTCATGAAGATGCCCGGGAGCAGCGGCGTCCTTACAGTGTCCGGAGACACAAGGGATGCGCTGCAGGCACTCAAGCTTGCCTTCAAGGCGGCCGCGGTGGTGCAGCCCGCCAGTGCGGATGTCCTCGAGCCCAAGGGGGCTGCGCCGGCTAAGAAGAAGCAGCTATTCACCCAAGACAAGGCGGAGACCAAGTAGGTACTGGTCGACGAGGATGGATCCACTGGCACCACCTTCACCATAGGCGCCAACCTTGATCCTGAGCAGGAGGAGGCCCTGGTCAGGTTCCAGCGTGCAAAAAAGAAGGTGTTTGCATGGGAGCCTAATCAGCTGGCGGGGGTCCCAAGAGATGTAATTGAACATCATCTCAATGTGTGCCCCAACGTGCGCCTCGTGAAGTAGAAGGCAAGGAGGCAGTCCACTGAAAAGCAGGCCTTCATCGTCCAAGAAACCTGCAAGTTAGAGGCAGCAGGAGTCATTCGCGAGGTCCGCTACCCTGATTGGCTGGCCAACCCTGTTGCCGTGCCAAAAAAGGGAGGAAAGGAACGCATGTGTGTCGACTTCACCAACCTCAACAAGGCCTGCCCACAGGATCCGTTCCCGCTCCCCCGCATCGACCAGATCATCGACTCTACCGCTGAGTGTGACCTATTGTGCTTCCTGGATGCCTTCCCGGGCTATCACCAGATCAAGATGGCGGTAGAAGACGTGGAGAAAACGGCCTTCCTGACCCCGTGTGGAGTATACTGCTGTACCTGCATGCCATTTGGGTTGCGCAACGCAGGTGCGACCTTTCAGCGGCTGATGCACGTCGCCTTGGGCCGACAGCTCGGGAGGAACGCTGAAGCTTACGTCGATGAAATTGTGGTGAAGTCTCGGGAGGCAAAAACCCTGATACATGACCTGGAAGAAACCTTCGCAAGCCTCAATGAAGTGGACCTGTGGATCAACCCGGAGAAGTGCGTGTTCGGAGTCCCCTCGGGCAAGCTCCTGGGCTTCCTCGTGTCCCACAGGGGCATCGAGGCTAACCCAGAGAAGGTCAAGGCGGTCGAAGACATGAGCCCGCCGAAGACCCTCAGAGAAATGCAGAAGCTCACCGGGCGAGTAACCGCGTTAGGGCGTTTCGTCTCCAAGCTGGGAGAGCGAGCACTGCCCTTCTTCAAGCTGGGAGACATGAGCACCGCCGAAGACCCTCAGAGAAATGCAGAAAGGCCCCTTCGAATGGACTGAAGAGGCCGACAAGGCATTCCAAGATCTCAAGAAGTACCTTACCAGCCCTCCGGTGATGGTAGCTCCGCGCCCTCGGGAGCCCTTGGTGCTCTACCTTGCGGCCACCCACTATTCCGCCAGCGCAGCCCTGGTGGCGGTTAGAGAAGAGTGCCGGACCAAGGCCGCAGCTGCCGTCCCACCCGGGGCAGAGCAGAGCCCGGAAGGCCTCACGAAGACCACAACCACAGCAGAAAAGGATCAGCCCCAGCAGGGGAGCGCACCCAGAGCGGAGGAGGCCTCTCCTGGTGACCAAGCGCTGGGGGCTCCGTCGCCTCAGGAGGCGCCTCAACCTCCGGAGGACGCAGGCTGCGCCAGTACCCACAACCTCATCGAGCACCCTGTCTACTTCGTCAACACGGTGCTATGGCACGCGAGGGTGCGGTACCCCATGCCCCAAAAACTCCTCGCACTGTTGGTGGCCTCGCGCAAGCTGCGACACTACTTTCAAGGCCATCCCATCAAGGTCGTCTCATCATACCCCTTGGAAAGGGTACTCAGGAGCCCCAACTCAGCTGGGAGAAACGCTGAATGGAACATCGAACTGCAAGCATTTCAGCTGGAGTTCAGCACGACCAGGGTCATCAAGGGTGCCGCACTTGCAGATTTCGTGGCGGAATGGGCAGAGGCAGCGGGGCTCAAAGCGGGCGAGGACCGATCGCTTTCCCCAGGAAGTGAAGCCCCGGACGGCTGGGTCATGTACTTCGACAGAGCGTTCTCGCGACAGGACGCGGGGGCTGGTGCAGTGCTCATATCCCCAACTCAGGACAAGCTCTACTACGTTGTGCAACTCTGCTTTCAGCATGGAGAGAAGGTCTCCAACAACGTAGCAGAGTACGAGGGCCTGATAGCGGTCTTGAAAGCTGCAGTCGCCTTGGGGGTGAAACGCCTCATCATCAAGGGCAATTCACAACTCCTCGTCAACTTCTCCAACAAGGTATACGAGCCGAAGGATGAGCACATGTAAGTGTATCTCGCGGAAGTCCGCAGGATGGAGAAACAGTAATGGGGGCTGGAGTTGCAACATGTGCCTCGCGGCACCAATCAAGAAGCTGATGACATCGCAAAGAGGGCGTCCAGGTGGCCGCCTCAGGAGCCTGGCGTCTTCGAGGAGCGACTCTTCAAACCCTCGGCAGCGCCATCACTATCAAGCACAGCACAGCCTAGGGAGGAGCTCCCTCAGCCGCCTGCCTCGGGGCCCCCAGTCTGCGGCCCAACCTCGGGGGCACGCTTGCTCCTGGCGCTGGAGCCTCAGGAGGGGTGTTGGACCACGGTGTTCAATGATTACTTGATGCAAGGGACCCTGCCGGAGAAGGAGGAGGACGCAGAGCGCGTGGCGCGGCAGGCCACAGCCTACTGCATCCAAGACGGAGAGCTCTACCGAAAGCGGCCGAATGACGTTACTCTATGTTGCATCTCCGGGGAGCAGGGAAAAGAGCTGCTGGCAGACATTCACGGTGGAGACTGCGGGCACCACTCGTCTTCGTGCACACTCGTCGGCAAGGCATTTCGCAGCGGTTTCTATTGGCCAACAGCACTCAACGACGCAATCGAGCTGGTGAAGGCTTGTGAAGCCTGCCAGTTCCACGCCAAGCAGATTCACCAGCCAGCTCAGGGCCTTCAGACCATTCCCCTCTCGTGGCCGTTCGCTGTGTGGGGACCGCACATCCTTGGCCCATTCCCTCGGGCGCCAGGGGGCTATCGCTACCTTTACGTCGCCATTGACAAATTCAGTAAGTGGCACTACAAAAAAAATTCACTTCCGTGATGATATGTGTTTGTCATAGTAGGTCGCGTTTTTTGTCATGCATGTACATCCATGATGATTTTATGACAGAATCAAGATAGTCATACCTGTGCTGTCGTAGAAGTGATCCATGACATTACCAAAATTATCATCACGGAAGCGTCCACTTCCATGACGATAAATCGCGCGTCACAGAAGTGCTTTCGTCAAGGGTGACCGACACGTGGACTCCACCGTAATGGAACGCCGTTAAGCTATCGGGTCGGGTTTTGGATCCGATAACCCGTTAACAGCCCCGACCAATGGGGATTTTCCACGTGTAAAATCATCTTTGGCTTGAGGAAACACGTTGACGGCCCAACAGTGGCCCATTCTGGTGAAAAAAGTAGGCCTAGTAAAAATTAGCAGGCCGGCCCATATAAGGCCTACTTGTGTCAGGTCCATTTAAGCCCATGGCCCATACGAGATGTGCCAATTCGGCCCGTCAATGGCCCATTAAAGATTTGACACCATTGCAGCCCATCGTCAGTTCGAGCCCGTTAACAGCCCGCTATATAATTGGACTCAATATCGGCCCGATGAGATTTCGGCCTGTTAACGGCCCATTTAATGGATGGGCCAATTTTCAGGATGTACATCTTTCGGCCTTTTAGTGACCCATTTAAATGTTGGGATAATTTCCGGCCCGGTGTGTCTTTCAGCCGACGGCCCATAAATCTGATGGGCCATTTGTAGACGGACCTGAGTTTCGGCCTTTTAGCGGCCCATTTAAGTGTTGGGCCAATTTCTGGCATGGTGTCAATTTCAGCCTGTCGACGGCCCATAAATCAGTTGGGCTATTTGTAGTCGGACCTAAGTTTTGGCCTTTTAGCGACCCATTTAAGTGTTGGGCCAATTCCCGACCCTGGGTGCCTTTCGGCCTATTAACGGACCATAAATGAGTTGGGCCATTTGTAGTCGGACCTTAGTTTTGGCCTTTTAACGGCTGAGGGAGTCCTGGACTAGGGGGTGTCCGGATAGCCGAACTATCATCACGGCCGGACTCCAAGACTATGAAGATACAAGATTGAAGACTTCGTCCCGTGTCCGGATGGGACTTTCCTTGGCGTGGAAGGCAAGCTTGGCGATACAGATATGTAGATCTCCTACCATTGTAACCGACTCTGTGTAACCCTAACCCTATCCGTGTCTATATAAACCAGAGGGTTTTAGTCCGGTAGGACGAACAACAATCATACTATAGGCTAGCTTCTAGGGTTTAGCCTCTCTCGATCTCGTGGTAGATGTACTCTTGTACTACCCATATCATCAATATTAATCAAGCGGGAGTAGGGTATTACCTCCATCGAGAGGGCCCGAACCAGGTAAAACATCGTGTCCCTTGTCTCCTGTTACCATCCGCCTAGACGCATAGTTCGGGACCCCCTACCGAGATCCGCCGGTTTTGACACCGACATTGGTGCTTTCATTGAGAGTTCCTCTGTCTTTGTCGCCGTTAGGAAGGATGCCTCATCCCGCCTTTAAAGACGATACTATCGCCAAAGGAGCCTTGGCCTTGGTCGACTCTTCGCTAGGTGGTTTTCTTATGAATGCCGGTTCGCCATCATACCGACGATGACTTCTCGAGTCATCGAAACCAATCTTCACGTTAATTCGGAACTTGCCGAACAGTTAGATCCGATCGAGCTCTCCTCTGTGAACGAGCTCTTGGATCGCATCGCCGCCCTGGGAGTCGCCACAGACTACGACCGGATTGGGCCAAAAACCGATCTGAGAGAGATCAACTCTCCCCAAGCTACCCATCATGTTGCGGTGATAGAGGAGCAATGCGGCGATTCTTCTTCTATCTTAAGGACTAGCTACGTCCGGATTCCCGATTCCTCCATGCCGGATTCCCGCAGAGGGACGGATGTCGATCAAGCCCTGAACTTAAAGTCAAGCGACGGGATGGATTCATTGGATAGCATTCAAAAATCCGAACTTCTGAGTTCAGAAACTTCCCGGCCCCTGAGTCTTAAATTGGACGGGGTTCCGGATCCAGTTCCACCCGCCCACCCAAACATTAGCGATCTATCCCGAATTCGCAAGAGCCCGCTGAAACAAGACATCATTATTGGGCGATTCCTCTGGTTATGGACAGGATAAAGGACTACTGAGAGGAGGACGCAATCGCACTTTTCTGCAATAATTGCACGGACAAGGGAATCCTAAACGCCATAAGTCATCGCGAAATTACACGCTTTGCTGACTTGGTGACCATAGTACAAAAGTATTGTGCGATGGAGAGCGCCTGGAAAACCGAAAGTAAATTTTGGGATAATTCGGCCCAGAATACATCCCTAGTTCGAAATAAAAGGGTGCATCATTACCAAGCACCTGGGGTAAACACAAAAAAACCAAAACCCCCTAAAGGGTACGGAACCGTACTGGGGGGTTGGCTAAACGGACCCTGCAAAATTCATAGCACAGAGGGCGCCACTCCAACTCATAGCCTTCGAGCATGTTGGATACTACGGCAGGTGGCCAAAAGTGGCGAAGAGCTTCTTGCTTCAGAATCCCAGCCCAGCAACACCAGTACGGTGTTAACAGTCTTCGAGACTTTCGCATCAAATAACATGCGAAAACGGAAACTCCGCAACCTTGCCGAAGTCTACCAAGTAGCAACAATAAATCCATGGAGTGACACGACTATTACCTTTAATGCCAGTGATGAACCTAAATTCTGAACAGCCCGAGCACCAGCCGCATTGGTCCTCAGTCCGATAGTGGACGGCTTTCGCCTTACTAAGGTACTCATGGATGGCGGCAGCGGACTAAACCTCATCTACGAGGTAACCATCCGAAAAATGGAAATAGACTGGAACCGCATTGAGCGAAGCAGCACAACCTTTAGAGGAATAATCCCTAGCCGGGAAGCATGCTGCACGGAAAAATCACATCGACATAGTGTTCGCTCACGGACAATTACAGGTCCGAGGAGGTCACATTTCAAGTGGCCCCTGCTCAGCAGCGGATATCACGCTTTATTAGGGCGAGAGGCATTCACAATTTTTCAAGCTATACCCCATTATGGGTACATGAAGCTTAAAATGCCCGGACCTAACGGAATCATCACTCTCGCTAGTGATCCGAACATAGCACTCGCGCGAAAACAAGACAGCCGCACTAGCCCTCGAGGCACTATCCAAAGCCCTAGCGGCCGAGGAACTCATCTGCGATGCGCCCACGCTGAATAGGGACGATGTGATACTTGATAAAAGATCCAAGTCCACCTCTTTTAAACCAACGGATGAAATAGTCAAATTCCAAGTCCACCCAACGGACCGCAAAGACGGCCTCCATTGGGGCACAATTAAACCCCGATGTAGACGCCAGACTACGAGAATTTCTATGAGAAAATCGACATTTTGCGGCACCCTACAGACATGCCAGGAATCCCACGTCGGCTGGCCGAGCATAGCCTAAATATCCTAAAAGGATTCAAGCCAGTCAAACAGGCTCTTCGGCGCTTTTCTGAACCCAAGAGACAGGCCATGGGAGAAGAGCTAGCCAAACTTCTTGAAGCCGGATTCATCAGAGATATAAAACATCCGGACTAGATAGCAAACCTGGTGATGGTACCAAAGAAGGATAAATCCCGGCGCCTATGTGTTGATTTTAAAGACCTTAATAAGGCTTGCCCAAAGGATCCCTTCCCCTCCCTCGAATTGATCAAATTATCGACGCTACAGCAGGACATGACTCATTGTGCTTCTTCGACGCATACTCCGGCTGCCACCAAATCAAGATGGCGGAGCCAGACCAAGCTGCAACAGCATTCATCACTCCATACGGCCCATTCTGCTTCAACACAATGCCCTTTGGGCTCAAAAATGCCGGCGCAACATATCAGCGCATGATTCAGACATGTCTGGCAAACCAGATCGGCAAAATAGTAGAAGCATATGTAGATGACGTGGTCGTCAAATCCAAGCATGTCAAAACTCTAGTAGACGACTTGAGGCTCACATTCGACAATCTCCGAAAATACGACATTAAGCTTAATCCGGAAAAATTCGTCTTCGGCGTTCCAGCCGGAAAGCTCCTGGGCTTCATTGTGTCCGGTAGAGGAATTGAAGCAGACCCAGCCAAGATCCGAGCTCTGTCACAATTGGATATTCCAAAAGACCTCAAACAAATACAATTGACTGGATGCATAGCGGCTCTAAACCGCTTTATTTCCCGTTTGGGGGAAAAGGCGTTACCCCTTTACCGCCTCCTCCGGCGCACCAAACACTTCGAGTGGACGGATGCCGCCACGGCCGGACTCAAAGAAATAAAAGCCGTATTGGCAACAAATCCGGTCCTGGCCACGCCCAACATGGGCAAACAAATGCTATTATATATCGCCGCAACACATCAAGTTGTCAGCGCGGTGCTCGTCGTCGAACGAGAAACGGACGGACGCCGGTTCCCTCTTCAAAAACCGGTTTACTATGTGTCCACTGTCCTAACTCCATGCAAGTCCCGGTACCCACACTATCAAAAGATAGCATACGCGGTGTTCATGGCATCCCGGAAGCTACGACACTACTTTCAAGAGTGTTCGATAACGGTAGCCTCCGAAGTACCTCTTAACGACATTATAAACAACCGCGACGCGATGGGCCGGATTGCTAAATGGGCCATAGAGCTCCTTCCATTCGACATAACTTATAAGCCACGACGAGCTATTAAGTCGCAGGTTTTGGCCGACTTCGTGGCCGAATGGACTGAAGCCGAACTCCCTAAAGAGTACGGCGCATACTCCAATTGGATCATGCACTTTGACGGCTCCAAAATGTTGGCGGCCTGGGTCTGGCGTCGTCTGACGTCCCCAACCGGGACACAATCCAACACGTTCTTGAGATAATGTATACGGACTCCAACAATGCAGCCGAATACGAGGCCATTCTGCACGGCCTCCGGATGGCAGTCTCCATGGGCATTAAACGCCTAGAGGTGCGCGGGGATTCGAACCTCGCGATATCTCAAATAAACGGAGACTTTGATACCAAAGATCCGAAAATGGCAGCATACCGCAATGCGGTCCTAAAAATGTCAGCACAGTTCGAAGGGCTCGAATTTCATCATATAGCCCAGGATAACAACCAGGCGGCGGACATATTGGCACGCATCGGTGCAAAACGCGATGCCGTCCCACCTAACATCTTCCTGGAACGGCTATTCAAGCCATCCGTACTATGGGAAGGGGAGTCCGGAAATAACAATCCGGACCCAACCGCACCGCTCGACGCCAACACTCGACACAATCGGAGGCTCTGCCACCGAGATAACACCCTCCGCCCACGAAATAATGGCGGTTATCGCCCCGTGGACGGAGCCATTCCTAGCCTACCTAACTAGGCAGGAACTCCCCGAAGACCAAAATGAGGCTCGCTGCATAGTACGGCGATATAAAGCCTATAAAGTCCATGAGGGAAAGATTTATAAGAAAAGCACAACAGGAGTCCTTCAAAGGTGTATCTCCGAAGAGGAAGGGCGAAACCTCCTGGCTGAAATTCATGCCGGACTGGGTGGGCACCACACCGCAGCTCGGGCCCTTGTAGGCAAGGCCTTCCGTACAGGATTTTATTGGCCGACGGCCCGGGCAGATGCGCAGGATTTAGTCCAACGATGCGTCGGTTGCCAGCTTTTTGCTAACCAAAGCCACATGCCACCCACCGCCCTCAAAACTATACCCATCACCTGGCCGTTCGCAGTCTGTGGGCTTGACATGGTTGGACCCCTTAAGGGGGGAACCCACAAGCAAAAATACCTATTGGTCATGGTGGATAAATTCACCAAATGGATAGAGGACAAACCTGTTAAAACGGCCGAATCCGGACCGGTGATAGACTTCATATCAGGGGTAGTTCACCGTTACGGTGGCCCCCACAATATCATCACTGATAACGGCACCAACTTCATGGCCGATGAGGTCAAATTATGGTCCAAAAACATGGGCATCAAGCTCGATTACGCCTCAGTCTATCACCCTGAAACCAACGGCCAAGTCGAACGAGCAAACGGTCTAATCATGAGCGGCATTAAACCCGCACTAGTGCGGTCCTCAAGGAATCTAACACGACCGGGTTGAGGAGCTCGACTCCGTACTCTAGGGCTGCGGACCACGCCGAATCGTACTACCGGATTCACACCATTTTTATGGTGTACGGTGCGAGGCAGTCCTGCCTGCGACATAATTCATGACTCACCTCGCGGCGCATGTATGAAGAAAGAGAAGCCGAGCTCGATCGGCAGGACAGTTTGGACGCATTGGAGGAGGAGCGCGACGTGGCAAAAGCTCGTTCCGCATTCTATCAACAGCAGGCTCGAAGATATCAAAGCAGGGAAGTACGGGCCAAAGCTTATGACATTGGCGAACAAGTTTTACGCCTGCCGGACAAGAAAAAGGACAAACTCAAGCCCAAATGGGAAGGTCCCTTCATCATCGACCAGGTCCTGACCGGTGGAGCATACCGTCTGCGAAACACATCGGATAACCGACTCGAGCCAAACCCATGGAATGCAGCCCGTCTACGAAGATTCTACGCCTAAGCGCCGGACTCCAAGTTCGCCTCCTTCCTCCGTCCACATTTTCTATTTTTGCTGTCTTTTATTTCTCTCCATCCTCCTCCTTCTTCTTGAAGCCTTTAGAGGCTCGTTTGCGCTTTGTTCGCACATACTTGACGCGCTGTCCGCGCTCATTATACCTGGGGGCTTCTTTAACATAAGCTCATTTATACGGGCTTCATGCCCAACACATGCGTCAAACTTCCACATGTACCTTTTATTCACCATTATATGCATCGATATGACTTAAGTTTTGGCCAAGCTGGGTTGCTCGGCTCTGTGCTTACCCCCACGCTCCCGATTGTTCGGCTAGGTGGTAAAGGAGCACCTCTGCGATTGTTCTCGCCTGGTCACCGGATGTGTACCTCGACCGGGTGAAGCCGAAAGCTAGCGTTCTTAAGGGAATATTCGGTCGGTGAACTGAAAGATGATTTTAACTATTTATCCATCTGCCCCAGATGATTTTTTGCTTTCTTAGCAGTTTGACATGCGCTTTAGGGCATGCCTCCCAGCTTAAAGGAACCCTTAACGGAACTATTCTCCTGGAAGATGTTTCTTACTATCCATGTAATATAACATAACTAGTTGGGCACTTGTCCGATATAGCAATAATGACCCCCACGCCTTGTCTCCACGCATGCCCGGTTCTTATATAACCGCGAGGGTATTCGGACACACTCCGGACTGTTGGGTCCCGAGGTCGGCTTAAAAGGTCTCGCTATAACAAACGATCTACAATCCGCTAGAAGACATTTTTTATGTCATATTTCATTACATAGTCAACTCGACTCATTGTATTCCTCCTCAATGCCATCTAATAGGCTATCTAATTTACAATCTTGTTGGGAATACTTGGCGGCCAATTCTACTTTGCCGTACACTAAGCTTACAGGGATCTCCTTCCCATCAGGCCCCACAGTCCGACCTCGCCATCTGGTTTGGGTCAGCCTTCGTACCGCTGCGTCTTTACCATGGCCCAGCCTCCTGGCGCCTTTGACGGCAGGCCGATATCTTCCATAGTTGGAAGCGCCGCCGTGCTCCTTGAAGCCGCTCGCCAGCTCCCCAATGCCTTGGCAGGGAGATAGATGGCCACAAGGCCTGGCCGACGCTTTTCATCACCGCCGAACTCGTTTGCGGTAGCCGACGCAGTTCGGGAAGAAGATCACCAAGAATCGGGCATCTCCTCCCGGGACGACACTGTGAGCAAACCTACATACATGTTTATGTTAGTCGCCTTCCTCGCCGAACTCTTTCAAAGTTCGCTCAAGCACTTACTGAAAATGCCGCGATGAAGCCATTGATTCTCCTTTACGGAGTCAGACAACTGGGCACGAACATCCTTTAGTTCCTCACCCAGTTTGGTGTTGGCTTCTTGGAGGTTATTTTTCTCCTGCCGCACCCTCGTAAGCACGCTCTCGCCGGCTTTTAGCTGGCGCAAGAGCTGTTGCTTGTTCGGATCTAGTCTGGCGCCATCTGCAATATTTTTGTCAGATTTACACACCCGCCGCACTTCATAAATTATTTATCTTTTGAAGCATATATTACCAGAGGGGGTCTCTGTGGCTCCCCCTGTAGCGGCTAGTGCGGCCTCAAGTTGGGCCTTGCATTCTTCAAGCTCTGGGACAATGAAAGTACTCTTTTTGTAAGATCTCAGATAACAAATGATCCTTAAATCAGTTATTCTAACTATTTTAAGTCTCGGGGCTCACCGCATATATAATCATCAAATTTCTCACCCGTATGTCCTTTACATACTGCTCCGTGGCTCGCTAGACCATCTTGAGCGGCACGGAGGTGCACATCTCCCGAATTGAAGGCATTCAAGGCCTCTTGGGAGAAACATGCGTCACGAAGAACTGTTCGGCGACGCCTGTGATTCATGGCACTCTCCACCTCGGAGTGGGTGGCGGACAATCTGTGGGCATCCTCTGTCGGAGGAGCATCCGACGCACGCCTTGTGCTCGTCTCCGCTTCCGGACCCGGCTTTGGAGCATGGCTGGCGGAGGTTCGATTGGCAACATCTCCGGACTCAGTCCGGCGAGCGCTCTTTTTCCTGAAAAGAGCACCAGCGTTAGTACGCCTTCCAGGAATCAATCCTGGGAATATGGTGACACGCCATACCGTTGCGGCGGAGTTTCGATCCGGACCGCACTTCTTTTTAGCCTGCGGGGCCGTACTACCCCTTGTTGGCTAGCCGCCGCGGCCTCGGCTTCCTGCCTCGAAGGTATCCCCTGTGAAACACCATTGGTATACGGTGATCAAGAAATAAGCACGGATGGGTCATTATCAGAGCATTGGGACCTCGATCTCAGTTACCTGCGAGGCTGGAAGTATTTCGGGGTAATCGGCCGTAATGGCAACCAAAGCATTGTCGATGCTAAGTTGGTAGAACACCCCGTCGATCAACTCCACCTTTATATCCGGATCCTCTTCGAGGTCGGATCGAGGGACCGCTCCGGATCCTCGGGTTGTGGGGCGGGCTGTGTATGTTCTCCACGGCCCGGCGCGCATTTCGCAGTAAACCATGAAATGAGATATTTAACCACGAGAACATGGATCGGACAGGCCACAAAGATGTTTGCTTACCCAACTTCGAGGATTATTCGAAGAAAACTCGCTCGATGGGTTGACGCGAGAAAATCCTCCTCCTCCCCTTTATACATGGCCGACAAGGTCTTCACCAGTTCGGTGACCGATCCCGCCCTTTGCGGCCATAGCGGTGGCATCATCCTCCCGCTGAAATCCCACATGGGTGGCCCCTATATTGGAGCGGCTGCACTCCTCATAATGCAGATTGCCATGACTCCAATCATGGTCAATCCGCATGAGCCAAGAACCTTATTCGGCTCATCAAGTAAAGGACATCCCGGTCATTTTCCTCCAGGGGCTCCGAGGCGCCAGCTTAGGCGCTTCTTCGCAGAGGAGCATTGCTAAACTCCGAAGGCCGATCCGAACAGATCCGCAGCAGGACGCCCTCCATGTAAAACCATTCAAGGCCAGTCTTGGACTTCTTCGGGTTCCGGATAGATATCCGTCCCGGCGATGCGCCATAGTTCGCTCCGCCCACTTGATATATTGACCCCTCATGAGAACGGGTACTAGGCAGAATAATCTCTTCCACAGCAGCGAAATGAGCCTCGACGCCCAAGAACAGTTCGCAAAGGGCCACGAAGCCCGCGATGTGCAAAATGGAGGCAGGCGAAGGTGGTGCAATCGAGGCCGAGAACTCCAAGAGCCCCTGAGAAATGGATGGATTGGAAATCCGAGTCCTCTTACTAGATAAGAGATGAAGCATACCCACTCTCCTTTAGAGGGATCGGGGACACTCTCCGCTTGCTTTCCGCCCTTGTAGGTGGCAAGTCCGCTCGAACCGAACCATAAAGGCCGGGAAGAAATCCCTTGGTTTGGAGTATAACTAGCTCGCTATGCGGGACTGAGCATCTCTCCCAATTTCCAGGCTGAGGGCTGGGAGTGCGAGAGGAGGAGCCGCGTCGACAGTCCATGGTGGAATGGGCTTTGGTCAGAGGCGCTCCGATGAAAGCTCGCGAAGGGGGGATGGTGTGACTCAGATCTAGATCCTCGCCCCTTTTATAGGCCATTATTGGGCGTAGAAGCCAAGGAGCGCAGCATTTATCAGAAGCCGGACAATATTCGACAAGTATATGGAATTTGGAGAAGAACCCGCCTCGCAATGCCGAAGACAATCAACGCGCCGGACTCATCGTCATTGAAGCCTGGTTCGGGGGCTACTGAGGGAGTCCTGGACTAGGGGGTGTTCGGATAGCCGAACTATCATCACGGCCGGACTCCAAGACTATGAAGATACAAGATTGAAGACTTCGTCCCGTGTCCAGATGGGACTTTCCTTGGCGTGGAAGGCAAGCTTGGCGATACGGATATGTAGATCTCCTACCATTGTAACTGACTCTGTGTAACCCTAACCCTATCCGGTGTCTATATAAACCGGAGGGTTTTAGTCCGTAGGACGAACAACAATCATACTATAGGCTAGTGTGATAGCCTGGCTTATTAGGGATGATAGACTACTCATATCAATAAGGAATTCCTTCTTTTCCGGGAGCCCATTCGGACAGAACTCCAAAGTTAAGCGTGCTCAGCTTGGAGTAGTGTCGATGGGTGACCGACCGAAGTTGCTCTGGGTGCGCACGAGTGATGACAAAGTGCGCAGAAAAGACTAGTATTGATCTGTGGGGCCGTCTAGATCCCGCCAGAGTAACGACCACCGCGGTGTGTCCGGGCGTTACAAGTTGGTATCGAGCCGACCTCGCGGTTACACGGATGGTTGCGGACAGGTGCGTGGTCATGTTGTTCATGACATTTGTGACCCGTCGTGGCACCCGACATGGCACATGTACCGGATCGAAGCACGACGCTTGTGCCAAGAGGGAACGTTCGTGGTTCGACGAGGACGCCGGTTCCTCCGAGTGGGGGTGTATGTGATAGCCTGGCTTATTAGGGATGATAGACTACTCATATCAATAAGGAATTCCTTCTTTTCCGGAGCCCATTCGACGTAACTCCAAAGTTAAGCGTGCTCAGCTTGGAGTAGTGTCAGGATGGGTGACCGACCGGGAAGTTGCTCCTGGGTGCGCACGAGTGAGGACAAAGTGCGCAGAAAAGACTAGTATTGATCTGTGGGGCCAGTCTAGATCCCGCCAGGAGGGCCGACCATTAACTATCGGCCTAGTAACGGCCCATTAACTTAATGGGCCCATTAAAGTTTGTACATGTCTTTAGGCTAAATTAGATAATTTGAGCCCATTACGACGAGCAATTATGCATAGGACCAAAACCGATCCAGCAAAGGTACGGCATACAGAGAATAACGTTGCACATCCAACATATATTACAGGAAATTACATCCACTGGGCAATCAAAGATTGATGCCAGTGCAAATAAATGAGCAGAACCTAACCATCTACAACGTCACAATCTCCAACCTCAGCACAGATGACGCCCATAATCATGTGGGCAAGTTCTTGCTGCTTTGCTACACTGTCTCTGAAAACATTGATCAGTTGTTGTGTCGCACGACTCTGCACCTCTGATTCATCCACCATTTCCATCATTGCTTCAGCCATTAATTGGTTCACAAACATACATTTATTATGTTGCATTCGAGGCAGAGGATACTGAACAGATTCAGATGGTGATTTTGGAGGCTTGTATTCTTGATAGTGGAGAGTGTCTCGACCACTACATCATAGCATAAATTAGGACGGGAACCAAACAGATTAATCATGAGTTATTGCCATATTACCTGGCCTAGATTTACTGGAAAGAAACAATGGGGTTGCCTTGCTGTTTTCAGAGTTTGTCTTCTTATCTTCAACAGCCTGCACAAAATTAACACACTAGCATTGCTATCATTGGCCAAGTCGATAATAGGAAAGCAACATTGACACAACGAACGTTTGGGCAACTAGCCTACACCAAATTAACACAATATGGCACAACTATCATCAGCCAGGTAAGGTAGTACGAAAACAACATTGACACAATGAATGAATGGGCAACCAGAGAAGCACTACAATTCAAGAATGTGTGATATGAGATAGTACATTCATGCAGCTCAAGATGCAAAACTACCGGTAGTTTTCCTTACAAAAATCAACATTGGCGCCTTTAACATTTTGCTACAACTAAATTTAGATCAGATAAAGGTTAGATTCACGCCGATTAACAAAATACATGTTGATGTAAAAATATAGTGATATACAACAGGTGCTTACATCAGCATTGGGGCACAGATAATTCCCGCAAGATATTTTCCACGAATACGATCCCAATGGAGGAAGTCTTCTATCGTTTAACCTTATTTTCTAAAAAAGAGATGGGTAACAAACATGTAGAAATATGATCAGAATGCTATAAAATTTCATGATGCGAGGATACGCACACGCGTCTTAGAATGGACTTGACATTCTTTTGCTGGACTGGAGCGGACTAGTTCTTTAGCCACTGGAATCTGCTTATTATCTGTGGGAGTTGGGTTTCTCTGTGCTGGAGCAGTATCTATGAAAAATGGAGTTGGTTTATTATCTCCGGCGCTTGGATCTTTTGCAAAGACCTGGTTTGTAACCCTTCAGATTCTAACATAGTCGTCTTCCCCTTGCATGCCTTATATAGAAGAATGGTGATTCAGTTATAAAACATGCTACAACAGAGATGAAATAGGTACTGAAGAATAGAAATGCATGACATATTGACATGTATTCCCTCCATCTGGAAATAAATGGATGGATCTAGGCGTATTTCAGTTCTAGATACATCCAGTTTTATCCATTTCTGCGACATTTAATCCGGACGGAGGGAGTATGATGTAAGAGCTAGGGATGCGACAGGACAACACAGTAAACAAACACTGAAAAACCCACTGCAGAACCAGAGTATTCAAACCCACTGATATGAGATACACTCATGCAGCTCATGATGCAAAACTACCATGTAGTTTTCCTTACAAAAATCAACATTGTGGCCTTTAATCATACATTTTGCTACAACTAAATTTAGATCAGATAAAGGTTGGATTCACGCCGATTAACAAAATACATGCTGATGTAAAAATATAGTGATATACAACAGGTACTTACATCTACATTGGAGCACAGAGAATTCCTGCAAGAATCTTTCCTCATAAACGATACCATTGCAGAAATTCTTTTATTTGTTAAGCTTATTTTCTAAAAGAGAGATGGGTAAGAAATATGTAGAAAATATGATCAGCATGCTATAAAATTTCATGATGCAAGGATACGCACACGCTTCTTAGAATTGAGTTGACATATTTTTGCTGGACTGGAGCGGACTAGTTCTTTGGCCACTGGAATCTGCTTATTATCAGTAGGAGTTGGGTTTCTCTGTGCTGGAGCAGTATCTATAAAAACTGGACTAGGTTTATTATCTCCTGGCGTTAGGATCTTTTGCAAAGGCCTTGTTTGTAACCCTTCAGATTCTAACATAGTCGTCTTCCCCTTGCATGCCTTGTATAGAAGAATGGTGCTTTAATTATAAAACATGCACAACAGAGAGATGGAATAGGTAATCAAGAATAGAAAGGCATGACATATTGACATGTATTCCTCCATCCGAAAAAATGGATGGGTCTAGGCATATTTCAGTTCTAGATACATCCTTTTTATCCATTTCGCAACATGTAATCCGGACGGAGGGAGTATGGTGTAAGAGCTAGGATACGACAAGACAACACAGCAAAAAAAACACTAGTTGAATGTAAAACTATATGCTAGCGGAATACGTACAGAAATAACTAAGGCAACGTACACGTGTATGATTGGGAAAATAAGATGACATTGCAACAGAGCACTAGAACATCACTTCAATGTAAAAAAATGTGGTATGGCAGACAGATGAAGTACATACTGATGAATAACAATGCATAAGATATTCAAAAGCATGATGTCCAAATTAAGCAGATGTCATTGCGATAGAGTAGAATGCCAGTACTTGAATTTGAAAACATGTTATCATGAATGGAATAGGTACTGAAAAACAGGAAGGCATGACATATTTACATGCATGATCAGCATGCTAAGCACATGGCATTGCAACAGAGTAGATACACTCCAGGACATTATATGCATGTTGTACCCATATCACAGGCCAATTTAGAGCAAGGATCTTGTGGGGTGAAGAGGATTCATCATCTTTCTGCAAGTCTTCTGAAGAACTGCCTTTATATGTTCCATCATATTGGGTATCATTGACATCAAGTTTATTGGCCTTTACATTGCTCCGTGAGGTTCTTGTGGATATATCAGTGTGTGCAATTATATCTGACATGCATGGAAGACAAATATTAGTTAGATTTATGTAACGAGTGCATGTAGGAGACGACATAAATAGTAGGAATGGGGTTAACTAGCAGCAACAGGTCTCATAAACTAAAGGGAGAACACATATGAAAGCTACAGAATATGTATCGTTTGTACTTGAGATTAACTAGATGACACACAAAAGTATTAAAGAACAACATAGGTAATACTAGAAGTGGTATAATACTATAATCACCAGCCTGTGGGATAGCATTGGCTGATGGATGATAACTATGGAACAGCGTTACCTAAAGAACAAGTATCTTAGCTGAACTATGGAACAACGTGAACTCCTGAACAAGAACCGTAAGAGGTCAGCATGAATATACAATGAAATGTGATGATCTATTTTCCATGCTTAGATGAATAAAAAAGCCATAAATGTTGCACACAAGTAAGATGAGGGTACAATCTATCTGGCTGCCATCCATAGGAGTGAGCATCATGTGCTGACTTGTCGATGGCCCTGCAGTTGTTGTGGCTGTCCATGTCGGGCACGCGCATTCGATGCAGGGAACTGTTGAGTGGGGACTATAGCTCCCTTCTGGTGTATGCTTCCCTTGTTGGAGCAGCTGCGGTGAGTCGGAAGACGGTGTGTCTGAAGATACAGATAACGCATAATGTTAAGAACGACATCTCTTTGATTTGAAGAAATACACTAAGAGATCAACAGCAAGGTACGAGAGTGGTCACACGTCTGTTGACTGAAGACTAAATTGGGGTCACACGATTTTATTTTATTTTGGTACTGTCCGATCTACGCCGGATGGCTTGATGGCCATCTTGTGCCTCCCGGCTGACACTGTTCGGAATCTTCCCCGAAGAGCCAGTGACCAAAGGCAGAGCAGCCTGCCTCCGCCGTCCGTGGCCCCGGCCAAAACCCCGCTCTCCGCCCCACCGCACTGCCGTGGTTGCGCCGCCCCCGGGCCAATCCACAAAGACTCCCCGTCATCCAGATCCGGCGGCGGCAGTACCTTCAACCCACACAACTCTAAAAGATAGCCATCTAAGTGCTGCTTCCGCGGTGAACTTCCGGCCCCGCACCCTTACGTTAGACACCAGCCAACCGACAGCCTAGGAGCTCCACCGCCTCGAGGGGTGCTGCTTCCCATTGGGAATCGATTGGCCCATAATAAAAGTTCAGAGAACTGACGCCTAAATAAAGTGATTTGAGATGAGGGTGCGACCTATCTGGTGGCATGGTGAAGTAGGCAGGTCCAGCTGCCGAGTCGGTGAGGCCGGTGCAGTTGCGGTGGCGACCGGCAGCAGGGAAAGAGCGATGTCGCGACGGTTGACGGCTAGGCGGAAGCAGCGCCAGGACTCTGGACGGACCCGAAGTTGGAGCCGCTCCGGCGCCGTGAACAACGGCGGGGGCGAATCGGCTCCGGAACGGTTCACGTGGCCGTCGTCGAGGCAGCACCAGCAGCACGGAGTAAGAGGCACATGGCCCAGTACACGACGGCAAATGGACAGCATCTCTGGCATTAGGGAGGAGGGCGGCTGTGAAATTGGTGCGGTGGGGGGCGCCATGGAGGTGGGGCTGAGGTTTTGCGGCTCAGGAGAAGGGAGCTTCTGGGAGAAGGTGATTTGAGCCCACGAGGTATGAATGGGGGGGGGGGGAATTGGGAGGAGTGGAACCATGTCTTACGGACGCATTTGTCTGAAATGTGAGGGGGAGTTATAGTTCTACCCTTGCCTATAGGCTTCTCGGCTTGGGTCTGTGTACTAAGGGTCGGGGATAGTAGAGTAACTTTTCTTCTCCCCAAATAGTGGGCGGGAGCGATTTCGGGCGAGGAGGGCGTGTTTTGAACTATAGTGGGCGCGAACGATTTCAGGCGAGGAGAGCGTGTTTTCAAATAGTGGGCGCGAACGATTTTGGGCGAGGAGAGCGTGTTTTCAAATAATGGGCGAGCTATTTCGGGTGAGGAGAGCGTGTTTTGCCGACCATGGTTTATGAATTATTCCACACATGTCATTTCGACCGAGGAGAAGGCGAGCTTGGATGAAGTTACGAACCTACCCTCGATGTACAACGGGCCAATTGATGCGTGTCCCACATAGGACGGTAATTTCGCGTCTCCCATTTATTTGCTCGGGCGAATTCCACCGAGCAGATAGGATGTTTAACGGTTCATTCAAATTTTGGGAGAACGAGCATCCACGTCTACCTTACCAAGTTGATTCGAATCAAATTTTGAAATATTAGCTTGCCACTTCTTTTTTAGATGGAGAGATGATGCTCGGGAGTAATGTGCTTTTACATGCTCGTTGCTAGCAATTTACTATATGACAAATAGTTGACCCACTCAAAAACGCGAATCAAACCCAAAATGAAATATCTTGATTCAATGAAATAGCTCGTTCAGTAGGTCAAAATAGTGAACTAAATCCAAAATTGAACACCTCAATCGAGTAGCATGTTGTGCAGTATTATAGTACTCCAGGAACATGTTGAAAGTCAAATTAATGAACTTGTTTGATATACGCATATATCCGTTCATGTGTGGATTGCAGACAACATGTTCTCCAATTTAAATATTTGAATGCAAGTTTATATCGAAACATGGTTTATATCAGTCTTTGATGCATAAAATGCGACCTCCCCCTCTCCCACACTCCTGTTCTCTCTCTCTCGCCGACAATCTTCAATTCTATCGCACGCATCCGACACAAAAACCTTGTTGGTCCCTCTCCCTTTCTCTCCATCTCTCTCTCTCTTTGTGTGTGTGTGTGTTGGGGGGGGGGGGTCTTTCTAGTTCGCATGCATATATACACCATCTATAGGTCTCTCTCGCACACTATGTATGATACTCTAGCTAGTCCAAGCTACATATCTTGGGTGCACTCATCGTATGCACACAAATTCCTTGGCTCTTTGCATGTAACTCTCTCACGTACTACTATGTCGTCTCGAAGCTCTCCCCCTCTCTCTCAAACTCTCCATCCACCTGGGTCACACATACACATGCATATCTCACTCGCACTTGATAGGCCCATCTAAAACTCTATCTCTCTCCCTCGTTCTCTCTCCATCTCACACGCACACACACACAATCTCATGCCCAGCTAGCCAAGTATGATGGTCTCTCACTCAATTGTAGGCACACGCAGTCCCCCAATATGTATATGACTAGCTAATCTTAGTCTCCATCACAAACATGTGCATATTCTATCTCGATTTCTCTCGGGGCATCTTTCTATCGCGCACGCACTCCCTCGATCTCCCACCCATATAGTCCGCTCACGATCTCGAGGGAATCTCTCTATCACAAACACACCCTCTCTCCCTCCCCATGCGTCCATGCCATCCATGTGTCCCTCTCGACCTTTTTTCCTTGTTGGCCAGACCTCTATTGGACATGTCCTACAGGGGTGTCTCTCTCCGTTGCAAACAATCACACGCTAGCTATCTTCGTGTATCTCCTCGCCTCGCTTTTCCATCTCGGAGATGCGTGCGTGATATGTTCGCATAAGAAACGAAAAAACACACACACTCTCTCTCTAATTTATCATTTGTTGTCACTTTCTCTTTCACACACATACTCTTTTTGCACACTTACTCATTCTCCTTCACACACACTTGATCTGTCTCGACCGAGGCACTCTCCTCGGTCCATAGCATATAGATTTATTGAAAAGTCAAACATCACAAAGTTTGACCATGTAGGTGGAGAAAAAGAATTACATCTAGTATGACAAACAGATACCATTAGATTCACCATGAGATGTAGTTTTGTATGATGTATCTTTGGTATTGTAGATATAAATAACATTTGCGTAAACCTGATCAAAGTTTCCAAAGTTTGACTTCTAAAAAAATTACATGCACTGCATTATCGAGCGGATGGAATATCTCTTTCCCCCCCTCAGCTATCTGACGCACCACTCAGCCTTATCGGGGCTCCTCAATCTCTCTCAAACTTTATTGGTCAGTTTGGTTCGTGACCTGACCCTCATGCCTTGTTGGCCGGTACTGCCTGGTGTGGACGTGAAATGTAAAATATTTCTGCCTGGCCAGGTTTGTGTGGTGATGAAGTGTTTGGTTCATGCCTGGGCCAGGCAAAGCATCAACGTCCTATCAATCAATACATGCATCAATTATGTAATGCTAATATCCATCCATGTAGCTGTTAGCCTCATGGCCGCACGACGAGGCACGGCCAGCGCTCAAATCGGTCGCTGGGCCAGGCTACTTGCGTGTCGGAGTTCAGCCAAAGCTAATTAAAGTGCAAGGAACCCAGGCCAGCGGGCTTTCTTTTTCACAGGTAGCAACCAAACAAGCGTGCATGAAATCCAGCCACAACCCCTGGCTAGGCAAAAGATGCTCGGGGACGCAAGCCAAACTTGCCTTATATCTCCTGGTTCACACATACACATGTCTCGCCAAGGCTATACATATAGACCCATCCAACACTCTCCGCCCTTGTTCTCTCTCCATGTGACACGCACCCCCCTAAGTACCATAATCCCTCACTCCATCATAGGCTCTGTTTGGTCCATGGATTAGAGTTAGTTTGAGTTAGTTTGGAGTCAACTAACCCAAACAGATCCAAACAGGAGGGTTAGTTTGGGTTAGATGCATCTAACCCATCCAAAAAAACTAACCCATCCAAGAGGTGCTTATTTGGGTTAGTTCTTCTCGGGACCACTAATAAACACTTTTTTCTCTCGCTCTCCCCGGAGCAGATCACTCCCAACTTCCTCGAAGCTTCTCGTCCTCTCCCTCCCTCCCTCTCGCACCGCCCGTGAAGGTGCCTCGCCGTATCCGCGCTCCATCTAACCCTGCCATCCAAACACCTCTTTACTCAGAGTTAGTTCAGGGTTAGAATCTAACTCTAACCTCTAACTGAGTTAGAGTATCCAAACAGGGCCATAGGCGCAAGCACCCCTCCTAAGTATGATTATCTCTTACTAGCCATCAGGAACACACGTATTGTCTCCTTCCATCCATACGTCTATCTCGATATCTCTCGGGGCATCTTCTATCGCGCACACACCTTGTCACTCGATCTCCCACCCATATAATCCCATCACGATCTCCAGGGGATCTCTCTATGACAAACATACACTCTCTCCTCTCCATGTCTGCATTTTCTCCGTACGTCTCTCTCGATCTCTCTCCCTTGTTTGTCAGACCCTTCTTGGCCACGTGCTAGGCGTCTTGCTCTCTCGGTTCCAAACAACCATACACTATCACCTCACCTTTCCTCCGTTGTCGAAGATGCATGTGTGATATGTTTGCATAAGACACGCATGCTTTTTCTCTACTTATATCATGTGTTGTCCATGTCTCTTTCACACATGCACACACGCGTTTTTACTCTCTCTCTCTCTCTCTCTCTAGTTAGGGACTCTGTCACGTCCATAAGCATATGGATGTTTTGAAAAGTCAAACCTCAGAAAAGTTTGACCAGGTATATGTGGAGAAAAACATTTACATCTGGAACGGTCATTAGATTCATCACAACATGTACTTACTTCATACTATCTTTAATCTTTGGTATTGTAGATATAAGTAATTTCTTTATAAACTTGGTCAAAGTTTCAAAAGTTTGACATAAAAAAATGTTGGAACTACATTATTGAACGGAGGGAGTAGCTCTTTCTCTCTCTCTCTCTCCGCTATCTCTCACGGGCCTCCCCTCTCACTCAAACTCTCTATACCGACGGATTATACGCCACCGTGTCGGCAGATAGCTCAGATATTGTTTAGTTGACCGTCAACCAATCCACATGCTGCCTTGTCACTCGTGTTCAGATCTTCGTGGCCGCCCATGTGGCAGTGTGTGAAAATAAGTAAACTAGAGGCCCATCTGACACGCGGTGAAGTAAACAAAGTTGAAACCACTCGGGGTAGCACCCCGCACGTTAGGGTGTGTTCAGTTGAAGGGATGGCTTGGAATGGCATGGGTCCGACCCGCCCCTAGCCCCCGTTCTCGCGTTCAGTTGAAATTGGGACGGGCATGCACTGGTTCCCCGCGAGCGAATATTCCGCCCAGATGCGGAACCAAGTCATACCTCAGAAACAGTCGGACCACGCGGAACGGCTGCCTCCCTCGCACTTGTCCTCAGCCCGCAGGTGCGCCGCCTCCCTCCCCCTCCTCCCTTCCCCATGGATCTGGGCAGCGCCGCCGGTCCTCTCTCCCTGTCGGCCGGCGGCTGCCTCCCCTGCCCCCTCCCCCTCCTCTCTCCTCCCTCCCCCTCCTCTCCCCTCCTCCCCCACTCCATGGATCTGAGCTGCAGCGGGCCTCCCGTCCCAGTCGGCCGGCGCCAATTTGTCCCATCCCTGGCCGCCCATTCCTCCTCTTCCCGGCCGCGGCAGGGTCCTCCTCTCCATGGCGGCCGGTTCCACCCATCCATGTCGGCCGTTTCCTATCCCCATCGGCAGTTTCCTCACTTCTGGATGCCTAATAATCTCTCTTTCTCTATCGTTTTGTAGCAGCTCGACGGAAGGACTCCAAGCAGCGGGTGCTCGATGGCCAGACTCGAACTGTGAAGGTAGAATAACACCCCCCCCCTTGTATATGCAGCTAGTGTTCATGTTTATTTGCTGTCCAGTGTATGTTTGCAATATATATGTTGATGTAAGCATCATTGGTAACTTGTAGATGGTCATGAAGATGAACAAAAGAAAAAGATGGTTAGGGAGCTGCTGTTTTGTTGCTCTAGCTGCAATGGCAGTAATTGTTCGGGCTATAGTAAGGAAGAGAAGACCACGTATTACCTATGGCCCAATGCATGAAAGAGATCGAATCAGATACGATTATCTAAACCAAAAAAATTGGCAAAGCGATGTCTTATGTAAAAACATGCTAAGGTTTGAAAGAGCTGCATTCTTCAATTTGTGTGCCATAATGAGGGAGCGCAAGTTGCTAGAAGATAGTCCACATGTTAGCATGGAGCAACAATTAGCGATGTTTTTGCATACAATTGGGCATAACCTTCGGAATAGAGTGGTGTCAGCAAATTTTTGTAGATCATATGGCACAACCAACATCTATTTTAGAAAGACTCTTCATGCGATAGGCGAGCTTCGTAATGATTATATACGGCCACCATCATCGGAGACCCCCGTAAAAATTGAAGGAAATCATCGATTTGACCTATATTTTAAGGTAATTTCAGAAACTATTCCTTAGGTATGTAGGCCATATGATATGACATCTACTAATTGTCCCTCTATAGGATTGTATTGGAGCTATAGATGGTACACATGTGCGAGCTGGTGTTACCAAAGATGTCGAACATTCGTTTCGTGGTAGGAAGGCCTTTACAACCCAAAATGTGATGGCAGCGGTAGATTTTGATCTCCGCTTCACATATGTGTTAGCTGGTTGGGAAGGGTCAACACACGATGCGACCGTTTTAGCTGATGCATTAACGCTAGAGAGAGGCTTACAAGTACCACCAGGTAAGAAGTTGCCTTAGATAGTTATTGTCCATTTGTTATTGCCTCTAGAAACCATTGTCACCAAATTAATTTTTCACTTTGTAGGAAAGTTCTACCTAGTTGACGCCGGTTATGGAGCCAAGCCCAGGTTTTTACCACCTTTTCGTGGTGTGAGATACCATTTGAATGAGTGGGGCAACAATCCTGTCCAAAATGATAGGGAGCTATTCAACCTTAGGCACTCATCTCTACGGGTGACGGTAGAGAGGGCTTTTGGATCTCTCAAGAGGCGTTTTAAAATTTTAGATGATGCCAAACCATTCTTTACTTTCCCGGCACAGGTTGACATTGTTATAGCTTGTTGTGTTCTTCACAATTATGCACTATCACAAGGGATTGATGAATTTATTATACCAGAAGTAACATGGACCACCCAACCAATTCGAACATCAAGACAACAAGCAAGTGACACTAGGGCCGTGGTAGACCGTAGGCTTCAAATGGCAGCCCAAATGTGGGAAGATAGACAACTCATGTATGCTAATGTATGAGTGTGGCACACTCCATGTATTTGTGATGTCTATGCAACTATTTGATGGCTGGACAGATTGTACCATTTATCATATTTGAACCATGTATTTGTGATGTCTATGCAACTATATTTGAAACTATTTGATGGCTGGACAGATTGTACCATTTATCATATTTGAACCATGTATTTGTGGTGTTTATGCAACTATATTTGAAATTATTTGATGGCTGGACAGATTGTACCATTTATCATATTTGAACCATGTATTTGTGATGTTTATGTAACTATATTTGAAACTATTTGATGGCTGGACAGATTGTACCATTTATCATATTTGAATAATGCTATAATCCCTGTTTTGCCTTCTTTTGTTGGCTGGACAGAAATGGAGGTTGTTGAAGTCACCGCTGCAAGTGCAAGTTCGGGGAGAGCTGGAAACATTGTGTGGACCAATTCCATGACGATAGCCATGCTGGGTTTTTTGGCTGGTCTTGTTGCTGATGGGAAGTGGACTTCAAGTGGATTCAGGGATGTGCATCATAGACAATGTGCTTCTGTCCTGAACGAGCAATTCAAGCTTTTTTTCACTGGAGATCAAGTCAAAAACCATCTCAAGAAGTGGAGGAAGATTTGGGGAAGGGTAGTCAACTTGAAGAATTTAAGTGGAGCTCTATGGGATGAAGATACTTGAACAATTAGGCTCAGCGACGAGCACTATGCAGGGCATTGTATGGTATTCTTCTCAACCCACAAATCTAATGCCTTCTTATGTTTGCATTATGCTAATCATTTTGAGCATTGTTTGTAGACCCACAAAGCTGATGCCCCCTTCTTGAATACCCCAATTGAATACTATCATGCCTTGGCTTCAATTTATGGGACAATGGGGGCTAAGGGGCTGGGTGCTAGGTCTGGCAATGATCTTATTTCTATTGATATTTAAGACGAGGAGAATGGTGAGGTGAACACGTCACCAAATGTTGGTGAGTCTTCTGACCCCAAAGCACCACACAAAAAGAAGGCTAAGGTAAAGAACATTGTTGATGATTCACTAGTTACCACTCTCAAAGATGGGTTCAAACTTGTGGCTGAAGCGCTTGCTAAGTCTAGTGGAGATGATGATGATATACCCGATGACCTTTGGGATGTAATGTCTGTATTGCCAGATTTTGATGAAGAGCACCTAGCCCACTACTATGCCCATCTTGTGGACAACCCCAAGACAGCAAGAGCCTTCATGAAACTTACCCAAATCAACAAGTCTGTTTGGGTGAGTAGGTATGTGAAGAAGAACTTGTAAATTCGATATGGTTGTATGCTTGACAATTATGTGAACTTGTGGCTGGTTTTGAAGATTGCGTTGTGAACTTGACATATGTGGTTGTCAACCAGTGGTGAACTTGACATGTATGACTATTGCACTTTGATGCTTTTGGGAATTTCGTTTGTGAACTGTATCGTTGTATGTGCACCTTGTTGAAAATTATGTTATGTGCTGTCATTCATGTGTTATAAACTTGTCAATATCAATTGTTATGTTGTTTTTAATCAAATTACAAACGAAATGTTGCCGAAATTTTAAATTTTAGATCGTTTCATTTTTCATTACGTGCTTCCAACCAAACACTGGAACGGAACCGACCTGTTCTACTCTTTTGCTCCTACCAAACACAGGAATGGAATGGATCCGTTCCTCTGGAATGGAACCATTCCATTCCATGATAGTTGGTCCCCCAACTGAACACACCCTTAGTAAATTGAGGGCGCATTGAGGACAAACTTCTTGCGCTGAAAGGACGCGTCACAAGACAATTCACCATCGCACGGCGGCATGCATGTATGACGACCACAAGACACCCAGCACACAACACACACCAGCACACGTGTACACCAGCGCGCCGCCGGTTGAGATGGACGGCGAGGCAGCCAACAAGCGGAGGCGGCTCGAGCTAAAACCGCATCCGGCGAGCCTAGATTTCATCAGCAGCCTCCCCGACGACATGCTGCTCGTCATCATCGGCCTCCTCCCCACCAAATCTGCCGTGTGGACCGCCCTGCTCTCCCAGCGGTGGCGCCCCCTCTGGCGCTACGTCCCCCTCAACCTCATCGTCGACAGTTGCCTTTGCGACGGGGATTGCAAACGCACTGCCGCAGTCTCGAAGATCCTTTTATCGCACCCTGGGCCAGCCAGACGCCTTGACATCCGCATGTTCAGTACCAACTGCAAGGTCCAACCCAAGTTCGACGAGTGGTTCTTATCCCCTGCCCTAGATCAGCTCGAGGAGCTCAGCTTTGAAGCTGGACGATGTCGCTCTCTGCCGCCGTCCGCGCTCCACCTCACGCCAACGCTGCGCCACGCCAGTTTCAGCTCCTGCTATCTTCCCCAGATTAATGCCGCGCCCGCCCTTCTTCTCCCTCAACTCAAGCAGCTCGACCTCTTCGACATTGTCATCTCGAAGAAGCCTATGGAGCACCTGCTCCGCAGCTGTACTGCGCTCGAATACCTTTGTCTTGAGCAGATCCACGGGTTCATTAGCCTCCACATCGCCTCGACGAATCTCCGATGGATTTATGTGTCTTGCTGGCCCTGCAACAAGACATCAATTGGGAAGAGATCACTCCAGCTATTCCAAGTTATGGTCATTGAGAATGTGCCTTTCCTTGAGAGATTGCTTGTATCGGATCTAGAAGGTCCAACAAAAATCAGGGTCATTGACGCGCCGAAATTGACAGCGTTAGTGTACTCGTCTGCCAAATTCTCCGAACTCTTTATTGGATCCGTAATCATTCAGGTACATCACTCATCTTCTTCTCCGTCTTCTTGAAATCTACATTTTAAAATTTCTTCTTGATGTATTTACGACCGTCTTCCAGAAAATGATTCCCACAAGCTTGACCCAGTCCATGCGCATAGTGAAGATCTTAGCACTAATCTATCGGCCCCAATCTGGATCAAGTTGTTGGATTCCTTACATGCTTTCCGTGCACGGAGAAGCTACTCACCGAGGTGAAACTTCTTTCCTATAAGTAAACGGTAATCACAACGTAGCTCAATTTTTTCGTAATTTTCCCAAATTATGATGACAAGTGCAGTGTTCAAAACTGCATCTACGCACTGCACCGAAAGAAATGTTTTTAGTATTTTTTTCTCACGTGATCACCTACATCATTTTTATGTTGTACTACTATAGTAGCCTAGGCTAGTCATAGTGGAAAGTAACTTAGACTACTCCAGTAACTCTATGCTTACCCTAAGAGCAAGTACTACCTCCGTCCTGGTTTACTCTTCCAATTTTGTAGTATCAAAATTTGAGCATAGATTTAACTGACAAAATGTTAATGCATGTCACTAAGTACTATATCGTTGGATTCGTATTTGAACATAATTTCAAATGGTGTAATTTTTAGTGACATGCATTGGCATTTTCTTAGGTAAATCTATGGTCAAAATTTTATACTAAATACGAGGTAGTATTCCCTCCTTCCCAAAATTCTTGTCTTACATTTGTTTAGATACAGATGTATCTAACACTAAAATGTAACTAGATAGATCCGTACTTAGACAAATTTAAGACAAAATTTTTGGGACGGAGGGAGTACAAAAGTGGGCTATGTTGGCCAAAACATGTGCCAAATTCACTTGTGATGCATTTGGCATCGATGCCCCTCCATTGCTCACCTTGTGCCCCAGTCTGGATCGTGTACTTTGCTCTGGTGCCAAATTAACTCACGCAATGAAAAAACACTGCGTGGGAGAGAGAGAGGACTGAGGCAATAAAAAAACACTTGTTCGGGAGAGTGAGAGGCTGGTGTAGTTGGTTTGATTGATTTGTTTATACATGTGGGTCTGTGTGCACAGCGGTGCCAACTCTCTCACATCGCGTGAGCGGTGCCAAAATCTTTTGATTTGACATCGATGCGTATTATGTGGCATACTTTTGCGAAATAAGGCATCGGCCACATAGTGGAAGGCAACAAATGCCCAAGCTCTTCACGTGCTCCTAGTTAAATGAGAGGAAACAGGAAGAGAGAGAGAGAGAGAGAGAGAGAGAGAGTGAAAAAATATCACTAGCCAGCCAACCCTATCGTATGAGCGAATGATATTGGTACCTCTTGATGACACAGCAATCCTATGCAGCCAGCTACTCTAATATGTTCTCTTCTTTTGCAGATAAAAAAAGACCCGAAAGTGAAAAATGTGCTGCACTATAACAATCTCATCGAATGCCTTGATCTCCATCTTACAGAAATTGATTTGATCGAGTACCGAGGCAGCACATCCGAGATTAAATTGGCGAGTTCTTTGTTCGAGGCAAGTGTGCTCAAGGTAATGAGGTTTGGCGTTCTCTGGCGCAACAATGAATGACGTGCTGATCACCGCAAGCGTCTAAGCCTTTGACAAAGTCTCCGCAGAAGCTGAATTTGTTTTTTAAACATCAAGTGGCCAGAAACTCGAAAACTTATTTGCCCATTAGTGACTTGTCAGGGCGGTGGATTTTAGTTTGTACGATAATGCTGCATCCACATAAAGTAACGAAAGTTCTTACGTAAACTTCCTAGTAATTCCCTCTTCATAGGTGCAGCATTACTCCTACCATTTGTAATATCAGTTTGAAACTTGTAATATTGCCGTGTCCTATTCCTGCGTTTTCAAAATCCTGCGAATGAAACAGATCCTGAGTTGGTGATGATGTTGTGCCTCCCATCTTTCACCAATAGCCGTCGGATCTAGATCTGACGCATACAAACCAAGCTTCTCCATTTTTGCAAAAATATGGCCGCACTTGTTCCCTATTTACAAACAACTCCTTGTCTCTCACAATCAGCACTTGTTCCAAGGCCGTGGAAAAATTTGGCGCGATGGCCGCTACCGGAGCCGTCCACCCCCAATCTTGGTGTTCCGTGCAATGCACGGGCATCTACGCACGGGAAATTATGTCGAACAGGGCTAGTTGTAAGCAGGCTAGCTCTACAGCCATTATGATAGTGACTGCAGACGGTGAGGCTGACTATGGTATGCCGAACACGGCGCCTATACTCAAGTGTCATCTCCGGCGCAGGGTCTTGTCACTTCACTGTGAGGAGCAGCACGTAATAATTTGACCAACGGGTAGTACAGTGCTAGTACTCCTACTACTACATTGGTAGTACTACTACTAGTACTAGTAGCACAACCGTCTGGATTTAGGAGTACTACCACGTCCTTCTGGATTTTAGTATTTGACTAGCAATATCTAGTATTACTCCCTCTGTAAATAAATACATGGTGTTTTATTCCTATCGGCGAGAGAACTTAATGTTTTTTTGCTAACTAGAGTACTAATAGGATTACATGCAATGAACTAAACACTGCATGTCATGTTTGGTAGTCTCAAGTCATTGAAAGCATGCATGGCCCACATCTCTCATTGGTTGATGTGTCACGAAATAAGAAACAATGAGGGAGTTAATGCACCGTGCCTAAGTGTTTTGGGATTATTTGGTTTTCGTAAGGTGACTTACACAATATTTTTGTATACATGCATTTACATTTTATTAGTTAGATCAAAGGTCAAAACTTGGCGCAAAATGCAAAGGGGACCAATAAACCAGTAAACATGAAACTTCTCTCATTTGGCCCCAACTAGAGGTCCGCTGAGATGACTATACTGCACCGGCATGGAGGGGGACGCAGCTTCATTGACTTACAACAGCTGCCTTTGGGTGAATGACGCGTGGGCCCAGGGGGTGGCTGGCCCACCTATCATACAGCCAAAGGCAGGTGCAGTAGAGGGCCAAGGAGTAGTACGAAATCCTACGCACCTACGCACGCTAACCAAGGGCAAGAGTGATCACTCGAATCGCAAGATCAGTTGACTAGAAGCTAAGCTAGACCCATGGAGGCGATGAGCGCGAGCATCAGCCGGCTGTGCCAGATGGTCCACGATGCCGGCCTACGGCCCGACACCGAGGAACGTCTCCAGGTAGTATTGCTTGAGGCCGCCAGGGTGAGGGGCCGCTTGGACGACAGCTTCGTCTCCTTGTTCGACGAGGTCTTCGCCTGTTTCCTCGACAAGTTCACCGTCGTCAAGAAGCTCACGGACGAATTTGACGTAAGCCTCCAGCCGACCGCCCATGCATGAACAGCGCCAGAACCAAACTTCTCATTACTCTAGCCAAAATCGTTATTTTCTATTTATCGGTCGCGCCATGGAGCAGAACCAAATTTTACAAGTTACGAGTTCAAAAGGAAAAGCCTGCCGCGTTCGCGTTGCACCCCCACACGGTTGGTCCGACACGCCGCTCAAGCGGGAATGCGTGCGGTGTTGCATTTTCACTTACAAGTGGGACCGCAGTTGAGCAAACCGACTATCGGCAAACCCCCACCCCGCCCACCGCGCGATGGCTGAGAAAACAGGAGGGAGAAGAGATGGTTATAGCATGGACTCCAAGAAAATTGGTGTCGGATGGGACTCATGTGGGTGGCGTGTGCCGTACTACTAGACGTGAATGCTAGTTATGGCCCATGCCACCCCACTATATCGAGGTACTGCAGTTCGTGCTCAGCCTCCTCTATCTCTCTTCTTAGCCAGCCAGCGGACGTGCGAAGCCCACCGTCAGTTTGCTCACATGCGGCCCCACATGTCAGTGAAAACGCAAGAGGACCCACTGAACCTGCACATCTTTCACCTCGATATGCTGGTGATTAAAAACAAATCCAATAAAGATCTTCGGTGGCCGCTTTTGGAGTTACTCAAGACTAGTAAGATTCTATTTATAGTTTAACCCAAGATGCACATCTCGTGGCTTCAACTACCACTCTATTTTCTTTCATGACACGACCTGGATGCTGGATGTCCCACGTGTCGGCAAAAGGAGGAAGAACCCGACTGTTGGGGATATAACTATTTGTGTAAGCCGCCCAGGAGGGGCCGGGTTACGCAAGGAAGATTCACCAGAAAGAAGCCCAAGACCAAGCATGAAGATGGCGGTTCAATAAAGGGCCTAAGGCCCACAGGCGACTTAAGGCCCGTTGTAGTAAACCGCCATAATGGCATGACTTGTATCATAAGGTAGATTTAACTAGTCACCGAGCCAGACATTGTTTATAAGCCGGCCGGGACTCGGTAGGCCACAAGGCGTCAACCCGTGTATATAAGGGGACGACCTGCTGGCGGCTTAGGGCAAGAAACAACCCATCGAGAGCCGGGCATAGCGTATTCTGCTCCCTGGTCATCGAAACATCAAGCAATACCAACCCAACTAGACGTAGGCTTTCCTTCTCCGCAAGCGGCAGAACTAGTATAACATCTCTCGTGTCCTTTGTCCCGATTAACCCCTTTAAGCTTCCTAGTTGCGATGGCTCCACGACTAAGTCCTTGCACGAGGACATCTGCCGTGACAATTTCACGACAGTTGGCCCCCACCATGGGGCCAGCGCATGGTGGATTTGAGTTCTTGAAGGGCAGCTTCGAAGGGCTCAAGGGATACGCAGTGGGCCGGATGACCAAAAGTCGTCGCGGCAAGATCTACATCAACAACGAAGGCTGGGGCCCCGAGGCCGACTCAATCGAGTATGGGTACCGGGTCCCCTTTGGTGGAATCCACGTTTTCATCGGACGGATCGGTGAGCCGGGGCCTGAGCCGGACAACTGCACCGACCTCGTCGAGACGGCTCAGCGTGCGAGACACGCCCGAGTTCAACCCGTCATGAAGCGTGCCTTCGTGGGCTGTGTCCACGGAGAAGAACTTCCTAAAGGATCTAAAGATGGCGAAGAGACGGTCGTCCATCGGATGATGATTCGTCCACCGGTTCAACAGATTCTTTGTATCAGGTCCAAGAGGGCATGCTTGGGGGCTGTTCTGATGACTCTAGCATTCCAGAATACTATGAGCCGCCGAGCTGGGCCGGGGTCTTCATGGCTGGTACTCAACCCGGTCAACACTCGACGGCTGCAACAGCAATAACGTCCGGGTCAGGAGCGGCCGAGGCAGAGGCCCCGTGGCGCCCACCGCTCAAAAGCTGATGGATCTCATGGATAAGTTGACGGCCCTGCTAACCACCACGGTTATTCCAGCAAATCAAGATGAGCATAACGCGGAGGTGGCAAAGGTGCGTGAGGAGATAGCCCTGGCCAAGGAGGTCTTGGCAGCTGAGGACACCAGGTTAGCTACGGAGCGGGTGGCTTTGGACGCACGGGTGCAGCGACTCCAGTCAGAGGCTTCCAGCCTAATATGAGTCTGAACGCATCCAATGAGGTCATGAGAAGGAGACATCAGAAAACCCAGTCCCGTCTGCCTCCGGTTTACGATCCTCGAAATCTTTTCACGACACCCGGAGCTGGTCCTAGCAACCCGCCCGAAGCCAATCAGTTTATGACACCCGGAGCTGGAGGACTAGTTCAGCCCCGAGAGATGGCACCACCTCACGGGAGTATGGCCCCGCCCCGATACATACCGATACCACCAGGTCACTTCTCTAACCCCATGGAGAACTTGATAGCAGCATCGGCACGTCTGGCGGCTCTTCCAGTGGACGGTGATGACCCGACGGCGGTGGAAACCCGGAGGGTCAGAGATCTTATTCAGACGGCCTTGGCGCGGCAGGAGACCTAATCTTACAGCAGGGACACGATTCATTCAACTCCTCAGCCTTGGCTCGCACCTCATCAAAACCGGAGCCTGAGTTACAGCAGGCACATGGAGTCAGAAGCTTTATCAAGCAACACCCAGCGTCGTAACCAGCCCGGTGGCTATAACCCGGTCCAGGACCAACTGCGTCAGGAGGACGAACGGGCGGCTCAGTTAGCGGCTCAGCAGACGGCATATGAAGGTCTCCCAGAATATCCGACGACTTCCGTTGGAGTAGGAGTGGCCACTAGAACCGGTAGTGTCCCTTGTTTGGTGCCGGCTCTGCGGGATGTACGTCTGCCCAAGGATTTTATGGGACCTCGAAAGGTGCCGAATTATACGGCCGACTTACAGCCTGGGGCATGGATCGAAAGTTACGAGATGGCCATGGAGCTATTGGAGGTCAGCGACGCGGCAATGGCTAAGTATTTCACCATGATGTTAGATGGAACGACCCGGTCTTGGTTGAAAAGTTTGCCTCCCAATTCCATCGGTTCATGGGCGAGCTAAAGGCCGGTTTATCCGTAACTTCAAGGACACTTGCAAGCAGTCTATGTCAATTGTGGACTTGACCAATTGTAAGCAGGAGGAGGGTGAATCCATAACTCATTGGGTGCGCTGGGTCAAGGAAATAATACACTCATCTGATAAGATGGATGCCGGCTCTGGGTACTTATGCTCCATCGTAATTGTCGCTTTGAGCTGCCGAGGCGAAGTCGGGCGCCTTAAGCGTGATTGCAATGATATGGGTGCGCTGATGGCAGCCTTAGTCAAATACGCCGATTCTGATACTACCAATGATCCCGAGTCTGAGGAGGAAAAGTCAGGGAAGGGAAAGAAGAGCGGCAATGGAAAGGGTCAGCAGCATAACCCGGTAAGTCAAGGAGGCAACAAGCGTAAGGTGGAGGGTAACCCAGAGTTTGTGGCCAATGCTAATGCACAAGGTAACAACCAGAAACATAAGGGGAGACCACCCCCTCGATCTGGTGGCTCAGGCCCATCTCTTGAACAGCTTCTGAATGAGCCTTGCCCGAGACACGGTACTCGGGAGCGTCCCGCCACCCACTTATGGAAAGACTGCGCGATCATGAAGGCTTTCAAGAATTCCAACATGTTTGATGGCAATCATGGATCGGCGGTGGCTCGTGGTCGGTGGCTTTCATGGCCACAGTGGCGGTTCAAGTTCGGCGGCCAGGAGGTCAAGGTGGCTATAATCAGCAGCAGCCGGTCAAGGGGGACAGCAGCAGCAGCAGTCAAAGTTATCGAGCCATCCAAAGCAGCTGAATGGTGGGCAATACCATGTGTTCACCACTAACTTGTGCAAACGTGACCAGAAGTTTCATAAGAGGGCTGTGAATTTGTTGAGCGGCGGTTCCCGTTACTTGAGGTGGTCGAGCAGCCCATCATATGGAGCAGGGAAGATCACCCCCCGGTTGATAACCCGGTCGGCTTGGCCTTGGTGGTGGCCCCTCAAAGTTGGTGGATATAAATTCACTAAGGTACTCATGGACGGAGGAAGCAGCATCAATATTCTCTATTATGAGACTTTTCACGCATGGGGTTGGTGATAAGGACTTGAGGACGCCCAACACTGTCTTTCATGGGTGGTACTGGTAAATCAGCATATCCAGTTGGTAAGATCAAGCTGGAAGTAGCCTTTGGAGATGAATATGATTCCAGGGCTGAGAAACTGACGTTTGAGGTAGTCAAAATCAGGAGCCCGTATCATGATCTGTTTGGACGGCCGGCTTATGCCAAGTTCATGGCACGACCGTGTTATGTTTATCTGCAGCTCAAGATGCCCGGTTACAAGGGCACCATCACTGTGCATGGGAGTCAAAAGGTAGCCTTGGAATGCGAAGAAGGCGATGCGGCTTATGCTGAATCTGTTTGTGCTGAAGAGGAGCTGAAGTTTTATCAAACTAATGTTGACCCGGCGGATATGACCTCTTTGAAGAAGCCAACCACAGAGCAAGACTCGGTGTTGAAATTTAAGTCGGCCACCGAGACAAAACTGGTCGACTTCACTCCAGGCGACTCTTCCAAGCAGTTCAGCATCAGTACCAATTTGGATCCCAAATAGGAAGGCGCGCTCATCGAGTTCATCCATGAGAACCAGGATATCTTTGCATGGAAACCTTCTGACATGTCGGGTGTCCAGAGAGAACTCGTTGAGCACACACTTAATATTGATCCAAAGTATAAGCCGGTCAGGCAATTTCTCCGATGGTTCAATGAGGAAAGATGGAAAGCTATCGGGGAAGAGGTCGCTCGGATCTTAGCGGTCGGGTTCATCGTGGAAGTTTATCACCCAGAGTGGTTGGCTAACCCGGTGCTTGTGCTCAAGAAGAACGGCACCTGGCGGATGTGTGTAGATTACACGGACTTAAATAAAGCTTGTCCGGCTGATCCCTTTGCTCTACCCCGTATTGATCAAATCATTGATACTACAGTGGGTTGCGAGCGTTTGAGTTTTTTGGATGCTTACTCTGGTTATCATCATATCAAAATGGCAGTTAAGGACCAGGAGAAGACGGCTTTCATTACTCCGTGTGTAGCCTTCTGCTATGTATCTATGCCATTTGGGCTCAAGAGTGCCCAGGCGACTTATCAACGGTGTGTACAGAATTTTCTCCACAATCAGATTGGGCGCAATGTTCATGCTTATGTAGATGACATTGTGGTGAAGTCCAGAGAGAAGGAAACCTTGATATCTGATTTAAAGGAAACCTTTAATAATCTCCAGGTCTATAAGATGATGCTTAACCCGGACAAGTGTGTATTTGGTGTACATGCAGGCAAACTTTTGGGATTCCTGGTCTCGAACAGGGGCATTGAAGCTAACCCGGAGAAGATCAAGGCGATTACCTCTCTGGCTAAACCGGCGTGCATCAATGATGTTCAGCGACTGGCGGGTCATGTTGCTGGTTTAAGCCGATTCATAAGCCTGTTAGGTGAGAAGGCTCTACCACTGTATCAGATGATGAAGAAAACAAACACTTTTGTCTGGAGTGAGGCTGCTGATGCTGCCTTTGAAGATTTAAAGAGACAATTGTTTGCGCCGCCGGTTCTCGCGGCTCCCATTGATAAAGAGTCGTTGCTGTTGTATGTTGCTGCTAACTCACGAGCTGTTAGTGTTGCCATCGTGGTGGAGCTTAAGGAGGCTGGCAGAGAGCATCCGGTTCAACGGCCGGTTTATTACATCAGTGAGGTGCTCATAGAGTCCAAGCAAAGATATCCGCATTGACAGAAACTTGTTTATGGGGTGTTCATGGCAAGCCGGAAGCTAAAGCAGTATTTCCAAGGTCATCCTATAACTGTGGTAAGTTCTGCCCCCTTGGGGGACATCATCCAGAATAGGGAAGCCACAGGACGAGTCGCCAAGTGGGCCATTGAGCTTGGGCCTCACGGTTTGAAGTATATGCCACGTACAGCTATCAAGTCTCAAGCCTTGGTGGACTTACTCAATGATTGGACGGAGTTGCAGGCACCTGAGGAGAAACCAGATAACATGTATTGGACTATTCACTTCGATGGGTCCAGGCAGTTGGAAGGCTCGGGGGCTGGAGTCGTTTTAACTTCCCCCCGAGGTGACAAATTTTGCTATGTGCTCCGGCTTATGTTTCCCTGTACTAATAATGCAGCTGAATACGAGGCTTTACTCCATGGTCTCCGGATGGCCAAAGAGATGAATTTGAGCCGGGTAAGGTGCTTGGGCGATTCAGACCTCGTTGCTCAACAGGTGTCAGGCACGTGGGACTCCAAGGATCCCCTTACAGCGGCTTATCGTCGTGAAGTTGATGCGGTGGCCGGGCACTTCAAAGGTTATCAAGTAGAGCACATTGATCGAAGGAAGAATGAGGCGGTGATGCTTTAAGCGGTTGGGGTCTCGGCAGAAGCGGTGCCGCCTAACACCTTTCTTTGACGTTTTGCATAACCCTTCCGTCGAGTGCCTATAGAGGAAGAGCTCGCGATGCTGCACCGGAGGGCACCGGTGGTGGCGGCTCTCACGCCATCCAGATTGGACAGTCCCATATTTGGCCTATATGACCCGGGGCAAGTTGCCTGAGGACGAGACCTTGGCAAGACAAATCATCAGGCGGTCCAAATCCATGACAATTGTGCATGACGAGTTGCATCACCGCAGCGTCACTGGGGCGTTCCAACGTTGCGTATCGCGTGCGGAGGGTCAGGCGATACTTCGTGAGATTCATGAATGAGATTGTGGTCATCATGCCGGTTCAAAATCTCTGGTGGCCAAGGCTTTTCGTCATGGTTTCTATTGGCTGACGGCTCACGTTGATGTGGAGGATCTGGTCAGCAAATGCGACAGATGTCAAAAATTCTCACGACGAGCTCATGTGCCAGCTCAAGAATTGAGGATGATTCCAATTACTTGTCCGTTTGCGGTCTGGGGGCTTGACATGGTCGGGCCTTTCAAAAGGTCTAAGGATAAGAAGACACACATATTGGTGGCAGTGGATAAATTCACCAAGTGGGTCGAAGCAGAGCCGGTCAGTAAGTGTGATGCAGCCACGGCGGTTCAGTTCATGAAAAAGGTGATCTTTCGTTTTGGCTTTCCACACAGCATTATAAGCGATAATGGTACTAACCTCTCCAAAGGTGCCATGGAAGAGTTTACATCAACGAGAGCACATCCGCTTGATGTTTGGCTGTTGCTCACCCTCAGTCTAATGGTCAAGCAGAAAGAGCTAATCAGGAGATCTTGAAAGGTATCAAACCCCGGCTCTTAGTTCCCTTGCAGTGAACTCCGGGTTGTTGGGTAGAGGAGTTACCCTCTGTGCTATGGAGCATCAACAGAACGCCTAACAGATCTACATGTTATACACCTTTCTTCATGGTGTACGGAGCAGAGGCGGTTCTGCCAAGTGATATCCGGCATGATTCACCCCGAGTGGCGGCTTACGTTAAGGCTAATAATGAAAAAGCTCATCAGGATGCACTTGACTTGTTGGATGAGGAGCGAGACTTGGCCATAGCCCGCTCGGCGATTTACCAGCAAGACCTGTGCCGTTATCACAGCCGCCGGGTTAGAAGCAAAACTTTTCAGGAAGGCGATTTAGTGCTCCGGCTCATCCGAGGATCGATCGATATGCACAAGCTATCCCTCCACAGGAAGGACCTTTTGTGGTCAGTAAGAATCTGAACAACGAGTCATATTACCTCATCGATGTTCGAGAGCACAAAGACTCACGTAAGTCGGAGGAAGAGACCCGCCGGCCGTGGAACATAGCTCATCTTCGGCCCTACTATACTTGAGCCATCGGCTCTTAGAATATATTTGTTTTTTAGCAATGTATATATTATATAAAGCAATAAAGCGGGATCTCTTTTCTTTCCACCCTCCAAGGTTTATGTATCTTCTTTACCAGGTGGTGGAAACAACCAACAGGTAGCGGATCATATCTGAATCCAGCTTTCCCTTTGATCCGGCTTATCATCATATCTGAATCAAGCCATGGTCACTTGGGGGCTTCCTATTCAAACATAGGTCATATTCGAACCAAAGAGAACATAGCTGTCGATACCCAATTGATCGGCATACTGCCAAACCCACCTGGGGGCTTCTTGGTCATATTTGAATCATAGCTTAACCCCATTGGGTCTGACGTGGATCGTATTCGAATCAGCGTCATTAAATAACTCTAATGGTCACTTGGGGGCTTCCTGTTCAAACATAGGTCGTATTCGAACCAAAGAGAACATAGCTGTCGATACCCATTTGATCGGCATCGCCAAAGCCATTGGGGGCTATATGATCGTATCCGAATCTTAGCTTAACCCCTTTGGAACGGTTCTACTGATGGTATTCGAATCAGAGGCTTTTGAAAATCAAGTTTACTATTTATTTTACTCTGTAAGGGTAAATAATATTAAGGGCCAGGTAAACATTATATGTGCCAGCTTTCAGAAGTTAAGTTTAACTCTCTGCTTTTTTGGGATCACATAAGTCGGTAAGGTATGTTTCAAATAAGATAGCAGGTATATTATTATGGTCATAATCATAAACCGGCTGTTTTTATGATGTTTTGGTTCATACTCCGGGTTATCACTATTTATATGACTCCAGAAGTGATAAGACGCCAAAGGAGTTCTGTTTTTTGATTTATACACAGGATAAAGCAAGAAAGTTTTGGACGTCAAGGAACAATTAATATAAGCCGGAAGTATATAATGATAGCGGCTTATGAAAATATTAAGCGCCACAAACATGCGCGAAGGCATGACAGAGTTAAGAGGTTTTTCTACCCTATTACAAGACTCCCCGAGTCTGAATAATGAAGCATCATTTTTTCAAAGACATAGCACCAGGCGGGTTACTCCTTTGGTGGGCTTGAAGATTCCGGGTTATCCTTCTCCGCCTCTTCGTCTGCTGCTTTGTCCTGGAAGGTTGACGAGGTCCAGTCAATGCCGCTTAAGGCTTCAAATTCAGCTTCATCATCTATTAAACCGGCTGGGTCAATTTCAGGAGCAAAGGTATGCTTACGAGTTGGAGGAATCGGGCTGACGTCATCATAATGAGGAGTTGGAATCCTCCGGTTCTCGTTGTCGTAACCCGGTTGATACTTGGTAAGATCAATATCATTGCCAATGATGGTGGCCACAGGACGTACGACTCTCACACATGTGGTGAAGTCTGATTCATCGAATACAGAGCCATCCTCCTTCAAGCTGGGATATCCAAGAGCAACGTCTGCCAGGTCCAATTCTGGAAGCAACGCCTTGGCTCGGCTTAAGGCGGCTATGGCCCCGGCTCTAGCGGATGCCCGCCTTAGTTCCTGAATCCGTTGGGGTAACACGGCAAGCCATTTGAGCATATCCTGCAGGAGATAAGGAGCATCATTTGATAAAGCCACAATGGCCAAGGCACGTTGTGACCCGGTGCATAGCTGTTCCACCAGAGTGTACACCGCCTTAAGCTTGATCAGCATATTCTGCTTGAGGTTTGTGCTCCTGGGCCTGCGTTTATTCATATAAGGTAAGCCAGAGATAATAATTGAAATAGTCATCAAATAAACCATGGTGATATTCACGATTATACATCGTAACTTACCGAAGATTGCTGAGACCATCTGAGATATCTGGCGCTTTAAGCCGGACAGCTCGGCAGTTGCTTCGGTGAGAGCTGCTTCTGCTGTCTCGGCCCGGGTCAGAAGTGAGGCCTTTTCATCGGCCCAGATTTTCTTCTCCGCATCAAAATTTTTCTTCAACTTCTCTTGTTCAGAGACGCTGAATGCAAATTTGGAGTTGGCCTTTTGAATTTCAAGTTCTTGGGCTGCCAGACGAGTCTTCAGGTCAGCAATCTCCGATTCAAATTGACTGGTGGAGGCCTGCGATTGATGCCAGATTATAATTAAAGTTATGGTAAGATATCATTAAGTCCAAAGCACTTTGCAAGCAAAGACACTTGACACTTGGGGGCTAATGTATGCTGAAGAAAATTTTAATTTATAATGCTGGATTACATATATTAAAGTCTCAAGCACTTTACAAGTAAAGATACTTGACACTTGGGGGCTAATGTGTATCGCACGTTCTAAGTTATCATATTATTACCGGGTTAAATATCTTTTCTTTTAAACCGGATGAACTAACAGTAAGCAGGTATCTAAGTCTACAACATATTTATTCAAAAGCAGTAGACTTGGGGGATGGTACAGTAAGTAAGATTCAGGAAAATAGTATAAGTTATACCTCAGATTTGTGCTGTATTTGTTTCACCATGCCAATTTCCAGGTCGCGGCTGTTATGCACTTGATTCAGATAGCCTGAGACTATATCACCAACGCTTAAGTGAGCATAATCAGCGATGTCCTGTTTGGTCTTCCGGCGTTCAACAAGTTCTTCCTTGGCAGTACATCTGGCAAGGACAGTAGGCCGCCCCAGTTCAACAAACTGGCTTTTCAAGATTTCAACCTCCGGGTCAGTCGTCTTGACCGGGCTAGGAATTTCCGGATTATCGGAGCTGTTGAAAGTATCTTGGCAAAGGGAGAAGATGGCGTTGGAATTTCATATGCGGTTCGGGAGGTGGTTGATGAGTAGAAGCATCGAGGGCAGCTGTTTGAGTTCCGCTCGGTTGCTACGGGTCTTCGGATGGCTTATTATTTTTTGCCCTCTTACTGGGCTTCACCTACACGCTGTGGACAAAACAGAAGGGTGAGTACCAAATATGAGTAAGGCAAAGCATAAGGATAACAAAGGTATATTACCCAGGGGCAGTCTTGAAGGCCGGCATGTTGGATTGCATAGACTCGCCGGAGGAAGGAGAGGTATCCTGATAATTGGAGTCAGAAGAATTGAGAGGTTGACGAATTAAACCCGCCAAAGGATAAACAGAACGTAAATTGGAGATGACCTCAGTCCGACGCTTCCTGCTTACGTCGGGTAAGCCGGGTCTGCCTCCGGTTTTCAAACTGTTGTTGCTTCAAAAGAAATTGAGGATCTTGATAAGCTACAGGATGTGAAAAGCTTACTTTCCGGGTCACCCGTCGGATTTTGTGCTTTGGCAAAGGCTCTGAGTCGGAAGAGATTATAGTTACCTCTTCGCCAGGAGCTTGGCTGTTCCCCGTATCCTCCTGAAAGGCGGAAATGTCAATAAGATAATAACAAAGGAGTTAAGAGAGTAAGGGATTACCTCTTCCTCATCTGAAGAAGAGTCATCCAATTTAAGAAATCGGAGGCGCTGGGTTTCTTCTTCTTTGAAGTTCCCGTCTTGGCGGCTTTCCTTTCGTTTTTCTTGGTTGCCCTGGCTTGTTTGGCAGCCTGGTGGTCATATTTGACCTTCCAGAAATTATCACCGGCCTGTGGAAAAAGATAAAGAATTATAAGTGCAAAGGAGGTAAACATGTTAAGGAATATTTATTAAGATTGGTAACTTACTGCAGGGGCTGGGTTCTTTTTGCAGAAGGGAAGTAAACCGAAGGCATTGCTAATAACAGTGCCCTCCTTCAGCAGTGACTAGGTTGTAGCATCCACCACATCATCTGGTAGGTCGTCAGGACTATGACGCATTGGGTCGTTCTTTTCGCCTGTATAAGTACACATTAAGCCGGAGCGGCGGCTTAATGGGAGTATTCGCCAAGTGACCCAGACTCGGACCAGATCGATGCCATTTAAACCATTTCCCAAAAGAGCTTTAATCTTCTTGATGGTGGGATTAAGAGGCAGACGTTCAACGGCGGTCAGTTTATCCACCAGTGGATGGTTGGACTCAAGACGCAGGGCGCGAAAGCCGGGCAGAGGCTTCTCATCAGCCGGAGAAGTGTCCTGACAGTAGAACCATGTCTGGTTCCAATATTTTGGGTGACTCGGCAACTTAGCATAAGGAAACAGGCAGTCTCTCCGTCGCTGATCGAGATACCGCCAAGCTCAAGACTAGGCCCGTTGGCACGTTCATTCTGTCGATTCAAGTAAAAAAGTTCTCTGAACAAAAGCAGACTTGGCTCCTCTCCTAGGTACACCTCGCAGAAGTCTTGAAAATTGCAAAGATTTGACACGGAATTGGGTCCAATATCTTGAGGTCTAAGATCAAAGAAATTCAAAACTTCTCTGAAGAACTTTGAGCCGGCAGGGGCAAATCCCCGGCTCATGTGATCCGTGAAAACTATCACCTCCCCTTCATTGGGTTGAGGCTTTTCTTCAGATGGGTCAGGAACACGATAAGACATGACCTCCTTTTTTACAGATGCCAGACTTCACGAACTCAGCCAGTTTACTCTTAGTGACTGTGGATGGGACCCTGTTGCAGGTTACAGGAGCTTTGGTCACCTTAGGTGCCATGAAAACAGTTGGCCTATTACAAAATAAGAAGTTCCGGTTCAAATTTTAACCCGTGAGAAAATATCCAAATTACTGAAGGTAGCGGCTTACGAAGGGGCCTAATGATATAAGGATAACTAGGCAACAATATTTATGCCGCTACAAGCATTAAGAGTAGTTCAAAATTCTTAAAGATATGAGAAGTAGGCAAGGTTCACAGATCAGTGGTATGCATTTAAACCGGACACCTGGACAGTTATGTTTTGGGGCATTTAACAGAAGAAGTTTTCCGGGTGATAAAAACAGGTTTCATAATCTTCTGCTAAAATTTGAGATCAAAGGTCTGTTCTGATAAGAAAGTTTTCTAGACCTAAAAACTGACGCAGATGTGTTCATAGGCTCGAATGAGGCTTTTATACAGAGAAAGGGATCTGTTTTTTATCCAAGACAAGTGCAAAAACAACTACCGCGACTATTTTATATCATTCTCAGATCGGAAGAGGTATCTAGGAGGAAAGCTAACAAGGATTTGGATCCAATGGTGATGAACTCCAACGAACTCGAGGAAGCTCTAATGCGGATCTAAGCAAGGAAGGGAAGGGAACTTACGGATCTGGAGGGGCTGCGGAAGTTCGCCGTCGTTTTCTGATCCGATTCAGGTTGATGCAGCGGCCTGGGACGGTGAAGACAAGAAGCTCGACGGCGGCGGTGGCAGAGCTCGAGAGGAGGCAAGAGGAACAAGATGACTGGAAGGGTGAGAATGGGAGACCTAGGTCGCGCCTATTTATAAGGAGAGGATAACTGAGACGGTGCGGGAAACGAGGAGATAAGAGTTATTATCCAGCGGCCTCGACGCCTCGGTTTTCCGAACAGTGAATAAAGACAGAGATCCGTTGGAGGATATGGTGGAATCAAAAAGGAATTTAAGAAAATATGACGTCACGGCGGGTTAATATGGATCCAAAAAATGATGTCATGGCGGGTCAAAGAAAGTCTTTTTTGCACAGTCAGAAGACCGAAGATTTATGTTTTAAGGTATTTTAAGATTGACATGAACAGGTTCAAATCAATCTGGGGCCTAATGTTGGGGATATAACTATTTGTGTAAGACGCCCAGGATGGGCCGGGTTACGCAAGGAAGATTCACCAGAAAGAAGCCCAAGACCAAGCATGAAGATGGCAGTTCAATAAAGGGCCTAAGGTCCACAGGCGACTTAAGGCCCGTTGTAGTAAACCGTCATAATGGCATTACTTGTATCATAAGGTAGATTTAACTAGTCACCGAGCCGGACATTGTTTATAAGCCGGCCGGGACTCGGTAGGCCACAGGCCGTCAACCCGTGTATATAAGGGGACGACCTGCTGGCGGCTTAGGGCAAGAAACAACCCATCGAGAGCCGGGCATAGCGTATTCCGCTCCCTGGTCATTGAAACATCAAGCAATACCAACCCAACTAGACATAGGCTTTCCTTCTCCGCAAGGGGCCGAATTAGTATAAAACCTCTCGTGTCCTTTGTCTCGATTAACCCCTTTAAGCTTCCTTGTTGCGATGGCTCCACGACTAAGTCCTTGCACGAGGACATCTGCCGTGACAATTCCACGACACCGACCAAAACTTCGGTTGTGCTCTCGGATTAGACTAGTTGTGCTAACTTAAAATTTTTATTGTGTACTCCCTCCATTCCAAAATACTTTACTTCCATTTGTCCAAAAATGGATGTACCTATATACTAAAACATGTCTAGATACATATATATTTTCACAAATAGAAGGCATGTATTGTGCAACGGAGGGAGTAGAATGGATGCAAGTTTTTGTATTGCGAAGAAGAGTACATCCATATATTGATAGAGCGCAATTTAGTAGATGTTCTATCACTTTTAGCTAGCACAGAGGCTAGAGATGAGATTAGTGCACTTGTTGATACTCCTACTAGAATAGAGGCTAGACATGAGACTAGATGCGAGGAAGCAACGTCTACTTCTTTACACTCGAAGAAGAAAGAAGCACGCAAGATCGAGCCTCCGCAGATCAACAATGAATTCATCGAGAAGGCACTAATCCAACTTACAGGAGTAGTAAAATGTATTCTTGTGGTTCTTGTTTTCTTTGGTCTTGTTTTTCTAGTCAAAATTATCGTTGGATTTCGTGCAAAACGGAGGTCCGTTTGGGGTCGTGTGTTGGAGTTGGCCTTACAAGTGGGACCGCAGTTAAGGAAACCGACTATCGGCAAACCCCCACCTCGCCCGCCGCACGATGGCTGAAGTTAGAGAAACAACGAGGTTGAAGAGATTGCTCTAGCACGGACTCCAAGAAATAATATGGTGTCAGATGGAAGTCGTGCTGGTTGCGTGTGCCGTACTCCTGGACGTGAATGCTTGTTCTAGCCCATGCCACCCTACTACTCCTACTACTTACTCCTACTATATAGTATCGAGGATTCAAGGTGCTGGTTACGTACAGCGAACACATTAACATATGGCTACAGTAAAAACACCCGCCCGACGCGCAAAGCATGTGAAGCTAGTACAAATAGTGTACTACTATTGTTGATTGGCCTCATCCGATAACCTGTTGCAATGCACGTACAATTATGTATTCGGAAAATATTTCTTTGCCTCATCGCACCACTCACTCAGAGAAGCGACTCGAAAGCCATTCATAAATTTAGTAAGTTTATCACAGGCATATCATTTTATTACATACGATAGGTCATCAACCCACATCGACAACGAGGATACATTATAAATACTAAAGTTTTCACCACACAACAAATAAAAAGCAATGAAATGAACTTCAACTCAACCATTCCTCGGCGTTGGAAACACTTGCTTTGAACCACAAGTGATTCTCTGGGACGGGCCATCCATTTTCGATCTGGAGACCAATGCAGGACTGATCATCCAGGCTGAAGCGGCCTACTATATCAGTACCATGGTAGGGAACCACCCAAATGTCCGAGGTATAGACACAGTTGCTTCTCATAAATGGTAGTAACGTTGTGTCAACAATAGTTGGATCGCCTTTCACCATCATTGGATAGTTTTGTCCAAGGAAGAGCGAGTTTTCTCCAAGACTATCAATTTGTACCAGGGAGAAGGAGTTGGCGCTAGCACACTAGTATCCATCCCGAATACCATGCAATGGGTGTTGGAATAGGTCCGGAGAGTGCGACCATGGGAGACTACACCTGCTTCCTTAGCAGTAACATCATCAGTGGGTTGTATATACACAAGAAGAGGTGATCCATCGGAATTAGTTGCCAGGCGCCAAAGAGTATATGGGCGCTGCTCGTCCTCATGCTCATGATCATCACCATCGTCATCTTCCCCTTGGTTATAAAATTTTTCAAGTATAGGTGGTGGAATCTTCACAGGACCTTGGAAACACAAGAAGAAGGTTAATTAGTAAAGGGAAACTTGCTAACCCGCATGCATGTGGATGAAACAATTATAATTATGGTGGAAGACAAACGTGCGAAACTACGAGGAAGCCATGCAAAAAAAGATTGCCACAGTGGTGGCAGCAAACACAAGGCCCTCAGATTGAATTGCATCACGGTACTCATCCGTGTACGAAACTGATTTTGAGCAATATCCATCGAGTCAAACCACCAAGGATGGCAACAAGCCTGTCGAAGATAGCAACAACTTCATAGTTGTTGTAATTCCAAGCGGTTGGGAACTCGACAAATTGCTATCTTCAGAGAAGACAGTCACCATGATTGTATTTGAGCGTGCATACAATACCGTGTGCTCAACCTCTGGGCAGTCTGCTGAGATTTTTGGAAGTGGAACCCGGTCACGAGTGTACACATTCACAAGTTCCCACTCGCAGTTGGACCAAATGTAAACAACCCAATCTCCATTTGCGCCTGCCCAAGCCTTGCGCTCAAGCGATGGCATCTTAACATCATACGTATCATTATCAAGCGGCATCAACTTGCACAGGGCGAGGCCTCCGTCGTGACGGCGCCAGTCATCAGGGTCACGGCGAAGAAGATAGGGGAGATCAAACCGCTCTTTGACTCTTGGGTTCCTTATAATGATGTTATTAGTTGAGTCGAGAATGGGCTTGCACGAACCTGCCATGCTAGCCGAAGTGATGACGTCGCACCGATCAATGAGTTCCTCCACCACGTCATCTTTCAGATCGGGGCAAGAATAACGGGGTTGTTTCGGCCTGTTCCTCCATGGAGAAGAAGATCGAACAATGGCAGAAGAAAGGGTGAAGGGCTGAAGGAAAATGGAGGAGGAGAGGAAGAGCGTCGACAGCAGATTCCAAATCGAGAGGAAAGGCGAAGAGTCGGTGGACGGTTGCCAGTTTGCCATGGTTCACGAAGAGGCGCCCCGGCCTACACGTCCATTCGGAAATACTCCTACTACTCGCCGTCGTCTCACCGATATGTTGAGCAGGACCACATGTCAATGAAACATGGTGTGTAATTTCTCGTGCAAAATGCGATCTGGCCGCGTTGGCCCGAGGTGCCGCATTAGTTATCGACCTTTATTTTTTTAATGGCGTGCCGTTCAGTTTTGAAGCACGACTAACTGGTACTGTACGCAGAGAAAATATAAACTACTCTACCACTAGTCCACCTCCAGTACTAGTAGTATAAAAAAGATATATAGGCTGGAGCTTCAGCGCTTTCTTGCCAAGGGCTGCCCACTTGCTTCTCACACTACCACCCTCTCTCCAGATCTAAAAAAGACGGCCCCTCTCTCCCTCCTCACCGGTGGTCACAAATCCGCCGGGGAAGAAAAGGACGTGCTGCGTTGATGCACTCGTCATCGGCGAGCGAGGTCATGCACTGATGACAAGGCCGTCCTCTCAGACCTAGCACCCGCGCGGGATGGCCTCCGTCCCCAAGCTCGCTGCCGTAGTGTGTGCGGAGGACGACGACCACGAGGGAAGCAACTTCATGCCGACCCTCAGGTATGCTACCTCTTTTCGAACCATACCCCTGTTCTATTGCCCCATCTGCCACATCGTTGCATGTGGATCTTTTTCCACTCCACCATCTTCCCAATTTGCTATCCTCTGCTCTGCTGGCCATGCAGGCGAAAACCATAATTTGCACTATTAAAGGAAACCCTACTTCATATAGACTAATCCATGTCTGGGTTGAATGAGGAAAGGAAGGGAGACTCTACTATCCAAGAGAGTAGGCATCGAACAGGCATCTAGGTTGAAAAGGGGAAAATCAGTAGCTAAGGAACGAGTCTCGTGTCTCTTGGTTGAAGAAGGGTAGAAAGGCATGATAACGCAATAGAGAATGACTAGGTCGATCGATTTGTTGTCCTCACATAGGAAAAAGGTGGCTAAAGAGAACAAAAATGGGACGTATTCCACATATGCTGCCTGGATATTTGTTGCTCTGGGCAACCAAACCTCCCTCACCACTCTGCGTCCGTGGAGGTACATCGTGCCGGTGCGCCCACTATCCGAATGGGCCTCCCATGCTCTTAGTGCCACTTTTTTTTCCTGTTAGTATAACGCCAGCAGTCAAGTCAAGCAATGCTACTGCTAAGAGGGTGCTTGGATCCAAGGGACTTATTTTAGTCTGACTAAAATAGTCTCTTTAAGAGGCTAAAGTTCCAAGCACCCCTGACTAAAGAGGGGCTAAAACTAGTCTTGAGACTAAATTTTTTTAGTCAGGGGTACCCCTACTAAAATGTGGATTAGTCCTCTCTCTACTCATTTAACTCCTCTCCTTTAACACAGGTGAGTTCTGGATTGGAGGGTTTGGAGGATAATAAATGCTCATTAACTTTATTTTAGCCTTTTTAGTATTTGGATCCAAGCATGGGTGAGGCTAGCATGTTTTAGTCCCACTACTTTTAGTCATGGGACTAAAACGTATCCAAGCACCCTCTAAAGTGATGCCACAATTAACTAATGCCGCTCTTAGTCTAATGCCACCGATAAATTTAAGCAATGCCATTTAATGTCACTGGATTATTTCAGGGTTAGTTGTTGATTGTGGATGTATTAAAGATTTTTTGGCTCTGAGTGAGCTCTTTTTTCACTTTTTTCAGTTGGAGACTTTGAGACCTTGTTGGAACCTATTTATTTGGTTTAATAAGATGGCCGTATGCATCGCTCTGATGCAGAGGCCCCGGAGATCCCCCTTTTTTTTAAAGGCATTCTAATGCTGTTGCACAGCCAGTATACCAATGATGAAACTTGTTACTACCTTCAGAGTTTTGCACTATTAATGCTTATAGATTACATACCTCACTTTCATGAGATAAGTTAATTTTTTTGTACAGTGTCACCAAAATGCCAAGGCGCTGATGTCATTTTATTTTGGTTAAACTGCACAGACAATTATGAAGACAAGAGGAAAGGTCAAGAGTGGGCACCTCCTCCTCCGTCTGTTCTCTTGATTCATTCGATCAAGTTTTTATGTTTGATTGATTATCAAGATTAGGATAGCAATTTTTAACGTCCCCCCGAGTTCGAAATGATATTTACCTTGGAGGTACATGGTTTGCAATTTTTTATACTGTCATTAGTTAATAATGCTAGTTACCTTCAGACTTTTGTATTTGGTTTAATGCTCATGCACAGCTAGTATACCAATGCTGAAACTTGTTACCTTTACATTTTGTATTGTTAATTCTTATAGAAACCTTCTAGTGCTAGAGTTTATTGAAATCTGTTCAGTAAAACCATTATATTGTACCCTGTAATAAACTAACTATTCTACCGTTGCACTAGCCACTGGATTAGTGTAGATTTTTAGTATTCGACTGGTGTTGCATTAGCGTATGGACATAAATAAAGTGTGGCAAGCTTTCCCAGATATGTGCTCAACAAAACTACTACTTGTTTTTCTAAATACTAGACATTTGGGTACTTTAAATTGAACCGCGAAAACGTCTTATATTAAGGAACAGAGGGTGTAGAGTTCACTCAAATTATCCCGGTAAAGCTAGTCACACCTTTGTTAAAATTAATGTTCATTATGTTATCGGAGGAGGTCTGTATGTTTGTCTCTAATGCATGTCGACTACATACCTGACATCATGATGTAATGTTAAGTCATTTGATTTTTTACAGTGTCACTGAATTGTCATGGCGGTGATGGCATTTTATTTTAGTAGAACTGCACAAAATTTGCTTAAAAGAAGAGGAAAGGTCAGGAATGGCTCAGTTTTTCAGAAAAGACTATGTATGCCTTCCTGACATCAGCTGTTGTTGCTTCATTTATTCCTTCAAACAGGTGGTTAGAAACAGTCTTGCTACCTTTTCCCATTAAGAAATTGGAATGCTTATATTTGTGAGTCTATGCTTCAACTAGTGCCACTTATATAGTAATCACACTTTCAATATCTATGCAAACAGGGATGCTCGATTTTAGTGGAACTGCACAAAAAGTCCAATTTGTTCAACATTAGGAGCATGTTTTTTTTCCAAACCTTTATATCCAATTGGTGGCACTATGAGCTGTTCATTACGAAGGTACATGGTTTGCTACTATCTTGCTAATCTTTTTGTACTGTCATTAGATAGTAAAACTAGTGGTTTACATGCGAATTTATTGGCAGGGTGGACCTACATTGGAGGTGCAGGACAGGATTCAATGATTGGATGCTCAATTTTGATTGTATCGGTTTCACCTCTACCATCACTGCGAACGTGGTGTGGTATATGTTTACTAGCTGCTTGATATTTGTGCAGACAGAGATGTTTGCCCGTTGCTATTTTGGTTGAACTGCACAAGAGAACAGTATAGTCACTGCATGCAGTGCCATTTGAAAATAGACACAAAGATTGGATAGTCACTTCATGGACTGCAGAAAAGTAGTACTGTACTATTTACTGGCAAACACTAGGAGCTTCATTGCTTTGGTCTGATTATACAATGGTCATCATTTTGCCTAAGTTAAAGTTTGTATTCCGAAAATAGTCTCGCGGTGTGATCGAGAGAAGACCAAATCATATTGTAGTGGATGTTCCTCCATCATGTGTGGTTCATTCTCATGGTTCCAGCTTTTGGTGAAACCACTTACGTTTGCAAGAGGAATTGTAGACTTCACAAACAAATTTGTCTTTCGATGCATCTTGAATGTTGGCCAAGAGAAGCATCCATGTTAGTAGGAAGAACAGTTGATTTTTCTAGATCTTTGCTTTTGGAGCTACATAGTTGTATATGATCTGTGAATCATTGAGATGCATTAACATGTTGATCTTATGTATGGGAATCGTACTAGTTAGTTTTAGTTGCGACGCAAGATCCGAAGTGGCTGATCTTTGCTTTTGGAGCTACATATTTGTATATGATCTGTGAATCATTGAGATGCATTAATATTTACTTATTTCTGTTCGCTCGGTGTTTACAAGTTACTGATCGATCACTAGCTAGCCAACAAATGCACTCCTGGCAGTTTTATTTGCGACGCAAGATGCGAAGTGACAGTTTTTTGAATAAAAATGCCTACCTCTGAAGAAACAGACAAGCTACACCATCGATCCTACACGGATAAAAATGCCTACCTCTGAAGAAACTGACAAGCTACACTATCGATCCTACACGGATAAATAGCGGATCATGCACGTACTACCTCCTTTCCGGTTTGCAGGGCTCAATTCAAGAAACGACCTACTCGATCCTACGCGAATAAATAGCGGATCATGCACGTACTAGTACCTCCTTTCCGGTTTGCAGGGCTTAATTCAAACCTCTCACCAACCAAGGTACTCCCTCTTTCCGGGTTTATTAGTCCCGTGAGCAAAGCAGCAAGACCAATGCATGGCAATAATTAACGACGTGCAGAAGTTTAAGCCTAATTAATTCCAGCGATTTAAGTGGCTGCATGCGTGCCCTCGGTTGCGACTCGTTGCATGCTGCTTCGTGTACTACCTGGGAGCAACTCTGAGTGCCTGCATGCAGCCGGCCATAATTAAGGAAGCTAACTGATGTGAAAATAGATACGCTTTAATTGTTGCGGGCTTTTTAAATCCGTGGAATCATTATTGACAAGGAGGGAGATGATTCGAGTGCACTCATTTGACCGCCATGCCGGCGTGCGACCCAGACGGGACGTGACGGCACAGTCATAATTTCAGTTTCCCTAGTTTTCCACGGCAAGCTGGCGCGCTAAGCCATTATGTATTGAATTCCGATGACCGTCGCGCTACCTCCCCCCTATAAGTACTATTTCCCGGCCTTCTCCGGTGCCACCGTGACACAACTCGCCATATCCTCATAAGCCCCCTGAGGGAGTCCCGGATTAGGGGGTGTCCGGATAGCCCAACTATCACCGTTGGCCGGACTCCTGGACTATGAAGATACAAGATTGAAGACTTCGTCCCGTGTCGAGATGGGACTTTCCTTGGCGTGGAAGGCAAGCTTGGCGATACGGATATGTAGATCTCCTACCATTGTACCGACTCTGTGTAACCCTAACCCTATCCGGTGTCTATATAAACCGGAGGGTTTTAGTCCGTAGGACGAGCAACAATCATACCATAGGCTAGCTTCTAGGGTTTAGCCTCCTTGATCTCGTGGTAGATCTACTCTTGTACTACCCATATCATCAATATTAATCAACCAGGAGTAGGGTATTACCTCCATCGAGAGGGCCCGAACCTGGGTAAAAACATCGTGTCCCTTGTCTCCTGTTACCATCCGCCTAGACACACAGTTCGGGACCCCCTACCCGAGATCCACCGGTTTTGACACCGACATTGGTGCTTTCATTAAGAGTTCCTCTGTGCCGTCGCCGTCAGGAAGGATGCCTCATCCCGTCTTTAAAGACGATACTATCGCCAAAGGAGCCTTGGCCACTGGTCAGACTCTTCGTCTAGGTGGTTTTCTTATGACCGCCAGTTCGGCCACCGCGCCGACAATGACCTCTCGAGTCATCGAAACCAATCTTCACGTTAATTCGGAACTTGCCGAACAGTTGGATCCGATCGAGCTCTCCTCCGTAAATGAGCTCTTGGATCGCATCGCCGCCCTAGGAGTCGCCACAGACTACGACCAGATCAGGCCTAAAACCGATCTGAGAGAGATTAACTCTCCCCAGGCTACCCATCATGTTGTTGTGATAGAGGAGCAATACGGCGATTCTTCTTCTATCTTAAGGACTAGCAACGTCCGGATTCCCGATCCCTCCATGCCAGATTCCCGCAGAGGGACGGATGTCGATCAAGCCCAGAACTTAAAGTCAGGCGGCGGGTTGGATTCACTGGATATCATTCAAAAATCCAAACTTCCAAGTTCGGAAACTTCTCGGCCCTTGAGTCTTAAATTGGACAGGGGTTCCGGATCTAGTTCCACCCACCCACCCAAACATTAGCGATATATCCCAAATTCGGCAAGAGCCCGCTGAAACAGTACATCATTACTGGGCCAGATTCCTCCTGGTTATGGATAGGATAAAGGACTGCCTAGAGGAGGACGCAATCTCACTTTTCTGCAATAATTGCACGGACAAGGGAATCCTAAACGCCATAAGTCGTCGCGAAATTACACGCTTTGCTGACTTGGAAACCATAGTACAAAAGTACTGTGCGATGGAGAGTGCTTGGAAAACCGAAAGTAAATTTCCGGCCCCGAATACAGCCCTAGTCCGGAATAAAAGGGTGCATCATCACCAAGCACCTGGGTTACAAACCAAAAAACAAAAACCCCCTAAAGGGCACGGAACCGTACTGGAGGGTTGGCTAAACGGACCCTGCAAAATTCATAGCACAGAGGGCGCCACTCCAACTCATAGCCTTGAGCATGTTGGATACTACGGCGGTGGCCAAAAGTGGCGAAGAGCTTCTAGCCTCGTAATCCCAGCCCAGCAACACCGAAGACGGTATTAACAGTCTTCGAGACTTTCGCATCAAATAACATGCGGAAACGAACACTCCGCAACCTTGCCGAAGTCTACCAAGTAGCAACAATAAATCCATGGAGTGACATGGCTATTACCTTTAATGCCAGTGATGAACCCAAATTCCGAACAGCCCGAGCACCAGCCGCATTGGTCCTCAGTCCAATAGTGGACGGCTTTTGCCTTACTAAGGTACTCATGGATGGCGGCAGCAGACTAAACCTCATCTATGAGGAAACCCTCCGAAAAATGGAAATAGACTGGAACCGCATTGAGCGAAGCAGCACAACCTTTAGAGGAATAATCCCTAGCCGGGAAGCATGCTGCACAGGAAAAATCACACTGGACGTAGTGTTCGGCTCGACGGACAATTACAGGTCCGAGGAGGTCACATTTCAAGTGGCCCCGTTCAGCAGCGGATATCACGCTTTATTAGGGCGAGAGGCATTCACAATTTTTTCAAGCTATACCCCATTATGGGTACATGAAGCTTAAAATGCCCGGACCAACGGAATCATCACTCTCGCTAGTGATCCGAACATAGCACTCCGCACCGAAAACAAGATAGCCGCACTAGCCCTCGAGGCACTATCCGAAGCCCTAGCGGCCGAGGAACTCACTACGATGCGCTCCACGATGAACAGGGATGATGTGATACTTGATAAAAGATCCAAGTCCACCTCTTTTAAACCAGCGGATGAAATAGTCAAATTCCAAGTCCACTCAACGGACCCTGCAAAGACGGCCTCCATTGGGGCACAATTAAACCCCGATGTAGACGCCGCACTACGAGAATTTCTACGAGAAAACTTGCACATTTTTGCCTGGCACCCTTCATACATGCCAGGAATCCCACGTCGGCTGGCCGAGCACAGCCTAAATATCCTAAAAGGATTCAAGCCAGTCAAACAGGCTCTTCGGCGCTTTTCCAAACCCAAGAGACAGGCCATGGGAGAGGAGCTAGCCAAACTTTTGGAAGCCGGATTCATCAGAGATATAAAACATCCGGACTGGCTAGCAAACCTGGTGATGATACCAAAGAAGGATAAATCCTGGCGCCTATGTGTTGATTTCAAAGACCTTAATAAGGCTTGCCCAAAGGATCCCTTCCCCCTCCCTCGAATTGATCAAATTATCGATGCTACAGTAGGACACGACTCATTGTGCTTCCTCGATGCGTACTCCGGCTACCATCAAATCAAGATGGCGGAGCCAGACCAAGCTGCAACAGCATTCATCACTCCATACGGCCCATTCTGCTTCAACACAATGCCCTTCGGGCTCAAAAACGCCGGCGCAACATATCAGCGCATGATTCAGACATGTCTGGCTAACCAGATCGGCAAAACAGTAGAAGCATATGTAGATGACGTGGTCGTCAAATCCAAACATGTCGAAACTATAGTAGACGACTTGAGGCTCACATTCGACAATCTTCGAAAATATGACATTAAGCTCAATCCGGAAAAATGCGTCTTCGGCGTTCCAGCCGGAAAGCTCCTGGGCTTCATTGTGTCCGGTAGAGGAATTGAAGCAAACCCAGCCAAGATCCGAGCTCTGTTAGAATTGGTTATTCCAAAGGACCTCAAACAAATACAAAAATTGACTGGATGCGTAGCGGCTCTAAGCCGCTTTATTTCCCGTTTGGGAGAAAAGGCGTTACCCCTTTACCGCCTCCTCCGGCGCACCAAACACTTCGAGTGGACGGATGCCGCCACGGCCGGACTCGAAGAAATAAAGGCCATATTGGCAACAAATCTGGTCCTGGCCGCGCCCAACGTGGGCGAACAAATGCTATTATATATCACCGCAACACATCAAGTTGTTAGCGCGGTGCTCGTCGTCGAACGAGAAACGGACGGACACCGGTTCCCTCTTCAAAACCGGTTTACTATGTGTCCCTTGTCCCAACTCCAAGCAAGTCCGGTACCCACATTATCAAAAGATAGCATACGCGGTGTTCATGGCATCCGGAAGCTGCGACACTACTTTCAAGAGTGTTCGATAACGGTAGCCTCCGAAGTACCTCTTAACGACATTATAAACAACCGCGACGCGACGGGCGGATTGCTAAATGGGCCATAGAGCTCCTTCCATTCGACATAACCTATAAGCCACGACGAGCTATTAAGTCGCAGGTTTTGGCCGACTTCATGGCGAATGGACGAAGCGAACTCCCTAAAGAGTACGGCGATACTCCAATTGGATCATGCACTTTGACGGCTCCAAAATGTTGGATGGCACAGGGGCTGGCATCGTCCCGGCGTCCCCAACCGGGACACAGTCCAATCGTCCTTGAGATAATGTATACGGACTCCAACAACGCAGGCGAATCGAGGCCCTTACGCACGGCCTCCGGATGGCGATCTCCATGGGCATCAAACGCCTAGAGGTGCGAGGGATTCAACCTCGCGATATCTCAAATAAGCGGAGACTTTGATGCCAAAGATCCGAAAATGGCAGCGCATCGCAATGCGGTCATAAAAATGTCAGACGGTTGAAGGGCTCGAATTTCATCATATAGCCCGGGATAACAACCAGGCGGCGGACATATTGGCACGCATCGGTGCAAAACGCGATGCCGTCCCGCCCAACATCTTCCCGGAACGGCTGTTCAAGCCATCCGTACTATGGGAAGGGGAGTCCGGAAATAACAATCCGAACCCAACCGCACTGCCTGACATCAAACACTCTGACACAATCGGAGGCTCTGCCACCGAGATAACACCCTCCGCTCACGAAATAATGGTGGTTATCGCCCCGTGGACGGAACCATTCCTAGCCTACCTAACTAGGCAGGAACTCCCCGAAGATCAAAATGAGGCTCGCTGCATAGTACGGCGATCCAAAGCCTATAAAGTCCATGAGGGAGAGCTCTATAAGAAAAGCACAACAGGAGTCCTTCAAAGGTGTATCTCCGAAGAGGAAGGGCGAAACCTCCTGGCTGAAATTCATGCCGGACTGGGTAGGCACCACGCCGCTGCCCGGGCCCTTGTAGGCAAGGCCTTCTGGACAGGATTTTATTGGCCGACGGCCCGGCAGATCTTGAGGATTTAGTCCAACGATGCGTCGGTTGCCAGATTTTTGCTAACCAAAGCCACATGCCACCCACCGCCCTCAAAACTATACCCATCACCTGGTCGTTCGCGGTCTGGGAGCTTGACATGGTTGGACCCCTTAAGGGAGGAACCCACAAGCAAAAATACCTATTGGTCATGGTGGATAAATTCACCAAATGGATAGAGGCCAAACCTGTTAAAACGGCCGAATCCGGACCGGTGATAGACTTCATATCAGGGGCAGTGCACCGTTACGGCGTCCCCCACAGTATCAGCACTGATAACGGCACCAACTTCACGGCCGATGAGGTCAAATCATGGTGCAAGAACATGGGCATCAAGCTCGATTACGCCTCAGTCTATCACCCTCAAAACAACGGCCAAGTCGAGCGAGCAAACGGTCTAATCATGAGCGGCATTAAACCCAGACTAGTGCGGTCCCTCAAGGAATCTAACACGCACTGGGTTGAGGAGCTCGACTGCGTACTCTGGGGGCTGCGGACCACGCCGAATCGTACTACCGGATTCACACCATTTTTTATGGTGTACGGCGCAGAGGCAGTCTTGCCCTGCGACACAATTCATGACTCACCTCGCGTGCGCATGTATGAAGAGAGAGAAGCCGAACTCGATCGGCAGGACAGTTTGGACGCATTGGAGGAGGAGCACGACGTGGCAAAAGCTCGTTCCGCATTTTATCAACAGCAGGCTCGAAGATATCAAAGCAGGGAAGTACGGGCCAAGGCTTATAACATTGGCGAACTAGTTCTACGCCTGCCGGACAAGAAAAAGGACAAACTCAAGCCCAAATGGGAAGTTCCCTTCATCATCGACCAGGTCCTGACCGGCGGAGCATACCGTCTGTGAAACGCATCGGATAACCGACTCGAGCCAAACCCATGGAACGCAGCCCGTCTACGAAGATTCTACGCCTAAGCGCCGGACTCGAAGTTCGTCTCCTTCCTCCGTCCACATTTTCTATTTTTGGCTGTCTTTTATTTCTCTCCTTCCTCCTCCTTCTTCTTGAAGCCTTTAGAGGCTTGTTTGCGCTTTGTTCGCACATATTTGATGCGCTGTCCGCACTCATTATACCTGGGGGCTTCTTTAACAGAAGCTTATTTATACGGGCTTCATGCCCAACACATGCGTCAAACTTCCGCATGTACCTTTTATTCACCATTACATGCATCGATATGACTTAAGTTTTGGCCAAGCTGGGTTGCTCGCTCTGTGCTTACCCCTACGTTCCCGATTGTTCGGCTAGGTGGTAAAGGAGCACCTCTGCGATTATTCTTGCGGGTCAGCGGATGTGTACGTCGACCGGGTGAAGCCGAAAGCTAGCGTTCTTAAGGGAATATTGGTCGGTGAATTGAAAGATCAATTTTAACTATTTATCCATCTGCCCCAGATGATTTTACGCTTTCTTAGCAGCTTTGACATGCACTTTAGGGCATGCCTCCCAGCGAAAGGAACCCTTAACGGAACTATTCTCCCTGGAAGATGTTTCTTACTATCCATGTAATATAACATAACTAGTTGGGCACTTGTATGATACAGCAATAATGACCCCTACGCCTTTTCTCCATGCATGCCCCGGTTCTTATATAACCGCGAGGGTATTTGGACACACTCCGGACTGTTGGGTCCCGAGGTCGAAGCGAAAAGGTCCGCTATGACAAACGATCTACAATCCGGCTAGCAGACATTTTTCATGTCATATTTAATTACATAGTCAACTCGACTCATTGTATTCCTCCTCAATGCCATCTAATAGGCTATCTAATTTACAATCTTGCTGGGAATACTTGGCGGCCAATTCTACTTGGCCGTACACTAAGCTTACAGGGATCTCCTTCCCATCAGGCCCCACAGGTCCGACCTCGGCCATGTGGTTTGGGTCAGCCTTCGTGTACCGCGTCTTTACCATGGCCCAGGCCTCCCTGGCGCCTTGACGGCAGGCCGATATCTTCCACAGTCGGAAGCGCTGCCGTGCGCCTTGAAGCCGCTCTGCCAGCTCCCCAATACCTTCGGGCAGGGAGATAGATGGCCACAAGGCCTGCCGACGCCTTTCATCACCTGCCGAACTCGTTCGTGCAGCTGACGCAGTTCGGGAAGAAGATCACCCGAAGAACTGGGCATCTCCCCTTCAGGACGACCTGTGAGCAAACCTACATACATGTTTATGTTAGTCGCCTTCCTCGCCGAACTCTTTCAAAGTTCGCTCAAGCACTTACTGAAAATGCCGCGACGAAGCCGTCGATTCTCCTTTACGGAGTCAGACAACTGGGCACGGACATCCTTTAGTTCCTCACCCAGTTGGGTGTTGGCATCTTGGAGGTTATTTTTCTCCTTCCGCATCCTCGTAAGCACGCTCTCGCCGGCCTTTAGCTGGTGCAGGAGCTGTTGCTTGTCCGGATCTAGTCCGGCGCCATCTGCAATATTATTGTCAGATTTATACACACTCCACACTTCATAACCTATTTATATTTTTAAGCATATATTACCAGAGGGGGTCTCTGTGGCTCCCCCTGTAGCGGCTAGTGCGGCCTCAAGTTGGGCCTTGCGTTCTTCAAGCTCCTGGGACAGTCGGGCATACTTTTTGGTAAGAACCTGCATTCCAAATGATCCTGAAATCAGTTATCCTAACTATTTTAAGTCTCGGGGGCTACTGGCGTATATAACTGTCAAATTTCCTCACCCGTATGTTTTTTACATACTGCTCCGTGGCTCTGGCTAGGCCATCTTGAGCGGCACGGAGGTGCGCATCTCCCGAATTGAAGGCATTCAAGGCCTCTTGGGAGAAACATGCGTCACGAAGAACTGTCCGGCGGCGCCTGTGATTCTTGGCGCTCTCCACCTCAGAGTTGGTGGCGGACAGCCTGTCGGCATCCTCTGTCGGAGGAGCATCCGACGCACGCCTCGTGCTCGCCTCCGCTTCTGGACCCGGCTTTGGAGCCTGGAGGTTCGATTGGCAACTTCTCTGGACTCAGTCCGGCGAGCGCTCTATCTTTGAAAAGAGCACCAGCGTTAGTACGCCTTCCAGGAATCAATCCTGGGAATATGGTGACACGCCATACCGTTGCGGTGGAGTTTCGATCCGGACCGCACTTCTTTTTAGCCTGCGGGGTCGTACTGCCCCTTGTTGGCTAGCCGCCGCGGGCTCGGCCTCCTGCCTCGAAGGCACCCCGTGCGAAACACCATTGGTATACGGTGATAAAAAATAAGCACGGATGGGTCATTTTCAGAGTATTGGGACCTCGGTCTCAGTTACCTGTGAGGCTGGGAGTATTTCGGGGTAATCGGCCGTAATGGCAACCAAAGCATTGTCGATGCTAAGTTGGTGGAACACCCCGTCGATCAACTCCACCTTTATATCCGGATCCTCTTGGAGGCGGATCGAGGACCGTCCGGATCCTCGGGTTGTGGGGGCGGGCTGTGTATCTTCTCCACGGCCCGGCGCAGTTCCTGCGCAGAAACCATGAAATGAGATGTTTAAACACGGGAACATGGATCAGACAGGCCACAAAGATATTTGCTTACCCAACTTCGAGGATTATTCGAAGAAAACCCGCTCAGTGGATTGACGCGGAGAAAATCCTCCTCTTCCCCTTTGTACATGGCGGACAAGGTCTTCACCAGTTCGGTGACCGATCCCGGCCCTCTGCGGCCATGGCGGGTGGCATCGTCCTCCCTGTTGAAATCCCACATGGGGTGGCACCTATATTGGAGCGGCTCCACTCCCCTCATAATGCAGATTGCCATGACTCCAATCATGGTCAATCCGGCATGAGCCAGTAATCTTATTCGGCTCATCAAGTAAAGGACGTCCCGGTCATTTTCCCTCTGGGGGCTCCGCGGGCGCCAGCTTAGGCGCTTCTTCAGAGGAGCATTGCTAAACTCCGGAAGGCCGATCCGAATAGGGTCCGGCAGCGGGACGTCCTCCATGTAAAACCATTCCAAAGGCCAGTCTTCGGACGCCTTCTTCGGGGTTCCGGATAGATATCCGGTCCCAGCGATGCGCCATAGTTCGGCTCCGCCCACTTGATATATTGACCCCTCATGATAACGGGGTACTAGGCAGAATAATCTCTTCCACAGCGCAAAATGAGCCTCAATGCCCAAGAACAGTTCACACAGGGCCACGAAGCCCGCAATGTGCAAAATGGAGGCAGGCGTAAGCTGGTGCAGCTGGAGGCCGTAGAACTCCAAGAGCCCCCGGAGAAACAGATGGATTGGAAATCCGAGTCCTCTTACTAGATAAGAGATGAAGCATACCCGCTCTCCTTTAGAGGGATCGGGGACACTCTCCGCTTGCTTTCCGCCCTTGTAGGTGGCGAGTCCGGCTCGAACCGGAACCATGAAGGCCGGGGGAAGAAATCCCTTGGTTTGGAGTAGAACTAGCTCGCTATGTGGGACTGAGCATCTCTTCCAATTTCCAGGCTGAGGGCTGGGAGCGCGAGAGGAGGAGCCGCGTCGACTGTCCATGATGGAATGGGTGTTTGCCTCGCGGAGGGGGGATGGTGTGACTCAGATCTAGATCCTCGTCCCTTTTATAGGCGGCTCATTTGCGCAGCTAGGGGGGTAAGTGTAAAAATACCCTGGCTTTTCGCATTCATTCAAACACGTGGAAGATGGCCATTATTGGGCGTAGAAGCCAAGGGGCGCAGCATTTATCAGAAGCCGGACACTATTCGACAAGTATATGGAATTTGGAGAAGAACCCGCCTTGCAATGCCGAAGACAATCTACGCGCCGGACTCATCGCCATTTGAAGCCTGGTTCGGGGGCTACTGAGGGAGTCCCGGATTAGGGGGTGTCCGGATAGCCGAACTATCACCGTTGGCCGGACTCCTGGACTATGAAGATACAAGATTGAAGACTTCGTCCCTTGTCCGGATGGGACTTTCCTTGGCGTGGAAGGCAAGCTTGGCGATACGGATATGTAGATCTCCTACCATTGTAACCGACTCTGTGTAACCCTAACCCTATCCGTTGTCTATATAAACCGGAGGGTTTTAGTCCGTAGGATGAACAACAATCATACCATAGGCTAGCTTCTAGGGTTTAGCCTCCTTGATCTCGTGGTAGATCCACTCTTGTACTACCCATATCATCAATATTAATCAAGCAGGAGTAGGGTATTACCTCCATCGAGAGGGCCCGAACCTGGGTAAAAACATCATGTCCCTTGTCTCCTGTTACCATCCGCCTAGACGCACAGTTCGGGACCCCCTACCCGAGATCCGCCGGTTTTGACACCGACACCCCCACCGGCCCGACGTCGCTCGCCACGTCCGTCATGCCCCCGCCCGTCCGCGGTAGGCGACGCCGGAGGCGGTCACCGCCGGAACTAGTGTTCGGTTTTTCACCGGAAGGCAGACGGAGGGAGGAGGCATTCTATCTGTCGTTAGATGGCAATGCGCAGATCGACGAGTTGTTGGAGCACGACCACATGGCGGAGGAGCAGGAGTTGTTGGAGCGCGGCCGCCTAGCGGAGGAGCAGCGTATCGCCGATTTGCGCCGCCAGGGGGACATGGCGCAGGCGCGCACCGACGCTCTGAGTCACGAGCACAGCGCCAGCAACAGGGCCGACTACATGGAGGCTGGCGCCCGGCAAATAGCCCTGGAGGCTGTCGGGCACGCACGCGTTCGCGACGCCAATTTTTACTACCAGCTCGTCAAGTGGGTTTCCCGCTTGGAAGCCAAAGCTTCGGTGGACCACGCCGGTATGGAAAGGGCCAACGCGCGCGAGCAACGCGCCCTATCGCACCTTTGGCAAGTCCGAGGCGAGGCGCAGGACGCCGGTGCCGGCGTTTAGCATGTACCACAGATGGTGGCCGGCATCGTCTAGTTAGCTAAGAGTAAGTTAGTACTTGTACGCTACTAGAGTATTAATGGGAGTAGATAGTTAACATGGCTATGATGGTTGTCAACGTGGAAGTTCAGTACTCTATATGTGGATCAGACCTGTTACTTTGCTCTGAATGTTGAACTTTCCGTTTGAATGTATGGAATGGGCTGTTATTTTTTTTAAATGGGTTGTATTTGTCCTCCACGGGTTTAGAGGATGACTTGTGGACCTAGCAAGTTGACGCGTACACAATCTGGACATGATTGTACGTGGAGAGGATGATAGCAGGGACCCGCTAAGGTCATGGCAGTACGCAAGCAAGTGCCTCCTTATTTCAAGCCAATAAAAAAATGGCTCCTCCTAGTGGATTTCTGACATCTGGGTCCCATGCCATTGTCAGCGTAGTCAATAAACGATAGAATTGCACAACGAGCAGCTGGCACCAGGGACCCAGCAGCTCGCCCAATTATTTTTGTTTTGCATTAATTTGATAAATGCCTCCGAGAAATGCCACTATAATTTCCAAACTTTGAAAAATGCCATTTCATGCCATTTCTAGTGGCATTTTTCGAAGTCTGGAGTGGCGTTTTTCAAAGTTTGCAAACTGCAGTGGCGTTTTTCAAAGTTTGCAAAAATTGCAGTGGCATTTTTCAAAGTTTGGAAATTGCAGTGGCATTTTCGACATAATTGGAGTGGCATTTATCTAATTTGTTTTTGAGACGCAGGGTGTCAACTGGGCTGTGCAGGACACTCTGGCCTGTCTAGATGGCCTTTTCTTTTATGTTTACCACAAACCAGCCCAGTAGTTTTTTTTTCTTTCTGAGAATGGCTAGCCCAGTTTTTTTGTGATTTGTCAAGTAAGTCGCTTTATCAGGCCTGTTGGGCTGCAAATCTTTCAAGATGAGGAGAGCTTCATTCGGTTGGCCGAGAAAATGGCCTACCAGTAATGAGAAATGGGTTGTACATTTTTAAAATACATCGAACCGGCAATTAGTTTCAAATATCTTTTTTTTTCATTTCGAGATTTTAAATTGCATTGATTTTTATGCGTGGACAATTTATTGGATTTTATATGGATATACATTTATTTTTAAAATCAGTCTGAATGTGACTCGAAATTTCAGGATTAAAAACAGTTCAGACCGCACCGACATATGCAAAATTTCGTATAATTTTTTAACCGTGGCCACAATATGGGCTGTAATGCTAACTAAAAGAATATGGGCTCCAAAAAAACCCGTAAGAATTAGCAAATGGGCTATAAACTATTTGAAATAATGGCAGATGGGATGTATGCTGTTTTCCACATATTTGAGGCTTTCCACAGATGGCCTGTATACTGTTGGATGTCCATCCAACGGCCGTCGTGCTTCTTCAATCTCTGCTCTTCCTGCTCCAGCCGCTCAAACAAGCGCCGGCGGGACTGCCTGCTCCCTCCTCCCCACGGCCGGCTATGCTGCCGCGTAGGCCTCACCGCCCCACCATACTCCCATTGCTGGCCTAGCCATCCCTCTACTCACCCACAGTCCCACACCTGTTGTTATTCTCCGGCGACGGCAGAAAAACCAGTAAACCCTCGTACAGTCGTACTCCCCTCCGCGTGGGAAACAACTGACGAGTCTTCCCTGCCTCCATCTCTTTCCCTTCCTAGGCCTCGCCGTTGTCCACCGCCCTGGTGCTCTCAGCGTGGCGTGGTCAACATGGTCAACGACCGACATGCATCTGAAGTGGACTGCACGTGGAGAGGCTGACAGCTGGGTCCACGGCCGCACGCAAGGAAATGCCTCCTTATTACGCGCAAAATAATGATTCCTCCACCTGACATCTGGGACCCACCGAAAGGGCCTCTGTATTTCGTGAAAAAAACATTACCGCCGCGGACAGCTCGGACGCACCAGCTATATCTTCGCACGCAAGGAAGTGCCTCCTTATTACGCCCAAAAAAAGAATACTCCCCCTGCTAGCTGGGACCCAATATAGTGGGCCTACTAAGTTGACGGGGACGAAGGGCTTTGTCAACTTAGTCAATATGCACGATTCTAGCTCGAATGACCGTACGATGTCCATCCAATGGCTGTAGTGCTTCTTCAACCTCTGGTCTTCTTGCCATAGCCGCCCAAAGCAGCGCCGGTCGTGCCGCCTGCTCCTGCCTCCCGTGGCCGGCTGTGCTGCCGCGGAGGCCTCACCGCCCCCATACTACTCCCACCGCTGGCCAGGCCATCCCTCCACTCCACTCACCCACACCCAAGTTATTTTGCGGCGATGGCAGCGCAGCCGAACCAGTGAACCCTCGTACTCCTCTCCGCTTGGGCATCCACTGTCGCGTCTTCCCCGGCTCCGCGTCATCCCCTTCCTAGGCCTCGCCCTCGTCCACCGCCGTGGTGCTCTTGGCGCGGCGTGGTCAATGTGGTTAACGACCGAATTCCATCTGCAGAATACTGTACGTGGAGAGGCTGACAGCTGGGTCCACGGCAGCCGCAAGGAAGTGCCTCCTTATTACGCGGAAAATAATTATTCCTCCACCTGACAGCAGGGACCCATCGGACGGGCCACCAGTATTTCGCGAAAAAAACGTTTTCCCCTGACTATTGGGACCCACCCGACGGGCCACCGTATTTCGCGAAATAAACGTTCCCCCTACTGTCAGCTCGGACCCACTGGAAGTGCCTCCTTATTACGCACAAAAAAAATGAATACCCCATGCTAGATGGGACCCACCTTGGTGGGAGGCTAACTTGTGGGCCTACTAAGTTGACGGGGATGGAGGGCTTTGTCAACTTAGTCAATAAAAACGATTCTAGCTCCAGTGACCGTACGATGTCCATCCAACGGTCGTAGTGCTTATTCAACCTCTGGTCTTCTTGCTCTAGCCGCCCAAAGCAGCGCCGGTTGTGCCGCATGCTGCTACCTCCCGTGGCAGGATGTGCTGCCGCGGAGGCCTCACCGCCCCCTACTATTCCCACCTGTCAGGACCCGATTCCAGGTCACATCGATCTAGCCGGTAACACCTCATATCACTTTGCGGCCTCACGCACGGTATTCCCACGGGTGTCGCCTTTCCATGGCCCGGGACCGTTTGCGCCTTTTGGCTCACGTATATGATAGTGTCGCAAGCATCAATATGACAGAGAACCCGGGCCGACATGACTAGTCGTGAACCCAAAGTGGCACTAACTTATAGGGACAGGCATACATGAATCAACATCGAGCATGTCGGTCAGCAGCGTGCGAATCCGGGAATCAACATCGAGCATGTCGGTCAGCAGCGTGCGAATCCGGGCTGTAGCGGACTACTATGGCTCATGGAAGCACAAGACTACATTTCCCCATAAGAGAGGCTACCAAGGATAAACAACTAGGTTGTCGGATCCCACACATACCAAGCATTTCAATCATACACACAATATGCTCGATATGTGTAAATACAACATGGCATCACAACATAACTCTACGACTCAAGTATTTATTCATTATGCTTCGAGGAGCGAGATATTACAAACAGGGGTCTCATGACCCAACATTCAGAGCATACAAGTCAAAGCACATGCGGAAGCTTAACATGTCTGAGTACAGACATCTACAAATGAAAAAGGCTGAGAAGCCTGACTATCTACCAGATCCTGCCGAGGGCACAAGATCGTAGCTGAGGTATCAAGCTAAACGTTGAAGTCCACGCGGAACTACTAGAGAGACTGACGTCTCTCTGCAAAACATAAAATAAGAAAATGTGAGTACAAATGTACCCAGGAAGACTTACATCAAAACTAGCTACATATGCATTAGTATCAACAAAGGGGTGGTGGAGTTTGACTGCAGCAAGCCAGCTTTGACTCGGTGGCTATCCTGAACTACGACTGCAAGTAACTCTTTTGAGGTGGCGCACACGAGTCCACATATTCACCAATCAATACACCACTATGGATCTGATCCCGTCTTCCTACGAGAACGCCATCCATAGCACTCACGCTTATCTTGGGCATTTTAGAGTATCCACTTTCACTTGTCTATGAACTGTTATAGGCAACCCAGAAGTTCTTTACCGCGGACACGGCTATTCGAATAGATGATGTTAACCCTGCAGGGGTGTACTTCTTCACACACGATCTCGCCACTTACCACCATGTACACGTCGTGTATCTCGACAACCTTCAAGCGGAAGCCTGGCGGGGAGTCGGCCACGACCTGACTAACCACACAAGTCTCTAGTCCAGGTTTATCGCCTATTCGGATTCCATCCGCGAGGAGATCCAGCCGGAGTTTTGCTCACAGCCCCAAACGATGTGTGCAGGGTTCCCGAGACACCAAACGGGCGCCCGGTACACCGTGCCACGGTGTATCTACCGCATCATAGCCCACCCCTAGGGTCAGGGCTACGCACGACCTCCAACACATATCCTACAAACACTAGAAACTAGTTGCAACTCCTGGACAGAGGGCAAGGGCAGTTAATAAGTCGAGAGGGTCCATTGGTTTCGGGCCCAATGCGTGGTAGTAGGTGTTCATGGATCACAAACACAGAACTCAGTTCCTGAGGACGGTTTCAATGAGACAACCCACCATATACTCCTACATGGCCTCTCACCGCTACCTTTACCAAATCGTGTTCACACACTTAGCTCTCAACAGTAGGACATGTTTACACACCTCCGATTCATTCCCGATGAATCAGACCTGACTCAACTCTAAGCAGTAGCAGGCATGACAAACAAGCCTGAATGAGTAGGCACAACAGGGCTCAAACAACTCCTACTCATGCTAGTGGGTTTCATCTATTTACTGTGGAATGACAAGTCATGCAGAGGATAAAGGGGTTCAGCTACCGCAGCAAGTAACAGATGAATCATTGTTGTCCTAATGCAGTAAAAGAGAGCAGGAGCGAGAGAGTAGGATTATATCGGAATGAACAAGGGGGTTTTTCTTGCCTGGCACTTCTGAAGATATTATAGCTCTTCATCGGTGTCATCGAACTCATCGTTGGAACCTCGCCTACTGAGAGGGGACAAATACCGGCAAACAATGAAGAACACAATCAATGCAATGCAACAATATGATGCATGATCATGACATGGAAATATGTTGTGTTTTGAGCTAATGCAACTAGCAACATGTTAAATGGAGTTGGTTTGAACCCTAGGTTCAAATTCAAACTTCATATGTGAAATTCAAATGCCATTTAATTGATTTGACCTGATCAGCAGGTATAAGTTGTTTAAACATTCATGAAAATGGTACAGATGGAAAAATTGGATTTTTCTGATCATTTTTCATATATAAATTATTTCATTTGGAGTTACGGTTGAATTTCTATGATTTTTAGAAGTTTTGGCTATTTTCTGGAATTTCCTGAATAAGAATAAATCCAGAAAATAATTAACTGCGTCACTGTGACGTCAGCGGTCAACTAGGTCGGCCAGGTCAAACCTGACCTGTGGGACCCACGTGTCAGTGGTTAGTTAACTAACTAAACAGAGTTAGTTAGTGTTAGGTTAAGCACTAATCTAGGTTAATTAGCGCTAAACTCTCCTAACTAATAATTAACAAGGGTGGCCCACACGTCAGTGACCCAGGGGGTCAAACTGGGCCCACCCATTCAACGGTCAGTGGGGTCAAACCCACCGGCGACATGACGCCGGCAAGGCTAGACGCGTTGGAGGGGATCGGGTTTGCGTCTCCGGCGACCAACGGGCGGCCGAGAGCACGCGCGGGGAGTTGGGGCTCGCCCGCATCCAGGGAGGCATGCGGCAGCAGCGGGGACGGCGAAGCTCGCCGGAAACGAGCTCGGGGGGGCGCCGGCGTTCGGGTGTTTGTGGCTACGGGGCTGCAGTGGCCGTGGTATCGCGTTCATGGCACCTACAGCAGCTACGCGAGGCGGCGAGCATGTTGGACACGACGCCCGGACCAAATGGTCGCCGGAGTCGTGTCGACGGCGAGTGCAGGCGGCGGTACAGTCGAGCGAGAGGGGCGTGGAGGCTACGGCATGCAAGAGAGAGAATGGAGAGGGGGAGGATGATCAGAAGCTCACGTAGAACACGACGAGAGAGTCGGTGAGCTCGGGGAGGGGCCGGAGCGAGCGGGGCGGCGGAGGCGATCTCGGCGACCCAAGGAAGAAGAAGGCGTTGGGGGCGGCGCTGCAGGGCGTCCGGCATCGCGTGAGTCGACGGAGAGGACGAGGTAGACAGGGCGGAGCTTCTGGACTCGGTTGGAGGGCGAGGAGGTGGCTCTGGCCGCGGCAACAGCAAGCGGCGGCAACGGTGGCATAGCGGGAAGAGAGCAGAGGAGGGGCAGGGGGTTCAGGGAGAGAGGGGAGAGGTGCATGGGTCGAGGGGGAGTGTGTAGCGCTCGGGGACGCGTCCAGACCCTGGGTGGCAAGCAGGAGGTGGTGCACGGTGGTGCGCGCGCGTTAGGCACGCGCCCGTCCTTCTGGCAAAGGAGAAAGACGACAGGGGAGGTGGCGGTGGTGGGCTGGGCCAGTTGGCTGGGCTGCCAGCTGGGCCGGCCATGTGGGCTGCATAGGTAGGTCCAGGTAACTCTCTCCCTCTCTTATTTGTTTATGTTTTCTATTCCTTCTGTTTTGTTTTTGATTTAGTAAAATACTAAACCATTTTATAAAATCCTAGAAAGAATTAGGGGTGATGTCTGAATTATTCCAGTGACCCATAACAACTTCCAACATTTTTGGAGCATCTAAAATATATATAGCATTTAAATAGCTCCAACTCAATTATGTTCGAATTAATTCAAAGCCCAAATATGTCCTGCAAAAATATAAATCATTTTTGGTAGATGCTTCCACCTCAAACCAGAATGTTGAACATTTTTAGAGGCATTTTGAGTTCAATGAAAAAGATTTTATTTTGAGCCTAGTTGAATCCATTTGGTGCTAGGGTTTAAGCATCCCCATTTCAAAATTAATAGAAATTTAAAATGATGCATGGATGAAATGCCACTAATTACAAGAAGATTTCTAGGGCTGTGACACCACCGCTGGCCAAGCCCTGCGGCAACGGGAGCCTCACACCGCAGCCGAACTAGTGAACCCTCATACTCCTCTCCGCGCGGGCTTCCATTGCCGCGTCTTCCCCAGCTCCCCGTCGTCCCCTTCCTAGGCCTCGCCGTCGTCCACCGCCCCGGTGCTCTCGGCGCGGCATGGTCAACGTGGTCAAGGAACGACTTCCATTGGATGTGGACTGTACGTGGAGAGCTGACAGCTGGGTCCACGGCCGCAGCAAGGAAGTGCCTCCTTATTACACGGAAAATAATTATTCCTCCACCTGACAGCGGGGACCCACCGGACGGGCCACCGTATTTTGCAAAAAATACGTTTACCCCTGACTGCCGGGACCCACCAGCTACACCTTCGCACGCAAGGAAGTGCGTCCTGGCAAAAAAACGATTCACCCCCCTGACTGCTGGGACCCACCAGCTACATCTTCGCATGCAAGGAAGGGCATCCGGGCAAAAAAACGATTCGCCCCCCTGACTGCTGGGACCCACCAACTACATCTTTGCACGCAAGGAAGTGCCTGACAGTCGGGACCCACCTGGTCGAAGCGTATGTAGAGTTGTCATTCTCGTCGCGAACGTGTACGTACATACTGGCCGATGTAGAGGCGCGCACGTGTCGTAGTAGAGGCGCACACGTAGCATGTACATGTACGTACAGCGGCCAGGGTGCAAGAAAGAAAATGCGGCCACGTATGTGTATGTACGGCCAGGGCTCGTGTACATGGCTGGATCGGAACAGAGAAACAGCATCGTCGTTGTAATCATGGGGAGGCAACGGAATGAGTCGTGTTCATCGGGAGGCAACGGAACGCGTGGGAGCCAACCGGCTGGGTCGGAACGGAATGCGTGGTCGTGTTCATCGGGAGAGCTTGGATGGAACAGGCGATGGAAACGAGGCCTGGCGTACCGCACTACGGAGGAAATGGATCTCCTACGTTCGGAACGGGGTCCTGTTGATCGGGAGGGGTGTGGCATACCGCAGAACGGAGGAAACGGACCTCCTACGGTCGAAATGGGGGTCCTGTTGATCGGGAGGGGTGTGGCGTACCGCAAAACGGACGAAACGAACCTCCTACGGTCGAAACGGGGTCTGTTGATCGGGAGGGTGTGGCGTGGCGCAAAAGCGGATGAAACGGACTTGTGTTGGGCGCCACGGTCGAAGCGGGGTCCTGTTCATCGGGAGGGTGTGGCGTGCCGCAAAAGCAGGACTCCACGGGGATCTGTTCATCTCCACCGTCGACCTCCTCCAGCCTCCACGGGCTACCGTCGACCTCCTCCAGCCTCCACGGGCTACCGTCGACCTCCTCCAGCCTCCACGGGCTCCTGTTCATCCAACCTCCACCGCGCGCTACTCCACCGGCTACTGTTCAACCACCCCTCCACCGTCTACTGTTCATCCAGCCCTCCACACCACGGGGTCCTGTTCAACCACCCTCCACGGGCACCCCTCCATCGTCTACTGTTCATCCAACCCTCCACACCACGGGTCTGTTCAACCACCCTCCATGGGCATCCCTCCACCGTCTGATTCACCCAGCCCTCCACCACACCACGGGTCCTGTTCATCCGAGGCAAACGCCACCGCTCACTTGTTCATCCAACCCCCCGCAGCGTTCACTGTTCATCCCGAGGCAGCATTGATCGGCTTGATTAGCAGCGATAGCGAGGAATCGCTCGATCGGGTTGATTAACAGCCATCGATCGATCGCTCGGGTTCGATAACACGTAACTGCAGTCAATCGCCGGGTTGATTAGAGCCCAACGCCTTGCTCGGGTTCGATTAGAGCCAGCGCCGCACACACGCAGCGCGACGTGTCACGAGAAAGCAGCGCATCACTCGGCCCCGACCTCCCACCGTAACCGGAACTCCCGAAATTTTCCTCCCCTCGCTTCTACCATGGTTTTTTCGTCATGGGCGGCCCAAAGAATGTCGAGCAGCTGCGTCTCGGCCCGCCCGGACGAAAAGCCCATTTTCTCATCATGATTTTTTGTCATAGAAGTAGGAGCCCACCACATCTATGATGATACCGGGTTTTGTCACAATTATCGTCATAGAAGTGTCATATGTATGACAGAAAAAAAATTCGTTCGGCCCAAAATGTCTCGGATGTGTCTTTTTTTTGTAGTGTGGGACGAAGTGGAAACTGTCCGCACCATCCCGGCCGGCTCAGCCATCAAGTTCATCAGCGGCATCGTGAGCCGGTTTGGGGTACCCAATCGCATCGTCATCGACAACGTTTCGCAGTTCACCAGCAATCTCTTCAAAACATATTGTGCTAACCTTGGAACACAGATATGCTATCTTTCGGTGGCGCATCCGCAGAGCAACGGCCAAGCTGAGCGCAGGGGATCGCCTCCACAACCGCGGGAAGCCACTACGGGAGCCACGGGATGCTTGCGGGGACGGCCTCAGCCGCGCTTGGCCGGGGGAGAGTCGGGCCCTTCGCGACGAGCCTTTCCCTTCTCCGCGGCCGAAAACCTCTTCGGCGGCGCCATGGGGGATGGCGAGTAGCTGGGGTGGAGAGAGAAGGAAGCAAGGAGGGAGATGCATAGCGGAGGCCTGTGCATTCCTGCATTTATAACCGGAAGGAAGCCAACCGTCGGCCTCCACGCTCGCAGGTAATCATAACCCATTTCTGCATGCAGGGACTTGTCAAGCCGAGCGGTTGCCGAGGCAGCGTGGGGAAGCGGAGACGCCCACGTCCAATCAACCGCCACGCGATGCCCAAGGTCGTAGGCTGATGGGGCCCGCGGCGCTCCGCACTAGCCCCTTCGCTTCTCCACTAAGCCAAGTCCGAGCACGCCTTGGGCCCAGGGGATACTGTCGGCGTTCTGGGAATGGGGGTCCCCAGACTTGCCTGCCTGCGGCCTGCGGCGTGGCTCAAGTGGTGGCCCAGTACGGCCCATCTTCATCAACACAAGACTCAAGACCCTTGCGGGGCGGACGACGCAAGGCTTCCTCAAGGACGGCCTCGCCAGGCAGGCTCGCGAGGAGGCGGAGATATCAAGGCAGGGTACCTCGCGAGGTGCTCGTGACGCAAGCCATGACGATCGAGGCCAGACGGGCACCAGGCGGGCGCCGGCCTGCGCAGTGTCCTTGTTTCCTCTTTGGTGCGAAGGGGGCAAGCACAGACGTGGAGTACCGAGGCATTAGGCAAAGGTTGCCATTTCGGTGCAACGAGACCAAGACCAGCGGAGCGGTAGGATGGAGGTCATCGTGGAGCCCAAGACGGCATCATCGCCAGTGCTTTTGGCAGCCGAAGACCGACTTTAGTCAGGATAACTTGTACTAGATGTTCCCCTTCGAAATGGCCGTTGTTGGCGCCCTTCCCGCTCAATATTTGGGGAGAGGCCCAGGGCCTCTATAAATGGAACTAGCCACCACAGGGTAGAGGCAGATCGGATAAAGCCCTAGCAAAGAGAGAGAGAGAGAGAGGTGATCGAACTCACCCAAGCAGTTCATCGCACCAGCTCAAGAGCACCTCTCGCGAGGTTGTTCTTCCCCTGTACTGTTCATCATCAGCCCCTGAGGCAATCCACCACACCACACACTGGAGTAGGGTATTACACCACAACGGTGGCGCGAACCAGTATAAATCTCGTGTCCCTTGTGTTGTTCATCGTTTCCAACTTAGATCTCCCGAGGCGATCGGACGTAGATCGGTAGGGGAGAGATCTTCGTGTGCACCCCAGTGTTCGAACCTTAAGGGTCTGCCGAAACCCAACATCCGACATTTACTATGCCTATTTTACAAGTCTTCATGTTGTTGTTTGAAAACAGAAAGTTTACCGCTGTTGCAAAAATTCCGTAGAAAATTCAGAGTGTGATAAAATGTTGAAACCTTTTGAATATTAAGCTCTGATAAATTTTCTACAGTGGGAATTTTCTTTCATAATTGTTGGAGCTAGGGAAGTATGGATCTTGTTGCATTCTTAACAGATTGTCCTGTTTAGGCAGATTGTTGTTATGTTTGCATTGTTTGCATATGTTTGCTTGTTTAACGATTATATTTGACGATAGGACTATTAAATATGCGGAGGCATTAAGTATGCAATGTTGATTAATAATTTTAGTGATTTGCTACAGAAGAGTATGATAAGGTTTTTGCATTGGTTTATACTAACTTATCTCACGAGTCCTTGTTGAGTTTTGTGTGGATGAAGCTTTTGAGATTTAGGGAGACCGTGATATGAGAGGAATTAAGGAGACACAAAAGCTCAAGCTTGGGGATGCCCAAGGCATCCCAAGATAATATTTCAAGAAGTCTCAAGTGTCTAAGCTTGGGGATGCCCCGGTTGGCATCCCACCATTCTTCTTCGACAACTATCGGTTAGTATCGGTTGATCATAAGTTTTTGCTTCTTCACGTGATGTTTGCTATTCTTAGAATGTCATTTTATTTTGTGTTTGCTTGCTGTTTGAATAGAGTATCAAGATCTAAAATTATTAAATGGGAGAGTCTTCACATAGCTAAATAATTATTTAACTACTCATTGATCTTCACTTATATCTTTTTGGACTAGTTTGTCATTTACTCGTGTGCTTCACTTATATCCTATGAGTAGATAGCTGAATGATTTGAATATCATAAATCTGAAATTATATATGTTTCATATGCTTATACCATGGGGAGTAATGACTTCACATATAAGAAGTAGAGGTGGTAAATTTATTGAAGGTTAGCAAACATTGTATTGGTCACTTGAACAATTAATGAAAGAATATTCAGGGAAGAGAGATTTCACATATAAATATACTATCTTGGACATCTTTGATGATTGTGAGCACTCAATAAAATATGACATGCTAAAAGGTTGATGTTGGACAAGGAACAACATAATGGGTTATGTTTTCTTATATCCGAAATAAAGTATATTGTCATGGATCATTCAACATGCTGAGCTTGCCATTCTCCCTCATGCTAGCCAAATTCTTTGCTCCAAGTAGAGATACTACTTGTACTTCCAGACATCCCTTAAACCGGTATTGCCATGAGAGTCCACCATACCTACTTATGGATTGAGTAAGATCCTTCAAGTAAGTTGTCATCGGTGCATGCAATAAAAATTGCTCTCTAAATATGTATGATCTATTAGTGTGGAGAAACTAAGCTTTATACAATCTTGTGATGTGGAAGCAATAAAAGCGAGGGACTGCATAATAAAGGTCCCTATCACAAGTGGCAATATAAAGTGACGTTCTTTCGCATTAAGATTTTGTGCATCCAACTATAAAAGCGCATGACAACCTCTGCTTCCCTCTGCGAAGGGCCTATCTTTTATTCTTGTCTTATACCTTATGCAAGAGTCATGGTGATCTTCACCTTTTCTTTTTACATTTTATCCTTTGGCAAGAACATTGTGTTGGAAAGATCCTGATATATATATATATATATATCCAATTGGATGTAAGGCATCATGAACTATTATTGTTGACATTACCCTTGAGGTAAAAGGTTGGGACGCGAATCTATAAGCCCCTATCTTTCTCTGTGTATGGTTAAAACTTTGAACCCATAAATATCGCGTGAGTGTTAGAAATTGTGAAAAACTAAACGATAGTTGAGTATGTGAAGTTTGCTGAATCAAAGCTCTAACATAGAATCTTCCTGAAAATAAGATGAATTGTAATTGTTTGATGACTAATAACACGGTTTGTTAGTTTTCAAGAAAGTTTATGATCTATACTTTAACATGTGAATAGTTTGTTACTTGATCATGAAAAGTTTTATGAGATGAGCTATTGTTATGACATATGATGATGCTAGAAAAGGTAATTGAAATTATCATTGATCAAACTAGTGCACTGCTAGCATTCACACTTCATAAATTATTTCTTTTATCATTTACCTACTCGAGGACGAGCAGGAATTAAGCTTGGGGATGCTGATACGTCTCCAACGTATCTATAATTTATGAAGTATTCATGGTATTATATTATCTGCTTTGGATGTTTATGGGCTTTACTAAACACTTTTATATAATTTTTGGGACTAACGTATTAACTGGAGGCCCAGCCCAAATTGCGGTTTTCTTGTCTATTTCAGTGTTTTGAAGAAAAGGAATATCAAAAGGAGTCCAAACAGAATGAAACCTTCGGGAGAGTTATTTTTGGAACGGAAGCAATCCAGGAGACTTCGAGTAGACGTCACCGAAGCTTCAAGGAAGCCACGAGGTAGGGAGGTGCGCCCCCCACCCTCGTGGGCCCCTCGTGGCTCCCCTAACCGACTTCTTTCGCCTATATATATATCCATATACCCTAAAAACATTGGGGAGCGGAATAGATCGGGAGTTCCACCGCTACAAGCCTCTGTAGCCACCAAAAACCAATCGGGACCCTGTTCCGGCACCCTGACGGAGGGGGGGAACCCTCACTGGTGGCCATCTTCATCATCCCGGCGCTTTCCATGACAAGGAGGGAGTAGTTCACCCTCGGGGCGGAGGGTATGTACCAGTAGCTATGTGTTTGATCTCTCTCTCTCTCTCGTGTTCTTGAGGTGGTATGATCTTGATGTATCGCGATCTTTGTTATTATAGTTGGATCTTATGATGTTTCTCCCCCTCTACTCTCTTGTAATGGATTGATTTTTCCCTTTGAAGTGATCTTATTGAATTGAGTCTTTAAAGATTTGAGAACACTTGATGTATGTATTGCATGTGCTTATCTGTGCTGATAATGGGATATCATGTGATTCACATGATGTATGTTTTGGTGATCAACTTCCGAGTTCCGTAACCTCGTGAACTTATGCATAGGGGTTGGCACACGTTTTCGTCTTGACTCTCCGGTAGAAAGTTTGGGGCACTCTTTGAAGTTCTGTGTGTTGGTTGAATAGATGAATATGAGATTGTGTGATTGATAACCCACAAGTATAGGGGATCAATTGTAGCCTCTTTCGATAAGTAAGAGTGTCGAACCCAACGAGGAGCTAAAGGTAGAACAAATATTCCCTCAAGTTCTATCGACCACCAATACAACTCTACGCACGCTTAACGCTCGCTTTACCTAAAACAACTATGTAACTAGAAGTACTTTGTAGGTGTTTTTGGATAGGTTTGCAAGATAATAAAGAGTGTGTAAATAAAAAGTAGGGGCTGTTTATATAAAGACACAATAAAGTAAATATAGCGAGTGTGGAAAAGTGGTGGTAGGAGTTGCGAAATTGTCCCTAAGCAATTGACTACTTTACTAGACCGATAGCAAGTTTTATGTGGGAGAGGCCACTGCTAGCATGTCATCCCTGACTTGGAATTCTACGCACTTATGATTGGAACTATTGGCAAGCATCCGCAACTACTAACGTTCATTAAGGTAAAACACAACCATAGCATTAAGATATATTGGCCCCCTTCAATCCCGTATGCATCAATTTCTATGCTAGGTAGAAGCTTCTGTCACTCTTGCCCTCCAATACATAGTCCTATCAACATACAACTAACCCTATGGTGTGATCCACGCACACGCTCATATGATGGGCACCAAAGGACAGCAACATAACCACAATCAAATTAAATCAATCATAGCAATTCATCAACCACCGATAGGACAACGAAAATCTACTAGGACATCATAGGATGGTAACACATCATTGGATAATAATATGAAGCATAAAGCACCATGTTCAAGTAGAGGGTACAGCGGGTTGCGGGAGAGTGGACCGCTGTAGATAGAGGGGGGAAGGTGATGGAGATGTTGGTGAAGATGGCGGAAGTGTTGGTGAAGATCGCGGTGATGATGATGGCCCCCGGCGGCGTTCGGCGCCACGGAGCGAGGGGATAGAGCCCCCCTCCTTCTTCTTCTTCCTTGACCTTCTCCCTAGATGGGAGAAGGGTTTCCCCTATGGTCCATGGTCTCCATGGCGTGGGAGGGGCGAGAGCCCCTTCGAGATTGGATCTGTCTCTTTGTCTTTCTCTGTTTCTGCGTTCTCAGATCTGGCCTTTCACCGTTCCTTTTATAACCGGAGATCCGAACTCCAATTGGGCTGAATTTTGGACATGATCTCTATCCGGAAATTAGCTTTCTTGCAGCGAAAGAAGGGCACCAAACGCCTTACGGGGTGGCCACGAGGGTCTAGGGCGCGCCTGACCCCTTGGGGGGCGCCCCCCTGCCTCGTGGCCCCCTCGGGCATCGTATCGCGTTGATTCTTCTTCCCAAAAATCACAAATTTTCCAAAAAAAATCTCTGTCAGTTTTTATCCCGTTTGGACTCCATTTGATATGGGTTTTCTGTGAAACAAAAAACATGCAACAAACAGGAGGCGGCTTTGAGCCTTTGGATCAATATGTTAGTCCCAAAATAGTATAAAAAGTTGCCAAAAGTATATGAAAGTTGTAGAATATTGGCATGGAACAATCAAAAATTATAGATCTGACGAGGCGTATCAGCATCTAAGCTTAATTCCTACTCGTCCTCGAGTAGGTAAATGATCAAAAAGATAATTTTTGATGTGGAATGCTACCTAGCATAATCTTGATCACATAATCTAATCACGGCATGAATATTAAGACACGAGTGATTCAAAGCAATAGTCTATCATTTGATATTAAGACAATAATAATTCAAGAATACTAATAAAGCAATCATGTCTTTTCAAAATAACATGGCCAAAGAAAGTTATCCCTACAAAATCATATAGTCTGGCTATGCTCCATCTTCACCACACAAAGCATTCAAATCATGCACAACCCCGATGACTGATACGTCTCCAACGTATCTATAATTTTTTATTGTTCCATGCTATTATATTATCTGTTTTGGATGTTTATGGGCTTTATTAAACACTTTTATATTATTTTGGGACTAACCTATTAACCCGAGCCAGTGCGATTCTGTTTTTCCCTATTTCAGTGTTTTGCAGAAAAGGAATATCAAACGGAGTCCAAACGGAATGAAACCTTCGGGAGAGTTATTTTTGGAACAGAAGCAATCCAGGAGACTTGGAGTGTACGTAAGGGAAGCAACGAGGAAGGCACGAGGCAGGGGGACGCGCTCACGCCCCCCCCCCCTTCCCCCCCGGGTGCGCCCTGCACCCTCGTGGGCCCCTCGTGGCTCCCCTGAACGACTTCTTTCACCTATATATATCCATATACCCTAAAAACATCAGGGAACATAATAGATCGGGAGTTCCCCCGCCGCAAGCCTCTGTGGATTGAGTCTTTAAGGATTTGAGAACACTTGATGTATGTCTTGCATGTGCGTATCTGTGGTGACAATGGGATATCACGTGATTCACTTGATGTATGTTTTGGTGATCAACTTGCGGGTTCCGCCCATGAACCTATGCATAGGGGTTGGCACACGTTTTCGTCTTGACTCTCCGGTAGAAACTTTGGGGCACAATTTGAAGTACTTTGTGTTGGTTTGAATAGATGAATCTGAGATTGTGTGATGCATATCGTATAATCATACCCACGGATACTTGAGGTGACATTGGAGTATCTAGGTGACATTAGGGTTTTGGTTGATATGTGTCTTAGGGTGTTATTCTAGTACGAACTCTATGATAGATTGAACGGAAAGAATAGCTACGTGTTATTTTACTACGGACTCTTGAATAGATTGATCAGAAACGATAACTTTGAGGTGGTTTCGTACCCTACCATAATCTCTTCGTTTGTTCTCCGCTATTAGTGACTTTGGAGTGACTCTTTGTTGCATGTTGAGGGATAATTATATGATCCAAATATGTTATTATTGTTGAGAGAACTTGCACTAGTGAAAGTATGAACCCTAGGCCTTGTTTCAACGCATTGCAATACTGTTTATGCTCACTTTTATCATTAGTTACCTTGCTGTTTTTATATTTTGAGATCACAAAACCTTTGTCTACCATCCATATTGCACTTGTATCACCATCTCTTCGCTGAACTAGTGCACCTATACAATTTACCATTGTATTGGGTGTGTTGGGGACACAGGAGACTCTTTGTTATTTGGTTGCAGGGTTGTTTGAGAGAGACCATCTTCATCCTACGCCTCCCACGGATTGATAAACCTTAGGTCGTCCACTTGAGGGAAATTTGCTACTGTCCTACAAACCTCTGCACTTGGAGGCCCAACAACGTCTACAAGAAGAAGGTTGTGTAGTAGACATCAAGCTCTTTACTGGCGCTGTTGCCGGGGAGGCTTGGTAAGCGGCACTCACACCCCGTCAATCAAGCTCCTTTCTGGCATCGTTGCATGGGAGGTGAGTTCTTGAAGGTATATCTTTAGATCTTGCAATCGAATCTTTTAGTTTCTTGTTTTATCACTAGTTTAGTCTGTAAAAGAAAACTACAAAAAAATGGAATTAAGGTTACCTCATTTGCTTCATCTTTTTAATGTCTTTCGTGAAAATAATGGGAAGGAAAATTGTGCTCAAGTACTAGAAGAAGAATTACATAGAATGCTTGGCATAAAATATTTTAATGATGAGCATGATTGCAATGTTGTTAGTACTAATTCTTTGAATACCTATGATGCTAATGATATGCAAAGCCACAAGCTTGGGGATGCTATGTTTGATGAAGATGATATGTTTAGTCCCCCATGTTTTGATGAGCAAATTTATTATGATGAAAGCATGCCTCCTATTTATGATGATTATTGTGATGAAACATATGCTATAAATAATAAATATAACCATGAAACTTGTCATCATGATTTTAATTTTCAATTGGATTATGCTTCACATGATAGTTATTTTGTTAAGTTCGCTCCCGCTACTATTCATGAGAACAAATTTGCTTATGTGGAGAGTAGTAAAAATTCTATGCTTGTGGCTCACGAAAAGAATGCTTTATGTGATAGTTATATTGTTGAATTCATTCATGATGCTACTGAAAATTATTATGAGGGAGGAACATATGCTTGTAGCAATTGCAATAATATCAAGTTCCCTCTCTATGTGCTTAAAGTTTTGAAGTTATGCTTGTTTTGCCTTCCTATGCTAGTTGATTATTGTTCTCATAAGTTGTTTGCTCACAAAATCCCTATGCATAGGAAGTGGGTTAGACTTAAATGTGATAGTCATATTCTACATGATTCTCTCTTATTGTTTCAATTATTATCTTTTATGCGAGCATCATTGAAATCATCATGCCTAGCTAGGCGTGTTAAACGATAGCGCTTGTTGGGAGGCAACACAATTTTATTTTAGTTTTCTGCTTTTTGGTTCTGTTTAGGAATAATTATTTGATCTAGCCTCTGTTAGATGTGATTTTATGTTTTAATTAGTGTTTGTGCCAAGTAGAACCTTTGGGAAGACTTGGGCGAAGTCTTTATGATCTTGCTGTAAAAACAGAAACTTTAGCGCTCACGAGATTAGCTAAAAAAATTTACTGGAGAGTGATATTTAGTTGATTATTTTTTCAGATGATTACTAGACAAATTACTCAGGTCCACCAATTTATTTCAGAATTTTTTGAGTTCCAGAAGTATACGTTTCATACAGATTACTATAGAATGTTCTGTTTTTGACAGATTCTGTTTTCTATGTGTTGTTTGCTTATTTTGATGAATCTATGAGTAGTATCAGAAGGTATGAACCATAGATAAGTTGGACTACAGTAGATATTACACCAATATGAATTTATAATGAGTTCACAACAGTACCTAAGTGGTGGTTTTATTTTCTTATGCTAACGGAGCTTACGAGTTTTCTGTTGAGTTTTGTGTTGTGAAGTTTTCAAGTTTCGGGTAAAGATTCGATGGACTATGGAATAAGGAGTGGCAAGAGCCTAAGCTTGGGGATGCCCATGGCACCCCAAGATAATATTCAAGGACAACCAAATCCTAAGCTTGGGGATGCCCCGGATGGCATCCTCTCTTTCGTCTTCGTTCATTGGTAACTTTACTTGGAGCTATATTATTATTCACCACATGATATGTGTTTTGCTTGGAGCGTCATTTTATTTTATTTTGTTTTGCTTGCTGTTTGAATAAAATACCAAGATCTGAAATTCTTAAATGAGAGAGAGTCTTCACATAGTTGCATAATTATTCGACTACTCATTGATCTTCACTTATATCTTTCGGAGTAGTTTGATGTTTGCTCTAGTGCTTCACTTATACCCTTTTAGAGCATGGCGGTGGTTTTATTTTGAAGAAATAGATGAACTCTCATGCTTCACTTATATTATTTTGGAAGTCCTAAACAGCATGGTAATTTGCTTTGGTTATGAATTTAGTCCTAATATGATAGGCATCCAAGATGGATATAATAAAAACTTTCATATATATAAAGTGTATTGAATATTATGAGAAGTTTGATTCCTTATGATTGTTTTGAGATATGAAGATGGTGATATTAGAGTCATGCTAGTTGAGTAGTTGTGAATTTGATAAATACTTGTTCTAAAGTTTGTGATTCTCGTAGCATGCACGTATGGTGAACCGTTATGTGATGAAGTAGGAGCACGATTTATTTATTGATTGTCCTCCTTATGAGTGGCGGTCGGGGACGAGCGATGGTCTTTTCCTACCAATCTATCCCCCTAGGAGCATGCGCGTAGTACTTCCTTTTGATAACAAATGGATTTTTGCAATAAGTATGTGAGTTCTTTATGACTAATGTTGAGTCCACGGATTATACGCAGTCTCACCCTTCCACCATTAGCCTCTCTAATACCGCGCACCTTTCGCCGTTATCATACACCCACCATATACCTTCCTCAAAACAGCCACCGTACCTACCTATTATGGCATTTCCATAGCCATTCCAAGATATATTGCCATGCAACTTTCCACCGTTCCGTTTATTATGACACGCTCCATCAGTGTCATATTGCTTTGCATGATCATGTAGTTGACATTGTATTTGTGGCTAAGCCACCATTCATAATTCTTTCATACATGTCACTCATGAGTCATTGCACATCACGGTACACCGCCGGAGGCATTCATATAGAGTCATATTTTGTTCTAAGTATCGACTTGTAATTCATGAGTTGCAAGTAAATAAAAGTGTGATGATAATCATTATTAGAGCATTGTCCCAGTGAGGAAAGGATGATGGAGACTATGATTTCCCCACAAGTCGGGATGAGACTCCGAACGAAAAAAAAATAGAAAAAAGAGGCAAAAAAAAGAGAGAAGGCCCAAAAAAATTAAAAAAATGAGAGAAAAAGAGAGAAGGGGCAATGCTGCTATCCTTTTACCACACTTATGCTTCAAAGTAGCACCATGATCTTCATGATAGAGAGTCTCCTATGTTGTTACTTTCATATACTAGTGGGAATCTTACATTATAGAACTTGGCTTGTATATTCCAATGATGGGCCTCCTCAAAATGCCATAGGTCTTCGTGACCAAGCGAGTTGGATGCACACCCACTTAGTTTCTTTTGTTGAGCTTTCATACACTTATAGCTCTAGTGCGTCCATTGCATGGCAATCCCTACTCACTCACATTGATATCTTGTGACGCCCTCGATTCAATCGTACACTAATCATGCACGCAAATGTGTACGATCAAAATCAAGGACTCACGGGAAGATATCACAACACCACTCTACAAATAAAATAAGTCATACAAGCATCATAATACAAGCCAGGGGCCTCGAGGGCTCGAATACAAGTGCTCGATCATAGACGAGTCAGCGGAAGCAAAAATATCTGAGTACAGACATAAGTTAAACAAGTTGGCCTTAAGAAGGCTAGCACAAAGCTGGGATACAGATCGAAGAGAGCGCAGGCCTCCTGCAGGATCCTCCTAAGCTACTCTGGTCGTCGTCGCGGGCTGCACGTAGTAGTAGGCACCTCCGAGTAGTAGTCGTCATCGACGGTGGCGTCGCTCCTGGGCTCCATCGTGCAGTTGCAGCAATCGGGTAGAGGTAGGGGAAAAGGGGAACAAGGCAACCGTGAGTACTCATCCAAAGTACTGCAAGCAAGGAGCTACACTACATATGCATGGATATATGCGTAAAGGGCCATATCGGTGGACTGAACTGCAGAATGCCGAATAAGAGGGGATAGCTAGTCTTATCGAAGACTACGCTTCGGTCACCTGTCTTGCAACAGTAGAAGAGGGCAATCTGAAGTCCTCCAAGTAACATCACATAGCAATAATCCTACCCGCGATTCCTCCTCATATCCACGAGAGAGCGACCACCGGTTGTATCTGGCACTTGGAAGGGTGTGTTTTATCCAGTATCCAGTTCTAGTTGTCATAAGCTCAAGGTACAACTCCAAGTCATCCTGTTACCGAAGATCACGGCTATCCGAATAGATTAACTTCCCTGCAGGGGTGCACCATCTTACCCAGCACGCTTGATCCCATTTGGCCGGACACACTTTCCTGGGTCATGCCCGCCGCGGAAGATCAACACGTCGCAGCCCCACCTAGGCACAACAGAGAGGCCAACACGCCGGTCTAAACCTAAGCGCGCAGGGGTCTGGGCCCATCGCCCTGAGCACACCTGCACGTTGCGTAGGCGGCCGGAAGCAGACCTAGCCTAACAGGCGTTCCAGTCCAATCCGGCGCGCGCCGCTCCGTCGCTGACGTCTGAAGTGCTTCGGCTGATACCACGACGCCGGGATACCCATAACTACTCCCGCGTAGATGGTTAGTGCGTATAAGCTCGTAGCCAACTCAGATCAAATACCAAGACCTCGTTAAGCGTGTTAAGTATCCATGAACGCCGAACAGGGCCAGGCCCACCTCTCTCCTAGGCGGTCTCAACCTGCCCTGTCGCTCCGCCACAAAGATCCATCCAGAGGGCCGTCGGGACAAAGGTCCTTTCAGCCCCCAATCCGTGAATCACTCGCGGGTGCTCCACAAGCCGACCCGACTTTAGTCTCCACATGTATCATGTATAAAGTATATAGTATATACCCGTGATCACCTCCCGAGTGATCACGGCCCGATAGTATAGCACGGCAGACGGACAAGAATGTAGGGCCACAGATGAAAGTACTAGCATCCTATACTAAGCATATAGGATTGCAGGTAAAGGTAACAACAGTAGTAACAAGGACAGGCTATGCATCAGTATAGGAGTATCTGAAAGCAGTAACATGCTACACTACTCTAATGCAAGCAGTATAGAGAAGAGTAGGCGATATCTGGTGATCAAGGGGGCTTGCCTGGTTGCTCTGGCAAGAGAGAGGGGTCGTCAACACCGTAGTCGAACTGGGCAGCAGCAGCGTCGGTCTCGTAGTCTACCGGAGAGAAGAGGGGGAAGAAACAATGAATACCAAGTAAACAGATGCATATCGATGCATGACATGTCAAGTAGCGATGCTAGGCGTGCCCTAACGTGGTATGAGGTGGTACTGGTTAAGGGGGGAAACATCCGGGAAAGTATTCCCGGTGTTTCGTGTTTTCAGCGAGAGGGCGGAGGAAAGTTGCAGGTTCGATAGGTTAGGGGTGTGTGGCGGACGAACGGACTGCGTATCCGGATTCGTCTCGTCGTTCTGAGCAACTTTCATGTAGAAAGTATTTTCATCCGAGCTACGGATTATTTTATATTAATTTTTAAAGTTTTAAATCATTTTCTAATTTATTAATTATTAATTAAATTAACATTATCCAGAATAGTGTTTGCTGACGTCAGCATGACGTCAGCAGTCAACGTTGACCGTTGACCTTGTCAACCTGACAGGTGGGTCCCATTTGTCATTGTCTGAGTTTAACTAAACATGTTAATTAGCTTACTTACTTGATTAGGTTAAGTAATTCTAATTAATTTAGTTAAACCAAATTAATTAACTTAATTAATTCACTAATTAATTAATTATTTATTTATTTATTTTACTAATTTCATTTTCATTTTCATTTTCATTTTCATTTTCTTTTTATTTTAACAGGGCATGGGGCCCGGTGTCATAGACCCTAGTGGCCTAGCAGGCGGCAGGTGTGGGCGTGTGAGCAAAGGCGTGGCGCGGGCGCCCGGCGAACGGAGGCTGGTGAGGGGCGCGGGACGAAGGCCGCCTTGGCCGGGCGAGGCTCGCCATGGCGCGATGGGGACGCGGGCTCGCCGGCAGCAATGGGGAACCGAGCGGGGTTGGCGCAGGGGGTGCGGGCGTGCCTAGGCGCCCACCACGCGAGGGGAGACGGCGGGCAGGGCTGTGCCCGGCGGCGGCGAGGCCACGACGGCAGCGGGCTGGCGCAGGCCGAGGCGCTGTGGTTCAGCAGAATGAGCGGGGGAGAGGGTAGCGAGGATGGGGTCCTCACCCGTTGTAGGGGAGTTCGGCGGTGGCGCAATGGCGCCGGCGGGGAGGAGGACGGGGACGTCGTCGGCGTCGAGGAGGCAGGCCGGTGGGGGAGGTCCGCGAGCTCGGGGGAGGTCGTGGCGGGTCGGAGAGGTGGCCGACGAGGCACGGGCGCCGGTGATGAAGCGGTCGGGCAGGGGCGAACTACATCGGCGGGTGCGCAGCGTCGATCTCGGGAGGGAGAGCGCGGAGGTCGGGATGGAGGCGCCGGGGAAGGACCCGTCGCTGGCGTGGTGGCGGAGGCGGGCGCAGCCAGCGGCGGGCGGGCGTCGGGCGGTGTCGGGGTTCGCGACGAGGTCGGGGTAGGCGGCGGGGCGAGCCCGATCTGGATCGAGGCCAAGGAGGAGACGAGGGGAAAGGGAGGACGAGTTGGCGGCGCCCGGCGTGGGGTGGCCTTCTGCGCCGGCGAGGTGGGGCGACAGGCGGCGGAGTCTGCTCATCTCCCGATCCGGGGAAGGGGAGAGAGCGTGGGAGGTGGGGTGCGAGTGGGACGAGGGAGTGGGGAGGCCTCCTCGATCCAGATTGGATCGAGAGGGGGAGGGGCGACGGGGGTTAGGGTTCGGTGGGAGGGGGGTTATGTGGGCACGGCTGGGCCGGCCTGGTTTGCCTAGAGGCCAGCTGGGCCGAGGCCCAGTGGGGGGGGGGGTCTCTCTCTTTTTCTTCTTCTTGTTTTCCTTTTCCTTTTATTTATTTCCTGTTTTCTTTTAACTTTCAATTTATTTTAGTTTCAATAAATACCAAAGTGGCACCTAAATTGTTCTTACAAATTAAGCCACAACCACAAAATGTTTCATCCCTAAATAATATAGTTTAATATTTTACAAAACACAAAAGGCATTTAATTAATTTCTTTCGCTGTTGTTTTCTCTACCTTTGAGCATTTAAACATTTTATAAAAATGTGGTTTCATCACCACAATTACCTATGCATTATATGTCACCTCTCGAACATTTTAGTTTTAATATTTGAAACTTTTATTGTTTGCTCGATTTTGAATTTGAAATTCGAACTAGGTTTTGAACTAACGCGAGTTTTAACAACAGTAACCGAGGTGACGTGGCATCATTAGCGGGGATTACTGTAGCTTAATTACCCGGGCGTCACATATCTATTGATGGGCATCTCCATAGCCCGTTGATACGCCTAGTTGATGTGAGACTATCTTCTCCTTTTTGTCTTCTCCACAACCACCATTCTATTCCACCTATAGTGCTATGTCCATGGCTCACGCTCATGTATTGCGTGAAGATTGAAAAAGTTTGAGAAAATCAAAAGTATGAAACAATTGCTTGGCTTGTCATCGGGGTTGTGCATGATTTAAATATTTTGTGTGATGACGATAGAGCATAGCCAGACTATATGATTTTGTAGGGATAACTTTCTTTGGCCATGTTATTTTGAGAAGACACGATTGCTTTGTTAGTATGCTTGAAATATTATTATTTTCATGTCAATATTAAACTTTTGTTTTGAATCTTATGGATCTGAATATTCTTGCCACAATAAAGAAGATTACATGGATAAATATGTTATATAGCATCCACATCAAAAATTCTATTTTTATCATTTACCTACTCGAGGACGAGCAGGAATTAAGCTTGGGGATGCTGATACGTCTCCAACGTATCTATAATTTTTGATTGTTCCTTGCTATTATATTATCTATTTTGGATGTTTATGGGATTTATTAAACACATTTATATTATTTTTGGGACTAACCTATTAACCAAGAGCCCAGTGCCACTTTCTGTTTTTTCCCTATTTCAGTGTTTCGCAGAAAAGGAATATCAAAGGAGTCCAAACGGAATGAAACCTTCAGGAGATTTATTTTTGGAACGGAAGCAATCTAGGAGACTTGGAGTGTACGTAAGGGAAGCAACGAGGAAGGCACGAGGCAGGGGGCGCGTCCACCCCCTGGGCGCGCCCTCCACAACTCGTGGCTCCCCTGACCGGCTTCTTTCGCCTATATATATCCATATACCCTAAAAACATCGGGGAACAGAATAGATCGAGAGTTCTGCTGCCACAAGCCTCTGCAGCCACCAAAAACCAATCGGGACCCTGTTCCGGCACCCTGCCGGAGGGGGGGGATCCTTCACCGGTGGCCATCTTCATCATCCCGGCGCTCTCCATGACAAGGAGGGAGTAGTTCACCCTCGGGGCTGAGGGTATGTACCAGTAGCTATGTGTTTTTCTCTCTCTCTCTCTCTCTCTCTCTCTCTCTCTCTCGTGTTCTTGATTTGGCACAATCTTGATGTATCGTGAGCTTTTCTATTATAGTTGGATCTTATGAAGTTTCTCCCCCTCTACTCTCTTGTAATGGATTGAGTTTTCCCTTTGAAGTTATCTTATCGGATTGAGTCTTTAAGGATTTGAGAACAGTTGATGTATGTCTTGCATGTGTGTTTATGTGGTGACAATGGGATATCACTTGATTCATGTGATGTATGTTTTGGTGATCAACTTGTGGGTTCCTCCCATGAACCTATGCATAGGGGTTGGCACACGTTTTCGTCTTGACTCTCCGGTAGAAACTATGGGGCACTCTTTGAAGTACTTTGTGTTGGTTTGAATAGATGAATCTGAGATTGTGTGATGCATATCGTATAATCATACCCACGGATACTTGAGGTGACATTGGAGTATCTAGGTGACATTAGGGTTTTGGTTGATTTGTGTCTTAAGGTGTTATTCTAGTACGAACTCTATGATAGATCGAACGGAAAGAATAGCTACGTGTTATTTTACTACGGACTCTTGAATAGATCGATCAGAAAGGATAACTTTGAGGTGGTTTCGTACCCTACCATAATCTCTTCGTTTGTTCTCCGCTATTAGTGACTTTGGAGTGACTCTTTGTTGCATGTTGAGGGATAGTTATATGATCCAAATATGTTATTATTGTTGAGAGAACTTGTACTAGTGAAAGTATGAACCCTAGGCCTTGTTTCAACGCATTGCAATACCATTTACGCTCACTTTTATCATTAGTTACCTTGCTGTTTTTATATTTTGAGATTACAAAAACTTATATCTACCATCCATATTGCACTTGTATCACTATCTCTTCGCCGAACTAGTGCACCTATACAATTTACCATTGTATTGGGTGTGTCGGGGACACAAGAGACTCTTTGTTATTTGGTTGCAGGGTTGTTTGAGAGAGACCATCTTCATCCTATGCCTCCCACGGATTTCTAAACCTTAGGTCATCCACTTGAGGGAAATTTTTCTACTGTCCTATAAACCTCTGCACTTGGAGGCCCAACAACGTCTACAAGAAGAAGGTTGTGTAGTAGACAGCAATGACAAGCCGAGCAATTGGTTCATACTTTTTAACGCGCTTCAGCCCTTTTCAACCCTCACGCAATACATGAGCACAAGCCATGGATATAGCACTATGGGTGGAATAGAATATAATGGTGGAGGCTTGTGTGAGAAGACAAAAAAATAGAAAGTCTCACATCGACGCAGCTAATCAACAGGCTATGGAGATGCCCATTAATTGATGTCAATGTGAGGAGTAGGGATTGCCATGCAATGGATGCACTAGAGCTATAAGTATATGAAAGCTCAAACTGAAATTAAGTGGGTGTGCATCCAACTTGCTTGCTCATGAAGACCTAGGGCATTTGAGGAAGACCATCGTTGAAATATACAAGCCAAGTTCTATAATGAAAATTCCCACTAGTATATGAAAGTGATAACTCAAGAGAATCTCTATATGAAGAACATGGTGCTACTTTCAAGCACAAGTGTGGTAAAAGGATAGTAACATTGCCCCTTTTTCTCTTTTTTTGTGGGTTTCTTTGGCCCCCTTTTTATTATTATTTAGGCTTCTTTGGCCTCTCTTTTTTTGGGCCAATGCTCTAATAATGATGATCATCACACTTTTATTTACTTACAACTCAATATTACAACTCGATACTAGAATAAAGATATGACTCTATATGAATGCTTCCGGTGGTATATCGGGATGTGCAACGATCTAGCGTAGCAATGACATAAAAAACGGACAAGCCATGAAAACATCATGCTAGCTATCTTACGATCATGCAAAGCAATATGACAATAAATGCTCAAGTCATGTATATGATGATGATGGAAGTTTCATGGCAATATATCTCGGAATGGCTATGGAAATGCCATAATAGGTAGGTATGGTGGATGTTTTGAAGAAGATATAAGGAGGCTTATGTGTGATAGAGCGTATCGTATCACGGGGTTTGGATGCACCGGCGAAGTTTGCACCAACTCTCGAGGTGAGAAAGGGCAACGCACGGTACCGAAGAGGCTAGCAATGATGGAAGGGTGAGAGTGCGTATAATCCATGGACTCACATTAGTCATAAAGAACTCATATACTTATTGCAAAAGTTTATTAGCCCTCGAAGCAAATTACTACTACGCATGCCCCTGGGGGGATAGATTGGTAGGAAAAGACCATCGCTCGTCCCCGACCGCCACTCATAAGGAAAATACCTCATGCTCCGACTTCGTTACATAACGGTTCACCATACGTGCATGCTACGGGAATCACAATCCTACAAGTATTTCTACAATCCACAACTACCCACTAGCATGACTCTAATATCACCATCTTTATATCACAAAACTATTGCAAGGAATCAAACATATCATATTCAGTGATCTACAAGTTTTATGTAGGATTTTATGACAAACCATGTGAATGACCAGTTCCTGTCATCTCTCTAAATAGATATAAGTGAAGCAAGAGAGTTTAATTCTTTCTACAAAAGATATGCCCACGCTCTAACAAATATAAGTGAAGCAAAAGAGCATTCTACAAATGGCGGTTTTCTATGTGAAGAGAAACAGGCAATCCAAACTTCAAATGATATAAGTGAAGCACATGAAGCATTCTATAAAGCTATACTCAAAGAATATAAGTGAAGTGCAAAGAGCATTCTATAAATCAACCAAGGACTATCTCATACCAGCATAGTGCATAAAAGAAAAAATAAAACTAAATGCAAAAGACGCTCCAAGATTTGTGATGCGTCTCCAACGTATCTATAATTTTTGATTGCTCCATGCTATATTATCTACTGTTTTGGACATTACTTGGCTTTATTATCCACTTTTATATTATTTTTGGGACTAACCTATTGACCCAGAGCCCAGTGCCAGTTCCTATTTTTCCCTTGTTTCAGTGTTTCAAAGAAAAGGAATATCAAACGGAGTCGAAACAGAATGAAATCAACTGGAGAAGTTATTTTTGGAAGGAAAGCTACCAGAAAAACTTGGAGTGCACGTGAGGAAAGAAACGAGGGAGCCACAAGGCAGGGGGCGCGCCCTACCCCCAGGTGCGCCCTCCACCCTCGTGGGCCCCTCATGGCTCCCCTGATGTACTTCTTCCGCCTATATATATCCATATACCCTAAAACGATCGAAGACGAGAATAGATCGGGAGTTTCGCCGCCGCAAGCCTCTGTAGCCACCAAAAACCTCTCAGGACCCTATTCCGGCACCCTGCCGGAGGGAGGATCCCTCACCGGTGGCCATCTTCCTCATCCCGGCGTTCTCCATGACGAGGAGGGAGTAGTTCAACCTCGGGGCTGATGGTATGTACCAGTAGCTATGTGTTTGATCTCTCTCTCTCGTGTTCTTGAGGCGATACGATCTTGATGTATCATGAGCTTTGATACTGTAGTTGGATCTTATGATGTTTCTTCCCCTCTACTCTCTTGTGATGGATTGAGTTTCCCCTTTCAAGTTATCTTATCGGATTGAGTCTTTTAATGATTTGAGAACACTTGATGTATGTCTTGCGTGGGATACCCATGGTGACAATGGGGTATTCTATTGATCCACTTGATGTATGTTTTGGTGATCAACTTGCGGGTTCTGCCCATGAACCTATGCATAGGGGTTGGCACACGTTTTCGTCTTGATTCTCCGGTAGAAACTTTGGGGCAATCTTTGAGGTTCTATGTGTTGGTTGAATAGATGAATCTGAGATTGTGTGATGCATATCATATAATCATTACCACGGATAGTTGAGGTGACATTGGAGTATCTAGGTGACATTAGAGTTTTGGTTGATGTGTGTCTTAAGGAGTTATTTTACTACGAACTCTAGGGTTGTTTGTGACACTTATAGGAATAGCCCAATGGATTGATCGGAAAGAATAACTTTGAGGTGGTTTCGTACCCTACCATAATCTCTTCATTTGTTCTCTGCTATTAGTGACTTTGGAGTGACTCTTTGTTGCATGCTGAGGGATAGTTATATGATCCAATTATGTTATTATTGTTGAGAGAACTTGCACTAGTGAAAGTATGAACCCTAGGCCTTGTTTCCTTGCATTGCAATACCGTTCACGCTCACTTTTATCATTAGTTACCTTGCTGTTTTTATATTTTCAGATTACAAATATTCATATCTATCATCCATATTGCACTTGTATCACCAACTCTTCGCCGAACTAGTGCACCTATACAATTTACCATTGTATTGGGTGTGTTGGGGACACAAGAGACTCTTTGTTATTTGGTTGCAAGGTTGTTTGAGAGAGACCATCTTCATCCTACGCCTCCCACGGATTGATAAACCTTAGGTCATCCACTTGAGGGAAATTTGCTACTGTCCTACAAACCTCTGCACTTGGAGGCCCAACAACGTCTACAAGAAGAAGGTTGCGTAGTGACATCAAGCAGTTTCTGGCGCCGTTGCTGGGGAGGTTAGTGCTTGAAGGTATATCTTTACATCTTGCATTCGAATCTTTTTGTTTCTTGTTTTATCACTAGTCTAGTTTATAAAAGAAAACTACAAAAAATGGAATTGAGTATACCTCATACGCTTCATATTTTTAATATCTTTCGCGAGTATGACGGAAAGGAAAATTGTGCCAAAGTGTTAGAAGAAGAATGCATTAAAATGTTTGGCACTAAATCTTTGAATGATGAGCATGATTGCAATGTTGTTAGTAGGAACTCCTTGAATATCCATGGTACTGATGATGATTGCACTAGTTATGATGAAAATGTCTCCTATAAACATGTCAATTTTTGTGGAGTACATTGGGTTTGCAAGTACACACCAAATATGGAAGATAGATATTGCAAGAGGCATAAGTATTTAGAAACTAAATTGTTGCAAGAAAGTCTTGATGATTGCACTGAAAGATTCAATATTTTTCGCGCCCCTTGTGAACTTTGCAATGAACATGGTCATTTAAAACTCCAATGCTATTTGTTTCATGATCAAGTCGTGTCCAAATATTGTGATAATTTGATTACCCTTGAGCATCATAAAGAGCTTAGCCTTCTTTTGGGTTATGAAGAAATGAAACGTATAACTGAGGGTATTCCAAAATTTAATCTCGATAGATTTCTTGATTTTGATCTAGAGAAGATTTATATGTATTGTGCGGTGAATTGCATTGAAAATCCTTATATTGCCAATTACATAAAGAAAAGAAAACAAATAGAAGATGAAGAGAATACTAATGAAAGGGAAGAGACTTCCCAATATTCTCCTATTATTTCTTATGATGAATCAGGTAGCGAGGAGGAGCCTTCTATTCAACCAATCTCATTAATAAGGAGCTCCAAAAAGAGGATTGAACCCACACATGATGTGGTGGAGAAGAAAAGAAAAAGGAAGAGAGGTAAAAAGGTATTCCTCCCAAATAATGTTTCTCCTATTTTTGTTATGCCTCATGAAAATGAATCAAAAATAATTATGGAAGATGATGCACTTGATGATGACCTTGTTATGCCTATTGCTTGTGATGATTATGATTGGGAAGATAATAATACTTCTTATGATCTTGAAAATCTTTTTGGCACTTGCTTGGAGTAATATGATAATAATGTTTGCTATACTATTGGTGCTATCCATACTATTGATGATGAGAGTGATTATGCTTATGATATGAAAAGGCCCAAGCTTGGGGAAGCTATGTTTAATGAGGATGAAATATTTGAGAATATATTTGCTGCAATTAATGTTTGTCCCAAGCTTGGGGATGCTATCTTTAGTGAAGATGATATTTTTAGCCTCTCAAGCTTTGATATGCAAAGTTGTTATGATGATAGCATGCCTTCTTCCTATGATGATTATATTGATGAAAGTGGGTTTGGAAGAGTGTCAACTTTAGGAAGTAGTGATCCCACTATTTTGGAGGATGTTGAATCTTATAATATTTATGAAAGTGGATTTGGAGAGGTTGTGACTTTATTTAGTAATGATTCCACTATCTTGGAAGAGGTTTCAATCGATTATGATGTGAACAAAGTTGCTACTTATGATGATTATTGTGATGAAACTTATGCTATAAAAATTAGTGATGATTATATTTATAAAGCTTGTCATGATTATGATTATCCTTTTTCTGAACATTACTATTTTAATGTGGAAACAATTTATAGTATTCAAGTCTCTTATGATACTCCCACTATTCCGAATGAGAAGAATTTTGCTTATGTGGAGAGTAGTAAAATTTCTATGCAAGTAGATCATGAAAAGAATGCTTTAGGTGCTGGTTATATTGTTGAATTCATTCATGATGCTACTAAAAAAATTTATGAGGGAGGAATATATTCTTGTAGGAATTGCAATAATATCAAGTTTCCTCTTTATGTGCTTAAACTTTTGAAGTTATGCTTGTTTTGCCTTCCTATGCTAGTTGATTATTGTTCCCATAAGTTATTTGCTCACAAAATCCCTATGCATAGGAAGTGGGTTAGACTTAAATGTTCTAGTAATATTCTTCATGATGCTCTTTTTATGTTTCAATTCTTATCTTTTATGTGAGCATCATTGAAATCACCATGCCTAGCTAGGGGCGTTAAACGATAGTGCTTGTTGGGAGGAAACCCAATTTTATTTTAGTTTCTTACTTTTTGGTTCTGTTTAGTAATAAATAATCCATATATCTTCTGTTTAGATGTGGTTTTGTGTTTTAATTAGTGTTTGTGCCAAGTGGAACCTTTGGGAAGACTTGGGTGAAGTCTTTATGATCATGCTGTAAAAACCAGAAACTTTAGCGCTCACGAGATTAGCTAGAACTTTTTACTGGAAAGTGCTATTTAGTTGATTCTTTTTGAAGATGATTACTAGAAATATCCCTCAGGTCCACCAATTTATTTTAGAATTTTTGGAGTTCCAGAATTTTGCGTTAGTTACAGATTACTACAGACTGTTCTGTTTTTGACAGATTCTGTTTTCATTGTGTTGTTTGCTTATTTTGATGACTCTATGGCTAGTAAAATAGCTTATAAACCATAGAGAAGTTGGAATACATTAGGTTTAACACCAATATAAATAAAGAATGAGTTCATTACAGTACCTTGAAGTGGTGTTTTGTTTTATTTCGCTAACGGAGCTTACGAGTTTTCTGTTAAGTTTTGTGTTTTGAAGTTTTCAAGTTTTGGATAATGATTCGATGGACTATGGAATAAGGAGTGGAAAAAGCCTAAGCTTGGGGATGCCCAAGGCACCCCAAGGTAATATTCAAGGATAACCAAGAGCCTAAGCTTGGGGATGCCCCGGAAGGCATCCCCTCTTTCGTCTTCGTTCATCGGTAACTCTACTTGGAGCTATAATTTTATTCACCACATGATATGTGTTTTGCTTGGAGCATCGTTTTATTTTATTTAGATTTGCTTGCTGTTTGAATAAAGTACCAAGATCTTAAATCCTTAAATGTTATAGAGTCTTCACATAGTTGCATAATTATTCGACTACTCATTGATCTTCACTTATATCTTTCGGAGTAGTTTGTCATTTGCTCTAGTGCTTCATTTATATCTTTTAGAGCATGGTGGTGGATTTGTTTTATAGAAACTATTGATCTCTCATGCTTCACTTAGATTATTTTGAGAGTCTTAAATAGCATGGTAATTTTCTTAAATAATCTTAATATGCTAAGCATAAATGATTTGTAAAAAATTCTTATGAGTGTGTTGAATACTAAGAAAAATTTGATGCTTGATAATTGTTTTGAGATATGAAGATGGTGATATTAGAGTCATGCTAGTGGAGTAGTTGTGAATTTGAGAGATACTTGTGTTAAATTTTGTGATTCCCGTAGCATGCACGTATGGTGAAACGTTATGTGATGAAGTCGGAGCATGATTTATTTATTGATTGTCTTCCTTATGAGTGGCGGTCGGGGACGAGCGATGGTCTTTTCCTACCAATCTATCCCCCTAGGAGCATGCGCGTAATACTTTTGCTTTGATAACTTGTAGATTTTTGCAATAAGTATATGAGTTCTTTATGACTAATGTTGATTCCATGGATGATACGCACTTTTCTCATCCTTCCACCATTGCTAGCCTTTCTAATACCGCGCACTTTTCACCGGTATCATTCACCTACCATATACCTTCCTCAAAACAGCCACCATACCTACCTATTATGGCATTTCCATAGCCATTCCGAGATATATTGTGATGCAAATTTCCACCGTTCCCTTATTTATGACACGCTCCATCATTGTCATATTGCTTAGCATGATCATGTAGTTGACATCGTATTTGTGGCAAAGCCACCGTTCATAATTCTTTCATACATGTCACTCATGAATCATTGCATATCCCGATACATCACGGAGGCATACACATAGAGTCATATTTTGTTCTAAGTATCGAGTTGTAATTGTTGAGTTGTAAGTAAATAAAAGTGTGATGATCATCATTTTTAGAGCATTGTCCCAAGTGAGGAAAGGATGGTGGAGACTATGATTCCCCCATAAGTCAGGATGAGAATCCGGATGAAAAATAAAAAAAGAAAAAAAAAAGAAAAGAGGCAATAAAAAAGGGAGAAAAGGCCCAAACAAAAAAAAAGAGATAAAGATAGAGAAGGGACAATGTTACTATCCTTTTACCACACTTGTGCTTCAAAGTAGCACCTTGATCTTCATGATAGAGAGTCTCTCATTTTTTCACCTTCATATACTAGTCGGAATTTTTCATTATAGAGCTTGGCTTGTATGTTCCAATGATGGGCTTCCTCAAAATGCCATAGGTCTTCGTGAGCAAGCGAGTTGGATGCACACCCACTTAGTTTCTTTTGTTGAGCTTTCATATACTTATAGCTCTAGTGCATCCGTTGCATGGAAATCCCTGCTCACTCACATTGATATCTATTAATGGGAATCTCCATAGCCCATTGATATGCCTAGTTGATGTGAGACTATCTTCCCCTCTTTTTGCCTTCTCCACAACCACCATTCTATTCCACATATAGTGCTATATCCATGGCTCACGCTCATGTATTGCATGAAGATTGAAAAAGTTTTGAGAATGTCAAAAGTATGAAACAATTGCTTGGCTTGTCATCGGGGTTGTGCATGATTTAAATGCTTTGTGTGGTGAAGATAGAGCATAGCCAGACTATATGATTTTGTAGGGATAAATTTCTTTGGCCATGTTATTTTGAGAAGACATGATTGCGTTGTTAGTATGCTTGAAGTATTAGTATTATTTTTATGTAAATATGAACTTTTATCTTGAATCTTTCGGATCTGAATATTCGTACCACAAGTAAGAAGAATTACATTGAAATAATGCCAAGTAGCACTCCGCATCAAAAATTATCTTTTTATCATTTACCTACTCGAGGATGAGCAGGAATTAAGCTTGGGGATGCTTGATACGTCTCCAACGTATCTATAATTTATGATTGATCCATGCTATATTATCTACTGTTTTGGACTTATTGGGCTTTATTATCCACTTTTATATTATTTTTGGGACTAACCTATTGACCCAGAGCCCAGTGCCAGTTCCTGTTTTTTCCCTTGTTTCAGTGTTTCGAAGAAAAGGAATATCAAACGGAGTCGAAACGGAATGAAATCAACTGGAGAAGTTATTTTTGGAAGGAAAGCTACCTGAAAAACTTGGAGTGCACGTCAAGAAAGAAACGAGGGAGCCACGAGGCAGGGGGCGTGCCCTCCACCCTCGTGGGCCCCTCGTGGCTCCCCTGACGTACTTCTTCCGCCTATATATATCCATATACCCTAAAATGATCGAAGACGAGAATAGATCGGGAGTTCCGCCGCCGCAAGCCTCTGTAGCCACCAAAAACCTCTCGGGACCCTGTTCCGGCACCCTGCCGGAGGGGGGATCCCTCACCGGTGGCCATCTTCCTCATCCCGGCGTTCTCCATGACGAGGAGGGAGTAGTTCACCCTCGGGGCTGAGGGTATGTACCAGTAGCTATGTGTTTGATCTCTCTCTCTCGTGTTCTTGAGGTGATACGATCTTGATGTATCACGAGCTTTGCTACTATAGTTGGATCTTATGATGTTTCTTCCCCTCTACTCTCTTGTAATGGATTGAGTTTCCACTTTGAAGTTATCTTATCGGATTGAGTCTTTTAATGATTTGAGAACACTTGATGTATGTCTTGCGTGGGATACCCGTGGTGACAATGGGGTATTCTATTGATCCACTTGATGTATGTTTTGGTGATCAACTTGCGGGTTCCGCCCATGAACCTATGCATAGGGGTTGACACACGTTTCCGTCTTGATTCTCCGGTAGAAACTTTGGGGCACTCTTTGAGGTTCTATGTGTTGGTTGAATAGATGAATCTGAGATTGTGTGATGCATATCATATAATCATTCCCACGGATACTTGAGGTGACATTAGGGTTTTGGTTGATGTGTGTATTAAGGTGTTATTTTACTATGAACTCTAGGGCTGTTTGTGACACTTATAGGAATATCCCAATGGATTGATCGGAAAGAATAACTTTGAGGTGGTTTCGTACCCTACCATAATCTCTTCATTTGTTCTCCGGTATTAGTGACTTTGGAGTGACTCTTTGTTGCATGTTGAGGGATAGTTATATGATCCAATTATGTTATTATTGTTGAGATAACTTGCACTAGTGAAAGTATGAACCCTAGGCCTTGTTTCCTAGCATTGCAATACTGTTTACGCTCACTTTTATCATTAGTTACCTTGCTGTTTTTATATTTTCAGATTACAAATATTCATATCTATCATGCATATTGCACTTGTATCACCATATCTTCGCCGAACTAGTGCACCTATACAATTTACCATTGTATTGTGTGTGTTGGGGACACAAGAGACTCTTTGTTATTTGGTTGCAGGGTTGTTTGAGAGAGACCATCTTCATCCTACGCCTCCCACGGATTGATAAACCTTAGGTCATCCACTTGAGGGAAATTTGCTAATGCCCTACAAACCTCTGCACTTGGAGGCCCAACAACATCTACAAGAAGAAGGTTGTGTAGTAGACATCAATTTGCACATATCGCATGAACGAAACGAAACCGAAAACATACCGATACTTGTTGAAGTAAGAGGGGATGCCTTCCGGAGCATCCCCAAGATTAGAAGCTTGAGTCTCCTTGAATATTTACTTGGGGTGCCTTGGGCATCCCCAAGCTTGAGCTCTTGCCTCTCCTCCTTTTCCTCATATCGAGACCTTCTCGATCATCGAACACTTCATCCACACAAAACTTCAACAGAAAACTCGGTAAGATCCCTTAGTATAATAAAGCAAATCACTACTCTAATTACTGTTCAAAAACAATTCATATTTTGTTTTTCCATTGTAGCTACTGTAATATAACTTTTCCATGGCTTAATCCACTGATAAGAGTCGATAGTTTCATCAAAACAAGCAAACTATGCATCAAAAACAGAATCTGTCTAAAACAGAACAGTCTGTAACAATCTGAACATTAACCATACTTATGGTACTTGAAACATTCTGCGAAAATTATGAAAAAGAAAAAATTTGTATATAAAGACAGTGCAAAAATTTTCAGAACTGTTTGACGTTCCAATAAAAAATGGAAAATCGCGCACTACAGCCAAAGTTTCTGTCCTGCACCGTACAGACCAACAAGCATTGTAAACATCCTGAAGGCAAACCTGGCACATTATTTTTATAATACAATGGATTGTACAAGGGGATATTATTTTTTGTTGAAAAGTTTCTGTAATCAAGATTCACAAATTTTCCGTGAGCATGAACAAAGTTCAAGGCTAGCTCCCACTTCAACAATGCTTGTCTCTCTCACTTTCACTTTCCTTTTTGAAAGAGTTTTGGGTTCCCCTCTTTATTTTTTTGTTTTTAAACTATATAAAAGCACTCAACAGAAATAAATGACTCTCTAAAACTTCCGGGTTGTCTCCCTGGCAGTGCTTTCTTTAAAGCCATTCAGCTAGGCATATAGTGCTCAAGTAATGGATCTACCCGGATCCCAAGGTATATCAAAGCCAATTTTAATTAGCAATGATTTGGCATTTAGTAGTGAGCACAAAGCAACATATATCAAGCAATGACGAAGTCTAACTCTCTTCCTATGCATCGGCATGTCATAAAAGAACAATTCATGAACACCTAGTAAAGGCCAATGCATAGTATAAACAGTTTCTTGCAATTTTATCATGTTGGAAACATAGAGAGGTGGAGATATAGTTCCTCTCTCATAATAATTGCAAGTTGGAGCAGCAAGCACATGCATATTATATCTATCAAAATCATCATGTGCAACGGTAAAAGGCAACCCATCAATATAATCCTTAATAAGGGCAAACTTCTCTGATATAGTATAATCGGGAGAATTCAAAAAGATAATAGGACTATCATGCGTGGGTGCAATAGCAACAATTTCATGTTTAACATAAGTAACTATAGCAAGTTCATCTCCATAAGCATAATTCATATTGGCATCTTGGCCACAAGCATAGGCATCATCAAAAAGGGATATTTCAAAAGAATCAATGGGATCATAACAATCATCATAGCATTCATCCTTCGGTAAGCATGAAGGGAAATTAAACAATGTATGAGTTGAAGAGTTACTCTCATTAGAAGGTGGGCACGGGTAGCTAATCCGCTCTTCCTCCTTTTGTTCTTCGCTCTCCTCATCATCTTTTTCATCCAATGAGCTCACAGTTTCATCAATTTCTTCTTCCATAGACTCCTGCAAAATATTAGTCTCTTCTTGGACAGCAGAGGAGTCCTCAATATATGGTTTAACATAGGCATTAGAAGCATAATTATCATAACAAAATTCAAGTATGGCAAAATTTTCAGATTTGTAGAGAGTAGCATCATACTTTTCAATAAAAGAAGCAATTTCATAAGCACCCTTAAAAGCAACAAATTCTTCAATTTGTTGGACATCATAGTAATTATAAACACCCTTAGCATACGAAGATACGATTCCATTATCACTAAACAAACATTGGTAGGGAAGGTGTTTCTTAGGGTCTTCATAACAACAAGTAAAATCATAAATTTCACATAAATTCCAAGCATAACATTGCAAACGATGAATTTGATACAGTAAAAGTTTCCCTTTTTGAGATATGCGGTGTCGCGCATAACAAGCATGCTCATCGAAAGATTTGCCCCCAACTAAGCTAGTTGGGGTTTCAGCACGAGCACATAGGGATCGAAGATGATCCAAGTAAAAAGCTTCAGGAGTGTGATAGATCTTGAGTGGTTCTTCAACCATTGGTTCAGTGGGTACAACTAATTTTTTTGGTGTTTTGCGTTTCCTACCCATAACTAAAGATAGAAAACAACTAAGAACAGTGAATAAAAATTACTTAGTGATAAAGCAAACAAGCACACACGAGAATATTCACCCCACGCTATTGCTCCCCGGCAACGGCGCCAGAAAAAGGTCTTGATAACCCACAAGTATAGGGGATCAATTGTAGCCTCTTTCGATAAGTAAGAGTGTCGAACCCAACGAGGAGCTAAAGGTAGAACAAATATTCCCTCAACTTCTATCGACCACCGATACAACTCTACGCACGCTTAACGTTCGCTTTACCTAGAACAAGTATAAAACTAGAAGTACTTTGTAGGTGTTGTGGGATAGGTTTGCAAGAATATAAAGAGCACATAAATAAAACTAGGGGCTGTTTAGATAAAGAAGCAATAAAGTTAGTATAACGAGTGTGGAAAAGTGGTGGTAAGAGTTGCGAAATTGTCCCTAAGCAATTGACTACTTTACTAGACCGATAGCAAGTTTTATGTGGGAGAGGCCACTGCTAGCATGTCATCCCTGACTTGGAATTCTATGCACTTATGATTGGAACTATTAGCAAGCATCCACAAATACTAACGTTCATTAAGTTAAAACCCAACCATAGCATTAAGATATATTGGTCCCCCTTCAATCCCGTATGCATCAATTTCTATGCTAGGTAGAAGCTTCTGTCACTCTTGCCCTCCAATACATAGTCCTATCAACATACAACTAACCCTATGGTGTGATCCACGCATGCGCTCATATGATGGGAACCAAAGGACAGCAACATAACCACAAGCAAACTAAATCAATCATAGAAATTCATCAACCATCGATAGGACAACGAAAATCTACTCAGACATCATAGGATGGCAACACACCATTGGATAATAATATGAAGCATAAAGCACCATGTTCAAGTAGACGGTACAGCGAGTTGCGGGAGAGTGGACCACTGTAGATAGAGGGGGGAAGGTGATGGAGATGTTGGTGAAGATGGCGGAGGTGTTGGTGAAGATCGCGGTGATGATGATGGCCCCAATGGCGTTTGGCGCCACAGGAAGTTTAGGGGAGAGAGCCCCCCTCCTTCTTCTTCTTTCTTGACCTTCTCCCTAGATGGGAGAAGGGTTTCCTCCGGTCCATGGTCTCCATGGCGTGGGAGGGGCGAGCCCTCCGAGATTGGATTTGTCTCTCTCTCTCTCTCTTTCTGCGTTCTCAGATCCGCCTTTCACCGTTTCTTTTATAACCGAGACCTGTAACTCCGATTGGGCTGAATTTTGGACACGATCTCTATCCGGAAATTAGCTTTCTTGCGGCAAAAGAAGGGCTCCAACCGCCTTACAGGGTGGCCACGAGGGTCCAGGGCACGCCTGACCCCCTGGGGTGCGCCCCCCTGCCTCGTGGCCCCCTCGGGCATCGTATCGCGTTGATTCTTCTTCCCAAAAATCACAAATATTCCAAAAAAAATTCTCCTTCAGTTTTTATCCCGTCTGGATTTTGTTTGATATGGGTTTTCTGTGAAACAAAAAACATGCAACAAACAGGAACTGGCACTGGGCACTGGATCAATATGTTAGTCCCAAAAATAGTATAAAAAGTTGCCAAAAGTATATGAAAGTTGTACAATATTGGCATGGAACAATAAAAAATTATAGATACGACGGAGACGTACCAGTGATGCATATCGTATAATCATACCCACGGATACTTGAGGTGACATTGGAGTATCTAGGTGACATTAGGGTTTTGGTTGATTTGTGTCTGAAGGTGTTATTCTAGTACGAACTCTATGATAGATTGATCCGAAAGAATAACTTTGAGGTGGTTTCATATCCTACAATAATCTCTTTGTTTGTTCTCCGCTATTAGTGACTTTGGAGTGACTCTTTGTTGCTTGTTGAGGGATAGTTATATGATCCAATTATGTTATTATTGTTGAGATAACTTGCGCTAGTGAAAGTATGAACCCTAGGCCTTGTTTCCTAGCATTGCAATACCGTTTGTGCTCACTTTTATCATTAGTTACCTTGCTGTTTTTATAATTTCAGATTACAAAAACCTATATCTACCATCCATATTGCACTTGTATCACCATCTCTTCGCCGAACTAGTGCACCTATTCAATTTACCATTGTATTGGGTGTGTTGGGGACACAAGAGACTCTTTGTTATTTGGTTGCAGGGTTGTTTGAGAGAGACCTTCTTCATCCTACGCCTCCCACCACTACAAAAAAAAGACACATCCGTGACATTTTGGGCCGAACGAATTTTTTTCTGTCATACTTATGACACTCCTATGACGATAATTGTGACAAAACCCGGTATCATCATAGATGTGGTGGGGTCCTACTTCAATGACAAAAAATCATGACAGAAAATGGGCTTTTCCTCCTGTGCGGGCCGGAGACGCAGTTGCATGTCATTCTTTGGGCCGTACATGACGGAAAAAACCGTGGTAGAAGCGAGGGCGGGGAAAATATCAGGGAGTCCTCGATTCTGATGGGTGGTCGGGGCCAAGCGATGCACGCTTTCTCAGACGACGCTGCTGCGTGTGTGAGGCGTTTGGCTCTAATTGAACCCGAGCGAGGCGTTGGGCTCTAACTGAACCCGAGCGATTGCACTGCAGGCTACACGTTACTGAACCCGAGCGATCTATCGATGGCTATTAACTGAACCCGATCGAGCGATTCTTCGCCATCGCCGCTAATCAAGCCGATCGATGCTGCCTCTGGATGAACAATGAGCGCTATGGGGGGTGGATGAACAGTTCTGGTGGGGATGGATGAACAGACCCGTGGCGCTGCTCTCTGGATGAACAGTGAGTGTTGCTGGGGGGTTTGGATGAACAGTTCCCGATGGGGGTGGATGAACAAGACCCCGATCGTTCGAGCCGGTTGGGGCTGGATGAACAGGACCCCGTGGAGGGCAGGATGAACAGGACCACCCCATGGAGGGCAGGATGAACAGTAGACGGTGGAGGGCAAGATGAATAGTAGCCCGTGGAGGGGTGGTTGAACAGGAGCCCGTGGAGAGGGCTGGTTGAACGAAGAGCTGTGGAGTAAGCGCGGTGGAGGCTGGATGAACAGTCACAGGTGGAGGCTGGAGGAGGTCGACGGTGGATGAACAGTAGCACATGGAGGCTGGAGGGGGTCGATGGTGGAGATGAACAGTATCCCGTGGAGTCCCGTTTTGCGGTACGCCACAGCCCTCCCGATGAACAGGACCCACGTTTCGACCGTAGCGCTCCAACACAAGTATGTTTCCTCCGTTTTGCGGTACGCCACACCCTCCCGATCAACAGAACCCGCTTCACCGTAGGAGGTCCGCTTCTCCGCTTTTGCGGTATGCCGCACCCTCCCGGCGAACATGATCCCGTTTCAACGTGGTCGGTCGAACACAAGGCCGTTTCCTCCGTTCTGCGGTACGCCAGGCCTCGTTTCCATCGGCTGTTCCATCCGAGCCCTCCCGATGAACACGACGACGCATACCGTTCCGACCCAGCCAGTTGGTTCCTTATGAACACGAGACGACGTTGTTTCTCCATTCCGACCCAGCCATGTACACGAGCCCTGGACGTACGTACGCGCGAGTAGGCGTTCGAGACCCCGCCCGTATGTAGGTACGTGGTTGTATTTACTTTCTTGCACCCTCGCCGTTGTACGTACGTGTACATGCTACGTGCGTGCCTCTACTACGACACATGAGCGCCTCTACATCGACCAGTATGTACGTACACGTTCGCGACCAGAATGACAACGCTACGTACGCTTCGACCAGGTGGGTCCTGACTGTCAGGCACTTCCTTGCCTGCGAAGATGTAGCTGGTGGGTCCCAGCAGTCAGGGCGGCAAATCGGTTTTTTTTTGTTTTTTGCCCGGACGCACTTCCTTGCGTGCGAAGATGTAGCTGATGGGTCCCAGCAGTCAAGGGGAAATGTTTTTCCGCAAAATACGGTGGCCCGTCCGATGGGTCCCCGCTGTCAGGTGGAGGAATAATTATTTTGCGCAGACAAGGAGGCACTTTCATCTGCGGCTGTCAGGACCCAGCTGTCGCCTCTCCACGTACATTCCACGTCTGATGGAAGCCGTTCCTTGACCATGTTGACCACGCCGCGCCGAGAGCACCAGGGCGGTGGACGACGGCGAGGCCTAGAAAGGAGACGACGCGGATCCGGGGAAGACGCGGCAGTGGATGCCCATGCGTAGAGGAGTATGAGAGGCTGTCGTCGCCGCAGAATAACAGGGGGTGTGGGTGAGTAGAGGGATGGCCTGGCCAGCGGTGGGAGTAGTATGGGGCGGTGAGGCCTTCGCCGCATCGCAGCCAGCCACGGGAGGCAGGAGCACGAGGCACGACCGGCGCTGCTTTGGGCGGCTGGAGCAAGAAGACCAGAGGTTGAAGAAGCACTACGGCCGTTGGATGGACATCGACGGTCCATCGGAGCTAGAATCGCAGCATATTGACTAAGTTGACAAAGCCCTCCGTCCCGCCAACTTAGTAGGCCCACAAGTCAGCCTCGACATCAGATCGGGTCCCAGCTAGCGGGGAGTATTCATTTCTTTGTGCGTAATAAGGAGGCACTTCCTTGCGTGCGAAGATATAGCTGGTGGGTCCAAGCTGTCGAGCGTAACGCGTTTTTTCATTTAAATACAGAGACCCTTTCGTGGGTCCCGGATGTCGTGGAGGAATCATTATTTTGCGCGTAATAAGGAGGCATTTCCTTGCTGCGACCATGGACCCAGCTGTCACCTCTCCACGCATGATCCACTTCATATGCATGTCGGTCGTTGACCATGTTGACCAGGCCGCACCGAGAGCACCGAGGCGGTGGACGACGACGAGGCCTAGGAAGGAACGACACGAGCTGTAAGACTCGGCAGTTGTTTCCACGCGAGCGGAGTATGATCAGACGAGGGTTTATTGATCTGCCTGCCGCCGCCAAGAATAACGATGAGGTGTGGGTGAGTAGAGGGATGGCTAGGCCAGCCATGGGAGTACAGTGGGGCTGTGAGGCCTGCGCGGCAGCATAGCCGGCCGCGGGGAGGAGGGAGCAGGCAGTCCCGACGGCGCTTGTTTGAGCGGCTGGAGCAGGAAGAGCAGAGATTGAAGAAGCACGACGGCCGTTGGATAGACATCAACAGTCACTGCTTGTGCGTCAACCTCTTTTTTAGGAAAGCCTCAAATCTGTGGAAAACATCATACATCCCATCTGCCATTATTTCTAATAACTTACAGCACATTTGCTAATTCTTAAGGGTTTTTTGGAGCCCATATTCTTTTTGTTGGCATTGCAGCCCATATTGGGGCCACGGTTAAAAAATTATTCGAAATTTTGCATATTTCAGTGCGGTCCGAACTGTTTTTAATCCCGAAATTTCGAGTCACATTAAACTGATTTTAAAAATAAATGTATATCAATATAAAACCCAACAAATTGTCCACGCATAAAAATCAATGCAATTTAAAATCTCGAAATGAAAAAAAGAAATTTGAAACTAATTGCGGTTTGATGTGTTTTAAAATGTACAACCCATTTCTCATTATCGATAGGCTATTTTCTCGCCAGCAGAATGAAGCTCTCCCTGTCTTGAAAGATTTGCAGCCCAACAGCCCGACAAAGCGACTTACTTGGCAAATCACAAAAAAACTGGGCAGTGGCCGTGGACCCAGCTGTCAGCCTCTCCACGTACAGTACTCTTCCGATGGAAGTCGGTCGTTGACCACATTGACCACGCCGTGCCGAGAGCACCAAGGTGGTGGACGACGGCGAGGCCTAGGAAGGGGACAGCATGGAGCCGGGGAAGACGTGGCAGTGGATGCCCACGCAGAGAGGGGTACGAGGGTTCACCGATTCGGTTGTGATGTGAGGCTGCCGTCGCCGCAGAATAATAGGGGGTGTGGGTGAGTGGAGGGATGGCCAGGCCAGTGGTGGGAGTGGTATGGGGGCGGTGAGGCCTCCGCGGCAGCACAGCCGGCCACGGGAGGCAGGAGCAGGCGGCACGACCGGCGCTACTTTGGGCGGCTGGAGCAAGAATACCAGATGTTGAAGAAGCACTACGGCCGTTGGATGGACATCGTACGGTCACTGGAGCTAGAATCGTTCATATTGACTAAGTTGACAAAGCCCTCTGTCCCCGTTAACTTAGTAGGCCCAAAAGTCAGCCACCCACGATGGTGGGTCCCAGCTAGCAGGGAGTATTCATTTTTGTGTGCGTCATAAGGAGGCACTTCCTTGCGTGCGAAGATATAGTTGGTGGGTCTGACCTTTTAGCGAGGGGGAACGTTTTTTTCGCGAAATACAGAAGCCCTTCCCGTGGGTCCTAGCTGTCAGGTGGAGGAATCATTAGTTTGCGTGTAATAAGGAGGCATTTCCTTGCGTGTGGCCATGGACCCAGTTGTCAGCCTCTCCACGTACAGTCCACTTCCGATGGATGTCGTTCATTGACCACGTTGACCAGGCCGCGCTGAGAGCACCAGGGCGGTGGACGACGGCGAGGCCTAGGAAGTGAACGACACGGAGCCAGGGAAGACTCATCTGTCATCCCCGAAGAATAACAGCAGGCGTGGGTGAGTAGAGGGATGGCTAGGCCAGCGATGGGAGTACGGTGGGGCGGTGAGTCCTGCACGGCAGCATAGCCGGCCGCATGAGGAGGGAGAAAGCAGTCCCTCCGGCGCTTGTTTGAGCGGCTGGAGCAGGAAAAGCAGAGATTGAAGAAGCACGACAGCCGTTGGATGGACATCCAACAGTCACTGCTCTCGTGTGCATTAGTTCTAATATTGTATAGCCCATTTGCTAATTCTTAAGAATTTTTTTGGAGCCCATCTTCTTTTTGTTAGCATTACACCCCATATTGTGGCCATGGTTAAAAGGTATACAAATTTTTTGCATATTTCGGTGCGGTCAACTATTTTTAATCCCGGAATATCGATTCACATTCAAACTATTTTGGAAAATAATTTATATAAATATGAAATCCAAATAATTGTCCACGCATAAAAATCAATGGAATTTAATATCTTGTAATGAAAAAAATTGAAACTAATTCCGGTTTGATGTGTTTTAAAATGTACAACCCATTTCGGGCAAACTGAATGAAACTCTCCTCGTCTTGAAGATTTGCAGCCCAACAGGGCTGATAAAGCAAGTAGGCCTCGTTTGGGTATTTCTTTAAAAAATAGAACTGGGCTAGCCATTTTCAGCAAGAAAAAAACACAACTGGGCTCATGATGTGGTAAACATAAATAAAACCCTGGCTAGACGGGCCACAGCCCCCGCACAGCCCCGTTGTTACCCTGATCCGTCGCTAAAACTAGTATAAATAACTGGTTGGGATTTGTTAGTTGTTACAATATTTCACTCTAAATTAAACGACTCGCAAGCCATTTGCCTTGCTTCAAAGAAAATATGACAGTCACAGCCGAGTTGAAAAGGGCAAGAATATCTAACTCCAGCTTACAAACTGTACAAAAGCACGAGGGTTAATTGTTCATCAGGTTTACAAAAAAAACCAGGTTGAAAAGGGCAACAACATCTAACTCCAACACTGTTTTTGGCAGTCACAGTCAAATGGATCGGTCAGGTCCATAGAATGAACATCCTAGGTCGTAAAATTTACTGGATTATGACCACAATATGTTCAAAATAGAAGCCCGACACATTCAGAAGCTCTTTTGCCCACCTGAAACTCCTTTCTTTGCTCTTCCACATACCCATCCGTCAAAACCATGCAGCTGATAAATTTAAGCCTGATGGATAATAGTAACCTCGCATTCAGCAGGAAGAATGTGACAAATCTAGTGTTTGCACGGTTGGCTACATATCGTTCTAGCGTTATTGTCTTCAATCAAATCTCATGAAAAGTGAGAAAATCCCGATGCTTACGAATCCACCGATTGGTTATAACTTACTTACCCCGTCCTGTTGCCTAAATAGACATGAAGATTGAAAACAGTTAAGGTCTAAAAAAAGAGTGTCGAAAGAGCAACAGCTGAACGGTTAATTCTAGTACACTATATGCGGGCTTCCAATGTGCGTGAAATTATCACCTTTATATACAACTTCTCTAGACATGGAAAGCATTGCAGCAAGCCAATAATCTTATTCAGATCAAAACTATTCATTTGGATATATAAGATCTTGACATAATCCAGCACCATTGATAGGCCATCCATGGAGAAACTCTTCATTGAGCATCGAACATAATATTAGTTCAAAATGTGTACTCCAAGATGACATATAACTTATGCGCAGAAATTTAAAATGCAGCTTATGGTTACAAGTGTAGATGATAACGTAAAGTACCTGAAGAACTGTGAAGCCAAACACCATATAGAAATGAGCACGGAGATCATGTATTACACCCAAGGTCCCAGTTTAGGCGTAGAGAGGACGGTTATTTGCAATGGTGAATAACTAGAATCAATGATCAACCTTTGAAGTGAAGGGGCATCTTGGATGATGAGCTGCCTTCCGTCAAAACAAATTCCAATTCTTACAAGGTTAGGTGACTTTATTTGGAGACAACCGATTCTAACTGTGAAAATAAGCACCAAGAACTCCAGGGCAAGGCAACTGGAGTGGATGATGCTATGCAATGAGGCCTCCGATATACGAACCCGCACAAGTGAAAGTTTCTTCGGAAATGGGAGTCGAAGGTTTAGTACCAGATTGTCTGGTAGGTCGCACAGCACAAAGGTGGCGGTGTGGAGAGAGGAATAAAACCGCGAGATGGACATCGGTGCTGAGGGCATGTAGATGGCGCTCGTATGTCGGTAGGTGATTTCAGGGAATAGTAGAACTCAAGCAGCTGTAGTTCTGTGAATTCAGGGATTTCAGCCAAAGGCCCACCGTGCAGGGCCTGGTATGCTTGCTCGAGTAGCATGACGGGATGCAGAGGCTTTGAACGGAGCCCCGGTGGGAGGAGATGATGGCTCTGGGATTTCAAAATCATTGAAGAGAGATAGCTGACGACGATCGAGATTATGGGCACGCGCGCCATAGAGGGCGCCACCAATTGAGAGGACTTGGGTACGGCAGCAATCCTTGGTGGGAGAAGCGAGATGATCTCCCAAGGACGGTGTCCGGAGATCCCTAATGTGGTCCACCCGAGATTCTACGGGTTCTGGGATCCGTGGGGCGGGTCGCTGCTTCTCCCAGCTGTAAAGTCGGGATCTACAACAAGCGCCACCGCTGGCGGGAGCCTCATCTTCTTGGCGCTGGGGTCAGCCGACTCCGTTTTCCTCGAGGGCATCGCGTCGCGCTCACAGATTTGAGCAGAGTAACGAATGACGAGCCTAGTTGTAGAAAAGAGTGAAGAAGAAGGGAGCTGGGGCTTTTACGTAGTAGTGAGGAAGAAGGGAGCTGGGGTTTTCAGAGGAGTGAGGTGAGGAATTTGGGGGTACGAGTGGAGCGAGCTGACGTGAGGTGGGTGGGAGTGAGGAGGAAGAAGAACACCCAGGTTTTTTTGGGGGCAGTGTGCTGGGTGTGGGTAGCGCCTCTCATTCAGTAAATATATGGAATTTTGAATGTATTTTATTATTTACTAGTGTGGATGGGCTGTTTTGTCTTGGGCCCAAAGAAACAATTACTACTAGTACAGTGGAGACATTCTACAGCTACCCAGAAAAACAATTACTAATAGTACAGTGAATACAATACCACTTCTGGCTCCTCCTAGGTCATCGAAACGTCTCCCTCTACTGAATGTTGTTATACTTTTGTTCACCGACATGCGGGCCATGCAGCACGCGGGCCCAAATGCCATCCACCAAATTAGAAGGCAGTATGCAGGCGGAGAGTCACCCCGGTCGTAGCGCAGCAATAACGAGCCATCGTGTCACAAAACCCCACCTCCCTGCAGTCTAAGTTTGACGGACGAAGCAACCATCATTTCACTCTTCGCTGAATCCCCTTCTCCCTCACCGTCTTCAAGAAAGGCAACACTCGATTCGCCATCGTTCTTCTCTCCCAACGAAGGGAAGGTAAGCGGATCCATGATGTTGGTATATTTTCGCTCAGAGAAAAAAAGAACTTTTGCAAAGCAAGAACGGATCCTCACTCTTTTTTGTTTCATTGTCATTGTGATTGTGTTTTCCTTTTAGTGGTCTCCTAGTATTCGCTGGTTTCATGATGGACCAAGGAGAACCGGCAAAGATCTGCCAATATTGGAGCAGACGCGGAGGCTGATCCCCACGAGACAGAGAGCTCCAAGAAGATGGAGGCAGCCACCGAGCCGACCCCACATAAGCTCACGGCCACTACTGAGATGGTCAACACCCCGTTTGAGGTTACAGCCCCAGTGGCACTGCAGGAGCAGTTTTCCCCCTTCGAGGATGTGTGTCCCCCCGCTGAGCTGCCCAAGGTGATTTTCTTCTTTGCCGATCTCGATTGTGGTTTTTCATCTAAGTATTTGGTGATGAATAATGCAAAATTTTATTAGCTTCGATGCCATACTATACATAATGGTTTAAATAACTTGTGTTTCTTATGCTAGAAAGTAATTCAGAATTTGTTTCTGTTTCAATTAGAGCCCTGATGCAGACAAGGATCGTGTGGTTGTACATGTCACTCGCTATGAGGCGGATGACCTGAATATACGCACTGGGAAAACAGAGTTTTTAGGCTGATGGATCGTGGAAGCCATTTGCGCTTATACCAATGAAGAGTTGTATCCCAGCCTCACTGTTGTCAGGCGTGTTGTCCAGGGTGTACTGAAGCACAAGAAGTTCAAAGCTACTCCTTTGTTTGTGAGGCATACTGTTCTTGTCAAGCTTACGCAGGAAGATGACGTGGCATGCCTCCACAAACAAGTTTATGAGTGGCAAGGCCACAAGGTTTTCTTCATGAAGGTTCACAGGATTCAGCTGCTGCCAGACGTCCTCGATGATGTTCATGGCAAGGTTCGTCTTGTGTCCAGCCCAAATTAGATCGAGGCATGAAATACTTGCCCCAGCTAGTGTTTAATAGTATGTTGGATTCTGTCTAATTATCCGAACCTTGCATGTTATCGAGCCCTCTAGGGCTAGTACTGCTTGAACTGGCCCATGGAACTGCTGCTACTTTTGTGTGCCCGTGAATCATTGTAATTGTTGCCGAAACAGATGTGTCCTCACTAGTTTTATCATATGAGCAGTGTGTGTTTTGATGAAATAGAGTACTCGTTCGAGAACTGTGCGCCGACGTATACATAAGTACTTGTAAACACTGTTGATGCTACCCCACTTGTAAGCAGTTGTGCAAAACACGACACATTGGCTCAGCTCGCTTCAACACTAGGCTATCGACCAGCTAACAATCAACAATCTGATGTCTGACATATAAGCAACTATGTATCTTGTTACGTGGTTCATGCAGTTAATCGAGGCCACAATGTAAATTCCAAACGCTCACACGCTAGTCCAGCTGCTCATGTGGAACACTCACATTAAACTCGGCTTCATAAAAATTTGAAAAGCATAAGTTAAGCAATTTTATACATCTCAATGATTCATAGAACATAACAAACATATAGTAGTTAATAGCAAAAGACAAAGTTGTGAGAAGGTTTACAAATCAGGAAAAAACAAGCAAGGCTTCTCCGATCAAAGGCCTCCGCAGCTTAAATTTCCGGAGTTCACTATGGTTTTTTCTTGTTGCCACCATCCGTGGTTAGGTTCTTTCATTCCGAATAACCAATTGTAATTGTGTTCTCACCGAATACTGAATCGAACCATGCAAAGGTAATCGACCAGCTGAAAGTCTTGTGCATTCCACTAAATTTAAGCGCCGCTATTTGCAGAAATAAGAAGACCACAATGCCTCTTGTCCGCGCACCTGTGCCAAAAACCTCCGTGCAGCCGTGCCAGCTTGTCCTCGGTCCATGTGTGAACTGGAGGAAAGTGCATTCCGGACTAGGATGCAGATGTTTTCGCTCATCCCTGCACTGCAATCATGAAATAAAACGTACGAATCAGCTTCTTTTAGATTGTGTTGGTCATTCTACCTAGTAACTACCAATTAATGTAGGAATACCTGGAAGACGGATGGTTAGACGACGACAACGAGGGATAGCCATCTCATTTTGCGCAGTTCTACTAAAATTGAGGTGTGCGCTTTTGATTGCGCGGATAGAAACGATACGGAGACAGACATCCCGAAACGATATGGAGACACTCATCCCTGTTTGCGCAAATACGAAACACGGTTATTTAAACAAAGGATGATATTTGCAGTGGCGTATGATTAACATCAGCATCTATTGTGTTATAATTGGCACTAGATTGACAGTATGAAAGTGTCCTTAAGTAAGTAGCATCACATCACATCAACACTGCAACTAGATTAACATGCAGAACAATAGCATTAGTATTACTGTCATGAGAGTAGCACATGGTAAATAAATGTGCAATCAAATTTGTGTAGTTCCACTGGGATGAAGCAATGTTAGCGGTGAGATTTAAGTATAACTGCAAAAACACAATTCATGGGAAATAAAGCAAAACGGAAGCACTGCATAAAATGGTGGTGGCATTGCTTCAATTTATCGACGGCACTAGACCATTACTTATAGTGACATTAGGTGGCATTGCTTAATGCTTCATGTCATTTTACATTAATGGTAGCGATATGGGCGTAGGGACAGCAGAGGCATAAAGTGGTGAGGCAGATGTGGTTGCCGAGAGCGGCAAACACTTAGGCAGCATGTCTGCATTTGTCCCATTTTTTATCTCCTCGGCGACATTTTCCTATGTGAGCACAGGAAATCTAGACCTGCTCATTCTCATTTGCGTTGTCCCCCAACACCCGTCACTTTCTTTCCTTTTTCAACCAAGAGATAGGTCCACTTCCCCCCACCCTTCGCCATCCACCATGCTTTCTTCGTCTTTTCAACCAAGAGACGGTTGGGTAGCCAGTATCTACTACTTTCCCCTGTTTCCTCTTAGAACAAAGTCCTAGATTCATGCTACAGCTTCCCACTTTCTTCCCTGTTTGAACCAACTCTTAGAGTCGACTATATGAACTAGCTTTACCTCTAATAATAGTAAAAGTCTAGGTGGCTTTGGAACAGCGGACGGAAGTAGAAAAAGATCCACACGAAGCCAAGTGGGGAGCTGGGGCAGTAGAGCAAGGCAGGTTTCGAAGGAATATATAGGGGCTGTTTAGATAAAGAAGCACTAAAGTAAATATAGCGAGAGTGGAAAAGTGGTGGTAGGAGTTGTGGAATTGTCCCTAAGCAATTGACTACGTTACTAGACCGGTAATCACTATTGCAATTCTATTTGAGGGAGAGGCATAAGCTAACATACTTTTGAAGGAAATATGCCCTAGAGGCAATAATAAAGTTATTATTTATTTCCTTATATCATGATAAATGTTTATTATTCATGCTAGAATTGTATTAACCGGAAACATAATACATGTGTGAATATATAGACAAACAGTATGTCACTAGTATGCCTCTACTTGACTAGCTTGTTAATCAAAGATGGTTATGTTTCCTAACCATGAACAAGGAGTTGTTATTTGATTAACAAGGTCACATCATTAGTTGAATGATCTGATTGACATGACCCATTCCGTTAGCTTAACACTTGATCGCTTAGTATGTTAATGCTTTCTTCATGACCCATACATGTTCCTGTAACTATGAGATTATGCAACTCCTGTTTACGGAGGAACACTTTGGTACTACCAAACGTCACAACGAATCGGGTGATTATAAAGGAGTACTACAGGTGTCTCCAAAGGTACTTGTTGGGTTGGCGATTTCGAGATTAGGTTTTGTCACTCCGATTGTCGGAGAGGTATCTCTAGGCCTTCTCGGTAATACACATCACATAAGCCTTGCAAGCATTGCAACTAAAGAGTTAGTTGTGAGATGATGTATTACGGAACGAGTAAAGAGACTTTCCGAGAACGAGATTAAACTAGGTATTGGATACCGACGATCGAATCTCGGAAAGTAACATACCGATGACAAAGGAACAACGTATGTTGTTATGCGGTTTGACCGATAAAGATCTTCAGAGAATATGTAGGAACCAATATGAGCATCCAGGTTCCGCTATTGGTTATTGACCGAGAATAGTTCTAGGTCATGTCTACATAGTTCTCGAACCGTAGGGTCCGCACGCTTAAGGTTTCAATGACGGTTATTATGAGTTTATGTATTTTGATGTACCAAGGAGTTCGAGTCCGGATGTGATCACGGACATGACGAGGAGTCTCAAATGGTCGAGACATAAAGATTGATATATTGGATGGTTATATTCGACACCGGAAAGGTTCCGAAGTTTCGGAGAAAACCGGAGTGCCGGAGGGTTACCGAACCCCGGGAAGTTATGGGCCTTATTGGGCCAAGAGGGAGAGAGAGGGCTGCACCAGAGGTGGTGCGCCCCCCTCCATGGGGAGTCCGACTGGACTAGGAGGGGGCGCAGCCCCTTCCCCTCTCCTCTCCCTCTCTTTCCTTCCCCTTCCCTCTTCCTAGTAGGACTAGGAAAGGGAGTCCTACTCCTACTAGGAGGAGGACTCCCCCTCCTTGGTGCGCCCCAAGGGCTGGCCGCCTCCCCTTGCTCCTTTATATCTGAGGGGCAGGGGGCACCCTAGGACACACAAGTTGATCTTTGTGATCGTTCCTTAGCCGTGTGCGGTGCCCCCCTCCACCATATTCCACCTCGGTCATATTGTAGCAGTGCTTAGGCGAAGCCCCGCGACGGTAGAACATCAAGATCGTCACCACGCCGTCGTGCTGACGGAACTCCTTCCCCGACGCTTTGCTGGATCGGAGCCCGGGATCGCCATCGAGCTGAGCGTGTGCCAAGAACTCGGAGGTGCCGGAGTAACGGTGCTTGGATCGGTCGGATCGTGAAGACGACGACTACATCAACCGCGTTAATATAACGCCGCTTTCGGTCACGAGGGTACGTGGACGGACACTCTCCCTCTCGTTGCTATGCCATCACCATGGTCTTGCGTGATCGTAGGAAAATTTTTGAAATTACTACGTTCCCCAACAGTGGCATCCGAGCCTGGTTTTATGCGTTGATGTCATATGCACGAGTAGAACACAAGTGAGTTGTGGGCGATACAAGTCATACTACCTACCAGCATGTCATACTTTGGTTCAGCGGTATTGTGAGATGAAGCGGCCCGACCGACATTACGCAGACGCTTACGCGAGACTGGTTTCACCGCTGTGAGCACTCGTTGCTTAAAGGTGACCGGCGGGTGTCTGTCTCTCTCACTTTAGTTGAACTGAGTGTGGCTACGCCCGTCCTTGAGAAGGTTAAAACGGAGTCTATTTGACGAAGTATCGTTGTGGTTTTGATGCGAGGTAAGAACGGTTCTTGCTCAGCCCGTAGCAGCCACGTAAAACTTGCAACAACAAAGTAGAGGACGCCTAACTTGTTTTTGCAGGGCATGTTGTGATGTGATATGGTCAAGACGTGATGCTATATTTTATTGTATGAGATGATCATGTTTTGTAACCGAAGTTATCGGCAATCTGGCAGGAGCCATATGGTTGTCGCTTATTGTATGAAATGCAACGCCATGTAATTGCTTTACTTTATCACTAAGCGGTAGCGATAGTCGAGAAGCAATAGTTGGCGAGACGACAACGATGCTACGATGGAGATCAAGGTGTCGCTACCGGTGACGATGGTGATCATGACGGTGCTTCGGAGATGGAGATCACAAGCACAAGATGATGATGGCCATATCATATCACTTATATTGATTGCATGTGATGTTTATCCTTTATGCATCTTATCTTGCTTTGATTGACGGTAGCATTATAAGATGATCTCTCACTAAAATTATCAAGTAGTGTTCTCCCGAGTATGCACCGTTGCCAAAGTTCGTCGTGCGAGACACCACGTGATGATCGGGTGTGATAAGCTCTACGTCCATCTACAACGGGTGCAAGCCAGTTTTGCACACGCAGAATACTCAGGTTATACTTGACGAGCCTAGCATATACAGATATGGCCTCGAACACGGAGACCGAAAGGTCGAACGTGAATCATATAGTAGATATGATCAACATAAGATGTTCACCATTGAAAACTACTCCATCTCACGTGATGATCGGTTATGGTTTAGTTGATTTGGATCACGTGATCACTTAGATAACTAGAGAGATGTCTGTCTAAGTGGGAGTTCTTTAGTAATATGATTAATTGAACTTTAATTTATCATGAACTTAGTCTGGTAGTATTTTGCAAATTATGTTGTAGATCAATAGCTCGCGTTGTTGCTTCCCTATGTTTTCATATGTGTTCCTAGAGAAAATTGTATTGAAAAATGTTAGTAGCAATGATGCGGATTGGATCCGTGATCTGAGGTTTATCCTCATTGCTGCACAGAAGAATTATGTCCTTAATGCACCGCTAGGTGACAGACCTATTGCAGGAGCAGATGCATACGTTATGAACGTTTGGCTAGCTCAATATGATGACTACTTGATAGTTTAGTGCACCATGCTTAACGGCTTAGAATCGGGACTTCAAAGACGTTTTGAACGTCATGGACCATATGAGATGTTCCAGAGTTGAAGTTAATATTTCAAGCAAATACCGAGTTGAGAGAAATGAAGTCTCCAACAAGTTCTATAGCTAAAAGATGGAGGAGAATCGCTCAAACTAGTGAGCATGTGCTCAGATTGTCTGGGTACTTCAATCGCTTGAATCAAGTGGGAGTTAATCTTCCAGATAAGATAGCGATTGACAGAATTCTCTAGTCACCATCACTAAGTTACTAGAACTTCGTGATGAACTATAGTATGCAAGGGATGACGACAAAGATTCCCGAGCTCTTCGTGATGTTGAAAATCGACGAAGGTAGAAATCAAGAAAGAGCATCAAGTGTTGATGATTGACAAGACCACTAGTTTCAAGAAAAGGGCAAAGGAAAGAAAGGGAACTTCAAGTAGAAAGACAAGTAAGTTGTCACTCTTGAAGAAGCCCAAAGCTGGACCATAGCCTGAAACCGAGTGTTTACACTGCAAAGGAAATGGTCACTAGAAGCGAAATGCCCTGAATATTTGGTGGATAAGAAGGATGGCAAAGTGAACAAGAGTATATTTGATATACAGATTATTGATGTGTGCATTACTAGTGTTTATAGTAGCCCCGAGTATTTGATACTTGTTCGGTTGCTAAGATTAGTAACTCAAACTGGAGTTCTGAATAAACAAAGACTAGTTGAAGGGAAGTGACGATGAGTGTTGGAAGTAGTTCCAAGATTGATATGATCATCATCGCACACTCCCTATACTTTCGGGATTAGTGTTAAACCTAAATAAATGTTATTTGGTGTTTGCGTTGAGCATGAATATGATTTGATCATGTTTATTGCAAAACGGTTATTCATTTAAAGTCAAAGAATAATTGTTGTTCTGTTTAAATGAATAAAACCTTCGATGGTCATACACCCAATGAAAATAGTTTTTAACGGTTATTCATTTAAAGTCAAAGAATAATTGTTGTTCTGTTTAAATGAATAAAACCTTCAATGGTCATACACCCAATAAAAATAGTTTGTTGGATCTCGATCGAGAGATACACATATTCATAATATTGATGCCAAAAGATGCAAAGTTAATAATGATAGTGCAATTTATTTGTGGTAATCGCCGCTTTGGGTCATATCGGTGTAAAGCGCATGAAGAAACTCCATAAAGATGGATTTTGGAATCACTTGGTTATGAATCATTTGATGCTTGCGAACCATGCCTTATGGGCAAGATGACTAAAGACTCGTTCTCGGAACAATGGAGCGAGCAAATGACTTATTGGAAATAATACATACTTGATGTATGCGGTCCGATGAATGTTAAAGCTCACGGCAAGTATCGTTATTTTTCGACCTTCACAAGATGATTTGAGCAGATATGAGTATATCTACTTAATGAAGCACAAGTCTGAAACATTTGAAAAGTTCAAAGAATTTCAGAGTGAAGTGGAGAATCATCGTAACAAGAAAATAAAATTTCTACGATCTGATCGTGGAGGAGAATATTTGAGTTACGAGTTTGGCCTTCATATAAAACAATGTGGAATAGTTTCACAGCTCACGCCACATGGAACACCATAACGTAATGGTGTGTCCGAACGTCGTAAACGCACTTTATTGGATATGGTGCAATCTATGATGTATCTTACCGATTTACCACTATCGTTTTGGGTTATGCATTAGAGACAGCTGCATTCACGTTTAATAGGGCACCATCTAAATCCGTTGAGATGACACCGTATGAACTATGGTTTAAACAAGAAACCTAAGTGTCGCGTTTCTTAAAGTTTGGAGTTGTGATGCTTATGTGAAAAGGTTTCACCGATAAGCTCGAACCCAAATCGAGAAGTGCGTCTTCATAGAATACCCAAAGGCAACTATTGGGTACACCTTCTATCACAGATCCGAAGGCAAGTTTTTCGTTGCTAAGATGGATCCTTTCTAGAGAAGAAGTTTCTCTCGAAAGAAGTGAGTGGGAGGAAAGTAGAACTTGATGAGGTAATTGTACCTTCTCCCTTATTGGAAAGTAGTTCATCACGAAATCAGTTCCATGATTCCTACACCAATTAGTGAGGAAGTTAATGATGATGATCATGAAACTTCAGATCAAGTTGCTACCAAACCTCGTGAGGTCTTCCAGATAAGATCCGCACTGAGTGGTACGGTAATCGTGTTCGGAAATCATGTTACTAGACCATGATGAACCTACAAACTATGAGGAAGCGATGATGAGCCCAGATTCGCGAAATGGCTTGAGGCCATGAAATCTGAGACGGGATCCATGTATGAGAACAAAGTATGGACTTTGATGGAGTTGTTCGATGATCGGCAAGCCATGTTATATAAATGGATCTTCAAGAGGAAGCAGATGCTGATAGTAGTGTTACTATCTACAAAGCTCGACTTGTCGCAAAAAGGTTTTCGACAAGTTCAAGGTGTTGACTACAATGAGATTTTCTCAACTGTAGCGATTCTTAAAGTCTGTCCGAATCATGTTAGCAATTGCCACATTTTATGAAATCTGGCAAATGGATATCAAAACTACATTCTTTAATGGATTTATTAAAGAAGAGTTGTATATGATGCAACCAGAAGTTTTTTTTGTCAATCCTAAAGGAGCTAACAAAATGTGCAAGCTCCAGCGATCCATCTATGGACTGGTGCAAGCATCTCGGAGTTGGAATACACGCTTTGATAAGTTGATCAAAGCATATAGTGTTATCTGAGACTTACGGTGAAGCCTGTATTTACAAGAAAGTGAGTGGGAGCACTACAGCCTTTCTGATAAGTATATGTGAATGACATATTGTTGATCGGAAATAATGTAAAATTATTCTGCAAAGCATAAAGGAGTGTTTAAAAGGAGTTTTTAAAGAAAGACCTCGGTGAAGCTGCTTACATATTGAGCATCAAGATCTATAGAGATAGATCAAGACGCTTGATAAGTTTTTTCAATGAATACATACCTTGACAAGTTTTTGAAGTAGTTCAAAATGGAACAGTCAAAGAAAGAGTTCTTGCCTGTGTTACAAGGTGTGAGATTGAGTAAGACTCAAAACCCGACCACGGCAGAAGATAGAAAGAGAATGAAAGTCATTCCCTATGCATCAGCCATAGGTTCTATAAAGTATGCCATCTGTGTGTACAGATCTATTGCATACCCTACCACTAAGATTGGCAAGGAGTGCAATAGAGATCTAGGAGTAGATCAATGGACAGCGGTCAAAATTATCCTTAGTAGAATAAGGATATATTTCTCGATTATGGAAGTGAAAAAGGTTCGCCGTAAAAGGTTACGCCGATGCAAGTTTTAACACTAATCTAGATGACTCGAGTCTCAACTGGATACATATAGCAAGTGGGAGCAATTAGCTAGAGTAGCTCCGTGCGAGCATTGTAGACATAGAAATTTGCAAAATACTTACGGCTCTGAATGTGACAGACCCGTTGACTAAAATTATCTCACAAGCAAAACATGATCACACCTTAGTACTCTTTGGGTGTTAATCACATAGCGATGTGAACTAGATTACTGACTCTAGTAAACCCTTTGGGTGTTGGTCACATGTCGATGTGAACTATGGGTGTTAACCACATATAGATGTGAACTATTGATGTTAAATCACATGGCGATGTGAACTAGATTATTGACTCTAGTGCAAGTGGGAGACTGAAGGAAATATGCCCTAGAGGCAATAATAAAGTTATTATTTATTTCCTTATATCATGATAAATGTTTATTATTCATGCTAGAATTGTATTAACCGGAAACATAATACATGTGTGAATATATAGACAAACAGTATGTCACTAGTATGCCTCTACTTGACTAGCTTGTTAATCAAAGATGGTTATGTTTCCTAACCATGAACAAGGAGTTGTTATTTGATTAACAAGGTCACATCATTAGTTGAATGATCTGATTGACATGACCCATTCCGTTAGCTTAACACTTGATCGTTTAGTATGTTAATGCTTTCTTCATGACCCATACATGTTCCTGTAACTATGAGATTATGCAACTCCGTTTACGGAGGAACACTTTGGTACTACCAAACGTCACAACGAATCGGGTGATTATAAAGGAGTACTACAGGTGTCTCCAAAGGTACTTGTTGGGTTGGCGATTTGAGATTAGGTTTTGTCACTCCGATTGTCGGAGAGGTATCTCTAGGCCTTCTCGGTAATACACATCACATAAGCCTTGCAAGCATTGCAACTAAAGAGTTAGTTGTGAGATGATGTATTACGGAACGAGTAAAGAGACTTTCCGATAACGAGATTAAACTAGGTATTGGATACCGACGATCGAATCTCGGAAAGTAACATACCGATGACAAAGGGAACAACGTATGTTGTTATGCGGTTTGACCGATAAAGATCTTCAGAGAATATGTAGGAACCAATATGAGCATCCAGGTTCCGCTATTGGTTATTGACCGAGAATAGTTCTAGGTCATGTCTACATAGTTCTCGAACCGTAGGGTCCGCACGCTTAAGGTTTCAATGACGGTTATTATGAGTTTATGTATTTTGATGTACCAAGGAGTTCGAGTCCCGGATGTGATCACGGACATGACGAGGAGTCTCGAAATGGTCGAGACATAAAGATTGATATATTGGATGGTTATATTCGGACACCGGAAAGGTTCGGAAGTTTCGGAGAAAACCGGAGTGCCGGAGGGTTACGGAACCCCGGGAAGTTATGGGCCTTATTGGGCCAAGAGGGAGAGAGAGGGCTGCACCGGAGGAGGTGGTGCCCCCTCCATGGGGAGTCCGAATTGGACTAGGAGGGGCAGCCCCTTTCTCTCTCTCTCTCCCTCTTTCCTTCCCCTTCCCTCTTCCTAGTAGGACTAGGAAAGGGAGTCCTACTCCTACTAGGAGGAGGACTCCCCCCTTGGTGCGCCCCAAGGGCTGGCCGCCCTCCCCTTGCTCCTTTATATACGGGGCAGGGGGCACCCTAGGACACACAAGTTGATCTTTGTGATCGTTCCTTAGCCGTGTCGGTGCCCCCTCCACCATATTCCACCTCGGTCATATTGTAGCAGTGCTTAGGCGAAGCCCCGCGACGGTAGAACATCAAGATCGTCACCACGCCGTCGTCTTGTGGAACTCCTTCCCGACGCTTTGCTGGATCGGAGCCCGGGATCGCCATCGAGCTGAGCGTGTGCCAAGAACTCGGAGGTGCCGGAGTAACGGTGCTTGGATCGGTCGGATCGTGAAGGCGTCGACTACATCAACAGCGTTAATATAACGCTTCCGCTTTCGGTCTCACGAGGGTACGTGGACGGACACTCTCCCCTCTCGTTGCTATGCCATCACCATGGTCTTGCGTGATCGTAGGAAAATTTTTGAAATTACTACGTTCCCCAACAACTTTCTCTACTTGGATCATATGCACTTATGATTGGAACTCTAGCAAGCATCCGCAACTACTAAAGATTCATTAAGGTAAAACCCAACCATAGCATTAAAGTATCAAGTCCCATACGCAACAATCCCCTTACTCGGGTTTGTGTTTCAGTCACTCACGCAACCCACTATAAGTGAATCATAAACATATTGCAACACCCTACAGCGGGAATCCCTCACGCTTGCGCGACACGGAGGGCACCATAGGACAGCACCAATAATAAAACATGCAACTCAAACCAACCATAGCAATTCATCAATCACCGATACGACAATGGAAATCTACTCAGACATCATAGGATGGCAACACATCATTGGATAATAATATGAAGCATAAAGCACCATGTTCAAGTAGAGGGTACAGTGGGTTGCGGGAGAGTGGACCGCTGAATATAGATGGGGGAAGGTGATGGAGATTTTGGTGAAGATGATGGAGGTGTTGGTGAAGATCGCGGTGATGATGATGGCCCCCGTCGGCGTTCCGGCGCCACCGGGAGCAAGGGGGAGAGAGCCCCCCTTCTTATTCTTCTTCCTTGACCTTCTCCCTAGATGGGAGAAGGGTTTCCCCTCTGGTACTTGGCTCCAATGGCGTGGGAGGGGCGAGAGCCCCTCCGAGATTGGATCTATCTCTCCGTTTCTGCGTTCTCAGATTCTACCCCTTCACCGTTTCTTAAATATCCGGAGATCCGCAACTCCGATCGGGGTGAATATTTCGCCCAGATCTTTCTCATAAAATTAGTTTTCTTGCGCCAAAAGAAGAGCGTCAACAGCCTTACGGGCGGCCCACGAGAGCCCAGGGCGCGCCTGCCTCCCTGGGGCGTGGCCCCCTGTCTCGTGGCCACCCCGGACACTGTTCGCGTTGATTTTACTTCCCAAAAATCATAAATATTCCAAAAAAAATCTCCGTCCATTTTTATCCCATTTGGACTCCGTTTGATATTGGGTTTCTGCGAAACAAAAAACATGCAACAGACAGGAACTGGCACGGGGCACTGGATCAATATGTTAGTCCCAAAAAATAGTATAAAAAGTTGCCAAAAGTATATAAAAGTTGAATAATATTGGAATTGAACAATCAAAAATTATAGATACGACGGAGACGTATCAGCATCCCCAAGCTTAATTCCTGCTCGTCCTCGAGTAGGTAAATGATAAAAAAAGATAATTTTTTATGTGGACTGCTACCTAGCATAATCTTGATCATATGTCTAATCATGGCATGAATATTAAAACACGAGTGATTCAAAGCAATAGTCTATCCTTTGACATAAAAACAATAATACTTCAAGCCTACTAATAAGGCAATCATGTCTTTTCAAAATAACATGGCCAAAGAAAGTTATCCCTATAAAATCATATAGTCTGGCTATGCTCCATCCTCACCACACAAAATATTCACATCATGCACAACCCCGATGACAAGCCAAGCAATTGTTGCATACTTTTGATGTTCTCATACCTTTTCAACTTTCACGCAATACATGAGCGTGAGCCATGGACATAGCACTATAGGTGGAATAGAATATGATGGTGGAGGTTGTATGGAGAAGACAAGAAGGAGAAAGTCTCATATCAACTAGGCATATCAAACGGGCTATGGAGATGCCCATCAATAGATATCAATGTGAGTGAGTAGGGATTGCCATGCAACGGATGCACTAGAGCTATAAGTGTATGAAAGCTCAAACTGGAAACTAAGTGGGTGTGCATCCAACTTGCTTGCTCATGAAGACCTCGGGCATTTGAGGAAGCCCATCATCGGAATATACAAGCCAAGTTCTATAATGAAAATTCCCACTAGTATATGAAAGTGATAACTCAAGAGACTCTCTATATGAAGAACATGGTGCTACTTTCAAGCACAAGTGTGGTAAAAGGATAGTAACATTGCCCCTTCTCTCTTTTTCTCTCATTTTTTTTTTCTTTTTTTTTTCTGGTGGGCTTCTTTGGCCTCTCTTTTTTTATTTGGGCTTCTTTGGCCTCTTTTATTTTTTTGTAATGTCCGGAGTCTCATCCCGACTTGTGGGGGAATCATAGTCTCCATCATCCTTTCCTCACTGGGGCAATGCTCTAATAATGATGATCATCACACTATTTATTTACTTACAACTCAATATTACAACTCGATATCTAGAACAAAGATATGACTCTATATGAATGCCTCGGCGGTGTACCGGGATGTGCAATGATCTAGCTTAGCAGTGACATCAAAAAATGGACAAGCCATGAAAACTTCATGCTAGCTGTCTTACGATCATGCAAAGCAATATAACAATGAATGCTCAAGTCATGTATATGATGATGATGAAAGTTGCATGGCAATATATCCCGGAATGGCTATGGAAATGCCATGATAGGTAGGTATGGTGGCTGTTTTGAGGAAGATATAATGAGGCTTATGTGTGATAGAGCGTATCGTATCACGGGGTTTGGATGCACCGGCGAAGTTTGCACCAACTCTCGAGGTGAGAAAGCGCAATGCACGGTACCGAAGAGGCTAGCAATGATGGAAGGGTGAGAGTGCGTATAATCCATGAACTCAACATTAGTCATAAAGAACTCACATACTTATTGCAAAAATTTATTAGTCATCAAAACAAAGTACTACGCGCATGCTCCTAGGGGGATAGATTGGTAGGAAAAGACCATCGCTCGTCCCCGACCGCCACTCATAAGGAAGACAATCAATAAATAAATCATGCTCCGACTTCATCACATAACGGTTCACCATACGTGCATGCTACGGGAATCACAAACCTCAACACAAGTATTTCTACAATCCACAACTACCCACTAGCATGACTCTGATATCACCATCTTCATATCGCAAAACTATTGAAAAGAATCAAACATATCATATTCAGCGATCTACAAGTTCATACGTTATACATGTGCATATGACATGGCGTTCTGTGTCTAGAATACACTGCATTTATCTATCATACCATATTCTTACATCAAAGTACTGTTTTTGTGTATCCTGCATCAGTCAGTCATGATTGGACACTTTTAACATGGCAGTTTGATAGTGGTTGCATCTTGCATTGATTTCTACGTTGTACTACTTCTAATTTTTTGAATTGCCACTTATGACAAGACACTTTTAACTTGGCAGAGTAATATTGGTTGCATCTTTCATATGGTGTCTAGCTTGCATCACTTCTATTTTCTTGAAAATCCTTCTGCTTAGTTTACACATCGTAGCTATGAATATGTCATGTCGTCCTGTTTTCCTTATATATTCCATCCTCATACGGTTGTCTTACATCAAAATATTGCTTGTCTGTATCATGCATCAATGAGTTCTGAAGAGCGATTTTATTCTTTTGCGTTGTGGGTACGGCTTGACATGGCAAAGTCAAAAAAGAGCAAGGAAAATAATATAGTAGGGAGTGGTGTTACTCGTCGGATGAAACAGAAAAGGATCGACCGTCCAGATTCTGCTGGTACTTATAGTGCAGTAGAAGGTCCAAGTCCACCGGCTAAATCTACAAACACAGTATCACCTGCTCCACCAGCTGCAGCATCCGCTTCAACTGTACCAGCATCTCAACGAGTTACTCGTTCGTTTGCTCCGGAACTGGCCAGTTCCCAAGCTGCCTTCACACCTAACACTACTTTCGAAGCACTGCCGACACAACAGGACTTGGCAAGATCAAATGAACCTCATGAGCATCAACACCAAGACGGTACCTGACTGAGTCGCAGTTGCATGCTCCTTTATATGTACTCTCACAGTTTGATGTACACTAACACTTTCCATATTCGTTGTTGAACTAGCACCACGACGCAAGCGGAAACAGACATCAGGGATAATGCTTGACAGATTAACAAAATCTAAAGGAGGAAGAATGGAGATCCATTTTGAGGCAGGTTTAAAAGGCCACGTGATGCTCTGAGTCAGCCAAGTTAGTATCAGAGGCAGCCGTTGCCGTTAGGTGTCATGCACGTATCCTCCCAACATGGATCCAGTACAGGAATGAGAAATACAATACCCAGTTTAACACCTTCCTTAACCATTTATACGTAAGTAATGTTATTCCTCGCAATTAGTAATATTGTCTTGCTCTGTCCCATACTTTCTAGCTTCCTCCTAATAAGACTCACATTCTTTTTTCAACAGATGAGGTTCAAGTTGGGTCCGAAAGATGATGCAACTAAACAAGCATGCACTCATGTTTTTCGACCGCTTTCTGCGACAAGATCGGTACCACCTTAGAAAATCTCACTTTGAAGGCAAGGCTAACAATGAAATCACCCAAACATCTCCAAATGGAATATATTACAGATGAAGATCTGGACAACCCTCGTTAAACACCGGTGCGATCCAAAGTATCGTAGGATATATGTATTTGATCAGACCACATATTGAACTTGTATTTATGTATGTGCCTTACAAGTGTATCTTCTTCTAGGCTAACTGTTTGAAGAACAAGACCAACCATTCTAAAGTGAAATTCCAACAGACAACAGGATCTCGTAGCTATATTGCACACTGCGAGGCTCTTGTAAATAGCTGCTACTTCCTTCTTTTTTCTGTGCCATATTATCGTATCTATATTGACTTGTTCCAAATACAGAGGAAAGCCTGTGCGAACCAAAAAGAACCTGAACCGAAAGCAGTGCAAATCTTCAAGGATTGCCACACCAGCAAGATGAAGGGCATGAGCACACCAGTTCAAGCCGCTGTTTTAAGTCCTTACTCCTCCTGCCTTTGAACTGATTGGTACCGTGATGTGTTCGGTTTGCAACCAATGTCAGTTACTCTATTCACTTTTATACACAGTTATCTTAACATATCATTTCACCTTACATGGTTTAAAAGAGATGAAGGATATTCTTTTGGTCTTGATCTGTATTCTAGTTGTTATGTTCATGTGCGCACATAATGATAAAATAGCCTGTTTGTTTTATATCTGTTTGCCCATGATATGAATGATGTCATACTATGTTCATCCTACTTTAAACCATGTCTCTTTATCCTTAGATGTCAACGAATGTGAGGAAATAGACAATACAATAGGCATGCTACATGGACATATGTTCCGAAAGTGATTTTATTATGTAGTTGGCACTACAATACATGCTAATGTATTACAGTAGTTCACCAAAATAAGTTATGTATAAATGTGTAACCTACTTTGTTTGTTTTTGTCTCATTAGTAACTTATCTGGTACACTAATCTACAAGTTCAAACTTTCAGGAAGCTATGGAAAAAATGATTGAACAGCCACAACCACCTGAAGGTGACGAGGCTACCATAGGCACAATGTCACCTCTTGCTGCAGTGCGTCAGTATCTCTCCACTAACCATGCAAAAAGCACCTTCCTGCGTAATTCTGGGTTGGTTGTCAAGGTAACCTCGTCCAAATCGCCTACTGAACAAAATCTTCCTGCTAGACAGAGTGATATATCTGTGCTCCAGACACAAGTCCAATCCCTAATGGACGTCGTTTTGGAAACAAGAATAATGGTTGACAAATGTCGTCAAGATATGAATGGTTTTGAAACCAGACTATCAGACATTCGCTTCGTTGTTCAAGAGCAATGGCGGAAAAAAGGCGAAGATCGTGCTGCTCCATCAGATTCTACAGCCTGAAACATTAGCACTCAGGTCATATGATCTGTGCTTCTATACATCTGATGGTGCTTTTATATGCAAGGACTGTAAACTTTATGCCAACAGGCCTTTTGTTGTGATACAGCATTTATGTTGCTGCGAAAGGCTACAATAATTACGACGCTATTTTTGTATAGTGTAGGTTTATCTTAGTAATGTATTCGGCCGAAAGCTTCATAGGAGCCCAACATGCCAACATTCGTCGGGCCCATTCCAATTAGGCTAAAAACGATTATGGGCCGAAATTTGCATGTAGCCCACTAAAAATATATGGGCCTAAATCAGCATAAGATTTCATATTTTTCTGGTAGGCATGTGCCCATAGTGGGCCTTTAACAGGCCTAAACATAATTTGGGCCCTCAGAAACAATAGGCCGTTTACAGGTGTAAATATCTCGAGCCCATAAAATACATGGGCTTTTAAAAGACCGAAAGTGAGATTGGGCCCATTTACGATGCAGATCTTTCACAGGCCGAAATTCGGACGGGCCGTAAATGCGCCGACCTAATACACGGGCCTTTAACAGGTCGGAAGTTCAGTCGGGCTAGATTATCGTCATTTTTATATGGGCCGTTAATGGGCCGAATGTGACGTTGGGCCACATATGGCCCATGGATTTCGTCTGACGTTAAAAGGCCGAGAATCACAACAGGCCGAAAGTGGCCCAAATCTATGGCGGGCCGCTAACAGGCCGAATGTCAGACATGGCCGAATATGACCCAAATCCTTCATGGTCGTTTATGGGCCGAAAGTTTCAATGGCCTGTAAATGGGCACAAATGAAGCAGGACCTTTAACAGGCCGGAAATACACCGGCCCGTAATTCGGCCCATATACTTAGCGGGCTGTTAACGGGCCAGAAGTGATCATGGGCCGCGATGATGACAAGTTTAGGACAGGCCGTTGACGGGCCGATTTGACACTAGCCGTACGGGCCTTAACTGAGAATGTTGGGCCTTTATCTGGGCCGGCCCATTATGGTCCGCAAAATCTCACGGGCCTTTAGCTGGGCCGGCCCATTATGGCCCGCAAAATCTCGTGGGCCTTTAGCTGGGCCGGCCCATTATGATACGAAAGTCTCGTGGGCCTTTTGCTGGGCTGGCCCATTATGGACCGCAAAATCTTGTGGGCCTTTAGTTGGGCCGGCACATTTAAACTTTATGGGCCACTTTTGGGCTGGTCCACGTGTCAGCACATCATAGGCGCATCTCGCCCATTGGATGAGTGACACCTGTGCCAACGTGGAGCTGACATGTGTTTCCTTCAGCCAATCAGAATTTTACACGTGGAAAATCCCCATTGGTCCTGGTTGTTAACGTGTTATCGGATCCAAAACCTGGCCCGATAGCTTAACGGTGTTCCGTTACGGTGGATGCCATGTTGAAAGGATCAAGATGAACCTAGGGGTGAATAGGTACAACTACAAATTTTAATTATTACTTAGCAATTTTAGGCAATAGTGCGGAATATGAAGGTGAGCCTAACAGTTGCAAGTGAGAACTAAATACTAAACAAATAACCCAAGCACATAAGTAAGCAAGCACAATATGATGTAAGTAAGTGCAAAGAGACAAGTACCACAAGTAGAGAGTTAGGGTTAGGGATAACCGCAACTCCGGGAGACGAGGATGTATGCCGATGTTCACTTCCTTGGAGGGAAGCTAGTCACCGTTAGAGAGGTGGATGTTACCACAAAGGCACACCAACGCCACGAAGGCTCACCCTATTCTCCCTTTGAGACAACACCACAGAGGCGTTTCTCAACCACTAGTGGTAGACCTCGGGGCGATCTCCAAACCCTTACAAACTTTCCGGGGGTAATCACAACGGTTGATTCCTCTCCGAAAGACTCCTACCGCCTAGGAGTCTCCAACCTTCAAGAGTAATACGAACGATGGGAAAAGCTCAAGACTTGCTCAAATCACAAATTCCTTTGGTGCAAAGAAGGGGAAGGAGTGGATCTATCACTTGATTGGAGAACTTCTCTCAAATGCTCCTAGAACACTTGGGAATCTAGGATTTGGTGTAGGTGGTAGAGAGAGAGAGAGTGAGGAGTGTTCTTGGCAAGTTCAAAGTGAATGGTCAACCCTATCTCGTGGAAGGGAAAGGTATATATATAGTGGATGTGGAAAGGTGACCATTTGGAAAACATAAGTGCCTAGGATAGGTCGGACGTCCGGACAACATCGGACGTCCGGTGGTATAAATAAGTCCGGACGTCCGACACTCATCGGATGTCCGGCCACTGTGAATATGTGAGCCACGTACCAGTACACAGGACACGGACGTCCGAGATGGGTCGGACATCCGGAGCCCGGATGACTGGAGAGTCTGGAAATCCGTAAATACGGTTCTGTTGTGAAAGTACCGGACGTCCGAGACTAGCCGGACGACCGGAGGTCGGACATCCGAAGAGTACCAGAAATCCACAAATATCATTCTATAAAGGAACACCGGACGACCGGAGGGAGCCAGACATCCGGACGGAGACAAAACAATAGGAGCTGTGGATTTTGAGCAAGTCTTTCACTAGATCCAACGATCCCCTCTTAATAGTGTGGGATCCCTATACTCAAGAACAAACCATAGACGAAGTCCATGTCTTGTACCTTCATTCTTGAGTTATATGCTTTTTGTCCCTGGTCATGATCCATACACGCGGTCTTTGGGACATAACCCTGAGATATACTTGATAAACATGATTAGTCCCTAACATACATGTTGTCATCAACATCAAAATATGATTAAGGGCATGATTGCACTTTCAATCCCCCCTTTTTTGGTAGTTGATGAAAACATATATGCACACACATAAAAAAAGTAATCGAAAGGATTTGTTGTGGAGCTCAATAATTAAGAATGAATAATCAAGGAACGAGCTCCCCCTCAATATGATACCATAGAGACTAAACATGAAGAGGGCTCCCCCTCAAAATGATACTAATGCAATTAAATCTCATACACAAGATACTCAAGAAGTAAGCTCAAAATAGACTTATAACTCATAGCATAGAACATAAGGTTCGACAATCTCATACATAAGTTCATACAAGCTAATCCACAATCATAGCAATAAGTTCGATTACATGCATAGAGCCTACTCCCCCTTGGCATCAAATATCCAAAAAATTAAGAAAACAAGGGGAAAAACATAACAGCATCAGAGATCGTCCTCATCATGAGCACCACTGCCACCTGCCTCGTCAAAGAAATCAGCCCACTCAGGACCCGAAGGGAAAGCAAAATCAGAAGGAGGCTCGTCAGGAAGGCGTTCATTGTCACTCACATCATACACTCCGGAGTCTCTCAGACGAGCCTTCAGAGCGTTCTTGGGAGTGACCATGCGAGTGACAACAACGTGATGTTGGGAGCAATGGAAAGTGAACATATTCATCATGGCAGAGTGAGCCTTCCCAAGAAAACGAGCAATGCGCCCAAAAGGTGCAGAACTGGAAGGAGAACGGGCAGCATGAGAAGGAACACTAGCTGCGGTGCGACGAGCAGTAGAAGTAGGAGGAGGAACATGATCAGCCACCATGTGAGCTGGAATGACCCATCGCTCATGCACGTGAGTGCGGTGTTGGAAATATGCCCTAGAGGCAATAATAAAAGCATTATTATTATATTTCCTTATTCATGATAATTGTCTTTATTCGTGCTATAATTGTGTTAACCGGAAATCGTAATACATGTGTGAATAACAGACAACAACATGTCCCTAGTGAGCCTCTAGTTGACTAGCTCGTTGATCGACAGATAGTCATGGTTTCCTGACTATGGACATTGGATGTCATCGATAATGGGATCACATCATTAGGAGAATGATGTGATGGACAAGACCCAATCCTAAACATAGCATAAGATCGCATAGTTCGTTTGCTAGAGTTATCCAATGTCAAGTATCCTTTCCTTAGACCATGAGATCGTGTAACTCCCGGATACCGTAGGAGTGCTTTGGGTGTGCCAAACGTCACAACGTAACTGGGTGACTATAAAGGTATGCTACGGGTATCTCTGAAAGTGTCTGTTGGGTTGACATGGATCGAGACTGGGATTTGTCACTCCGCTTGACGGAGAGGTATCACCGGGCCCTCTCGGTAATGCATCATCACAATGAGCTCAATGTGATCAAGTGTTTGATCACGGGATCATGCATTACTGTAACGAGAAAAGTGACTTGCCGGTAACGAGATTGAACGAGGTATTGGTATACCGACGATCGAATCTCGGGCAAGTAAAATACCGATTGACAAAGGGAATCGTATACGGGATTAATTGAATCCTAGACATCGTGGTTCATCCGATGAGATCATCGTGGAGCATGTGGGAGCCAACATGGGTATCCAGATCCGCTGTTGGTTATTGCCGAGAGCCGTCTCGGTCATGTCTGCATGTCTCCCGAACCCGTAGGGTCTACACACTTAAGGTTCGGTAACGCTAGGGTTATAGGAATATGTATGTGCAGTAACCCGAATGTTGTTCGGAGTCCCGGATGAGATCCTGGACGTCACGAGGAGTTCGGAATGGTCCGGAGGTAAAGAATTATATATAGGAAGTGCTGTTTCGCCATCGGGACAAGTTTGGTGATATCGGTATTGTACGGGACCACGGAGGGGTCCTGGGTCCACCAAGTGGGGCCACCAGCCCCAGGGGCCACATGGGCCCTAGGTGGTGCGCCTAGGCCCACATGGGCCAAGGGAACCAGCCCCAAGGGGCCCATGCGCCTAGGGTGGAAAAAGGGAGAGTCCATGAAGGGAAGGCACCTCAGAGGTGCCTTGGGGAGGTGGACACCTCCCCCTTGGCCGCACCCCTCCCTTGGAGGAGGGGCAAGGCTGCGCCCTCCCCCCCTCCTTGGCACCTATATAAAGGGGGGAGGGGAGGGGGGCAGCAGGACTTTTGCCCTGGGCGCCTCCCTCTCCCTCTCCAACACATCCTCCTCCTCCGTAGTGCACGGCGAAGCCCTCGCCGAGTACTGCAAGTTCCACCATCACCACGCCGTCGTGCTGCTGCTGGAGCCATCTTCCTCAACCTCTCCTTCACCTTGCTGGATCAAGAAGAAGGAGACGTTACGCTGACCGTACGTGTGTTGAACGCGGAGGTGCCGTCCGTTCGGCACTAGATCATCGGTGAATTGGATCGCGGCAAGTTCGACTACCTCATCCACGTTCACTCCGAAGCTTCCGTTGCGATCTACAAAGTGGTATGTAGATGCTATCTAATCTGAATACTCGTTGCTAGATGAACTCATAGATGGATCTTGGTGAAACCGTAGGAAAAATTTTAATTTTCTGCAACGTTCCCCAACAGTGGCATCATGAGCTAGGTCTATGCGTAGTTCTTCTTGCGCGAGTAGAACACAATTTGTTGTGGGCGTAGATCTTGTCAATTCTTCTTGCCGTTACTAGTCAATCTTGATTCAGCGGTATTGTGGGATGAAGCGGCCTGGACCAACCTTACACGTACGCTTACGTGAGACCGGTTCCACCGACTAACATGCACTAAGTTGCATAAGGTGGCTGGCGGGTGTCTGTCTCTCCTACTTTAGTTGGATCGGATTCGATGAACAGGGTCCTTATGAAGGGTAAATAGAGATTGACAAATCATGTTGTGGTTTGAACGTAGGTAAGAAAACGTTCTTGCTAGAACCCTAATTCAGCCACGTAAAACTTGCAACAACAATTAGAGGACGTCTAACTTGTTTTCGCAGCAAGTGCTTTGTGATATGATATGGCCAAAGTTGTGATGTATGATGAATGATCTATATGTGATGTATGAGATGTTCATGCTATTGTAATAGGAATCACGACTTGCATGTCGATGAGTATGACAACGGCAGGAGCCATAGGAGTTGTCTTTATTTTTGTATGACCTGCGTGTCATTGAAGAACGCCATGTAAACTACTTTACTTTATTGCTAAACACGTTAGTCATAGAAGTAGAAGTAGTCGTTGGCGTGACAACTTCATGAAGACACGATGATGGAGATCATGATGATGGAGATCATGGTGTCATGCGGTGACAAGATGATCATGGAGCCCCAAGATGAAGATCAAAGGAGCTATATGATATTGGCCATATCATGTCACTACTTTATATAATTGCATGTGATGTTTATTATGTTTTATGCATCTTGTTTACTTAGAACGACGGTAGTAAATAAGATGATCCCTCATAATAATTTCAAGAAAGTGTTCACCCTAAGCGTGCACCGTTGCTAAGGTTAAATCGTTCAAGCACCACGTGATGATCGGGTGTGATAGGTCCTTACGTTCGCATACAACGGGTGTAAGACAGATTTACACACGCAAAACACTTAGGTTGACTTGACGAGCCTAGCATGTACAGACATGGCCTCGGAACACAGAAGACCGAAAGGTCGAGCATGAGTCGTATAGAAGATACGATCAACATGAAGATGTTCACCGATGTTGACTAGTCCGTCTCACGTGATGATCGGACACGGCCTAGTTGACTCGGATCATGTAATACTTAGATGACTAGTAGAGGATGTCTATCTAAGTGGGAGTTCATTAAATTTGATTAAATGAACTTTATTATCATGAACTTAGTCTAAATATTTACAATGTGTCTTGTAGATCAAATGGCCAACGTAGTCCTCAACTTCAACGCTTCCTAGAAAACCAAGCTGAAAGACGATGGTAGCAACTATCTGGACTGGGTCCGAACCCGAGGATCATTCTCATAGCTGCCAAGAAAGATTATGTCCTAAGAGCACCGCTGGGTGACGCACCTATTCTCCCTGCAGAACAAGACGTTATGAACGCTTGGCGATCACGCTGCGATGATTACTCCCTCGTTCAAGGCGGCATGCTTTACAGCTTAGAGCCGGACTCCAAAAGCGTTTTGAGAGACATGGAGCATATGAGATGTTCAAGAGCTGAAAATGGTTTTCCAAGCTCATGCCCGGTCGAGAGATATGAAGTCTCCGACAAATTCTTTAGCTGTAAGATGGAGGAAAATGGCTCACAAGGAGCACATACTCAAAATATGCAGGTTGCACAACCGCTTGACTCAACTGGAAGTTAATCTCCGAATGAAGCGGTCATTGACAGAATCCTCCGATCGCTTCCACCTAGCTACAAGAGCTTTGTGATGAACTACAATATGCAGGGATGGTAAAGACCATTCACGAGGTATATGCTATGCTGAAATCAGCAGAGGTAGAAATCAAGAAAGAACATCAAGTGTTGATGGTGAATAAAACCACTAAGTTCAAGAAGGGTAAGGGTAAAAAGAACTTCAAGAAGGACGGCAAGGAAGTTGCCGCGCCCGGTAAGCAAGTTGCCGGGAAGAAGCCAAAGAATGGACCCAAGCCCGAGACTGAGTGTTTTTATTGCAAGGGAAGTGGTCACTGGAAGCGGAACTGCCCCAAATACTTAGCGGACAAGAAGGCCGGCAAAACCAAAGGTATATGTGATATACATGTAATTGATGTGTACCTTACCAATTACTCGTAGTAGCTCTTGGGTATTTGATACCGGTGCAGTTGCTCACATTTGTAACTCAAAGCAGGAGCTGCGGAATAAACGGAGACTGGCGAAGGACGAGGTGACGATGCGCGTCGGGAATGGTTCCAAGGTCGATGTGATCGCCGTCGGCACGCTGCCTCTACATTTACCTACGGGATTAGTTTTAAACCTCAATAATTGTTATTTAGTGCCAAGTTTGAGCATGAACATTGTATCTGGATCTCGCTTAATTCGAGATGGCTACTCATTTAAATCAGAGAATAATGGTTGTTCCATTTATATGAGAGATATGTTTTATGGTCATGCTCCGATGGTTAATGGTTTATTCTTAATGAATCTCGTACGTGATGATACACATATTCATAGTGTGAGTACCAAAAGAGTTAAAGTTGATAACAATAGTCCCACATATTTGTGGCATCGCCGCCTTGGTCACATAGGTGTCAAACGCATGAAGAAGCTCCATACAGATGGACTTTTAGAGTCTCTTGATTATGAATCATTTGACACGTCACGAACCATGCCTCATGGGTAAAATGACCAAGACTCCGTTCTCAGGAACAATGGAGCGAGCAACCAACTTATTGGAAATCATACATACCGATGTGTGCGGTCCAATGAGTGTTGAGGCTCGCGGAGGCTATCGTTATGTTCTCACCCTCATCGATGACTTGAGTAGATATGGGTATATCTACTTAATGAAACACAAGTCGAGACCTTTGAAAGGTTCAAAGAATTTCAGAGTGAGGTTGAAAATCAACGTGATAGAAAGATCAAGTTTCTACGATCGATCGTGGAGGAGAATACTTGAGTCACGAATTTGGCACACACTTAAGAAAATGTGGAATAGTTTCACAACTCACGCCGGCTGGAACACCTCAGCGTAATGGTGTGTCCGAACGTCATAATCGCACTCTATTGGATATGGTGCGATCTATGATGTCTCTTACCGACTTACCGCTATCTTTTTGGGGCTATGCTTTAGAGACTGCCGCATTCACTTTAAATAGGGCTCCGTCGAAATCCGTTGAGACGACACCGTATGAATTATGGTTTGGGAAGAAACCTAAGTGTCGTTTCTAAAAGTTTGGGGATGCGATGCTTATGTCAAGAAACTTCAACCTGAAAAGCTCGAACCCAAATCGGAAAATGCGTCTTCATAGGATACCCTAAAGAAACTGTTGGGTATACCTTCTACCTCAGATCCGAAGGCAAGATCTTTGTTGCTAAGAATGGATCCTTTCGGAGAAAGAGTTTCTCTCGAAAGAAGTAAGTGGGAGGAAAGTAGAACTTGATGAAGTGTTACCTCTTGAACGGAAAATGGCGAAACTCAAGAAAACGCTTCGAGGTGCCTGCACCGACTAGAGAGGAAATTAATGATGATGATCAAGATGCTTCGATCAAGCTCCTACTGAAATTGAAGGTCAACAAGGACACGTTCCGCACTGCAGTGGTACGGCAACCCTGTCTTGGAAATCATGTTGTTAGACAACGGTGAACCTTCAAACTATGAGGAAGCAATGGCGGGCCCGATTCCGACAAATGGTGGAAGCCATGAAACCGAGATAGGATCCATGTATGAAAACGAAGTATGGACTTTGACCGACTTGCCCGCTGAACGGCGAGCCATAGAAAATAAATGGATCTTTAAGAAGAAGAGACGCGGATGGTAATGTGACCATCTATAAAGCTCGCTTGTCGCTAAGGGTTATCGACAAGTTCAAGGGGTTGACTACGATGAGACTTTCTCACCGTAGCGAAGCTAAAGTCCGTCGTAATCATGTTAGCAATTGCCGCATACTATGATTATGAGATATGGCAAATGGACGCCAAAACGGCATTCCTTAATGGTTTCCTTAAGGAAGAATTGTATATGATGCAGCCGAAGGTTTTGTCGATCCTAAGAATGTCGACAAGGTGTGCAAGCTCCAACGCCGATTTATGGGCTGGTGCAAGCATCTCGAGTTGGAACATTCGCTTTGATGAGATGATCAAAGCGTTTGGGTTTACATGACTTATGGAGAAGCCTGTGTTTACAAGAAAGTGAGTGGGAGCTCTGTAGCATTTCTCATATTATATGTAGACGACATACTTTTGATGGGAAATGATATAGAACTCTTGGACAGCATCAAGGCCTACTTGAATAAGAGTTTTTCAATGAAGGACCTTGGAGAAGCTGCTTATATATTAGGCATCAAGATCTATAGAGATAGATCGAGACGCCTCATAGGTCTTTCACAAAGCACATACCTTGATAAGATATTGAAGAAGTTCAATATGGATCAATCTAAGAAGGGTTCTTACCTGTGTTACAAGGTGTGAAATTGAGCTCAGCTCAATGTCCCACCACGGCAGAAGATATAGAAGAGATGAGTGTCATCCCTATGCCTCAGCCATAGGTTCTATTATGTATGCCATGCTGTGTACCAGACTGATGTAAACCTTGCCGTAAGTTTGGTAGGAAGGTACCAAAGTAATCCCGCAAGGAACACGGACAGCGGTCAAGAATATCCTGAAGTACCGAAAAGGACTAAGGAAATGTTTCGTTTATGGAGGTGACGAAGAGCTCGTCGTAAAGGTTACGCCGACGCTAGCTTCGACACAGATCTGATGACTCTAAGTCACAAACCGGATACGTGTATATTTTGAATGGTGGGGCAGAAGCTGGTGCAGTTGCAAGCAAAGCGTCGTGGCGGGATCTACATGTGAAGCGGAGTACATGGCAGCCTCGGAGGCAGCACATGAAGCAATTTGGGTGAAGGAGTTCATCACCGACCTCGAGTCATACCCAATGCGTCGGGGCCAATCAAGCTCTTCGTGACAACACTGGAGCTATTGCACTTGCAAAGGAGCCAGGTTTCACAAGAAGACTAGGCACATCAGCGCCGCTTCAACTCCATTCGTGAAAATGTTCAAGATGGAGACATAGAAATTTGTAAAGTGCACACGGATCTGAATGTCGCAGATCCGCTGACTAAACCTCTCCCTAAGGCAAAACATGATCAGCACCGTAACTCTATGGGTGTTCGATTCATCACAATGTAACTAGATTATTGACTCTAGTGCAAGTGGGAGACTGTTGGAAATATGCCCTAGAGGCAATAATAAAAGCATTATTATTATATTTCCTTATTCATGATAATTGTCTTTATTCGTGCTATAATTGTGTTAACCGGAAATCGTAATACATGTGTGAATAAATGACAACAACATGTCCCTAGTGAGCCTCTAGTTGACTAGCTCGTTGATCGACGAGATAGTCATGGTTTCGACTATGGACATTGGATGTCATCGATAACGGGATCACATCATTAGGAGAATGATGTGATGGACAAGACCCAATCCTAAACATAGCATAAGATCGCATAGTTCGCTTGCTAGAGTTATCCAATGTCAAGTATCCTTTCCTTAGACCATGAGATCGTAACTCCCGGATACCGTAGGAGTGCTTTGGGTGTGCCAAACGTCACAACGAATCGGGTGACTATAAAGGTATGCTACGGGTATCTCCGAAAGTGTCATTGGGTTGACATGGATCGAAATGGGATTTGTCACTCCGCTTGACGGAGAGGTATCACCGGGCCCTCTCGGTAATGCATCATCACAATGAGCTCAATGTGATCAAGTGTTTGATCACGGATCATGCATTACGGTAACGAGAAAAGTGACTTGCCGTAACGAGATTGAACGAGGTATTGGTATACCGACGATCGAATCTCGGGCAAGTAAAATACCGATTGACAAAGGGAATCGATACGGGATTAATTGAATCCTAGACATCGTGGTTCATCCGATGAGATCATCGTGGAGCATGTGGGAGCCAACATGGGTATCCAGATCCCGCTGTTGGTTATTGCCCGAGAGCCGTCTCGGTCATATCGCATGTCTCCGAACCCGTAGGGTCTACACACTTAAGGTTGATGAACGCTAGGGTTATAGGAATATGTATGTGCAGTAACCCGAATGTTGTTGAGTCCGGATGAGATCCCGGACGTCACGAGGAGTTCGGAATGGTCCGGAGGTAAAGAATTATATATAGGAAGTGCTGTTTCGCCATCGGGACAAGTTTGGTGATATCGGATTGTACTGGGACCACCGGAGGGGTCCCGGGTCCACCAAGTGGGGCCACCAGCCCGGGGGCCACATGGGCCCTAGGTGGTGCGCCTAGGCCCACATGGGCCAAGGGAACCAGCCCCAAGGGCCCATGCGCCTAGGGTGGAAAAAGGGAGAGTCCATGAAGGGAAGGCACCTCCGAGGTGCCTTGGGAGGTGGACACCTCCCCCCTGGCCGCACCCCTCCCTTGGAGGAGGGGCAAGGCTGCGCCCTCCCCTCCTTGGCACCTATATAAAGGGGAGGGAGGGGGCAGCAGGACTTTGCCCTGGGCGCCTCCTCTCCCTCTCCAACACATCCTCCTCCTCCGTAGTGCACGGCGAAGCCCTCGCCGAGTATTGCAAGTTCCACCATCACCACGCCGTCGCTCGCTGCTGGAGCCATCTTCTCAACCTCTCCTTCACCTTGCTGGATCAAGAAGAAGGAGACGTTACGCTGACCGCACGTGTGTTGAACGCGGAGGTGCCGTCCGCTCGCACTAGATCATCGGTGAATTGGATCGCGGCAAGTTCGACTACCTCATCCACGTTCACTCCGAAGCTTCCGTTGCGATCTACAAAGTGGTATGTAGATGCTATCTAATCTGAATACTCGTTGCTAGATCAACTCATAGATGGATCTTGGTGAAACCGTAGGAAAAATTTTAATTTTCTGCAACGTTCCCCAACATGCGGACAATGGGAAAAGGAGCTACGCTCTCGATAAAAGCCTGAATAAAGGGGGCATGAGGAAAAGCCCTCTTGTGCTGGAAGCTAGCAAGGCGGATCTCATGCCATAGAAAGTGTGGAACATGGATCTTCCCTTTGGGAGATGCAAAGAGGCGATGCATGAGATCAATGCAATAGCTGCTGCAAGAGCCTTTGTCACCCATCTTGGGATAGATGGTGCGGATGACACACTGATATGTTGAAAGGGAAGCGCCAAATGGAGACTTGGTTCAGACTCTTTTGTTTTTCATTGTCAGACAAAGTTGGTATAGGTTTAAGAAGATCCGCACAGACCTCAATGCCCTTGGGCCTGTGGTGGGGATCATCCTTGTGGATTTTGAACCCGGTGTCAGGAAATCCAAGGGCAGAGACAAATTGAGCATAAGATGATGTGAGTGCGGTGTCTGAGGTCATCCATTTGACAGTGTTATCCGGACCAAAATAACATGTGGCATAGAATTGATGAATGGCAGCATGATTGAAATCATGTTGAAATGCAAATGGAGCAGCTAGATTGGATGGCTCAATGAGCTCAATGGCTCCCGGATATTTCTCCGGATGAGTGTGAATATGCTCTAAATCAATACAGACATAGAGTGACAAGCCTTTAGGAAGGACAATAGTGGTAAATATGTCAGCTTGGACATTAGTGCGAAAACGACTATCCTGAGAATCCCTAGCAACAGTAAACTGATCAACATCGCGACGCAATTTAAGATAAGAACCGGTGGGAACCACGTTGAAACGCTTAACATGGCGGACGAGTGGTAATGGAGGCTCAAGTGAGATATGACGAGCATCACGTGGGGTTGCACCGGAGGAGGAGGATGTTGAAAGGTTGGACGACGAGTGCTAGGCTTGGGTGCAGAGACGCGAACACCAACAAATGGGGCCGATTCCACCTCCTCAAGTCCATCCTCAAAGTCCGACCCCTCCGAGGAGGAGTCGCTAGACGAGCTGGGTGGACGGGCGGCATGCTTCCGAGGACGAGCCTGCTCCTGGGAGTCATCGGAGCCACCACGACGAGACGAACGAGCCAGCCCACCGGTGACTTGCTTGCGTGCGGAGTTCTTCATCTTAGGCATCACGACCTAGGGGAGAGGGAAGACACAAATCAACACCCCACCATAGATCAAGGAATCGATGCATGAGGGAGAGAAGATAGGGCCTACCTTGAAGTGAGGAACATGGAGGAAACCAGCGACCGGAACAAATCAGGCAACCGGTAGAGAGAGAGGCCGCCCGGGCTTGAGCGAAAGCCAAGCTGGACAGCAGAAACCGCGGTGAGGGGCGAGGCCACGTTGCGGATCCCGAGCAGAGAGGATCTCCGGCGAGGGGCACGACGGCGTGTGGCCGCGGCGAGAAACCACAGGACTGGAGCGGCGGCGGGGGGAACAGGGAGGAAGTGGATAAGGGTAGCAGTTCCGAAAACCTACCGCGCACTATATATAGTAGCTGGTGAAAAATGGTCGGACGACCGGAGCCTACGGACGATCAAAGTCAAATAGGAGTCCGGACGACCGGGGCCTGAGCCTAGGAAAAAAGGAAGTATGACAGAGATGATTTTACGGACGACCGAACGCCTGGACGTCTGGGGCCAAGAGACCAAAAAGTATTTTACGGACGTCCGGAGAGGCCTGACGACCGAGCTGAGTTCAACAGAGAAGAATTTACGGACGTCCGGAGGCTTACGGACGTCTGGCACCTGGGCCAGGGAATGAGATCAGAGAGGATTTTACGGATGTCCGGATAGGCCGGACGACCGGTCAGAGTTTATCAGAGAAGATTTTACGGACGTCCGGAGATCTACGGACGTCCGGGTTTTGAGAAATGCTCGGACGTCCGGCGCCAGAATTTGAGAGAGAACTAGGTGAGCTACTGATCATGATGAGGAGATGATGTATACCGTTCATAGTATGAATTTCTTATTAAGTAACAAGTACCCTATCCCAAACAATAATAATCATATATCACTCCAAATTTGTTCTAATGATACGAGTGGTGGCGACTGCCACCATTTATGAGTATGTGTGACATGACACAGAAAGATTTGAACTTTGAGTGCATAATCACTACTCCATCATGGAAAGCACCATAGTTAGATGTTATGGTAGCTTTGAGAGTGTTTGTTCGGTTTATGAATTTCATAGGATGAGGATACTCATGAGTTGAGTGTCTCCCCCTACATATATGCCTACATCAAGACAAGACATTAATTTTATGCATGAATGGGTACTAGATTTCACATAATATTGTCAAGCTCCAAGATACCAAGTTCACGCCTAAGTTGACAAAACCTTGCTTCATCCAATGGTTTGGTGAAAATATCCGCCAGTTGCAAATCTGTACCAATGTGATCAATGTGAATATCACCCTTCTCAACATGATCTCTCAAGAAGTGATATCTAATATCAATGTGCTTGGTGCGGAGATGATCCTTGGGGTTCTCAGCAATGTTGATGGCACTTTCATTATCACATAGAAGAGGCACATGTCTGTAGGTGATACCGTAATCCTTCAAAGTTTGCCTCATCCATAATAACTGAGTTGCACAACTAGCGGCAGCAATGTATTCAGCTTCTGCGGTAGAGAGGGCAATACAATTCCATTTCTTCGAAGACCAACTTACCAAGGAGCATCCAAGATACTGACATGCACCGGATGTGGACTTACGATCCACTTTATCTCCAGCCCAATCCGCATCCCTGTACCCAATGAGATCAAACTTAGCATCCTTGGGGTACCATAGACCCAACTTTGGGGTGTGAACAAGGTATCTAAGAATATGCTTAACTACCTTATGATGACTTTCCCTAGGGGAAGCTTGAAATCTAGCACACATGCATACACTAAACATAATGTCTGGTCTAGATGCACAAAGATAAAGCAACGAACCAATCATAGAGCGGTATTTAGATGGGTCGAAAGGAATACCGTTTGTGTCTTCAATGAGTGTTATTTTGGTTGGCATGGGTGTCTTGCATGGACTAGCATCAGACATACCAAACTTCTCTAGAATGTCCTTGAGGTATTTTGCTTGAGACAAGAAAATTCCTTCTTGAAATTGTTGAATTTGAAATCCGAGGAAGAACTTCAAATCCGCATTGGGTGACATTTCAAAATTCTTGGTCATTGAAGCCGCAAACTTCTTGCACAAATGAATGTTAGGAGAACCAAAAATAATATCATCTACATAGATTTGGCATAAGATCAAATCACCCTTATCCCTCTTAGTAAAAAGAGTGGGATCGATCACCCCTCTCACAAAACCATCATCGAGTAGAAAATTCTTTAAATGATCATACCAAGCACGAGGTGCTTGTTTGAGGCCATACAAAGCCTTATGAAGTTTATACACATAGTCTTTGTGATCGGGATCAACGAACCCAGGTGGTTGTGACACATATACTTCTTCTTGTAGAGGACCTTTAAGGAAAGCACTCTTCACATCCATTTGATGTAATGTAAAACCATTGAAAGCGACATAAGCAAGTAAGATGCGAATGGATTCAAGACAGGCAACTGGGGCAAAGGTCTCACCAAAGTCCAAACCTTCAACTTGTGAGTACCCTTGCGCCACTAACCTTGCCTAGTTGCGGATGATTACACCATTCTCATCTTGTTTGTTCTTGAAAATCCATTTTGTTCCAATGACGTTGTGCTCGGTAGGTGGCCTCTTGACTAATGACCACACTTGGTTGCGTTCAAAACTGTTCAACTCTTCTTGCATAGCAACTAGCCAATCGTTGTCCATAATTGCATCTTGTACCTTGATGGGTTCAATACTAGACACAAACGAGAAGTGAGCACAAAAGTTTGTCAAATGTTTACGAGTGACTCTACCTTCCGATATGCCGGTGAGAATTTTGTCAACATCAACGCGACCGGCCACTCGAGGCATGATAGAGGTAAGGGATTCATGAGGTTCAACTTCATGTACATCATCCACGTCCTCAACATATGGATCATTAATGTGTGGAGGAAGATCTTCTTGTTCATATTGCATTTGTTGAGGTTCATCATTAATGATTGGACTTTCTTGTTCTTGCACTTGATGATGATCTTGTTCTTGAAGATTATCATGAAGAGGAACTTGATCATCTTCTTCTACTTGGGCTAAGGGCATTGGTTGAACACTAGGAGCTTGTGATGGTATGGGTGTTGAAGTAGTTTGATGTTGCGTCAGACTTCCATCTTCTTCTTCATCATCATGAGGTTCTTGTTCCATAGGAAGAAGTGCACCAACACCCATGATCAAAATGTCTTGAGAAGAATCTTCTTCACCTGCATCACTTAGATCAACTTTCTCCCCATGGGAGCCATTAAATTCATCAAACACCACGTCACAAGTTTCTATAACACATCCATTGGATTTATTGTAGACTCTATAGGCGTGAGAGTTTGATCCATAGCCAACAAATATACCCTCAATTGTTTTGGATTGAAATTTTCCTAACTGTTCTCTTTTGTTGAGGATGAAACATTTGCACCCAAATACACGAAAGTACTTGACATTTGGCTTGTTCCCAGTTAGAAGCTCATATGGAGTCTTTTCCAATATAGTGTGGAGGAAGAGCCGGTTTGATGCATGGCATTAGGTGTTGACAGCTTCGGCCCAAAAACTATGTGGTGACTTGTATTCATCCAACATGGACCTTGCCATCTCTACAAGTGTACGTTTCTTCCTTTCGGCTACACCATTTGCTGAGGAGTGTATGGAGCTGAATATTGATGCTCAATCCCTTCATCACTAAGGAATTCTTCCAAGGTATAGTTCTTGAACTCAGAGCCATTGTCACTTCTTATTGCCAGGATTTCTTTGTCAAAATTGCGTTGGGCTTGCTTGGCAAAATCAACGAAGGTGATCTTGGTTTTGTCCTTGGACTTGAGAAAGAACACCCATGTATATCTTGAGTAATCATCAACAATGACAAGCCTATACTTTTTCCCACCAAGACTATCCCATGAAGGAGGCCCAAAAAGATCCACATGAAGGAGCTCCAGGGGCCTTGAAGTAGATACTATGTTCTTGGGTGGGTGCTTTGATTGATGTTGCTTCCCGGCTATGCATGCACTACACACACGATCTTTCTCAAAAGATACATTGGTTAGTCCAAGGACGTGATTCCCCTTTAAGAGATCTTGAAGATTTCTCATGCCGACATGGGCTAGCCGGTGATGCCATAGCCACCCCTTGTCAGCCTTGGCCACTAGACAAGTTGCATGGAATGTGCTCTCTTTCGAGAAATCAACCATGTAAAGGTTGCCATCCAACTCTCCAACAAAGGCCACTTCGAGAGTATCTCTCTTAAATACTTTCACATTTGTTAGTCCAAAGAGTGTGTCATAACCAACAGAAGCCAATTGGCGAACAGAAAGCACGTGGTATTTAAGGGATTGGACAAGCATGACATTTGCAAGTGACATGTCATTTGTGATAGCCACCTTGCCCAACCCGAGTACCTGTCCTTTTGAACCTCCACCAAACATAATGCTCATGAATGGTTGAATAGCTTCCATGAAATCGTAGAGCAATTTGCTATCTCCGGTCATATGATTTGTACTTCCACTATCAATCACCCATTTCACTCCACCGGAGAAGTCAACCTACACACAATTAAGACTTGGTTAGAGGCACCCATTTTGCAATGGGATCTCTCAAGTTAGTCACAAGGGTCTTAGGGACCCAAATAGCATAAAACCGGAATGCATTTCGAGGACCAACAAATTTTGCAAAGACTTCTCCATCCTTAGTCTTACGAAGTACATAGGATGGAGGCATGAACTCTTTAGACTTGTTGATAGTGGGCATGCCCCTTGTGGCCTTCCCACTCACAACCTTACCTTTCTCCTTGTGCCCTTCTCTTACAAATGTTTCTTTTAGAGGATTTGTGCACTTTTGAGAGGACGTCTTCTTCTTGCTTGTGCTTGGGTCAAACCCAAGTCCCTCTTTGGCAAACACCTCATTGTGTTGGCTCAATATCTCATCAAGATTCTTTTGCCCTTGAGCACATGTCATGAGACCTTTCTCGATTTGAGCCTTGAGAAAATGATTTTCCTCAAGAATAGATGCTAGATCACTACTAGAGTTACTAGTACAAGCATCAACATTGATAATAGGAGAAGAATAAGCCTTGGCTAGAGTTTCAAGATAAGTAAGTTTGAGCGTTTCAAAACTCTTTGTAAGAATGGTGATGTCTCCTTCCTTAGTCTTGAGAGACACGGATAGAAGCTCACAATCCTTAGAGAGAGAAGCATGAGACTTCACAAGCTTACTTTTATCATTCATCAACTCTTCGCAAGAGTCAATAGCCTTTTTCAAGGAGGCAAGACCATTAGTATGAACATCAATATTTGCACCAATTTTTAAGCATAGTTCATCATTTCGTGCTTCCTCATATTGGACTTTCCGCTCAAGGATTTCACATTTTTCCTTTTCCTCGGTGACGAGGGTTTCGAGTTCCTTAATGGTGATGGTGTGCTTACTCACCATCTCCATAAGCATGCGAAACATAGTGAGCTTCTTTCCTTTGAGGGAACACATTAACTTATTAAGTTTAGCAAGCATAGGATCATCTAGATCATCATCCTCATAACTATCCTCCGCATCAAGATACTCATCACTAGGAGTAGAAGGAGTGAAGAGAGGAGGGTTTGATCGTGGAGTTACCTTGACCTTGTCAGAAGAGCTTTGGTCCTCTCCATCTTCAACCATGGCCTTTGCCATTAGGCACTTGTGAGCGTTGCCCTTGTAATCTTTCATGTAGTTGTAGGTGACCACGTCACCACTCTTGTTTACTAACCTCAAGGTGTTTTGAGAGTCTTGAGCAACTCCGGCAACACCACTAACATCATCCGGATCGGATTCTTCTTGAGCAACCATTGCCTTTGCATCTCTCTTCTTGAGCTTGGAATTCAAAGGATTTGGCAACTTCTTCTTGGGAAAGGTCTTGGGAAACCTTGGTTTATCTTCTCTCTTCTCATAAGGGCACTCGTTGGAGAAGTGATTGGTTTCTTCATAGTTGTAGCATTTTCTTACTTTCTTCTTTTGAAATCTTCCCTTGAATTTTCTCGCACTAAACTTCTTGACAAAAAGAGCCATGTCTTCATGTGAAGGGCCCTCGTCGGATTCAATCTCATCACCATCTTCATCATCATCTTCTACTTCATCTTCTTCACTTTGCTCATCTTCACATACATGCTTGGCCTTCAATGCAAGATTGATCTTCGATGATGGGGAACCATGCATGGCAAGATGTTTTGTGGCATTAGCCTTTGACTCTTCAAATAGTTGAAAGGTGGATACGATGTCATCTGTAGTCATTTCCTTGAAGGTATGGTGTTGTCTTATGTCCCACACCATTTGATGGTGATATGGAGCAAGAGCATGAAGCAACTTATCCACAAGGAACCTCTTAGTCATGTTGAATCCATCTTGTGTCTTGTCACACTCACACGACTCAATATCGGCAGTGAGAGTCATGAGACGCTCATGGAGTTGATTGGGGGTTTCACCTTTCTCCATACAAAAGTTATGCAATTGCCCCTTGGCAATTTCATATTGAGCACTCCGGAGGGTAGAAGTGCCAGTCTTGGATCGTATAACACTTTCCCATAGTTCCTTGGCACTTGTGATGTGTATGAACGGTCTCCTTTGCTTTTCATCCATACCTCTCCTTATACACATGATTGCAGTGTCATTGAGGTTCTTGTCATATATTTCTCTTGGTGTGGGGTTCTTTGGATCAACCACATGATAGCCATACTCCAAGATCTACATCATCTCATCGTTTCCATGTCGAAGATGATACTGCATAGCAACTCTCCACAAAGCAAAATCGGAAGTGGCACTAAGTAAAGGAGGCTTGCCTTGAGGATTATATCTTGGTTTCTCAACCTGAGGTCTTGCATAAAGCCAAGGCACACCGGCGTGTTCATTGCTAGGAGGTTGTTGACCAAGTGATGGAGTAGGCACAGTTGGCCTCGAAGCAGCACCACCTGAGAGTGGTGCAAGCACCATGGACAACGTGGCTAATCTCATTTGGACCAAGGCCTCAAGAGAAGCATCATGCTCCTCTTTTTGCTTAGCAAGGGCCCGTTCTAGATCCTCCGACGTAAAGGACTTGACTTCAGAGGAAGCCTCGCCTTTATCCTTAGGATCTACAACTGTGGAGTCCCATCCGGTTCATCTCGCCTAGGGCGGTTAAGCCACAAGAATAGAGCACGAGGCTCTGATACCAATTGAAAGGATCGAGATGGACCTAGAGGGGGGGTGAATAGGTACAACTATAAATTTTAATTATTACTTAGCAATTTTAGGCAATAGTGCGGAATATGAAGGTGAGCCTAATAGTTGCAAGTGAGTACTAAATACTAAACAAATAACCCAAGAACATAAGTAAGCAAGCACAATATGATGTAAGTAAGTGCAAAGAGACAAGTAACCACAAGTAGAGAGTTAGGGTTAGGGATAACCGCAACTCCGGGAGACGAGGATGTATGCCGATGTTCACTTCCTTGGAGGGAAGCTAGTCACCGTTAGAGAGGTGGATGTTACCACGAAGGCACACCAACGCCATGAAGGCTCACCCTATTCTCCCTTTGATACAACACCACGGAGGCGTTTCTCAACCACTAGTGGTAGACCTTGGGGTGATCTCCAAACCCTTACAAACTTTCCGGGGGTAATCAAAACGGTTGATTCCTCTCCGAAAGACTCCTACCGCCTAGGAGTCTCCAACCTCCAAGAGTAATAAGAACGATGGGAAAAGCTCAAGACTTGCTCAAATCACAAATTCCTTTGGTGCAAAGAAGGGGAAGGAGTGGATCTATCACTTGATTGGAGAAATTCTCTCAAATGCTCCTAGAACACTTGGGAATCTAGGATTTGGTGTAGGTGGTAGAGAGAGAGAGAGAGAGTGAGGAGTGTTCTTGGCAAGTTAAAAGTGAATGGTCAACCCTAGCTATCCCGTGGAAGGGAAAGGTATATATATAGTGGATGTGGAAAGGTGACCGTTTGGAAAACATAAGTGCACAAGATAGGTCGGACGTCCGACAACATCGGACGTCCGGTGGTACAAATAAGTCCGGACGTCCGACAGTCATCGGACATCCGGCCACTGTGAATATGTGAGCCACATACCAGTACACAGGACACGGACGTCCGAGACGGGCCGGACATCCGGAGCCCGGACGACCGGAGAGTCCGGAAATCCGTAAATACGGTTCTGTTGTGAAAGTACCGGACGTCCGAGACCTGCCGGACGACCGGAGGTCGGATGTCCGGAGAGTACCGGAAATCCACAAATATCATTCTGTAAAGGAACACCGGACGACCGGAGGGAGCCAGACGTCCGGACGGAGACAAAACAATAGGAGCTGTGGATTTTGAGCAAGTCTTTCACTAAATCCAACGATCCCCTCTTAATAGTGCGGGATCCCTATACTCAAGAACAAACCATAAACGAAGTCCATGTCTTGTACCTTCATTCTTGAGTTATATGCTTTTTGTCCCTAGTCATGATCCATACACACGGTCTTTGGGACATAACCCTGAGATATACTTGATAAACATGATTATTCCCTAACATACATGTTGTCATCAACATCAAAATATGATTAATGGCATGATTGCACTTTCACACGTGTCGGTCACCCTTGACGAAAGCACTTCTGTGACGCGTGATTTATCGTCATGGAAGTGGACACTTCCGTGATGATAATTTTGGTAATGTCATGGAACACTTCTACGACAGCATAGGTATGACTATCTTTATTCTGTCATAAATTTTTCATGGATGTACATGCATGACAAAAAACGCGACCTGCTGTGACAAACACGTATCATCACGGAAGTGTCTTTTTTTTGTAGTGCACGGACGGATTGATAAACCTTAGGTCATCCACTTGAGGGAAATTTGCTACTGTCCTACAAACCTCTGCACTTGGAGGCCCAACAACGTATACAAGAAGAAGGTAGTGTAGTAGACATCACTCTTGTGTCCCCAACACACCCAATACAATGGTAAATTTTATAGGTGCACTAGTTCGGCGAAGAGATGGTGATACAGGTGCAATATGGATGGTAGATATAGGTTTTTGTAATCTGAAATTATAAAAACAGCAAGGTAACAAGTGATAAAAGTGAGCGTAAACGGTATTGCAATGCTAGGAAACAAGGCCTAGGGTTCATACTTTCACTAGTGCAAGTTCTCTCAACAATAATAACATAACTGGATCATATAACTATCCCTCAACATGCAACAAAGAGTCACTCCAAAGTCACTAATAGTGGAGAACAAACGAAGAGATTATGGTAGGGTACGAAACCACCTCAAAGTTATCCTTTCTGATCGATCTATTCAAGAGTCCGCAGTAAAATAACACGAAGCTATTCTTTCCGTTCGATCTATCATAGAGTTCGTACTAGAATAACACCTTAAGACACAAATCAACCGAAACCCTAATGTCACCTAGATACTCCAATGTCACCTCAAGTATCCGTGGGTATGATTATACGATATGCATCACACAATCTCAGATTCATCTATTCAACCAACACAAAGTACTTCAAAGAGTGCCCCAAAGTTTCTACCGGAGATTCAAGATGAAAATGTGTGCCAACCCCTATGCATAAGTTCACGAGGTCACGGAACCCGCAAGTTGGTCACCAAAACATACATCAAGTAGATCACGTGATATCCCATTGTCACCACAGATAAGCACATGCAAGACATACATCAAGTGTTCTCAAATCCTTAAAGACTCAATCCGATAAGATAATTTCAAAGGGAAAACTCAATCCATTACAAGAGAGTAGAGGGGGAGAAGCATCATAAGAACCAACTATAATAGAAAAGCTCGCGATACATCAAGATTGTACCACCTCAAGAACACAAGAGAGAGAGAGAGAGAGAGAGAGAGAGATCAAACACATAGCTACTGGTACATACCCTCATCCCCGAGGGTGAACTACTCCCTCCTCGTCATGGAGAGCGCCGGGATGATGAAGATGGCCACCGGTGAGGGATCCCCCCTCCGGAGGGTGCCGGAACGGGGTCCCGATTGGTTTTTGGTGGCTACAGAGGCTTGCAGCGGCGGAACTCCCGATCTAGGTTATGTTCTGGGGGTTTCCGTATATATAAGAGGTTTTGGCGCTGAGAACAAGTCAGGAGGGTCTCCGGGCTATCCACGAGGCAGGGGCGCGCCCGACCCTCGTGGGCAGCCCAGACTCTTCCGCCCAACTCTTTACTCCATGGCCTTCTTCGGTCCGAAAATAAGCTCCGTCAAGTTTCAGTCAATTGACTCGTTTGGTTTTCCTTTTCTGCGATACTCAAAACAAGGAAAAAATGTAACCGCACTGGGCTCTAGGTTAATAGGTTAGTCCCAAAATCATAGAAAATAGCATATAAATGCATATAAAACATCCTAGAAGGATAATATAATAGCATGAATACTTCATAAATTATAGATACGTTGGAGACGTATCAGCATCCCCAAGGTTAATTCCTGCTCATCCTCGAGTAGGTAAATGATAAAAGAAATAATTTATGAACTGTGAATGCTAGCAGGTGCACAAGTTTGATCAATGATAATTTCAATCACCTTTTCTAGCATCATTATATGTCATAACAGTAGCTCATATCATAAAGCTTTTCATGATCAAGTAACAAGCTATTCACATGTTAAAGCATAGACCATAAACTTTCTTGAAAACTAACAAACTATGTTCTCAGTCATCAAACAATTGCAATTCATCTTATTTTCAGGAAGGGTCTATGTAAGAGCTTTGATTTAGCAAATTCCACATACTCAACTATCATATAGTCTTTCATGATTGCTACCACTCAAAGCATATTTTTAGAACAAATAGCATTCATCAAACACAGAGAAAGATAGGGCCTAATGTTTCGCCTCCCAACCTTTAACCTCAAGGGTAATATCAACAATAATAATTCATGATCAAATATATTTGAATGGCCATATGTGCTTAGATCTTTCCATAACATGATGCTTGCCAACTAAAGAATAGGTTGGAATGAGAAGGAATACTACTGACTCTTGCATAAAAGTAAAAGATAGGCCCTTCGCAGAGGGAAGCAGGGATTTGCAGAGGTGCCAGAGCTCGAAGCTAGAACAGAGATGAAAATAATTTTGAGAGGTATGCTTTCATTGTCAACATAACAACCAAGAGTTCCCAATATCTTCCATACTAGATACACGGTTCCCAAACAGAAAGGTAAAGATTTTACTCCCCCTCCACCAACAATCACACTCCACGGCTTGTCCGAAACAACGGGTGCCGTCCAACTATCAACAATCCTAGGGGAGTTTTGTTTAAATTATTTGCGAATTTGTTTTTGATCTTTTGATCATAGGACTGGGCATCCCACTTACCAGCCATTTTCTAGTGAATGATGAGCGGATTCCACTCATCGTGAGAATAGCCCACCTAGCATGGAATATACTGACAGCCCCTAATCGCTACATGAGCGATTCGAGCATACAAAACAGATTATTATTTGAAGGTTTAGAGTTTGACACATGCAAATTTACTTGAAACGGTAGGTAAATGCCGCATATAGGTAGATATGGTGGACACTCATGGAATAAACTTGGTTCAAGGAATTTGGATGCACAAGCAGTATTCCCGCTTAGTACAGATATTTTGGCTAGCAAAGGATTCTAAATAGCAAGCACCACATGTTGAAGGATCTGTAGCAATATAACTTCTATACAAATATACCCAATCATAACTCATTACGTTGTCTTCCTTGTCCAACTTCAACTAATTTGCTCAGGTTTGAAAATAATTAATGGGGCTCACAATCATAGAAGATGTCCAAGATAGTATATTTATATGTGAAATCTCTCTTCCTTCAATATTCTTTCATGAATTGTTCAAGTGACCCATACAATCTTTGCTAACCTTCAAAAAATTTACCACCTCTACTTCTTATATGTGAAGGCATTACTCCCCATGGGAAAGGCATATGAAACATATACAATTTCAGATTTATGACATTCAAATCATTTAACCATTTACTCATAGGATATAAGTGAAGCACACGAGTAAATGACAAACTACTCCAAAAAGATATAAGTGAAGATCAATGAGTAGTTGAATAATTATGCAACTATGTGAAGACTCTCTAACATTTAAGAATTTCAGATCTTGGTATTTTACTCAAGCAGCAAACAAAATAAAATAAAACGACATTTCAAGGATAGCACTTATCATGTGAACAAGCAAAAACTTAGGCTCAACCGATACTAACAGATAATTGTTTAAGAAGAGAGGTGGGATGCCTACCGAGGCATCCCCAAGCATAGGCTTTTGGTTGTCCTTGAATATTACCTTGGGGTGCCTTGGGCATCCCCAAGCTTAGGCTCTTGCCATTCCTTATTCCATAGTCCATCGAATCTTTACCCAAAACTTGAAAACTTCACAACACAAAACTTAACAGAAAACTCGTAAGCTCCGTTAGTACAAAAAAATAAATCACCACTTAGGTACTGTTGTGAACTCATTCTAAATTCATATTAGTGTAATATCTACTGTATTCCAACTTATCTATGGTTCATACCCTCCGATAGTACTTATAGATTCATCCAAATAAGCAAACAACGCATAGTAAATAGAATCTAATTTTTTTAAATGCGCTGTCATTTTTAATTTTCCTATTTTTTAAAAAAATTAGAAAACACAAACCTTTTCTGAAATTTAAAGAAAAAATATCACATGAACAATTTTAAAATATCCAAACAATTTTCGAAAACATGAACAACTTGAAAAAAATGCAAAGAGTTAAGAAATTCCCAACGAGGGCCCGACAGGTGCGATACAATTGCCTAGTTGGGCCAAGGCCTAAATGTATTTTTTTCAACTTTTTCGTTATTATTCTCTTTTTTAATCCTTTTTGAACTTTATTATTCTTTTTGAAACTAGTTCAAAATTTTAAAATATTGTTTGGAATAGCAAATAAAAGTTTTAAGGAAATGTTTTGAATTATGATTTTTATTTTTTCTGTCAAACATTTATTAAATTGTTTTTGTAGAGTAACATTTACTATTTTCTATTTTACACTTTGTATTTATTAATTTTGTTAAAAACTTAAATAATACTTGGTGTGCGGGTATAATTTTAAATACTTTGTTCTTTTAAACCTAGCACGAATGCCTACCATGGGCATGCCCACCTTCTCGCAAGTTCTGATCATTTCAAGAACATTCCAAAAACACCATGTTCATCGTATGGTGTCCGGGTATGTGAGAATAATCCGTTTGAGAGCGCATTATTTCTCGACATCCGTCAAATGGTTTTAATTTTGTTCATTGATCTGTATGAATAATTCAAGCCAACATGTCAAGTTCTTTTGGTTTTCAAAATTTTTTGCATTTTCTAGAGTTTTTTGCGGTCAAAAAAGTTCGATAAATGGCCTTACGTGTCGCAACTTGCCTACGGTGTCAGAAATCGTTTAAACCTGGCATGAATGCATACCATGGCCATTTCCACCTGTTTGCAAAAGTTGTGGTCATTTTAAGAATGTCCAAAACTAGATCATGTTCAACGAATTGTGTCCTAGGTAGGCGAGAAGGCTCCACTTGCGAGCACGTTGTTTCTAGACATCATTGAAGTGACCCCAATTTTTTTATGGACTTATATGACCAATTGAAGGCAACATGCCAAATTGTTTGTGTTTTCGATAAATTTGGCATTTTCTAGAGTTTTCTCGATGAAAAAAGCCCGATAAATGCCCGGACGTGACGCAACTTGTATAAGGTGTCAAAATTCGTTCAAACCTGGCATGGATTCCTACCATGGGCATGCCAAACTGCTGGAAAACGTTGGGGTTATTTCATTCATATCCAAAAAGACCATGTTCAATGGAGGGTGTTCATGTAGGCAAGAAGGGTCCGTTTGAGATCGTGTGCTTTTCGGCATCCTTCAAATGATCCAATTTTTTCCATGAGCTTATATGACCAATTAAAGCCATCATGCCAAGATGTTTAATTTTCGATTAGTCTTGCATTTTTCTGATGTTTTCTAGGTGAAAATGGTCGATAATTTGTTGGACGTCACGCAACTTGCATACAGTGTCAGAATTGAAACCTGGCATGGATGCCTCCCAATGTGCTAGCCCACCTGCTGGCAAAAGTTGGGGTCATTTTATTCATGTCCAAAAATATACCATGTTCAATGGGGAGTGTTCGGGTAAGCCAGAAGGGTTCGTTTGAGAGCAAATTTTTTGCGGCATCCATCAAGTGACACCAATATTTTTTTTCATGAACTGATATGATCAATTAAAGGCACCATGCTAAGTTGTTTGAGTTTCAGTAATTTTAGCATTTTTTGGAGTTTTATCGAAGAAAAATGGCTGACAAATGGTCGGACGTGACGCAACTTGCAAACGGGTGACGTAATTCGTTCAAAACTAGCATGGATGCCTTCCATGGGCATGCACACCTAGTGGAAAATTTTGGTCTCATTTCATGCATGCCTAAAAATAGACCATGTTTAATGAAGAGTAGTAACCTTCCTGAATTCACGCAATAACTCTCTGCAAATCATCTAGTATGTGAGCCGACACCATAGAATGTCCCTCGTTACGACGTATAGAATCCACCACAATGATATTGTCCATTCTCACTAGCACATTGCTCCCTCCAAGGCTTTTGGATTAGCTTTAATCCTTCCTGGAGTGCCGCTGCTTCTGCTGATACAACATCCGCAACATGCTCGAAACGTGAAATGGAAGCCGCGATGAAGTTGCCTCTGTGGTCTCTAACGATAGCTCCGTATGATCCCGAGTGAAATCCCTCGCCGAAGTAGGCACCAACATTCAATAATTGTTGCGAAGCTAGAACAGTAGGCCAAAAAACCGCTCCCCAGAAGCCCATGTAGGGCCGGTTCATCTGGCCCAATCGGCTCACAGTAGGTGAGGTACTTTGGGCTAGGCCTGACAGTAGCCAAACAATGACAAGCACGCTTTGGCCCACGCCTTTGCTGACAATACAGTACCATTGCATGAAAATTACTACTGTACTCAACACCGTAGCAGTGCGCGACGCTGGACCAGAGTACACCCGCGCGTACAGCACATAGAAACGACACAACACAATCACTCTGTCGCTCGTACTAGGGCGGAGCTGACACAGTCACAGTCGTGTCGTACAAATACTTGAGCCGTGTCGCCTGCACCGCACGCTACGTACGTGTGCTCCGCCGTGCAACGGTATCGGTAGGAAAAAGAAGAGGAGAACCCTCGGATGCCGTCGTCCGGGTGCTCCGGCTGCAGCTAGCTGCATTGCATGCTTTTGGGGTTCCTGGCCGGACCAGGGCGGCCTGCCCTGCACCGCACACAGCTTCAGCGGGCGCGAGAGAAGACCGGGCTGGCTGGGGCTTGGCTTGTGTGTTTTCTTTCCTAGCTGGCAACAGCAAGAACACCGGGCGCGTGCGTACGCAGTCGCACCTACACCTACCAACACACACGGCCAGCACAATCCTCCCCGCTAATCAGCGGTGAGTCACACAGTAAGCATGGCCAGCCAATCATCCCAACTGCCATGCCAGTATTGAACGGGACACGTCAAGAGTCCACCATGGCAATGCCACCCGGCCACGCTCTTTTTCCTCCTCCTCCTCAAAGCCCATCGCCACATCATACGCACAAATGATGGAGCAGGTGGTGGATGGATGGATGGATGGATCCGGTGCGGGTTAGCTACACCTTTGGGAGGTTCTAGACTGTACCCGCGTGTGGTGCAGGGCCCCATATATGTTTCAAAATTTGAACGGAGTGGAGTGGATTAGTGAATCAAGTGGTAGTACATGACGACTGCCTACATTACATACATACAGTGGTGCGGTTAAAAAACAGACGAAACAAATACTCCAACTCTCTCAATCATCAAGAAGAAAAGAATTCACTCGCTGACCCTTGAGCTCAGTTCAGTAATCAGTAAGTAATTAACTTACACACAACCCCTTCTCCTGCTGTCACTTTTTACACTAGCCTATCTCTCTCTCTCTCTCTCTGTCGTCGATCTCGGTGCGCGTGGCCCCACCGGGCGGTGTCGGAGAGCGGGCGCCGCCGGGACCCTCTGAAAAATCGGCGGTCAAAACCCTCCACCCCCAGAGCCTTCCCTCCGTCTCGACCACCCAGAAAAGCACCAGCAGCGGCTCACACCACCATGTCGCAGCATTGCATCCGCGGCAGCCGCATCAGCAGCGGCGGCTCGTCCACGCCGTTGGCGCCGGCGGTGGCGTCATTGCCGTGACCGTGGGAGGGCTGGTCGGCGAGGAAGGCGCGGATGGCGGCGAGGCCGGGGCCGCGGACGTCGCGCTCCCAGGACGCCGACTCGGCGGCCGGGCCTGCCCCGGCGAGCCGCGCGCGGATGGTGGCGGACGCGTCGAGCCGGCGCACGGGCCAGCCCCAGCCGTCGGCCATGCGCCGGATCTTGCACACCTGCGCGGCGGCGAGGCGCCGGGTGTTGGCCTTGATGTCGTCGACGGCCGCGCGGAAGCTCCTGCGCCCGGCGAGGTACTCGCCCAGCTCGGGCACCCCGATGGCCTTGCCCAGCCCGGGGGCGTGCGCGGCGCGCTCCGCGGCGGTGGTGGCGGCGAAGTACTCCCGCAGCTCCTCCACCATGCCGGCGCCCACCATGTCGTCCACGCGCCGGTCCAGGTACTCGGCGAGGAGCGCCTCCTCCACGTCCACCCAGAGGAGGCAGCAGGGGTACCGGAGCGCGGGGCGGTAGCAGCCGTCGAGGGAGAAGGGGTCCTCGGGGAGCGCGGCGGCGTCGTCGCCGGGGAGGTCGGCGAGGAGCGCGTGGATGAGGGAGTTGGACCCGCCGGCGACGACGGGCAGCAGCCCCCTGGCCGCGATCGAGGCGGCCGCGGCGGCGCCGAGGGCGCGGAAGGAGGAGGGCGGGAGCGCGCCGGCCTCGGGCGGGACGGCGCCGAGCAGGTGGTGCGCGACGCCGCGGCGGTCGGCGAGAGGCACCTTGTTGGTGGTGACGTCGAGGCCTTGGTAGAGCTGGATCTTGTCGGCGTTGACGACCTCGCCGCCCAGCGCCCGCGCGGCGTCGATGGACAGCTTGGTCTTCCCGGTGCCCGTGGCGCCGACGATCACCACCAGCCGCGGCCTCCCCTCCTCCTGCCCCCACCCCGATCCGCCGCCGCCGGAGGAGGAGGAGTTGGAGGAGGAGCAAGAAGACGAGGAGGAGGAAGAAGAAGAGGCCATTGCCGCGGCGCGCCAGATCCGCAATGGGCGGCGGCGGGGGCACCGGGGAGTGGCAGCCGCTCCTCCTCCGCGCAGGATTGTGGTGGTAATAACCCGATTAGCGAGGGTGGTCATGAAGCTAATGCGGCAGCCAGGGCCCCGACGGATCCTGATTAGCCGGGGATCGCCCTGTTTTGTCCTTTGCTAAATACGCCTCCCGCTCTCAGCCCGGGCCACTTTATTACGGACCCTAATCTCTCCGGCCGTGGAAGGGAACAGAATTTGCGCGCAGCGGGAGTTTGATTTTCTGTTTTGCCGCGCGGCCGATCCTGCTTTTCCCGGCGTTTTTCTCTACGGGTTTTGGGGGGGTTTTTTGCTGGGTAGATCGCCGCGGCTGCTGCTGCCGGGCTGGGTCGGGTGGCGCCCGTGTATATATACCGGAGAGCGGCGGAGGGAGGCGACAGTGGACGGGATTTTGCTTTGGGGGCAGTGTCGTGGCAACGATGGACATGACAGCAGGGCAGCACACGCTGGGGAGCAGAAACACCTCGGTCTGGTGTGTTTTGTTTTGCTGGGGCTTGGGCCGTCACAAATGATTGCGCCCGGGCCATGCGTCTTGGGCCGCAGGCAGGCAGGCAGGCAGCTTCTGTGCCCGTGGCCTGGGGATGCGACCAAGAACGTCGTACCCCGCCGGTACTGTGCGGAGACAGGCGGGGCAGGGCGCGCGGTTATAATAAATAAATTAATTAGTTAAAATGAGCCCCCCTCGGACGGCGGGAACATTCCGTCCAGATCCAGGTCGGGCGTGCGGTGGCCGGTGTCGCGTGTCCCGGCGGCCGGAGCTGTTGAACCGGCCTCGCCTGTTCCCGGCGAGAGCGCGCGCGCACGCACGGCACGGCACGGCACGGGTGTCGAGAGCGAGGCGTGAGCGAGGCGTGCCTGCGGCGCGGTGCGGTGCGGTGCGGCGTTGGATTCGGCGAACCTACGCCGCGCGTGCGGGGGCGGGCGTGCTCGGCGGCTGATTCTTTGTTTCTTTTTTGACGGGGCGCCGTGCCGCGATTCGGGGCGGGCCAGTGTGTCCACTTGGGTGGTGCCACCCCTGGTGTCGTGTCGGCTCCGCGTGCCTGCAGACGGTCCCGACGGAATTTTGTTCGGTTCCAGCCCAAGTTGGCATGGAGGTCGCCGCTTTCCCCGGCCGGGTCGGCCTCGGATTCGATCTCCCGCGTTTGCCTCTCGTTTTCCCGCCATTCCGAGCGCGACAGGCAACGCCCGCCTTGCCTTGCTTGCTTTTCAGCGTGGTCTTGTTTGCGATGCAAGCAAAGGCAACGCACCGTCGTAGTACGGTGCGGCGGTGGTGCGACCTGGGTTGGCTGGGTTCTCGCCGTCGGTCGGTCGGTCGGTCGATGACGGCGATGGATGCTGTTTGCGTTTGACCTGACCAAATGGTCCACTCCACTGGCGGATCGCATCACATCCCATCCTCCACCGCCGGGACGAGAGGTCCAAATCCTCCGACGACCCTCGCCTCGATTGCCGCTGGTGGATGGATTCCCGTACGTCTCTCTGTCCGGGCACCCTTTCTTTTCTTCCGGCTATACGTTTCCCTCGCTACTCTTGTTACCCACCCGTACATGCAATGGAAAAATCACTTGTCACTTCACCATCTAGAAATGTACAAGGAGAAAAAACGTGAATCCCTCCATCTAGAAATGCATGCATAGACTCCCACGTTTCTTAAGATTGTAACAAGTCAAGTTCAAAGAAAAAAAAAGATTGTAACAAGTCTTCAAAAATAAAAATCCCTGCATCTATAGTCTAGTCTAGTCTAGACTATCTACCTAGAAATACAAGACCCACACGCTTCTTCGTTCATCTTAGGTCAAGAACTGATTATGCAATAAAAACATGTATTTTGTATTAAGAAAAATAAAACAGAAAAACTATTCTCATTGCTAAAGGAAGGGGAATACTGTCGATTTTGCATGTTCTTACCCATGCAAGTCTCGGAAATACTACTTATCCCTTTATCTAGAAACAGAACCACTATAAATCTGAAGTCAGATTTATAAGTTTTCACGGCGAACCATCCGATCTCGCAACACTAATCCTCGTGCATGATTGTTTCCACGCCACCTTCTGAAGTCATTCAACGGCAAGCCGAGGCGAGCGAACGGAGTCCTTCCTTTCTTCTTCCTCATGTCTTCACTCTCCTTCCTCATTTCCGCCCGTGTGGTGTTGCGGCCACAGCTCACGCGGAAGATATTACACTGCACAAGATGTTCTCTGATCAACAACGGGATCAAGTCATTACAATTATGCAGCCATTTGGACTGCTTGAAATAAATAGACTCAAGTTCATGAGACTTTTGATCCAAATAAGCAGTAAAGTGGGCTAGGGATGATCTTCCCATCATCGCTTTTCCTGTGCTCGGTACTATGATATCTACTAGCCATCGATGGGACCACATGAACCAGTTTACATCAAGATAAACACTTACGGCGCAGTGGATAAGGGAGGTGGGGGACGTGTGACCATGATCTCACCTTGTCTTCTTCGTTGATGCGAGTAAACCTCTACCAGGTGCGAGAAACCCACTAGTCGCGGAGACACTTGTCCTTCGCGAGGGAGTGATTTTTGCTCAACTTTGGGGGGGGTGCTTGCATGTGGAGATGGAGACGAACTGCTTAGAGGTAGTGAACCTCTGGTCATCGCGCAATAACGACCGCTCCGTTGTTGCACATATCCTTTATGAGATAGGGGAAGCATCATAGTTTGCTTCTTTGTCGGTTCGGCATGTTGGCAGGGAAGCAAGCTCTGTAGCAGCCTCGTGTTCTAAGCTAGCCTGTACACTTGATCTTTGTGATTGTTGGTTGTCCGAGAGCGGAGACTTCCTTGTTCAGGGCCCGAGGGTTGATTGTAATCAAATTCATGTTAAATAATAAAGGTCCCTAATTTGATGCAAGAAAAAAAGATTGTACGCGTACAAGTCTTGATAATACAAAACGTTGCATCTAAAAAAGTGTCAATTTGGTCTCAAATATTTCAAAATAGTCGGGTTAACCTTGAGTCAAAGTTAAATCTTAATATAGTGTGTTCATGGATGCCCCCACATGCTCCTTGACAACTTTACCATGGAAGGCTCCGTTTAAACTGCAAATGCAAGCTTTGCTCTTGCCCATCTTGCACAACAGAATCTCTCGTGATATGTATGCTGGTTATGAGTGGATGAACCTTCATATGGTCCATCTTGCCCGGAGGGCCTCGAGTCCGCCTCCCATTTGTGTACAGATTGTGGGCAAGCTATCAACTCCTTTGTGGTGCATCGTTGGCACCTTCTTTTGATCAACGTTTGGTTGGAGGCGGCTCTAAACCACGCTAACAAGAAGCTTATGCGGAGACGATGCCGTGCGTACCGCACATAATGAGATGAATCATCGTATTTTTCGGAGGTGAGGGGGTGGGAGGGTAATTTACGTCGAAGGTTGCCCACCTTGCTTTTGAGGACATAACCGGTGGACCTTGCATTCGGTTTGTTCGTCATTAGGTGGTGTGAAGAGCTACGGGCGGTAGTTCTGCATCAACTGATCACATTTTCCTTTCAAGAACATTCGATTTGATAAATTGAAATAAAATGAAGAGCATGCCATTTGTTCACGACACCTGGTAAAACGCTTTATTTCGGTGTTTCCATGAAGAAAGCTATCACCGACTGCCCGATAGACTTTTTTGTATGTGGTTCTTTTCAAGAAAGGGGTCACGTCCGGGATGACTTTTTGTCCGTTGATACTATACAATGTTGAGTGAAAAGAAAAGTTACTACACGATGAGTAGTCGCTTTTCCGACGGCGGGCGATCCAAAGGATGATGGATCGGTGAGGGCAGGCGTGCAGGAGGCTTTGGATTCCGTGCGTTGAAAGGGAGCGAGCTATAGCAGGCTTGCTGGCTGGCTGGCCATTGACTCACCGGCGTCCCATAGACGGCCAGATCACAGACGGTAGATGCCTATCCCTGTGAGTCTGTGACTGTGAGGACGACGCTCGCTGGCTGCACGCGGCGGAGGGAGGGAAACGAAAAGGAGAAGGAGCCCAACCAAAGAAGCAAAGGAGTCTGCGCGGAAGGATCTGGATTTCTCCGATGAGCCCCCGAAATGATGCTACGCTACGCATGGACCCATCACTTTGTGTTTTCCCAGGACACTCGCTACACTACACCACGCAGCCATTCATTCACGTGGATGCCCGAGCACTATTCATTCGTGCACTGCACCCGTACGCCGTAGCTGCAGCATGCACTGCAGGCAGCCACTCAGGGAGGGAGAATTTACTCATCACCGGCGACCATCTACTCTACTCTACTCTACTCCTCATCACTCGGACGCCAAGCTTTTTCCGACCCCATCCAAAGGAAGCCATTGCCAGCTACTCCTACTCCCTACACTCACTCTCCTAGCAGTAGCTCTTTCGACCTTTCTTGGCTCTGGCTCTGGCACTAGTATGTGGTCAGCTTTCTCAACTTTCATCAAGAAGATGCCTCCAATGGAACAGGTGTTTCGAAGGGTATCGTGCTGCTTTCTCCTCCTCTCTCCTCTCCTCTCCTCTGGGTGGTACGCTCACCATCACCGGGGTCCACACCACGCAGGCTCACGGCCATGTCTTCTTTTCTGCTACGCAAGACAAGTCCCCAAGCTTCTTTCTACTGGTGGTCCGACCCTAGCTTGTACCGGAGTGTTTTTTTTTACAGTAGCACGTCGTTCTCACTCTCAATGAGATTTCGATGAATTTCAATAATTTTAGTAGACGCTCACATATTTACATTTCGGTCAAAATATTTCGGTCATTTCAGTTGTACACAAGTATTCAAATATTCTTAATTTTTTTTTAATTTCAAGTGAATCTTTTAGTCCTTTGGCTGAAATGCAAACCAAAAACACCGAAATTCAGTAATTTCGGTGGGTGCTGAAATATTTCTCGAACTGAAATTTAAAACCATTGGACTGCACGAGTGTCATGGTAAGTTTTTTTTATATATATTTTTTGCGGTGCGAGTACCGTGCTTAATTTCTAATGCGGGGCAAAATATATTAGTATAATATATATACTAGTATTTACTTGCACAACGGCTACAAAATAACCCTCCTATAAAGTGGAATATTAGGTAATTCATTCTACAGCATCATACAAGATGATGATGCAAGTAGCAAGATGAGATATGTGAGGACTTGTGCCTGTTGACCTTTCGAGGGCCCACAAAACATGGTACTAGGGCTGCAAACGAGTCGAGCTCGAGCGAGTTGGAGTTGGTTCAGCTCAACTCATATGAAAATTCAAGCGAGCTCAACTTAGTGAAGCTCATGATCGAGCTGTAGAACATGACTCGTGCTCAGCTTGTAACGATCTCGAGTCGATCTCCAGCTAGTTTCGAGCTAAATGAGATGGTAAAAATTATAAATCTATGGATGAATAACAAAAAAATTAAGGTGAATATGCTGGGAAGCTTTGCCAAAAATATATGATACTTAACACATAGTCGACCATGTGCCATAATTAGACCTAAATCTTCTCTGCACTTAATTAAGTTTCCATGTTTGTTGGTAAATAAAATGGAGAAAAATTATGGACAACATATATGGTAATAAATTATCTTATTTCCATTTAATATATGGCATGATCATTTAGCATAATGATATTCTGTTGAGCTATCGAGCTAAAATCGAGCGAGCCAACATTGACTCAAGATTGGCTCGTTTCTCACCGAGCTACATAAAGTGTTCAAACTCAAATTGTTTTTTTCGAATGATCTCGAGTCGAGTCAAAAAGCGAGTCGATATCGAGCGGCTCACGAGCCTCGGGCTTTTCTTGCAGCCCTACATGGTACGTACCACCGCACTTGCAAGAAGCAGCGTCCGTCAAGCGGAGAACATTTGAAAAAAATTGGTGGCATAAAAACATGATATACCTCGTCGTGCATGCTCCTGTCGCCCATTCATTCTGCATTTGATCCTTGCGTAGATCGAGCATGTAAACTTGACTGGAAACCAGATTGGGCATATCTAGCACGGTATCGAGATCTGGCGGGAAAAGGAGAGAAGAGCGAATAACACCGAAGCCAGGGTCAAAAGGCCCTCCAACTTGGAACCTGGAGGCAAAATCTAGTACCACCACTATGGATTAGGTAGGGTACACAATCAAAATGTGCGCACTACATAATTAGTCGTGAAGAGAGAATGCAAATGTTCATACACCACAAATTAAGTAGTTAAGCACTGTTCAAAATCTCCAGAGTGGGATATTTACGCGTGCAGGGAATATTTGTGGTATTCGGCAGACAAATCATGCTATAGTACCAAAATTCATGTGGAAAGACGGTGCCCGTACACGGATCCGATCATACGAAAAGCGAGAGATATGATGCGATCACGGATGTAGCTAGGCGTTGCTTTGAGGTTCATCAGTAATAGAGAATATGGTGCGTGGTATTTTTGCATGTGCTGCTTTTTAGCCATGGATCCAAGTGCTAAAGCACGCATCGCCAAAAAGGAAGTACTATGGCTGTGATTCCTTGCGGCCCAATTTGTTTTGTGCGGCCAATCCAATATGGAATGGAATCGAGATGTGAATGTCAATTTCTTCTCGTTGCAGGATCGTCGCTCGCGTGACTTTCACTGAGACACGTTTAGAAAATAATTCCTCTGCCTTAACTCAACTATATATGAATGTCTTATCAGGATTTCACCTTGGTTGTTGTTGTTGTTGTTGGAGCATGATTTCCGTCGACTAAACAGAACAGCGTCCCAGCCGTGGAAGCGGCCAAGATCCGGGTACGTACAGCTCCAGTCCAACCACACACAAATTATTTTCGGGAAATGTTTGGTACACCATATATTATGGCGATCAACTTTGGGTGATCACCAGCTCAAAGTTTACACGGATCGAGACGTACATATCCAGGATAGATAGATAGATAGATAGACTGATAGATATATGAATCTGTTCGACGTACGTAGCAATGTAGCATCTGCCCTAGCCCCTAGCTTCCACTTGCTGAAAGCAGCTCTTCGTTCTCCATTTTTATTATTTGAGGGGATGGTGACAGCTCTTGTTAACGACAAGCACACGGAACAAACTAAAATTACATGTCCGATTGAATAATAATTCCCCGTACGTATCTAAAGTCTCGCGTCTGCATCACGCATGCGTAATTCAGTTAAGATGACAAAAGTTGGCGGCGATATTTTCTTTCTTTTGAAGTTTTGAGTACTTAATTTATATAGCTAACCGATCGATGGATCGATGTCACGTACGCATGCGTGCGTGCGGGCTGCAGTTGAAGCCATTACTTTATAATTTTGTATGCACCGTCATGTCCCGTAAATAGCAATATTTATCTGACAAGTGTCCGGTGTTATGCTAGTATATGTATCTGCATCGATGCAAGCAGCTAAGCTAAGCCAAGCGTGCCCGGATTAGAATATGGAGGTTGCTAATGGCTTGTGACGGCACTAGATCGCTTTGCCTAGTTAACTGTGGCCATCATTCCCTCAAGTGTCGAGCGTACACTGGCACTCATCTATTAGAAAAAGAAGATGCAGAAGCTTTTGAACCAAGTTGGAGCTGGCGTGACCGATTTAGCTGATTGGTAACCGGCAAAAAGGAGTATATAGTGTAGATTATCCCTCTGAGGGCATTATATAGAAAAGAAACTGGCTAAAGATTCGCGATATTTCACTATCAAGGACAAGCGGTTTAAGTACAGACAAGCGTTGCTTCTTTCTTGATGTGGGAGAAGATAGTGGTAGGCATCGTGAGCCTGTTCCGGAAGATCCTAGCATTACGCTCGTTCCTTAATTTTCAATACCAGCACGAGGATTGAAGCGGCGGATTTAGAAAGGTAGTATTGTGGTCGGAGACCGCCTCCCACCATCAAAGATAGAGTCGAAGCGCTGCTAGGAAGTGGGGTTGAGGCCATGCCAACCTAGCCAAAGTTTGATCATATTCCAAATCCACACAGAGAAACGGCATTTGAACCACTCAAAGACAGAGTCGACGCGCTACCAAGAAGCGGGGTTAAGGTTATGCCAACCAAGCCAAAGTTTGATCATGTTCCAAATCCGCACGGAGAAGCGACATTTGAAAATAAGGCGAGACACGGTCTTGGGATCACGCTTGAAAAGTTGATAGGCCCTATAATTTGGCCAGCATCTTTATGCTGATCCCCTATAGTACCATTGTTTACTTTACCAGTAATTAGAGCATCTACAATTGGACTTGACAAATTCGATCCCTCAAACGCCTGCGGACGTGATCGGATGCGTCCGCAGACAGTGACCGGTCACGCCTCAAATTAGCTACTCTGCATTTGAGTCTCTCATATTTCAACCCTAAATCCATACAAAGCATGCAAAAGAAATCCTACGTACTACCCTAGCTAAGCTTCGCCCGTCAGAGATGACCACGACGTCGGTGCCGGACGTGTATGAGGGCTCCGGCTCCTCCTTCTCCTGCTCGGTTACATCCATGTATGCGAGCATCTCCTCCTCCTCCGCGGTGTGCTGCGCCTCCATCTCCTGTCAGCGACGGCGTCTGGCCTTCGCATCCGACTCCGAGCGGAGGGAATGGAGGATGGCCTGCCGCTCCGCCTGCAGATCCACATCCCCAGCGTCCCCCACATGCTCCTCAACCTCCCCCTCCTCCTCCGGATCTACTGCATCCGAAGGTAGCCCCGCGGCGATCTGGGCTTCGCGCCTTGCCCGGATCTGCTCAAGGAGTTGCCGCGGGCATGCCTACTAGTGGTGGCGGACAGGGGAGGGGTAGGGTTTCAGTGCCGACGATCGGCTTAAATAGCCGGGCTAGGCACTATGCGGCTCGCCGGAGCGGCGCCACACGGCGACATCGGTCCGATGAAGGAAACGAACTTCAGACCGCTGAGTTTTCAGGTGATTCCGCGTGAGGACCCCGACGTCAGTCCAACATAGCGGGTGCGTCCGGACGCTCTCATATCCGCCTCATGTTTGGGCTGGATATGAAGGGTGCCGGTTAGCCCAGACGTTTAGGGCCGTTTGAGGCGCCCGTCTGAATCGAATTTTCATGACCAGTCAGTGACCGGGCGGCCTTTTCGGGCATATGAGGCGGGTTTAGGGCTCCTGGCTGTAGATGCTCTTACAAGTATATAAAATGTGAGGCTAAGACTCCGGTCGGAAATGATTGGCCAGTTGGTTAAGCATGACAAAATCGCCTATCGACGACAGCTCGTACATATATGTTTGTTTATTTTGGAAGACGAATTATCCGGTTGAGAACACCATTGACTCTCCACGGAAGAAGAAAAGACATGGAAAGAGAGGCGCGCATTATAAAACAAGAGTAGCAGCAACAAGAAGACAAAGATTGATGGAACCGGTCAACCATATATGATCCGGATGAGGCCGGTCTTAGTTTAAGTGGTTGAGTCGGGTCAGTGGAGGCAGCCGTCATCTGGATGCGTTGGCATGTCCCTGCCTGGCTCCATCTCGAAACATCACACAATACGCACAAAGTTAAGCCGACGATCAGTGGGTAGGAGGAGCTAGCACTGGTTGTAGTCTAGTGTAGTGCCGCTGCCGTGTATCAGTAGACAGTAGACACTGATGCGCTGTGCTGCCCCTCTTGTGCTTGGACCCGTGTTCTCCCATGCAATTGATTTTGTGATCCGTAGCCACCCGCTTTATTATCGGCTCCCTTTGTCGTCTCCGTTTTTCATAAAGAAAAAGTACTCCTTCCGTCCGAAAATATTTGTCATTAAAATGGATAAAAAGAGATGTATGACAGTGAGTAGTCGTGACGATAGAGCCGGGAACGTATCGCCACGAGCTTCTCTCTGTCGAATCTACATTCAGAACGTTCAGTTATCTTGCTCACGTTCCTTTTCACTGAGACAAAGCCATAGATTATCTTGCCCATGTAACCATGTTCCTTCTCTTAAAACAAAGAATCCAAGCTATGGAGCCCCTGTAGATTCGATCAACCACCCATGCAAAGCCAGTTGATTAGGGTAGGGTAGTAGCAACACAAAAGATCGATGAACCGGCGTGAAGGTATCGAATTTTGCAACCCCACCCAGCCCTACGCACATTGTCAGCAGCAGCTCACTACTACCAAAGTTGAAGATAATTAGCATCGCCATAAATTAAAACTCCGTAATCACCTAACCATGTTTATTCTTACCAAGATCCCTACAGGTTTCTTCTGCATGGCATTTCTTCCCTGTCAACCATTCACAATAAACCATCACTCAATATTTTACTGGGCTAGGAGCTCAACCATCACTCACCTTCAAGATTCTGGTCAAGGTAATACATGACTAAATTTTTTTTAGCACCTGTAGTAATAAATACGATAAAGGAACCTGCCGTGGTTTTGTCACGGCAGATGTCCTTGTCAAATGACTAAGTCTTGAGGTCATCGCAACTAGGTGGTAGTTTGAACGGGGTTGATCGAAAACGAAGGACACGAATTTTCCAGGTCCAGCCCCTCACGGTGGAGGTAAAAACCTACTCCTGCTTAATTGATATTGATGATGATCCCGATTACAAGGATTCGCTTTCGCTACCTATTGATATTGATATTGAGATATCTTGCGAATCATCAATGAGCTTCCCACTATGAAACAAGGGAAGAATACAGTACGATGCCGAGCTAATAAAAAATAATCTCAGCAGACAAGAGATCGGGCCTACTTTTATGAGCCGAAAAAATGTCATCGAATAGCTAACAATGTCACAAATTACCCCTCATTGACGTTTTACGGGCGTCACAAGCATCGTCACGGAATCCCGTCACAAATTACTCCTAGCGACGGCGCACGCAAAAAATGTCACTGATAATGGGACCTTCGGTGACATATTCCCTCAAAAAAAAAATTGACCTCTCGAGATAGAGGAAGAGTTCTAGACTTTTAGGGATAGGGCATCTGGTAGGGATGCCCTAAGTATATGAAATGCGCAGCTAAGACTCCGGTCGGAAATGACTTGCCACTTAGTTAAGCATAACAGAATCGCCTATCAACGACAGCTCGTGCATATATGTTTGTTTATTTTGGAAGACGGATTATCCGGTTAAGAACACCATTGACTCTCGAAAGAAGAAGAAAGCAGATGGAAGGTGAGGCGCGCATTATAAAATAGAGCGCCAACAAGATGAAGAAAAGGTTTGATGGAGCAGGTCAACTGTATATGATCCGGATGAGGCCGGTCTTAGTTTAAGTAGTTGAGTCGGGTGAGTGGAGGCAGCCGTCATCTTGGATGCGTTGGCATGTTCCTCTCTGTCTCGGAACATCGATCACAATGCGCACAAAGTTAAGCCTGTGATGGGTAGGAAGGAGGAGCTCGCCTAGCACATCGATCACAAGTGGACACTGATGCGCTGTGCTGCCCCTCTTGTGCTTGTACCCGTGTTCTCTTGAGGCAATTGATTTTGTGATCCGTACTCACACGCAGACGCTTATCGGCTCCATTGTCGTCTCTGTTCCAGAAAGAAAAAGCACTGTATATGGCAAACATCTTGGTTTTGATGGGAGCAGATAACCCTTGAGTCTCTCCGTAGGGGTGCTTGATGACCTGCACTGCAGCAACTCTAGTGGTAAGCACAACTCTGCGACTTTTACCGTGACGAATTCACAACCAGGTTTACCCTTACCAAAATCTCTACAGGTCACCTGACCTAACCCTTTACCAAAATGCTCTACAGGTTTCTGCATGGCATTTGTTCCCTTGTCTGTCGACAATTCACAAGAAAACATCATTCAGTATTTTATTTATTTTGACATGTAACATCATTCAGTATTCTACTTGGCTGGGAGCTCAACCCTCACCTTTCAGGTTCTGGACTTGCAGGTTCACTTCCTGATTCTGATACATGTAAGGTGAAGGTAATCCGCGACTAAAAAACATGTTGATAGTATTAGTACAATTAAAAAAGAACATACGTCCACAAAATAACTGGTGCTTCTGTAATAACGAGCTATACCAAATGTTTGTACAGATCCTACAAAGGCTAATGATGAGGGTGCACAAGCGAGAAGCGATCCATCTGATGACTACACCCACCTATGGAGGCTAGCACTTCCCTGAATGTTGCTCCAAATTAAACCTACACGGGCTTCAGATCAGGCCTCCTGATATAGTGATCCAGAGAAGGACATGACTACGGGACCGGTAGTTACCGTTGATCCTTCTATGTATTGCTGAGGCTGATATGCGAAGATGAAACCACACACCATTTACTCTATATTGCTCTATTGTAATGTCGGGGACCACGCAGTCCATATTGTGAACAGAATAGACTATCTGAACATCTCAAAAAAATCGCCGGCGTGGCGAAGCGTGCGATTCCACCTAGTTGTCTTCATCTTCTGAGTCCAATTCATCCTCTTCCTCTTTATCGTAGTCCTCCATACCCTAGTTTGCTCCGCGTAAACATCAGGACATCATTAATCAATGAACAAGATGTACTGGGAAGGCATGATAGGGTACATAGGTACATAATAATTACCTCATCATAGCCCGCTGTATCGTCTTCACTTTCTGAATCTGACGCATCGTCGGCCTCTTCATCGTAGTCCTCCATACCCTAGCATCACATCAGGAAAACATTAATAAATGAACGAAATGTACTAGGAAGACGGATAGGATACATAATACTAATGTAAGTATAGTCATCTGCCTCACTGACTCTAGTATTACACAATTTATGTTGCTTTGAAACCTTATGCAGTGCACAAGTGAAAATAAACATGGCTTGGAAGCCAGTGTGATCTTATTTGCTATTGCGGTGCTAGCAAAGTGACAAATAACAATGATGTGTCTTTTCTACAACTCAAATAATCAATTGCAAAATTTTGATGAGGCAGGAAGACACTTCTGGGCAGGGGGGGCATGACCTAACATAAACATATTGTCTTAATGGACATAGAATAACTTTGCTGTATAGAAAAATTACATACCAAATCACGCTTCATCTGCTTCATATTGATTTCCAGTTGATCTATATGCTGGCTGAGGGCCTGCATTAGTGCATCACAAGTCATGAGTTTAAAGAAGATAATAAGGAAGTTCACTCTTTTATGGCAACCTAATATACATGAACTTACTTCATGGCGTTGCATTGCAACTGCACGTTTCAATGCCTTAGCCTTTGTTAAGAGATTTCTAGGCCTTATGTTAATAGGCCTCCTGTAATTCTTTCCACGGTAAAAAATAAGTGCGTGACCCTTGGGGACTCTTTCGATTGCAACTAGTATACCGCCACTCTCATACTCTAGAAGTCGTGCTGTCTCCTCAACAAACGCCAAGGTCTTTTGCTTTGTAATCAATTTGACAACTTCCCTGTGCTTCCAGTGCAAGTGCATATTTTCAATGACGCCATCGAAGACACCACGGATTCCTAATATAAACAAAGAGGATAAATCAATTACTCAATAGAAATGGTTAATCATGTTACGAGGTGATTGTTCAAGAAACTTACCAACAGGCAAATATGCTTTCATTTTCAGACCAATTCTACGGAAAACAGATCTTTCCTCGGCTGTGATCATTTCTCGGTCATCGGATGGGTTAGCGAGGACCATAGAAGCTTCAATCTTTGATAATAACTTCCCTGCTCTATGTATTTTTGCTTGAGCCTGTTTATTTAAAGAAGAAATCAAGGAATTACAAATAATTAAGGTAACAAGATAATGTCACAAATACAATGATATGTACACTGAAAATTAAATTGTCGAATTTAAGTGGAAGCCCATATTGCCTTCTGAAGCTACAGTTGTTATCTAAGAACAACATATATAAATTGCTTACAATGGAAAGCTTGTGTTCGAGTCTTCTGAAAAGCTTTTCCTTCTCTGATCTAAAAGACGCTTCTTTCATCTCTTGTTGCTCCTTAGAAGTTACATTTCTTCCCCAACGGGCTTGCGCCTCCTGAAATTCAGCAAGAGTTCCTACCAGAGCATGCCCATCAAAACCATCCTCCGGAGAGTGTTCAATGGAAATGGATCTTCTCTGCTCCTCTAGATTCTGGATATCTTTTGTCAACTCCTCTCTTTCAGCCAAGGCAGCAGCAACAGACGTTGGGAGGAAGTCTTTTCCACGATATATTACAATGTAATATTTATTTCGAAGAAGCAGGGTACCCCCTGTTAGATTCTGGACGTACAAAATCGGGAACCATTAGCAAATGCATGAGAGCTTGTAGAGGTTATAAAAATAATAGAAGGACGAAAATGATCTTCGGAAACATGCTTTTGAACTCAATGTAACCACTAACATGTAATATGGGAATATAATGCTAAAGTGTGCAAGTTTTCAAAGAGAATATGCTCTTATTGAAGCATGATGCTCTATGAGACCACTTCATCAGCAAGAGTAGTTTATTGGTACATGATCCAGGAAGCAAGTTATATTATGTGTAACACAATTTTGCTGCTAATATTTTACGATTCCATAAGTGCTGAGCATGGTTTAATCCTTTCTACTCCCTCTGTAAAGCAAGTTCTTTAGTGATCTAAAACGTCTTATATTACTTTACAGAGGTAGTACATGTTTACTTGAGCTGAATTCTGATGGTGATTTTTAGGCACTATTGATATTGCTAATTGCTTTGGTAGTGAAAAAGATAAATTTTATAAGAGATTGAACTCACTGAAACTTGTCTTGGACAGTCTTTTAGTTGCACTTATTCAAGCCTTAAAAGTCTTTAGAAGATATCAGTTGGGACTCAGCTTAGCTACTAAGGGCAAACTACAGTCTGATAAGAGCAAGAGTTTCCAAGGTCCGTTGATACAACTTTTACGAAGTAGCCATATGCCTATCAATGAGAGGTAATAACAATAAGATGGTACGCAAACCTTTATTTCGTCTGACATTAGCTTATTGTTTGTGTTCTGGATTCCACGCTTGACAGCTATTTTCACCACCAAACTCTTCTCCCAAAGCTTAACGATAGCCGCGGCCAAGCCTTGATGATTCCGGTTTCTCCCTTCAATGAAGGTTAGGAAGCAATAAGCAGCTGTTTAATGCCAGCAGTAAAAGCTGTGATGAGGAAATGATATTCGCACTATCGAAAAGCAATACCTAGAGCAAAATGACAAGGGAGGTTCCTTGCTAACTTTCGCAAATTAGTGAGCTCTGAGTTGGTAAGGCTTGTACGCATTCCAGTTGGAAGAACTCTAAATGGCGCTTTATAACCTGGAATTGTTTGAGGCAGCAAGTCGGCATCCACAGGTAAAATTCCTGTTCCCCACCAATCCACAAAACGAGGGCCCAGCTCATCAAGCATTTGATTGAACTCCAGCTCTTCTTCCGTCATGTCCTCTGTATTGTGCAGATCCAATATGGGTGCATTATCATGTTGAGCAGTTAGATCCTTCCCCTGATTATCACTCTCAGCAGTGCTCGAGCCATCGGGGATGAACAATGTATTATCTTCACCCTTCCTCGGTGCCGAGGTACCGTCCACAGGTTGAGATTTCAGAGGCCTCGTGTAATTGCTCCCGCGGTAGACAACCATAACACTCCCTGCCCTCCATATGATCAATCCTCCTGTTCGCCGCTGATCAATAAAGACTGAACATCAAATTCACTGGAACAAACAGAAGATTGCAGGTCCAATTGCGACAACCGATAATGAGACTGAACATTCCTAGTGCTGCGTTATTTGATAATGCAGGGGCAGAGTACCTCGACAAGCTCATGGGCAGTCTTCATGTCGTTGGCGAGGTCCTCGTGGAACTTGAGGCGGACCAGCTCGGACTTCCTCCAGGCGTCGTGGATCTTCTCGGTGATGGCCTGCGTGACCCCGGCCTTGGGCACGGTGATGCGGTCCTTGAGAGTCATGCCCATGCCCCGCAGGCGGCGCAGCTCGACGTCGTCCATGGTGAGCTCCGCAAGGGAGGGCGCCCTGACCCGCTTCCTCTTGACCCCGTCCGCCTCCTCGCCGTCGCTCTCCCGGTCCCTCTCCCACGGGAGGACGGCCTCGTCGAGGCCGGAGGCGGCGAACTGGCGGTCGGGGCGCGCCCAGCTGCGGTCGAGCAGGTCGCCGAGGCGCTCCCTGCCGTCGAGCGGGGCGTCGGCGTCGGCGGGGAGGAGGGCTCGTCGTCGTCGGTGCCGAGGCCGAGGTTGCGGAGGCGGTGGACGATGCGGTCGATGGAGGTGGACGGCGCGTGGCCCGGGGAGGGGGCGGGCGCGTGGCCTGGGGAGGGGTCGGCGGGGGCCCACTTCTGCATCCATGGCGCGCCGCTGCGGCTGGGGGCCGGAGGGGCGCGGTTGCGGCCGGAGGAGGAGGGGGCGGCGGCGGCGGCGGTGGGGGAGGCGGAGGAGGAGGCGGGGCGGGAGAGGGAGAGGAGGCGGAGCGGGAGGAGGGGGCGGGAGGAGAGGCGGAAGGAGTGGTGGAGGGGCAGCTCGGAGAGCGCCATGGTGGTGTAGGTGGTTGGTTGACCCGTGCGGGTGGGGGTTTGGCCTAGCGCGGTGGCGCCATGGATGGGGGTGAGAGAGGTTTTGGGCCGGCTCGGCTCGGCGGCGGATAAGGTGGAGGGGAAAGGGGAACAGGGTGGGATATTTTTTTAGCGGGTTTGGGCTTTTGGTGGGTTTATCAACGGGTTTGAGCATGCACACCTGTTGTGACGTGGGCAGAGTGGACGGCTCTTTGATATGAATTTGAAAGAATTTGAATTGAACTTTCAGGATATAAACTCTTAGAAATGGTTTCATGTAAAGACGGTTTGGTTTGTAAGATTATAGAACTTCATGAATTTTTTAGGAACTACTTTTACGCTTGAGGGATTGGGCTTCAGCGTGATGCCCACATTGAAGGCTTACAAGACGACACTCGCCAAATGATATCAAAGGGATGAGTAAATGCGCGACTACTAATTTTAACTTTCTCGGTTGGTTTTAGAGAGTTGCGGAATAATAGGGTCTCTAAAAATGCAACTAAGTGGAACACTATAAAATGGTGAGCTAGCTAGCTAAGGTACACAAAGCAAATAGGCGAATAAGTAAAAGTAAAATACACCACAAGTCCTAAAACTGTTCGAGGGGTGCCAAGTTAGTCCTAATATTATAAAAATGCATATATGAGTCCTAAAAGATTGCAAGAGTGTTATTCGCAGACCTATCCCCCCAAAGCTCATATCTTCTAATTTTGTGGCCCTCCTCCTTGCACACAGCTTCTCCCTTGCCTTCCTCTCCACCTCAGACGGCCATAGTCCACCTCAGCTCCCGAACATTGTGAGCATGATGAGCTCCTTTAGCACAGCACTGGAACTGCTTTAACGCATCTACCTTACCCCGCTCTGGAAGGATCGTCTGTGCTGGGAAGGAAATAGGGACGGAGCCATCCAAATTTACATGCCAAGATGGAAGGAGGAAGACTAAGCCCGAAGCCTGCCTGCTGCCATCGCCGCCCTCCTGCGTGCACTGCCGCCGCCCCCTTCAAGGAAGGTATCTATCGCTGTGTGGGGAGGGTGTTCAGGCCCTCGTGTGGGAGAGCGGGACCGCGACAACACAGATGGGATGGCGAAAAATGGGTCATGGGAGAGAATCAAGGTAATAGAATGGATGGCTTGATCAAATTGATGGCCAGGCAGTATCCGCATAGGTTTTGTGCAAAGAAGATGCCACAACATTAGATGTGAGGACCTTTTGGGGTGGTTTTGTGCAAAAAGTTGCCACATGGCAATGGTCAACCTGCCACCCATGCAAGTCAAAGCTGAAGCAGCACGGATAGGACTACGGGTGACATACTTAGTAACCTTCTAGGACCCATATGTGCATTTTCATAGTATTAGGACTAACTTGACAACTCTAGAATGGTTTTAGGACTAGTGTATTTTATTCAACAAGTAACAAGGACCACAATATAAGAAGGAAATAATTAAAGTAAAGGACATGTGAGATGTATACTGAAGTCCACGCCCGTTGTGATGCCAATCTCCGTTGGAGAGGTGATAACCAACTGAAGCACCATGCGACATCAAGTCTCGCCTTTCTCTTGAGAGTCTCGGTTCACAAAACATGAGTTCCTTTCACTTCCGGGCCAACTCAATGGCAAACCAGCATATCCAATGTGGGTCTACCAAATGGATTTCCCCCTTGAATCTATGTTTGGGCCAAGGTTTCATATAGGTTGTAGGTTTATTGATTCCCACACATCATACTTTGGGTATCCCTTCCTAATAAATTTTTTTCTGTGACTCGAACACAAGAACAACAAAACATCTCTACTCTTAAAGGGGAGTCTGTGGTGTCGTGGTTCTAAGTCTGACAGTAGTGTAGGGGGGTAGGAATGGAGAGGCAAGATCCTAGCTATGGAGTAGTTGTATACACACGAGTTTTACGAGTTCAGCCCTTCTCGGAGGAAGTAATAGCCCTCGTCTCGGAGCCCGAGGCGGCGAATGGATTATCGTGTATGAATTACAGGTGCGAACCCTTGACACCGAGGAGGGGTGGCTTATATAGAGTTCGCTGACCCCTCCGCCCCTCGATTATGCAGGTTTAAGGTACATTAAGGTCGGGCGTTCTTGCAACGCCACAAATAAAGTGCTATAATGACCATAAAAGCTACTTAATAACCGATCGTTAGCGTGCGAGTGACTTTAGATCTCCGGCACGAAAGTGGTTGGCTTCATGGTCGAGTGTCTTCGAGTCTGTCGAGTGGATCACTTCTGAGTCGATTGAAAGGTGATTCTTCTAGAGATGTCCTTGGGGAGGGTATCTTGGACAGGTCCATGACCCTACCCTAGGTACATAGCTTCATCATTAGCCCCCGAATGGATCGAGGTTTGAGTGGGGAAGGAGTTGAACACACTTCCGACCCGTTTTTCGTGCTATGAGTATACCTTGCTCTGGATCAATGAACCTAGGTGATGATACCAACTTATTTTTCAGTCGCCTTGATCCATTCTTTATATCCGTCGAGTGGGTTTCTTTACTTGAAGAGCTCCGAGTGACAGAGCGGAGGAGATCTTCCGTCTGACAAGTTGTTCTGCCGCTCGCAGATTTCGCGGGATTTGAATTTCGGGAAGCGCGCAGGGCGGAGGAGGCCGCAGTAATCGGATGGGATAAGGCAGGAACGCCTTGATCTCCATGCCACCTTTTTCGCCACGTATCGCGCGCGCGACTGTTGCGGGATTTCACAGGATCGCCCGGGCCTACAAGTCAGTCACTCGGAAGTAACCTCATATAAGGCGTCGGACCGAGGTTTTTGAACAGTGCGTTCTCATTTCCTCCTCTCTTCCTCAGACTTATCCGCTGCGCTCGCTCTCGTCCCAGTGCTGCTGCTCCGTGCGCATCTCGCCGGCGACGATGGGGAAAGAGAAGACAGCGGCCCTAGAGCGGGCGAAGAAAGCGACGGCGAAGGCGAAGGGGAAGACGACCAGTCGGGGCGGATCTTCATCGAGAGCGGCTGCGCCAAGGATGGATCTGTGGCGATCGATCCGCTCGAAGATTCGTCAAGACGACCTCGACGACCTGGTCGATGGAGGACTTATCCCCCACGGATCGGCGCGGCTTCCGGGGGAGGAGTCTGAGCCGCAGCCCCGGGAGGGTGAGTGCATTCTCCTTGCCACCCATGTCGACTGTGGGTTTTCCTTGCCTCCTCACCCTTTCTTTCAGGGATTTCTGAATTTCTTTGGGGCACAACTCCACCACTTCACACCCAACACAATCGTGTATCTCGCCGCTTTCGTGTCTTTGTGCGGGAATTTCTTGGGTTGTCGGCCTCATTGGGGCCTTTTCAAGCACATTTTCACCTGTCGCTCCCAGACGGTGAAAAAGGCCAATCCGAGTGACGAGAGAACACAAGTGATTCAGATGTGTGGGGGTCTTGGGGTTCGAGATGAGAGGAAAAGTTCTTTTCTGGCCATGATCCTACCCGACTCGGTCCGTGGATGGCAGTCGGCCTGGTTTTACTGCAAAGACCAGCCGACGCCAGGGCAGTCGACCGGGCTCCCTCCTTTTTCCCTGGACCGAGTGAGGAAGCCCTCCTCTTTGAAAGTGATTCCGGAAGAGAAGGCGCAGGTTAAGGTACTGGTTGAACGTGTTGTCCAGCTTATCCGTGACGGGGTGACTGGTATGGATCTCTTGGAGGTCTTCCTTCGGCGACGCATCCAGCCACTTCAGGCTCGAGACCATCCGATGTGGATGTATTCAGGCACTAAGGACACCACTCGGATCCACCCGGAGGAGGTCGAGGATGCCACGCTGGAGGGTTGGCTGACGAGCATCACTGGGAACAAAGACAACCCTAGGGGAGCCAGGAGAATTCCTCCACTCGACCAGTCCCACGTACCAGACAAGGTTCAACTTTGTGTTTCCGACTGTAATTTTGACTATGCAGCTGTTTATACTCCGTCGATTGACTTTTGTTCCTTGTTTTCCGCGGGCTCTTCTCGAAATGTACTCAATGCCCAACGGGAGCAAGAGCAAGACCGGAAGGGGAGGCGAAAGCGGCGAGAGTGGCATCAGCATTCGACGGAGAGGAGAGCGAGGAAAGTGCCGACTCAAGCGACGAAGAAGAAGCCGAGTCACCTCCTCGCAGGAGAGGCGATCAAGCTCGACCAAGACCGGTGGCGCCTGAAAGCGATCGCTCAGACCGCCCGTCTTCAAGCGCCTCGGACGTCCTCACCGGCTCCGACTGAAAAAGCGTCAAAGCAGCCCAAAGTTGTAGTGCAAAGGCCTCGGAAGGCGTTACCAAAGATTAAGATTGACATCCCCGTCGCTTCTGCGTGGGTGCCTCCCTTTGTATTCACTCAACGCTCTATGCTGTTTATTTTTTCCTTGATTTGACCAGATAAACTTTGGAACCGGCGGCGCTGCTACTCAGGACTTGACTACAGGGATGAAGATGAGGCAATGGAGGATGCGGTCACCTCAATCTGGGTATGATTTACGTGATTCGTCTTCATTTGGTCGACTCAACTGTAATATATACCATTGGGTGATGCAATTTTAGCGATCGATCTTTGAACAGCTCCCAACGTTATTGACCTCCCGACGATGACGATGAAGAGCCCAAGAGGCCTTTGACGAGGAAAAATAGGAAAACTCCTGCGAGATAAGGTGCCATAATCGACGCCGAGAATTTGAACCGGTCGTTCAGACGCTGGTGATGCCAATCGGCTTCATACCTTCGCCGTACCACCGCCGAGTGCTCGGCCTTCTTCATCGACCGCTCAAGCTCCTGCCGACCCACCTTGAGTTCTTGCTACCCATCACGTCCCGGAGGACAAAGTGAATGCTGCCAAGGAAGCCATCGCCAAGCGGGTATTATGATGGAGAAGATGAAGATGGTGCGGGATGTCGGTCAAGCCGCCTATGATGCCACTCGGCTCTCCAAAGCAATGTTCAGGTCAGCAACACGTCGACTGATTCTCTTGGCTTGCTCTGTTAGGATATGCTACCTGAAAACTCTCTTTCCAAAGATCTTTGCGTCTGTGCACCCACAGGGTGTTTCGACTTGTCACTAAGAAAATCCATACTTTGAGCTGAATTTTGTTATTGAAGTTTTGGACTAGTGGGGGCACGCTGAGTGCACCCACTGGGTGTAGTCCCCGAGACCACGGTGGACTGCGGGTAGTCGACTGTAGTCTTGATATTTTAATTCCTTCACTCGGTCTGGTCTGGCCATGTCGATTGTAAACTGAACCAGTGGGGACACGCTAAGTGCACCCACTGGGTGTAGTCACCGAGACCGTGGTCGACTGCTGGCAGTGAACTATGGTCTGAAGAACTTGTTTGCTGTTGTCATTCTTCTTTTTCTTTCTTTTTATACACACATTCGCGCCGAAAAGGTCTCGTCGAGTGCTAACCGAACCAGTGGGGGCACGCTAAGTGCACCACTGGTGTAGTCCCGAGACTATGGTGGATGCAGGCGATCGATCGTAGTCTTAGTATTTATTGTCTTTGTCGTTTTCTCGTAAAATAACCCATCCTCTCGATTGCGAAATCTTGTGACCTTGAGCTCGCTTTGCCGACTTGGAAAAGCAGCAAATTCAACTCAACCTTGACTTGGAGTTGGCCAAGTCGAGCTGCGAAGGCCAAAGATGGCGCCAATGGTAAAGGAGCTTTGTCGATTGGTTTGTCTTAGATCTGGATTTCATTCGCTCTTCTGAGGCGAAGCGTTGTTTCTTTTCGAAAAAACTGAACCAGGCTCGGCAAAGAAGGATCAAGATCTGGCTGCTTTGCACAAAAGAAGGCCGACGACCAAACTGCTCTGGCTGAGCAAGTGGCTTCGATCGGCTGCTTGGAGGAGGAGAACGCGAAGATGAAATCTGCTCTGGACGAAGCCAACAAGGAGGTAACCCACTTGAAGAAGGACAAGGTTAGCCTGAACGAGAAGATGGAAAGCATTTCTCGCAGGAGGGATGATCTAGAAAGCTATCTGAGGAGCCTCGCCAAGAAGTTATTCATCAAGCTTGAAGGTACATATCTCGTTCCGACTGGTTCGTCGTTGTCGACTCGGCATACGAATATTGACTCATCCTTGAACAGTGCATGCAGAGCTTTGTCGAGACTTCGAGGAGGAGACTGGGCGAATCAAACCAAATTTGGACCCTATCAATTCTCCCGTGAAGGACGAAACTGCTATGAACCTGCTCCGACTGGAATCCCGTATCGACGGTGTTGTTGACTATTTGACTCGACTGAAAGTCGCCCACGTCATGGATCGGCGCAGCACTTTGGCCAAGGGCAACACTCGAGCGACCTCGAAGTCGATGACTCGACTTAACGAGATCCCGGTCGAGTGCAGGAGTGGAAGAAGTCTTACGCTTTCGGTGTGGTCTTGATGTGGCTCGTCTTTGGTTCGTGTCCACTATAAAGAGGCACGAGAAGATAAGTGGCAGCAATCAAGGTCGCTAACACCAAGAAGCATGATTTCCGATCCTTTATGGAGACTTTCATTGCTGCTGCCACTCGGATCGCCGATGGTGTCGACCGACGAGTTCGTCGAGCTGCCGATCCTCCTCCCGCGGAGTGAACAAACTTTTATGCCTCACCTTAAATTTGCCTCGGAATGCCGAGTGGATTTTGTAACCGTTAAACTCCTTCGGGATGAGAGCCCGAGTACTTTGATCTGCGGTTTGGAACCTTTAAGATTTATCTGAACTTGTTTTACTTCTGAATATGCTTGCATTTGCCTTCGAGTGGACTTTGCTCTTCACCCGGAATAGTCTTTGTGTTTGAGATGCAGCCTTGAGGTGGAAGATCCAGTCGACCTGCACATCATCGTCCTTACAGGAAGGGATGGAGTACGTATTGCAGTCGATCTGCACCTTGTCGTCCTTGCAGATCGAGATGGAGCACACGTTGTACTTGTGGCGTAGCTCTGCAGGAGAAGGTAGCAGTCGACCTGAACCTCGTCGTCCTTGCGGATCGGGATGGAGCACACGTTGTACTTGCGGCGCAGCTCCGAAGGAGAAGGTAGCAGTCGACCTGCACCTCGTCGTCCTTGCGGATCGGGATGGAGCACAAGTTGTACTTGTGGCGTAGCTCCGCAGGAGAAGGTAGCAGTCGACCTGCACCTCGCCGTCCTTGCGGATCGGTATGTTTTCGAACTTAGGCGAGTACTTGGACTGCAACTATGCCTCCGAGTGGGAGGTTTGCTCTCCACTCGGTAGGATTTCTCAAACTTAGGCGAGTACTGGACTGCAGCTAAGCCCCGAGTGGGCGGGTTGCCCTCCACTCGGTAGGATTTCTCAAACTTAGGCGAGTACTTGGACTGCAGCTAAGCCTCCGAGTGGGAGGGTTGCTCTCCACTCGGTAGGATTTCTCAAACTTAGGCGAGTACTTGGACTGCAGCTAAGCCCCCGAGTGGGAGGGTTGCTCTCCACTCGGTAGGATTTCTCAAACTTAGGCGATCTTGGACTGCAGCTAAGCCCCAGAGTGGGAGGTTGCTCTCCACTCGGTAGGATTTCTCAAACTTAGGCGAGTCTTGGACTGCAGCTAAGCCCCAGTGGGAGGTTGCTCTCCACTCGGTGGGATTTCTCAAACTTAGGCGAGTACTTGGACTGCAGCTAAGCCTCCCAGTGGGAGGTTGCTCTCCACTCGTGAGGATTTCTCAAACTTAGGCGAGTACTTGGACAATAGCTAAGCCCCAGTGGGAGGTTGCTCTCCACTCGGTGGGATTTCTCAAACTTAGGCGTCTTGGACTGCAGCTAAGCCCCGAGTGGGAGGGTTGCTCTCCACTCGGTATGATTTCTCAAACTTAGGCGAGTACTTGGACTGCAGCTAAGCCTCCAAGTGGGAGGCTGGCTCACCACTCGGTAGGATTTCTCAAACTTAGGCGAGTACTTGGACTACAGCTAAGCCTCCGAGTGGGAGGCTGGCTCACCACTCGGTAGGATTTTTAAGTACTTAGGCGAAACGGATTCGCCGCTAAGCCTCCGAGTGGGAGGCTGGCTCACCACTCGGTAGGAATTTTTTTTTACAAACTTAGGCGAAACGGATTCGCAGCTAAGTCACCCACTGGGGGGTTTCTCACGTAAACAAAAGCAACAACAATCACTGGTAAAATTATAACACTCTTGTCTTTGATAAATAAACTACATAGGTATTTCTTATTACATCTCATCCGAGTGAGTACTTAAGTATAAAAGGGGTAGAGCAGCTCCGCATTCCAAGCTCGTGGCTCATCAATCTGGCGATCGACGTTGTAAAGATGGTACGCTCCATTGTGGAGAACTCTGGTGACGATGAAGGGGCCTTCCCAAGTAGGAGCGAGTTTGTGTGGTTTCTGTTGATCTACTCGGAGGACCAAGTCTCCTTCTTGGAAGGCTCGACTCTTCACATTTCTGGCATGGAATTGATGCAAGTCTTGCTGATAGATAGTCGATCGGATCAAGGCCATATATCTTTCCTCTTCTAGGAGGTCAAGCGCATCTGCGGGCTTGTTTACCTTCATCTTGAGTAGAGCTCGACTCGGGGTGCATTGTGAAGCAAGTCACTCGGCAGAACTGCTTCAGCTCCATAGACCGAAAGAATGGAGTTCGCCCGATTGACCCGGTTAGGTGGTCCTTAATCCCCAAAGAACTGATGGAAGTTAAATCGACCCATGCTTTGTCGCGTGCTTGAGATCGCGCATCGATCGGGGTTTCAGATCCTTTGAGAATTAGACCATTTGCTCTTTCCGCTTGTCCATTCGATTGGGGTGGCGGTCAAGCGTAGTCGACTCGCGTGCCTTGAGAGGCGCAAAAGGCTTTGAACTTGTCGGAATCGAAGTTTGACCATTATCAGTGATGATGCTATGCGGAACTCCATATCTGAATATCAACTCTCTGATGAAACTGATAGCAGTGCAAGCATCAAGATTCTTGATAGGCTTAGCTTCAATCCATTTGGTAAACTTGTCGACCGCCACTAGCACGTGAGTGAAGCCGCTCCTGCCAGTTCTCAGTGGTACAATTATATCCAATCCCCAAACAGCGAAGGGCCAGACGAGTGGAATGGTCTTCAAGGCTGACGCGGGTTTGTGTGGCATATTGGAGTAGAACTGACATCCTTCACATTTGTCGACTATCTCTTTTGCCATTTCATTTGCTCTTGCCCAGTAAAATCCCGCTCGGTATGCTTTAGCCACAATGGTCCGAGAGGACGCATGATGACCACAGATCCCCGAGTGGATATCGTCAAGAATTATTTGACCTTCTTCTGGTGTTATACACTTCTGACCGACTCCAGTCACGCTTTCCCTGTATAACTATCCCTTTATCACAGTAAAGGCCTTGGATCGACAAACGATCTGTGGAGCCTCTTCTTCATTCTCTGGGAGTTCTTTCCTTAGGATGTACGTGATGTACGGCACCGTCCAGTCGCACTGGTAGAAAAAGGGCCTATTGTCCCGGTTGGTAAGGGCCTTTAGTCCGGTTCTGTCACGGGACTAAAGTCGATACTAATGCCCAGCCCTTTAGTCCCGGTTCAGTCAGAACAGGGACAGATGGGCCTCCACGTGGCTTTGCGCTTGAGCCGAGCAGGAGGCCTTTGGTCCCGGTTGGTGGCACCAACTTGGGACCAATAAACATCCAGCGTCGACATTTACGTAGCTTGGGTTTTGTTTTTTAAGGGGGGTTAATTTAGGTGTTTCATATATTGTGTTAGCTAGCTAATTAATAGAGAGAAGTGTCCTCTCTTTTGTCCGTGCTTGGTCGATGCTACGTACTATACATACGTATAGAGAGGACTAGCTAGACACGCTAGCTAGCTAGTAAGAAAACGAAGGAAACAGAAGATCGTCATGAACATATATGCATACAGAGAGAAGTGATATCGACCACCTCTCCTTCTCCGAGAGATTGGTCGAACAACAAGTTCTCGTATATCTATCCGACACTACCGGCTACATATATACAATAATTATCTTTTACAAATATAATCTCCTAACATACGGACGCGTGGTCCACATAGTATTCTCCGTCTTCAGCGATCACGTGGTCAAGAAAGAATGCCGCCAATTCCTCTTGAATTGCTCGCATGCGATCTGGTGCTAGGAGTTCATCCCGCATCCGAAACATCTAATTTTAAGAAGGGGGTCAATACATATATATATGAATGAATGGAACTCAACACAAATGATGGTAATAAAATAAAAATGTGAATATTGTTATTTACGCACTTCATATTGTTAAATCGAGTAGCCCGCTCATAGGTCGTGTGGCGGATGGACTCGCAAACATAGTATCCACGAAATCATTCCTTGTTCCTGCCACAACCACTTTACAAGAAATAGAGGTCAATCAAACTGATAAGCAAGAATGCCAAATGGTATTGATGAAACTAGCGCTTGAATCGCTAGGAGATGCGTGGAACATGCTACTATAGTACTTACTTTGGTGTCTAAATTCCAGCTTCTTGGCAGTCCGGAGCTTTTTGGTGAATTTTCTCCAAACCCTGCCATACAAAGAAAACAATTACTTGATATCGAAATGAACAAAGTTGCTGATATGGTGGATAATGATCGATTTAACTTACTTCTCGAGCATTTGAGTCATGTCCGCATACTCCTTGGGATCTTTTCTTCTCGAGTCTAAGACAGTTACTACTCCCTGCTCAAGCTTAATCTCTAGGAGAATATAGTGGAACCTGCGCACGCATGCATAACTCATCAATTACATTACTATAACCTGGACTAATAAGGGAAACCGAATATGCCACAAGATAGTAACACTCACTTGAAGTTGTAAGGAAAGAGTATTATATCTTTGTGTTCATTTATTACCAACGATCGTAGCAAGTTGGCCTCGGTATCTTTGGCATGATATTTAACCTCAGTTGCATCTATGAGATATGTGTTAATGAACCCAATATCACCCACTTGTCTTTTCTTCAATTCGGCGATCTTCAATCTGCATAATATAGTGAGAATAATTATAAATACATGCAATGAAAGAGCTGAGTTATATAGAGAGACTTAATGAAGTAGTACTACTACTTACGATAGCGGTGACCGTTGCTTTATCGAGGGCCAATTGATTGAAAAACTGAAAGAACTCCTCAAATGGAACAGGCAACAGTTCAATTCCAACAAGGTCATGCTCCTTTTTAACTCTCACATACAAAGTACTCCTCCCCCCAGAACTCTCTGCAGGTTTTCATGTACCAATCATGCAATCTTTGCATCATCGTTGATAGAGATATTTCATCTTTGACGAGAGGCTTCCCGTACTCGTATCTTTGTATCTGCACCTCAAAGAAATCATAATGTACATCGTCGGACAGGTAATCTCCAAGATTGCTATAACCGGGCACCATCCTCGGATCGGCGATGTCGCTTAGCAGCACGTTGGCGGGGGCACGATTGCTTCGCTTTCACGAGCTGGGCAATTTGTTTCCAGCTCTTCGTTCTTTCATCCTTTGATCACCGCAGTACTTCCGACCTCTCTCGCTTCAGCAAATGCCTTTCCAATAATGCGCTCATAGTTGCCTTTCGGCGGAGACTTGGGTGGTTTTCTCGGGGCAGAGTGCGCTTCGCTTTCACGGATCTACCTTCTCCTCCGGAGGTGGATGTCTCGTGCTTTCAACCCTTGAAACCAGTCCTTCACTTCGGTTCGCGCGATCTTCGTGTTCTCCTCCGAGGTCATCTCGTATGGTAACTTATCTGGAGTCTTCAGAGAAGGACCGAATCTGTATGTCCTCCTTCCTTTGGCTGTACTGCTAGACGCCGACAGAGAAGACGGAGCGGATGTCTTCTTTCCTTGCTTACGGGGCGGAGGAGAAGGACTACGACGAGCCGGAGCAGCGAGCGGGCGGCGGGTCTCTTCCTCCCTTGCCGACGAGGCGGAGAAGGAGGAGGCTGGCTGCTCGGGCACGCCGGCGCAGACGGAGAAGGAGGCGGAGTGCCGCCACGAGCCGGAGAAGGAGCCAGCCGAGTGCCCTGATCGTCACTCGCCGGAGCAGGAGGCGGTGGAGGAGGTGGAGTGCCCGACTTCGGAGGAGGAGGAGGAGGCGGGCGTCAGTTCGGAAGGTTGATGAGATCCTTCCGCCATAGGCATGGAGTCTTGAGCAGAACCCAGCGAGTCTCCCTTCACCGGTAGGGTGGTCAAGCGGAGGTCCTCAAATCCATCCGTTATTTCATCCACCATCACCCTAGCATATCCTACGGAATCGGCGGCGGTGAAAAGTTGCGCCGATTCATGAGGATAAACAAACCAATAGCCGCCTTGACCTTCAAATTCATCCATTGCGCCATAAGGTGGCAATTTTGAGCCTCCGTGATAGCATCCACGGGATAGCTGGCACGAGCCGTCAAGGCATGCTTCGGCTGAAGCAGCTCGGTAGAAGCCACACTGCTTCTCCGCTGAGATGGCGGGGTAGCTTCGGGGGAAGCTTCAGCAGGTCGTTTGCTGCGATTTGCTTCTCGTTCCTCTATCGCTCGTACCCTTGCATGCAGCGCGTGCAGTTCGATCTGCTGCACTTCGTCCTCCTCTCCGGCATTTGTAACCGCTGCGTCAAAACCCAGCCTTCCACGAAGCGAACTGGCGTGCCTCGTGTCCGTCCGAGGTGCTCGGGATTCGAGGCCATTGTGAGCTCGTCGTCTCTCTCTCTAGAATGAATGTCCCTTGCTGCGCTGCTTGGATATATTGTTGAAGCCTCTTGGTGGTATGTCCAATTGATCGTCCGTCCAAATGCACTTCCACGATGGGGTCCAAGGTTCCGTCAGCCCGAAGAACCAAGTTGACAGCAGTGCAGCTAGTTCATTGTCTCTGGTTCGATCCCTTTATCAAGCAGATCATTCTCAGCCTTGGCCCACTTAGGCCGGGCTATGAGGTAGCCCACGACCCCGTGCGATGGTGAAGCTTCTTCTTCGCAGCATTTTGCTTGTTTATCGCCGACATCTTTTTACTCTTTTCCGATGTCTTGTGGGCCACAAATGCGGGCCGATCATCTCTGATCTTCTCATATTTGCCCTTGAATTCTGGTGTCTCTTTTTATCGACAAACCTATTCAGGTCTTTCTTCCAATTCCTAAATAGGTCTGCCATCTTCTTAAGAGCAAAAGACTTGATTAATTGCTCTTTAGCGGCTTCTCGGATCATCCTCACGGTGTCGATGTACTAGAGTAGGGTACCCTAGTATCCCGAACTCGTGCCACGGCGATTCTGACACCCGTGGCAGGGGCTGGCCTGGTGACCGCCAAGGTCCTCGGTGCTCCTTTGGAGCCATTCAAGAACAAAGTAATCAAGGCCCCGACAAGAGGAGCTTGCGGGAAGGACACTCAAGGCACGAAGGAAACAAGACCCGGCAAGAGGAGCTTGCGGGAAGGCTGGTGAGTGACAAGCTCCGAAAGCACGACAAGGATCCAGCAGCGGCAAGATGCTTGCCGCGGCGTAACCTCTCTTCATCTCCGCTCCAGCTCATCCGCCAACTTGTCGCCATGGGGCTTTCCGAACACGCGTGTCAATGGGCTGTGCGGCCGGTGAGAAGCAGCGATAAGCGGCTGACGAGCTACCATCATGGCAAGCGGGGCGCACTTGACGGTCCTGTTGCCTTTGTTGAGGCGGCGAGGGCGGGCATTATGGATCTTGTCCCTTGCCGTCGAGTTAGGTATATGCACTATACCTTTGTACAAGCGGTGTACCAACTACTGTTTTCCTATTTTACCCTTGTCTACTTGCCACTGTGGTGACCCCTTGTGCCTATAAAAGGAGGCCCATGTGCAGCGTAGAAAGGGTTCGCTCAGTTCGGTTCATTTGACTCATTCGAGACCACACTCACTCAAGCTAGGTTTTGTAGCTCCCATTGCTCCCTAGCAAGAGCGGAATACAATCAACCAAGCAGCGATAGGAGTATTATCTCTCAGGAGAGCTCGAGCTGGGTAAATCTGCTCGTGTGCATCACCTCGATCCGCTCTTTGTGCAATCTCGCCCCATCGAACCACAAGGGACTCGGTCCTTGAGTCCCATAGGTGTTAGTGGGTCACGATCAACTTCCCGACATCTTTGGCGCGCGGTAGGGGGCATCGAGGCTGTGTGAACCCGATCCGGCGTTCACGAGCAACTTCTCCATCATCTTCGTCAACATGCCACCGAAGAAGAAGGCTTGGCGGCAGCGAGCCGTCGCATCAAACCCACCACCACCGGAGCGGCAGTGGTGGGGAAAACGCCGGCGGAGGAGCGGGCGTCGTCGAGAGCCACAGCGCCGCCGAGTCAAGGACAAAGCGGCGCAGCTTGGCGTCCGAATCGTACAGCGTCCATCCCCGAGGCGCGGGACCGGCAGCGTCATGGTGCTCGCAGCACCATCGTTCGATAGATCAAGGCCAAGCTGGAGGATCCGAGGCCCTCGAGACCCGCATGCCCCTTGACATCTTTGATACAAAGGAATCTGATCGCTTGGGCGGGATGCTGCTCCTCCTAACTTGGTTAGAAGTCCGAGCACATCCGTTCCTCGCTCCGTCGCCATTGCCACCCACCACTCCAGCGAAGCCTTGGCGAGAGCTCAGCTACTTCTAGACTACCCTCCAGCGGCCGACAAGGTCGGCGAATGGAGGGCCACCATCGAGTCTCATCGGTTTTGCCAGCGGCGCGTTCCTTGACAACCAAGCTGCGTCCTTGCGGCGGTGAGGCGACAAAAACGCAGCCGGTGGTGGCGAGACCTGTGGGGTGCAACCACCATGCACTCCCCAGCCGAAGGCCAAGATCACCGGCTCCTCGGATCCACCTCGACGGCGACTTCGACGCGTCGTCGGATCCACGACCTCGCCGTGATCGGCGCCAAGTTCTTAAGAGCGACAACAAGAAGGCGCTTTCGAACCCGCATCGGCGCGAAGAAAGCGGCGTCAATCGACCAGCGCGCCGGGCCCGCTGTTGACATGCATGCGCCCGAGAGAACGAGGCGACTTGCGTCTGTGATAGGTTGCCCTGCGTTCACTCGTGAGCTGCGGCAAGTCGATGGCCCGACAAGAAAAACTTCAAGCGGATGTGCGGAGAAGTATGATGGCGGGGCGCATCCATCGAGTTCCTCGGCATCTACACCATTGCGGTGCGAGCTGCGGGGGGACGAGGCGACAAGATCCTCGCCAACTACTTCCGGCGGTGCTCAAGCCCAATGTCGAGATCTTGGCTCATGCACTTGCCGGACAGTTCCATATCTTCTTGGGCAGATTTGTGCCATCAGTTTGTTGGCGCCTTCACGGCGACCACAAGCCTCATAGCCAGAGAGTGACCTTCACCGCCGCCCGGAAGGAAGGAGAGTCCCTGCGCAAGTTTATCGAGATTGACCGTGTGCACTACAACATCGGGCGTCCACCCTGCGCGGTGATCGGTAGCGTTTCATCGAACGTGCGGAACCACGGAGATGAGGAGGAGATGGCGATGTGCAAAGTCAGGGCGTTAGTGAACTATATTCCTTGGCGACAAGTGTGCGCGTCTTTGAAGAAGAAGAAGACTCAGCGGTGTGAAATTGAAGTGTATTTGCGGGAAGATGGGCCGAAGCTGTTGGCGAGAGATACGGAGGCATATGTGGTCACCACATTGGCGCGAAACACTTGCCGGCAAAGCTTTCCGGCAAGGTTTCTTCTGGCGAAGCCCTCGAGGATGCTGCTGCACAAGTAACCAAGTGTGAAGCGTGCGATTCCATTCAAAACAGATACACCAGCCGGCTCAAGCTCTCCAGACGATCCCTTTATCCTGGCCATTTTGATGCGGGGATCAACATCCTCGGCCCCTTCCCGAGCTGTCGGGGCTTTGAGTACTTATGCGTCGTGAATCGACAAGTTCACAAAGTGGCGGAAGTGGAAGCGATGAGGAAGGTGACAGCCACGGTCAGCGATCAAGTTCTTGGTCAATTGTTTGCCGTTTTGGGATTCCTAACCGGATCATCACCGACAATGGCACACAATTCCGAGTCGCACCTTCATGCGATCGTCCAAGATCTTGGCGCCAAGGTCTGCTTTATACATTGCTCATCAGAAGCAGCGGTCAGCGAGAGAGGCAAATCTTTGAAGTGCTGCGAGGACTCAAGACCAGAACTTTTGACGGGCTGCGCAAGTGCGGAAGAAACTAGATTGAGGAGCTGCGGTGGTTCTTTGGTCGATCGGGGCGGCGCCAAATCGAGCCAGCGGCGGACACCTTTGCTCTAGTCTATGGGCGAGGCAGTTCTCCCACGGAACTTCGTATCACGGATCACCTCGAGTACTCGCTTATGATGAGCTTGAGCAAGAGCAGCTGCGACAAGATGACAGCTGCTCCTTGAGGAGGATCGTCTTGAGGGCTCTTTGTCTGAGCTGCTCGTTACCTGACAAGCTTTGCGCGCTACCATAGCCGCAAAGTTAGTGCGGAAGCTTGAGGAAGGCGACCTTGTTCTTGGTAGCGTTCAATCCATAAGAATTCCAACAAGTTGGCCTTGAAGTGGGAAGGCCCTTATCGGGTGAAAGCGAGTCACTAGGCACTGGCGCTGTCCGCCTTGAGACCGAAGATGGCGTTCGGTGAGCAACTCTGGAATATAGAGCATCTTCGTAAGTTTTACCCATAGAGGCGCGGTTGCGGAACCCGTTAAAGCAACCACCCACTATACAAGTCTTGCCGATGTTGCATATAATCCTTTGTACAAAGCCGGGCGGAGACCCCGTGCATCAGTAAAGCTCATGTGTTGCGCACAACTCGTCAATTTCATGCTTTCATCATTATTTTGCATGTATTATCTGACATTTTGTGCAGCATCCACACCCGGTAAGCGATAACGAGCCACTAGGCTCCATAACTTTATTTTCTCTTCTTTCTTCTCATAAGAAAGGGAGCACTAGTAGAAAAAGGGCCTATAGTCCCGGTTGGTGAGGGCCTTTAGTCCCGGTTCATGAACCGGGACTAAAGGGTCGATACTATACCCTCACCCTTTAGTCCGGTTCTATCGAGCCAGGACAGATCAAACCTCCGTGGCTGTCCGTGAGCCCAGGCGGGAGGCCTTTGGTCGGTTGGTGGCACCAACCGGGACCAATAAACATCCTGGCGTCGACATTTCTTTAGCTCTGGTTTTGTTTTTTTTTCAAAAGGGGGGTTGGGGGTTTTGGGGGTTAATTTAGGTGTTTCATATATTGTGCTATAGCTAGCTAATTAATAGAGAAAAGTGTCCTTTCTTTTGTCCGTGCTTGGTGGCGCTTCGTACTATACATACATTATAGAGAGGACTAACTAGACATGCTAGCTAGCTAGTAATTAAACAAGCAGAAGATCGTCATGAACATATATATGCATACGAGAGAAGTGATATCGACCACCTCTCCTTCTCAGAGATTGGTTGAACAACAAGTTCTCGTATATCTATCGAGACACTACCGGCTACATATATACAATAATTATCTTTTACAATCAGATAGCGTGGTCCACATAGTATTCCCGTCTTGAGCGATCACATAGTCAAGAAAGAATGCATAATTCCTCTTGAATTGCTGCATGCGATCTGGTGCTAGGAGTTCATCCGCTTCGAAACATCTAATTTTAAGAAAGGGGTCAATACATATATATATATATATATATATATATATATATATATATATATATATATATATATATATATATGAATGAATGAAACTGAACACAAATGATGGTAATAAAATAAAATTGTGAATATTTTATTTCGCACTTCAAATTGTTTGTCGGAGTAGCCCCTCTCACAGGTCGTGTGGCGGATGGACTTGCAAGCGTAGTATCCACAGAAATCATTCCCTTGTTCCTGCCACAACCACTTTACAAAAGCAGAGGTCAATCAAACTGATAATTAGCAAGCACATGCTAAATGGTATTGATGAAACTAGCGCTTGAATCACTAGGAGATCGGCGTGGAATATGCTACTATATAGTACTTACTTTGGTGTCTAAATTGCAGCTTCTTGGTAGTCCGGAGCTTTTTGGTGAATTTTCCCCAAGCCCTGCCATACAAAGAAAACAATTACTTGATATCAGAAATGAACAAAGTTGCTGATATGGTGGATAATGATCGATTTAACTTACTTCTCGAGCATTTCAGTCATTTCCGCATACTCCTTGGGATCTTTTAGTCTCGAGTCTAAGACAGTTACTACTCCTGCTCAAGCTTAATCTCTAGGAGAATATAGTGGAACCTGCTTGCGCATGCATAACTCATCAATATTACATTTCTATAACCTGGACTAAATAAGGAAACCGAATATGCCACAAGGCAGTAACACTCACGTGTAGTTGTAAGGAAAGAGTATTGTATTTTGTGTTCATTTATTTCCAACGATCGTAGCAAGTTGGCCTCGGTTTCCTTGCACGATATTTAACCTCATTTGCATCGATGAGATATGTGTTAATGAACCCAATATCACCCACTTGTTTTTCTTCATTTCTGCGATCTTCAATCTGCATAATATAGTGAGGATATTTATAAATACATGCAATGAAAGAGCTGAGTTATATAGAGATGCTTAATGAGAAGTAGTACTACTTACAGACGATAGCGGTGACCGTTGCTTTATCGAGGCCAATTGATTGAAAAACTGATAGAACTCCTCAAATGGAATAGGCAGCAGTTCAATTCCAAGGAGGTCATGCTCCTTTTAACTCTCAAATACAAAGTATTCCTCCCCTCGAGACTCTTTGCAGGTTTTCATGTACCAATCATGCAATCTTAGCATCATCGTTGTTAGAGAGCTTTCATCTTTGTGAGAGGCTTCCGTACTCGTATCTTTGTATCTGCACCTCAAGAAATCAAATTGTACATCGTCAGGCAGGTAATCTTGAGGATTGCCATAACGGGCACCATCCTCGGATCGGCGATGTCGCTAGCGAGCACCTTGAGGCGGGGGCACGATTGCCCGGCATTCGCGAGCTGGGCAATTTGTTTCCCAGCTCGTCGTTCTTTCATCCTTTGATCACAGCAGTACTTCCGATCTCTCGCTTGGCAAATGCCTTTCAATAATCGCTCATAGTTGCCTTTGGCGGAGACTTGGGTGGTTTTGTCGGGGCAGCAATCGCTTCGCTTTGACGGATCTACCTTCTCCTCCGGAGGTGGATGTCTCTTTGCTTTCAACCCTTGAAACCAGTCATCCACTTGATCTGCGCGATCTTCGCGTTTTCCTCCTCGCTCCTCTCGTGCGGTAACTTCTGGAGTCTTGAAGAAGGACCCGAATCTATATCTCCTCCGCCTTTGGCTGTCTTTGCTAAGCGCCGGCGGAAGCGAGCGGGGCGGATGTCTTCTTTCCTTGCTTCGAGGCGGAGGAGAAGGACTACGGCCGGGCAGCCGGCGGCGGGTCTCTTCCGCCCTTGGCGGAGGCGGAGAAGGAGGAGGCTGCTTTCGGGCCAGCGCGGTGCGAGGCGGAGAAGGAGGCAGTGCCGCCACGGCCGGAGAAGGAGCGGCCGAGTGCCTGATCGTCACTTTCGCCGGGGAGGAGGCGGTGGAGGCGGAGTGCCTGACTTCCCGGAGGAGGAGGAGGCGGAGGCGTCGAGTTCGGAAGGTTGATGAGATCCTTCCGCCATAGGCATGGAGTCTTGAGCAGAACCCAGCCGATACTCCCTTCACGGTAGGGTGGTCAAGCGGAGCTCCTCAAATCCCTCCGTTATTTCATCGACCATCACCTTAGCATATCATACGGAATCGGCGGCGGTGAAAAGTTGAGTCGGGTTTAGTAGGATAAGCAGAGCCAACAGCCGCCTTGACCTTCAAATTGCTCCATTGCGCCATAAGGTGGCAACTTTCAGCATCCGTGATAGCATCCGGGATAGCTGGCGAGGCCGTCAAGGCATGCTGCTCTGGTGAAGCAGCTTCGGTGGAAGCCACGCTGCTTCTCCGCTGAGATGGCGGGGTAACCGGGGAAGCTTGGCGGAGTCGTTTGTTGTGATCTGCTGCTTTTCGTTCCTCTTCTTGTTCCTCTAGCCCCATTACCCTTTCGTGCAGCGCTTTGCATTAGGCTCTGCTCTAGTTTCTTCCTCCTCTCATGGGTTTTGTAACCCCTGCGTCCAAAATCCAGCCTTCCACGAAGGGAGCTGGCGTGCCTCGTGTCCGTCCGGTGCTCGAGATTCGAGGGCCATTGTGAGCTCGTCCTTCTCCACATGCAGAGCGAACTTCCCTTGTTGCTGCTTCGATATAATGCTTAAGCCTCTTGGTGGTATGTCCAATTGTTAAATCCGTCCAAATGCACTTCCCGTTATAGGGTCCAAGGATCCATGACCCCGAAGAACCAAGTCCGAACAGCGGTTTGGCGATTCATTGTCTCGGGTTCGATCCCTTTATCAAGCGAGATCATTCTCAGCCTTGGCCCCTTAGGCGGGCTGTAGAGGTAACCACGACCCGTGCGATGGTGAAGCTTCTTCTTGCAGCATTTCTCTTGTTTGTCGCTGACATCTTTTTACTCTTTTCGATGTCTTGTAGGCCACAAATGCGGGCGATCATCTCGATCTTCTCATATTTGCCGTGAATTCTGGTGTCTCATTTTTTCGACATACGTATTGAGGTCTTTCTTCCAATTCCTGAATAGTTCTGCCATCTTCTTAAGAGCAAAAGACTTGATTAATGGCTCTATTCTTGGCTTCTCGGATCATCCTCTGGCGGTAGGGTAAAATTTGACTTCAGCTCGGTCAAAGATCATTTTACGCATATCATTGACACAAGACACCTCGGGGTCTTCGTTCTTGAAGCTTATACCATTGGTGGATGCTGATGGGATCTTGTCCCTAACGAGAACCCTGCTGAGCAACAAATGCCTTCTTTGTCCGGTAGGGTTCAATCGGTTGGCCGTCGCTTGCGATTTGTATGATCTCAAACTTTTCATCCGAGCTCAACTTTTCTTGGGCCTCGTCTCTTTACGAAGTTGTGCTCGATCCGGAAACTAGAAAAAGAACAAAGCGAGAGTTAATTAATATGTGTACATATATACCAAAACAAAGGCGAGCTAGTCGGCACAGGCTTAACTAATATATATACTGGCGGACTCGGTTTGGTGATCACGGAGCCGTCCTCACGGTCTACTTCTTCACCCTCTCCTTCTTGCACGGCATTGGGTCGCCAGACCATGTAAATCATAACCAGCTGCTTCTTCACCCTCTCCTTCCGGACCATCGTTGTCGGCGTTGAGAAACATCATCGAGGAGGCGACATCACTTCCGTGTGCGATTATGTCCCTCAACAACGCTTCTTGTGCTTCGTCTGGGGGTGTCCATAGTTTCTACAAATATTTACAACATGGCAATTATTATTCAAACATGAGCGGATATGGATATATTAGTGCCAGCGTAGAACTAGCTAGCTAATCACAATAAGGAATCATATTAGTGGCCTCGGCGCTGCTTCTCTAGGGTTTGGGTGGCCTCGACAAGCGCTTCAAGGGTTAGGGGTGGCCTCGAGAAGCGCTTCAAGCTAGGAGGAGTGCGTAATCTCGACCCCCATGTGTTGAAGCTATCGGGAGGGGTCGGCGTTGAACAGTACATCTATGTCCCACAAGTGGCGTGGGCATCGGCGCCCATGATAGGGTAGAGAGGTCGTGGATCGCCCGGCGGATCGAGGTCAAGGGTCGAAGATCACCGAGGGTCGGGAGGTTGCCTAGTGTCAAAGTTCAACAAAACCATGTCTTCATCATTGGTAGAAAGTAGCAGGTGCATGATGGTGCAAGCTCTCCAAAGTTGTTTTGGAGCGGAGTCCCGAGATAGGATAATTCGCTTTTTGGTACAAAGTTCAGCAAAAGGCAAATTATCCTATCAGGACTCCATTCGAACAACTTTGGAGAACTTCATACCATCATGCCATAGTTACTTCCGGCTAATGATGAAACCATGAATTCTTCAATACTTTGACACTATAGGAACCCTCGACCACGAAACTTTGACCCTTGACCCCTAACGACCCTCGACCCTCTACCTAGTTCCCGACCCTCGACCCTCGGCGATCCTCGACACACTCGTTATATAAACAACGACACAACATACATATACATGGGAAAATAATGTTATCGGGGAGGGTATGGTACCCCCCCCTCGTGTCAAAGTTTCTTCTTTCTCCTCTATTCCTTTCTTTCTTCTTCTCCTCTTCTTTTCTTCTTATCCCTCGAGAAAGGAAAATAAGGAAAATGAAGAAAAGAGGAAGAAGGAAGAAGGAAGAAGAAGAAGAAAAAAAGAAGAAAAAAAAAGGAGAAGAAGAAAAGAATGAGGAGAAGAAGAAAAAATAGAAAAAAATTCTATTTTTCTTCTTCTCCTCTATTCTTCTTCTTCTCCTCTTCTTCTTTTCCTCTCATTCTTTTCTTCTTCTTCTTCCTTCTTCCTTCTTCCTCTTTCTTCCTTTTCCTTATTTTACTTTTTCCTCTACACTAACCTAATTAAAATGCACTAACCTAATTAAAATTGTAACTTTCTATATATGAACAAAAACTAAACTAATAAAAATAAAAACATATACATTATAGCCACATACACATATACATCACATATGAACAAAAAAATAAACTAATAAAAATAAGGAAAAGGAAGAAAAGAGGAAGAAGGAAGAAGGAAGAAGAAGAAGAAAAAAAGAAGAAAAAAAGAGGAGAAGAAGAAAGAATAGAGGAGAAGAAGAAAAATAGAAAACAAATTCTATTTTTTCTTCTTCTCTATTCCTTCTTCTTCTCTTCTTCCTCTCATTCTTTTCTTCTTCTTCTTCCTTCTTCCTTCTTCCTCTTTCTTCCTTTTCCCTTTCCTCTACACTAACTAATTAAAATGCACTAACCTAATTAAAATTGTAACTTTCTATATATGAACAAAAACTAAACTAATAAAAATAAAAACATATACATTATATACATACACATATACATCACATATGAACAAAAAAATAAACTAATAAAAATAAAAAAGCAAGGCGGCTCGTGGCGGAGGCTCTAGCAGGCGGCGAGGCGAGGCAGCAGCGCAGGCGAGGCGTCGGCGGCGGCGAGGCTCGAGGCGGCCTGTGAGGCAGAGGCGACAGGCGGGCTCGGGCGGCAGAGGCGAAGCGCAGGAGGCGGGCTCGGGGCGGGGTGACCAACAGGCTCGGGGCGGGCGAGGCGAAGCGTGGCCAGTGACGGCAAGGCGCGAGCGGCAACAACAGCGTCGGCGGCGGCAGCGTCGAAACTGGCGCCCTGGCGGCAAGCAGAGACAACAACAGACAAGCGAGGCGGCAACCAGAAGCGGCAGACAGCGTCGAAGCGTATATGAACGGTGAAGCGGCGAAACGTGAACAGCGTCGTCTGAGCAACTGGCGGCGTCGATGAGCTCAGCGTCGTCGAGGAAGCTGGCGAGGAGATGTGAAATTTTCACAAGTCCTGGTTATATAGCAAGGGCATTGGTCGGTTAGTGGCACAACCGGGACTAATACTACTAATCCGGTTGGTGCCGTGGCGGGACCAAACTGTTTCAGCAGCCAAAGGCGGGAAGCGTGACCTTTGGTCGGTTGAGTGGCTTAACTGGAGACAAAGAACGTGCTCCGGTTGGAGCCTCGAACGGGACCAATACCTTTAGTCGATTGGTGCCACCAAAGGGACCAAACCATGTCTTGCCGCGCCAAATGTTTAGTCCCACCTCGCTAGTTGAGAGGAGCCGCACCAGTTTATAAGGTGCGGTGCGGCTCCTCTCGAGCTCCTCTCTAAAGCAGGCTTTGGGCCTATCTACGCCACACATGCTGTGGGCCTGCTTTGGGCCTTCAGCGGGCTGAATCACGGCCCATAGGGTTTCTAGTCGTATTCAGGCCGTGGGGGCCCGATGGGTGGCACTTTTTTTGCTTTATATTTTATTTCTTTTTGCTTTTAGTTTTAGAAAAATATAAACTTTCTATTAGTGCCATTAGTTTTAAAATTTGAAAACACTTTTTTGTTTTCTTTGTTGCTTTATTTATTTTATTTTGTTTCTACTTACAACAAAATGCTTATTGTTGCTATTTTTATTTTTATTTTCAAGTTTTTTGTTTTGTTTTCTGCATTATTTATTTTCTTTTGGTTTTTGTTTTATTTTTTAATTCTTTTTGCTTTTAGGTCAGCAAAATTATAAACTTTCTGTTAGTGCCATTTGTTTTAGAACAATTATAAACTTTCGTTTGTGCCATTTGTTTTATAAAATTTGAATTCTTTGAAATTTGTGTGAATCACAAGTTTGTGAGCTCAACAAGGCGTAGAGGGGCGGGCTTATAAACGGTTTGGCGCCCTTGGTTGGCGAGGTTTTCAAATTCATAGTTTTCAAATGAACTCTGAAAAAAGTTGGCATAGCATGTTCATGAACAAAGCGGACAATGGTATCATACTCGTGTGTTACAAAGTTGGCATGGTATCATCATAATAGTTGCGGAGAAAGTCTTCACTTTTTCTTGGCTTGTGTCGTTTGCTTATTCTTGTAGTAACCATGGATAATCTTCATCGTTTATCGGGATGCTTGGGTCAGCCTTGACTTTGAAGGAATTTCATGAAACTTTTCATACTCTTGAGACATATACATCTTGCCCTCCACTCCCGGGATGTCCCTTTTCAGAAAGAACTATGTGGCGCTTTGGCTCATTGTATGATGTATTAAGCTTCCTTATCTTTTCTTTTCCTCGATGCAGTAGACATGTCCTTCACATAGATAACCTGTGCCACATCATTGGCTAGAACGAGCAGTTCGTCGGTGTACCCAAGATTTTCGGATCCTTTGTTGTCATTCCGTCTTGTGGGTCTACATGCCGCCTCTGACAGATTGACCCACTTGCACTTAAACAAAGGGACCTTAAAATCTACTCCGTAGTCAAGTTCCCATATGTCTACTATGCAACCATAATATGTCATTTCCTTGTCGGTTCTTTGCATCAAGCGGACACCGCTGTTTTGGTTAGTGCTCTTTTCATCTTGGTCGATCATGTAAAATGTATTCCATTTATCTCTAACATGCGATCGAACTTCAGCTTCTCCTTTTGACTTTCGCATTGTGTCCTTGCATCGACAATGACCGGCGGAGATCATCATCATAGGGCACATAAATGCGGTTCCTCTTGATCTTCAGCAGCTTAGCCGTTGCTTGGCACCATCGTGCACATAAATGCAGTGCATCTTGATGTTCGATAGCATCACCCGTATTCAGGGGCACATAGTTGTCATCGTACTCTTCTTCCTCGCCGTCTTCCATCATAACCCCTATTTCTCAGTGCCTCGTCCAAACATTATAGTGTGGCATGAAACCCTTATAAAAGCGGTGGGTGTGAAGGATTTTCCGGTCGAGTAAGACTTCGTATTCCCACATATAGGGCATGGACAACACATAAAACCATTACCTTGTTTGCCTCGGCCACTTGAGAAAAGCAAAAAGAAAAAAATAAATATAGCAGAAAAGAAAAAATCTATATAAAAACTACTCATAAATGAGCATAGATCGTTTATAGAAAATTCAACCTAAATTAAGTAATAAATTTCTACTAACCCAGAGAAATTCAGTATGAATTTAGGTTAAATTCTGTATAAGGGCATCTATTTTCATTGAGAAGAAGCTCAACATGGCAGAAAGGGAGGTGCTTATAAACTGGTTTGATTCCCCTTGATTGGCTAGGTGGGACTAAACTGCAGGCAGCGAGGACCAACCCTTTAGTCCCGGTTGATAGGACGAACCGGGACTAAAGGGTGCCTTAGTCAGTTCAAGCCGTAACAGGGACCAATGATTGTGGGCCGAGGCGAGGCCAATGGTCGGTTCGTCCCAACCAGGGACCAAAAGGTCGAGACGAACGGGACCGATGGCCCGTGGCCCGGCCGGCCCCCCAGGCTCATGAACAGGGGCAAATAGCTCCATTGGTCCGGTTACGGATTGAGCCGGGACTAATGGGCTAAGCGCACGGGCGATAGCCCTTTTTCTACTAGTGGAGTTCATCCGCCCACAAGTTAGCCGGGGGAAGGAGAAGATAATGGTGTGGGCCACCAAGTGTCGCTCGAGGAAATATCGCCTTGCCGGGAAGCAAGCAGCGGAAAAGCTAAGTTGCTAAGTTTAAGCAATCAGTTTTAAATTTTAAGTTATCTTCCTCGAGCGATAGTACTTTGTATGGAAAACCTGTCTTGGCGGAGGAACCAACTCGTAGCTAATCGCACCCTTACTTTGTTTGAGTCCGCTCAACAACTTAAGTGTGCTGCAACTAGTTGCGACAAGGTTGCTTGCGGAGGCGGACATCGCTTGACGAGCTCTTGACGTTCCGCACTCGGCGCTTCGCCATAAAGGTGCCGCGCCGACAAGTTCCCTAAGGCGTGAGGCACAAACATACAAAGGAAGGAATCGAGTAAAGGAAATAACATTGTGATCGTTTGCCTAAGATAGAGTATATTACAAAATAACATCATGAGACCTAATAAATTTTCTCCTAAACATGATACTGCATCGACAAGGAAAGATAAACTTGGCGGCCTAGTCTCTGCGGTGCGCCATCGACCCTCTTGACTCCGCTCACCACATCCCACGATGGGTGCGACAAAGGCCTTGGCGCTTCAACGTCGGCAGTTGGAGGCGGGGACTTGAGGGCGTTGGCGAAGTTGGCCTTTGGATTGCGAGCCACCTTCATCAACACTTTTGGAGACCCCGGCGCAGATTTGCGTAGCGACTTCGTCGGCCAGCTGCTTGAGGATCTCCTCCGGGCTCTTGGAGACCCGTCAACACGCCTTTGAAGAACGAGCTGAGCTTGGCGCTGGGTTGAAAAGCTTCGTCGGTGGAGTACCGAGGTCCACCATCCCAGCTCCATCGGCTCATTGTGGATGGCGGCGGCGGTATCCACAAGACCCTCCGTCCGATGCATCCTTTGTCTCGAGAGTATTACAGGCGGTCACAGCATTCGCGGCGAGCTCCTCGTTGGCTTTGATATTCTCAACAGGCCGCTCCTCGCTCCTTGGCGCCGTCCGGCGTCTCCGTCAAGGTGGTCGATTTCAGCTCGAGATCTGCCTTGGAGTCCTTGGCGGCGTCGAGCTCTTTGATCTTCTCGGTAAGCGACCTGCAACTCACCAAGAGTATAGGCGTCCTTCTCGGCGCTCGCGCTTCAACCTGGTGACCTCCTACGCCGCTCTTACGGAGGTGGCCTCCGGCTCGCCACCCTCGTCTCCAATTCCTTCTTGGCGGCCTCGGCAGCTGCGGCGGCGTCCTTTGCCTCCTTGAGGTGCTCCGCCAATTGATTGCTTTCGCGTAAGATCTTCCTCGTGGCTGTCGAGGTTGATCTTCCGCTTCGCCAGCTCACCTTCTTCTTGTGAAGAGCTTCTCGCCCGGCGAGCCTTTGCTGCTCCTTGACCTCGGCCTTCTCCAAGATGAAGGGCGTGCGCTCTTCGGAAAGTTGCTCCAGCGCTTACGCTATGTCCGGAGAGTCTCTTTGTTGGCGGCGGAGCTCTTCTGGCGCTTCTCCATATCGCTCCGCCCTCGCGACAAGTGCTTCACTGGACTCCAGCTTGGCTTGTCGAGCGCGGTAAGCGACAATGACTTCTTCAAGCAGCTGCTCCTCCTCGAACTTCGCCTTTGCTGCTGCTTGGCGCGTTAACCAGCGACAGACCTAGCGAGGCGAACAGCTCCACGTTGAAGGTCTCTCCCTCGACCGGCGCCACAGGCTCGGCCCATGGAAGCTTGATGAAGACACCGTCGCCCGGCCTTGAATAGGCGGCGGGTGCAGAACTCTTGAACTGGTGCTGTCGGTGGCGGAGGGATCGGTGGTCGGCGTGGCGCTGGCGCTCCTGCGACCTCGGGGCCGTCGGTGCGATCACCGGACCCCTCCCGGCCTCTGCGCCCGGCAACCTTGGCGACCTCCTCGCCGGCGTACCCATCGGCCCGGCCTCCTCCTCCATGTTGGCGGCGTCGTCATTGTTGCCATAGCGTCCTCCTCGCCCGGTAACCTCGGTCTCCATCGGCTCTCCGTGAGATGGATCTAATGATCGAGAGAAAGAAAAGAACAAGTCAAGCAAATGTTGAAAAGAAGAAGAGAAAAAAAAGAACCCAAGGAAATTTTTAAGAAGATTACGCAATGGGATCAGAAGCCGCGGTCTCCACCACCGGAGGTCGTGGGCTACCCCTTGTCGGAGAGCTCCCCTTGTCGGAGGCTTCCCTTGGAGGCGCTCCTTGGCGGAGAATTCTCCCTTGGCGTAGTTGAAGCAAGCGAGAACCGGGAGTGACTTCCGGGGCCTCTGGTGAGGCTGCTCTGCTCTACACAATTCAACAAGTCGAGATACCGGTGAAAAGAGCACCCAAGCACACCCGAACGTAAGAGATAAACCAAATACTTCTGTTGGGGGCTGTCTTGGGGCTGCTCTGAAGAAGGTTTGCGGGTCAAGCAGCAGGGTCTCGAACCACGCCTCCACATCGCCCACGGGGAATCGTCTTCGGCGACAACCATAGCCCTCTTCAGCGCCCTCTGAGCCAGCGTCTGAAAAAGGAAAAGCTGAGTGAAGCAAATCGGATACAAGATAAAGCGATAAATTGAAGAATTACAAGTGCAGCGACAAGATCTTACTCTTCTTCTTCTTCTTCCTCCTCGGGCTGAGGCGGAGAAGTCAAGTCCGCTGCAGTGCGGCAGAGCTGGAGAGTAGGCTCCCTCGGGCGCTTGGCGGGTGTGGGGCCGTGGCTCGAAGGCCCGCTCCCGTTCTTGTGGCGGCATGAGGCGCTCGGCTTGCTTGGTGCTTGCCGAGGAGGGCAGCGTCCCGAGCGTGGCGGCTGTTAGCCCGTCTGCCGCCCGCCACTTCTCAGTCTTGGAGGCGTCTTCTTAAGCGGGGCAGCGGGCTCCTCCACGGCAAGCTACTTGGGCGGAAGGGGCGCCCGGCAGTCTCGTTCAGTTCAGCGTCGGGCTCGGCTGCTCCTCCTCACGGCGAACTCCTCTCGATCGGCAAGGCTTGCCGCCTCGGCTGCCTCTGCTTCCTCGGCAGTGAACCCAAACACGCCCGGTGCAGCGGCACGCCGCCTCCTCCAGCCTTGTGGCGTTACGCGCCATCTCTTGCTTGGTGGTGTCAGCGGGTGAGCCACTTACGCTTTCGTCGGCATGAATCGGCACTTCTTCCAAGTTGTCGAAGAACTGTTGCCGCGATGTCATCGGCGAGCTCCTGCCAAGTTGGAGCGATTCCATAGGAATCGCTGGCGGCATCATCAGCGCGGATGCGGTCAGCGACAGTTGTTGCACAAAGGGACAACTCCCTCGGCAACATGAACCACTCGGTGATACGCATCGAGCTTGAACAGCTCCGTAGCATGGCATCCAGCTCCAAGATAGTAAAGTTCAGTTGAGGCCGGACGCAGCCTCATGATGTCCGCCGCGTTTGGAACTCCCAAGCAAAGCCTCCCCTCTCCTGCAAAGCGCAATCACGGCGAAGAAATCCGCCAACAGCTCCTCTGAGTAAGCCCGGCATGCACGAGGCGCAAGATCCGAGTCACGGCAATCTTCAACTTGGCATCCTCCGGCGCCAAGTTGCTCCAATCGTTACCGCGCACTATGGGAGTTTAGGCGCAGGGCGGTAAAGGCTGTGGGTCCTCCTCTATAATCCAACACCAATCGGCTCTCCCTCCTCCCACTTGCTGCGTAGCTCTCCGTCAAGATATGCTTCCTTCTTGCGATCTGGAGATCCATGCAATCCCTCCGGCAAGTGGCTCTCCTCTCTCTCTGGGGGGCATGAAGTAATGGCGGAAAAGGGCTACATTTGGGTGGACCCGACAAAGTTCTCATGAGGTGTGCGCTGCCATGGTGAGGAGCGGCGTTGGGGTGAAATCAAGGAGGCGGAGGCCGTATGTGTTCATGGCGTCATAAAGAATTGGAAAAGGCGGGCGAGAGCCCGCGATGGAAAAAAAGCGAAGAAAGGGTACCCGCGAAACCTTCTCGGATGTGGCGGCGGAGATCACCCTCGTCTTGGCGGGTGTGCCAGCGTCTCCGTCGACGAAGAAGAGGTAATACAGCTCTCGCATCTCCTTGGCGTCGGCGAGGGGATCGAAGAGGCCCGCTCCTTCCATTAGCGCCCGTGACGCTGCGCTTGGCCGACTTCACCCTTTGCCCTTATCGGCTTCCGAGCCATGGTGGAGGTGGTGGAGAATCCGGCCCAGCGTTAGTGGCGCCCGGTGGCAATGGGGAGGCGGGCGTCGCTCTCTTTGGACTCGAGAAGAAGGGGAGTGGCGGTGGTTTTGATGTGACAGCAATGGCAAGTGGGCGTCTGCCCCTGTTTCCCTTATAAGGAGGGGAGGGCGGGCGTTCGATATCCATTAAAAGCCCCCGATCTCTCCCACGCCGCCACGTCCGTGCGTGCGTTCGTGGGGGCGTGGTGGGTCGAAGCGAATAAGCTGCAGCGATCTAGGCGCGCATGCCGTGCCTGTTTTGGGCCTGGCCCATGAGCTCGGCGCCGTGTGTGGCCAGGCAGGGGCTCTGTCGGTGTACTAGGTAGGGGTACCCTAGTATCCCGAACTTCGTGCAAGGCGATTGCAGCACCACAATGGCGGGGCTGGCACAGTGACCGCCAAAGGTCTCGGCGGCTCCTTTGGAGCCATTCAAAACAAAGTAATCAAGGCCCGACAAGAGGAGCTTGCGGAAGGCCACTCAAGGCACGAAGAAACAAGACCCGGCAAGAGGAGCTTGCGGGAAGGCTGGTGGCGACAAGCTCCCGCGCGACAAGGATCCAGCAGCGGCAAGATGCTTGCAGCGGCGACCTCTCTTCATCTCCGCTCTAGCTCATCCGCCAGCGATGTCGCCATGGGGCTTTCCGAGCGCAGCGTGTCAATGGGCTGTGCAGCAGCGAGGGGAGCAGCGATAGCGGCTGACAGGCTACCATCGTGGCAAGCGGAGGCGCGCACAGCGGTCCCTGTTGCCTTTGTTGAGGCGGCGAGGGGCGGGCATTATGGATCTTGTCCCTTGCCGTCGAGTTAGGTATATGCACTGTACCTTTGTACAAGCGGTGTACCAACTCTGTTTTTCCTATTTTACCCTTGTCTACTTGCCACTGTGGTGACCCCTTGTGCCTATAAAAAGGAGGCCCATGTGCAGCGTAGAAAGGGTTGGCTCGAGTTCGGTTCATTCGACTCATTCGAGACCACACTCACTCAAGCTAGGTTTTGTAGCTCCCATTGCTCCCTAGCAAGAGCATAATACAATCAACCAAGCAGCGTTGAGTATTATCTCTCGGAGAGCTCGAAGCTGGGTAAATCTGCTCGTGTGCATCGCCTCGATCCGCTCTTTGTGCAATCTCCGCCCTCCGCCCCCATCGAACCACAAGGACTCGGTCGCTTGAGTCCCATAGGTGTTCATGGTCACGATCAACTTCCCGAAATCTGGCGGTAGGGTGAAATTTGACTTCAGCTCGGTCCAAAGATCATTTTACGCATATCATTGACATAAGACACCTCGGGTCTTCGTTCTTGAAGCTTATACCATTGCTGGATGCTGATCGGGATCTTATCCCTAACCAGAACCCCGCGAGCAACAAATGTCTTCTTTGTCCGGATGGGTTCAATGTGTTGGCCGTCGCGCGCGATTGCTATGATCTCAAACCTTTCATCCGAGCTCAACTTTTTCTTCGGGCCTCATCTCTTTACCAAAGTTGTGCTCGATCCGGAGGGCTATAAAAAGAACAAAGATGAGAGTTAATTAATATGTGTACATACCAAAACAACGAATGCATCAATTAGCTAGTCAGCACAAGCTTAACTAATATATATACCTGGCCGGACTTGGTTCGGTCACTGGAGCCGTCCTCACGGTCTACTTCTTGCACCGGCATTGGGTCATCGGAGCCATCATAATCATAGCCAGTTGCTTCTTCACCCTCTCCTTCCAGACCATCGGTGTCGTTGAGAAACAACGAGCAGAAGGCATCACTTCCATCCGCGATTATGTCCCTCAACAACGCTTCTTGTGCTTCGTCTCGGGGGGTGTCCATAGTTTCTACAAATATTTACAACATGGCAATTATTATTCAAACATGACAGATTGATATATTAGTGGCAAACGTAGAACTAGCTAGCTAATCACAATAAGGAATCATATTAATTAGTGGCCTCGATACTGCTTCTCTAGGGTTTCGGGTGGCCTCGACAACGCTTCAAGGGTTAGGGGTGGCCTCGAGAACGCTTCAAGGAGGGGGTAATATCGATCGCCCCCACGTGTTGAAGCTATCGGGAGGGGGTATATCGACAACGACGACATACGTACATGGGAAAATAATATGCTTGTTTTTTCCTTCTTAAAAATACATGAAGTAGTATTTCTTTTTTTTTAAATAATGTTCAAATAGAAATTTTAGAAAAAAAGAATGAGGCGTCGGCGTCGGCGTTGAACACTACATCTATGTCCCACAAGTGGCGTGGGCACGGCGTCACTTGTGGGACGTGGATGTAGTGTCCCACACCGACGGCCACATGTATCTCACAAGCGATACTTGCTATTTAATTAGGGTTTCCTCTACCGCTCGGCGACCCTCGGCGACCCTCGTTCCCGATAAAAAAAGAAGAAGAAGAAGAAAAAAGAGGAGAAGAAAGAATAGGAGATCTTCTCTCTCTTTTTCTTCTTCTTCTTCTTTTATCCTCTTCTTCCTCTCATGTTCGACGACACTCGACCCGATAACATTTTTTCCCCGATAACATTTTTTCTCCGAGAGAGTTAGTGTTCCCGAGTGAACCGGAGGGGGACATTGGTCATATCGGATTCATCATATTTTGTACGAATGTTCTATATACATACATCCATCGATATCATTCTATACATACATAGACATCTACATTATATATGAACAAAAAAATATCAAAATTCATCATACATACATCTACAGTATATATGAACAAAAGTTATAAACTTTCTCCCCAACTCATACATACATACATATATTTTGCAAAGGAGCATGGGAAGGAAGGAAGGGGGGAGGATGGGGCGGCAGCTACCTCTCCCGGCGGGATCGGGGAGGAGACGCAGGCGGCCGACATCGGGGCGACGGCGATGGCGAAGACAGGCTCGGGGTGGCGGCGAGGCGACGGCGGGCGCGGCCTTCGAGGCGGACAGGCTCGAGGCGCAGGCGTGCTCAGGGGCGGCGGACGGGCGGCCAACGACGACGGCGAGGCAGGCGTGCTTTCGGGCGGCGGACGAGCTCGGGCGCGGGGTGCTGGGCGGCGGACGGGCGCCAGCGGCAATGACGGCAGGCGCTTCGAAGCGGCGGACAGCGTCGGCGTCAGGCTCGAGCGCGGGCAGGGGCAACGGCGGTGGCGGCAAGGCGCAGAAGGGCAGCTGCGGCGTCGTCGGGCGGGATCGAAGAAACTGAACCAAAATTTTCACAAGTCTTGTATATATGGATCGAAGCATTGGTCGGTTAATGGCACAAACGGGACCAATGCCTACTAGTCCGGTTGGTGCCACCAGCGGGACGATTAAGTGGCACCAACCAGGGACTAAAGGGCATTGGTCCCGGTTTGTGCCACTTAACCGGACCAATGCCCCTTTAGTCCCAGTTGGTGCCACCAACTTGGGACCAAAGGTTTTCTTGTTGGCGCGATGGTGGGATTTTAGTCCCACCTCGCTAGTCAAGAACTCCCACCTGTTTATAAGCCCTGCTCTGTGTTCCCTTTCGAACTCCTCTGAGCTGGCTGGCTTACGGGCCTAATCGGATCTTGCAATGCAGTGGGCCTCTTTGGGCCTGCTGCGGGCCTGAATCCTGGCCCATGGTTGGGTTTCTAGTCGTATTCAGGCCGTGCTGGCCCAGTAGGTGGCATTTTTTTCTTTTTTGCTATTTATTTTTTCATTTCTACTTAGAACTAAATACTTATAGTTTTTTAGTGATTTCTTTTTTCTTTTAGGTCACAAAAATTATAAACTTTCTGTTAGTGCCATTAGTTTTCAAATTTGAAAACACTTTTTTAGTTTTTTTGTTTTCTTTGTTGCTTTATTTATTTTATTTTGTTTCTACTTACAACAAAATACTTATTGTTGCTATTTTATTTTTTTCCATTTTTTGTTTTGTTTTCTGTATTATTTATTTTCTTCTGTTTTTTGCTTTATTTTTTAATTCTTTTTGCTTTTAGGTCAAAATTATAAACTTTTAATTGTTTTCCAGTTTTTAATTTTTTTTGTTTTGTTTCTACTTACAACAAAATTATAAACTTTCTGTTACTGCCATTAATTTTCAAAAAAATGAACATAGATGCACCTATAGAGAAAATTCGACCTAAATTCATAGTTTTAAAATGAACTCCGAAAAACTTGGCATAGCATGTGCATGTACAAAACGGACAATGGTATCATACTCGTCTGTTACAAAGTTGGCATGGTATCATCATAATAGTTGCGGGAGAAAGTCTTCACTTTTTCTTCGCTTGTGTCATTTGCTTATTATGCTGTAACCATGGATAATCTTCATCGTTTATCAGGATGCTTGGGTCAGCCTTGACTTTGAAGGGAGGAATTTCATGAAACTTTTCATACTCTTGAGACATGTCATCTTGCCCTCCACTCCCGGGATGTCCCTTTTCCTGAAAGAACTATGTGGCGCTTTGGCTCATCGTATGATGTATTCACTTCCTTATCTTTTCTTTTCTCGGTGTGGTAGACATGTCCTTCACATAGATAACCTGTGCCACATCATTGGCTAGGACGAGCGGTTCGTCAGTGTACCCAAGATTTTTCAGATCCACTGTTGTCATTCCGTCACTGGGTCTACTGCACTCCCGCCTCGACATGATTGACCCATTTGCACTGAAACAAAGGGACCTTAAAATCATGCCCGTAGTCAAGTTCCCATATGTCTACTATGTAACCATAATATGTTTCTTTCCCCTCTTGGTTGCTGCATCAAAGCGGACACCGCTGTTTTATTTGGTGCTCTTTTGATCTTGGGAGATCGTGTAAAATGTATTCCCATTTATCTCAGTATCCTTTCCAAATCATTACAGATCGAAGATGGTCCCTGGACAACAAGTACAACTCATCACAAACAGTGTTGTCACCTCTGAGGCGTGTTTCCAACCAACTGCTGAAAGTCTGATGTGTTCACATGTAATCCGATCGTCGCCCGCTCCGGGTGTTTGGGCGCAGATTGTTCTTGTGTTCATCGACATAGGGGTCACCAAGGTAGAGTTACGTAGAAGCTGTGTAGTGTGCTTGAGACCAAGAATATCCGTCCCTGCATATTATTGAGTCCCTTCCAAGCGTGCCTTTTCGGTCAGTCTCCCCTCATACCGCGATTTAGGGAGACCTATCTTCTTAAGGCAGGAATGAAGTCAACACAAAACCCGATGACATCCTCTATTTGATGGCCCATGGAGATGCTTCCTTCGGCCTAGCGCGATTCTGGACATATTTCTTTAGGACTCCATGAACCTCTCAAAGGGAACATATTGTGTAGAAATACGGGCCCCGAATGACAATCTCGTCGACTAGATGAACTAGGACATGCGTCATGATATTGAAGAAGGATGGTGGGAACACCAGCTCAAACCGACAAGACATTGCGCCACATCACTCCTTAGCGTTGGTGCGATTTCTGGATCGATCACCTTCGAGATATTGCATTGAGGAATGCACATAGCTTCACAATGGCTAATCGGACATTTTCGGTAGAAGCCCCTCAATGCAACCGGAAGCGATTGCGTCATAATCACGTGGCAGTCATGAGACTTTAGGTTACGGAACTTTTCTCGGCATATTTATTATTCCCTTTATATTCGACGAAGCCGTTAGGACCTTCATCTTGAGCAGGCATTCAAAGAAGATTTCTTTCTCTTCTTTCGTAAGAGCGTAGTGGCGGGACCTTCATCTTGCCGGAGGCATGCCCTCTTTTTTGTGCAAGCGTTGCAGGTCCTCCGTGTCTCGGTGTATCTTTTGTCTTCCCATACACGCCCAAGAAGCCTAGCAGGTTCACGCAAAGGTTCTTCGTCACGTGCATCACGTCGATCAAGAGCGGACCTCTAGGTCTTTCGGTGAGGGTAGGTCCCAAAATATAGATTTCTTCTTCCACATGGGTGCGTGTTTCTCGGCGTCATTCGAACAGCTAGTCCGCGGGACCCTTTCCAAAGATTACGTGTAAATCATTGACCATAGCAAGTGCGTGATCACCGATGCGCATGGCGGGCTTCTTCCGGTGATCTGCCTCGCCTTTGAAATGCTTGCCTTTCTTTCGACATTGATGGTTGGTCGGAAGAAATCGGCGATGGCCTGTGTACACATTCTTCCTGCAGCTTCCGGTATATACTATCGGTGTCAAGTAAACAGCGCGTGCATGCGTGGTATCCCTTGTTTGTCTGTCTCCGAAGGTTCTTGAGAGCGGGCCAATCGTTGATGGTCACGAACAACAACGCCTTTAGGTCAAATTCCTCCTGTTTGTGCTCATCCACATACGTACACCGTTTCCATTCCACAGCTGTAAAGTTCTTCAACTAATGGCCTTAGGTACACATCAATGTCGTTGCCGGGTTGCTTAGGGCCTTGGATGAGAAGCGGCATCATAATGAACTTCCGCTTCATGCACATCCAAGGAGGAAGGTTATACATACATAGAGTCACGGGCTAGGTGCTGTGATTGCTGCTCTGCTCCCGAAAGGATTAATGCCATCCGCGCTTAAAGCAAACCATACGTTCCTTGGGTCCTTTGCAAACTCATCCCAGTACTTTCTCTCGATTTTCTCCACTTGACCCGTCGTGGGTGCTCTCAACTTCCGTCTTTCTTACGGTCCTCACTGTGCCATCGCATCAACTTGGCATGCTCTCCGTTTCGAACAGACGTTTCAACCGTGGTATTATAGGAGCATACCACATCACCTTCGCAGAACCCTCTTCACGGAGGCTCGCCGTCAACATCACCAGGTCATCTCGTCGATCTTATACCGCAATGCACCGCATACCGGGCATCGTTCAGATCCTTGTATGCACCGTGGTAGAGGATGCGATCATTAGGGCATGCATGTATCTTCTGCACCTCCAATCCTAGAGGGCATACAACCTTCTTTGCTGCGTATGTACTATCGGGCAATTCGTTATCCTTTGAAGCTTCTTCTTCAATATTTTGATAGCTTCTCAAATCCTTTATCGAGCACAGCATTCTCGCCTTCCATTGCAGCAATTCGAGACGGTACCGAGCTTTGTGTTGCCATCTTCGCAATTGGGGTACAACCCTTTTTGTGATCCTCTAACATGCGATCGAACTTCAGCTTCTCCTTTTGACTTTCGCATTGCGTCCTTGCATCGACAATGACCCGCGGAGATCATCATCATCGGGCACATCGTCCGGTTCCTCTTGATCTTCAGCAGCTTCGCCCGTTGCAGCATCATCGTGCACATCGTCTGGTTCTCTTGATGTTCGATAGCATCATCCGTATTCAGGGGGCACATAGTTGTCATCGTACTCTTCTTCTTCGCCGTCTTCCATCATAACCCCTATTTCTCCGTGCCTCGTCCAAACATTATAGTGTGGCATGAAACCCTTGTAAAGTAGGTGGGTGTGAAGGATTTTCGGTCGAGTAAGACTTCGTATTCCACATATAGGGCATGGACAACACATAAAACCATTCTGCTTGTTTGCCTCAGCCACTTGAGAAAATCATGCACGCCCTTAATGTACTCGGAGGTGTGTACATCACCGTACATCCATTGCGGTTCATCTGCGTGCATTATATATAATTAATGTGTCAAAAATCATTACGTAACATCATGAATAGATAATTAAGTGACCAAATTAATAGAAGTTCACCATCACATCAAAACCAAAGTACATACATAGTTCTCATCTAACAACATAAAGCTCTACAGAGCATCTAAATTAATTAAACCATACATTGAAACTATGTAAAACATTTCAATGCGAAAACAAATGCGATCATAATCGCAACCAAGGTAACAACTGATCCAACGACATAATGATACCAAGCCTCGGTATGAATGGCATATTTTCTAATCTTTCTAATCTTCAAGCGCATTGCATCCATCTTGATCTTGTGATCATCGACGGCATCCGCAACATGCAACTCCAATATCATCTTCTCCTCCTCAATTTTTATTATTTTTTCCTTCAAAAAATTGTTTTCTTCTTCAACTAAATTTAAAATCTCGACAATAGGGTCGGTTGGAATTTCGGATTCAACAACCTCCTAGATAAATAAAATCTATGTCACGTTGGTCGGCATAATTTTAATAAACAATAAATGAACCAATAGTTATGAAAAGATAATATATACCACATACGAATCATAGACAGGACGAGGGCCGACGGGGGCGGATACCAAAACCATCGCACTATATAAGATGCAATAATAAAAGTAAGAAAATAATACAAGTATCTATCTAAACATACAAGTAAGAATATTTTCCTTTCGTAAAGAAGATAAGAACAAGAGGCTCACCACGGTGGTGTAAATGATGAGATCGGCGCGGTGATCGACGGCGGTGAAGACGGGACGGGCCGTGACGGACCGCTAAACCTAAACAAATAATGAGGAAAATGGAGCTTGGAGGTCGAGCTTGGAGAGGAGAAAGCTTAAGTAGTGTGGCTCGGGCATTCCATCAAACACCTCGTGTGCATAGGAGTTGAGCTAGAGCACCACCAAGCCCTCTCCCCTCGGCGGCGAAAAAACAGAGCAGCAGTGTGCTCGCTCTTACGCTGAGGGGTATATATAGGCACCTCATTGGTCCCGGTTGGTGGCATGAACCGGGACTAAAGGGGAGCCTTTGGTCCCGGTTCAAGCCACCAACCGGGACCAATGGTGGTGTGCCAGGAGCGAGGCCCATTGGTCCCAGTTCCTCCCACCAACCGGGACCAAAAGGGCCAGACGAACCGGGACCAATGCCCACGAGGCCCCGGCCGGCCCCCTGGGATCACGAACCGGGACAAATACCTCCATTGGTCCCAGTTCGTGGCTGAACCGGGACTAATGGGCTGACCCGGCCTGGACCATTGCCCCCTTTTCTACTAGTGTCAGGAGTGATGACCAAGACTTCCATGATCAGGTCGACCACCGCTGGAACTTCAACCTCAGTCGGATTCGTGGCACTTTTTGGTTGCGGAACTTCTTCAGTGAAAGGATCCTCTTGAACTGATGATGTGTGGATGTGTTCCAAAAACACATTGCTGGCAATGGCTTCTCTCTTGGAACCTATTTTTGCCAAATCATCAGCTGCTTGATTTTTCGATCGGGGTATATGATGAAGCTCTAACCCTCGAATTTCTTCTCTAGCTTTCACTACATTGCAGTAACCAGTCATGGCCGGACTTCGACGTCCACTCCTTCATCACTTGATTAACCACCAATTCTGAGTCGCCATAGACCCCGAGGCGATTTAACGCCGAGTGAAATGGCCATACGCAACCCATACAAAAGTGCTTCGTATTACGCTTCGTTGTTGGAGGAATCAAAGTGAATTTGGAGAACATATCTGAGCTTATCTCCTCGGAGGAAACTAACACTACCCAAAGACCGAACCATTCAAAGATCTTGGAGCCATCAAAGAACATGGTCCAAAGGTTCGAGTGAACTTGAGTCGGCAGTTGTTGTTCAATCCACTCGGCCATTTAAATCTGCTATTGCTTGGGACTTGATGGCTTTCTTTGCCTCAACTTGATATCTAGGGAAGGAGTTCAATCGCCCATTTTGCCACTCGACCGCTTGCATCTCTGCAGTGCGAATCTCTCGAGAATGGAGCGTCGGCGATCGTAATGGAATGGTCGAGAAGTAATGTGCAACCTTCTTCGTGGTCATATAAATCCCATATACAAGCTTACGATAATGAGGATATCTTTGCTTTGACGGACTTAAAACTTCAGAAACATAATATACTGGGCGCTGAACTTTAAAGGCTTTTCCTTCTTCTTCCCGCTCGACCGTAAGTACTATACTGACAACTTGTCCCGTGGCTGCAATGTAAAGCAGCAAAGGTTCTTTGCTGATTGGGGCAGCAAGCACCGGCTGGGTGGAGAGCAGAGTTTTTAGCTCTGCAAACGCTGCATCAGCTTCAGGAGTCCACTCAAACTTGTCTGATTTCTTCATCAGTCGGTAAAGAGGCAATGCCTTTTCACCGAGACGAGAAATGAATCGACTTAAAGCACCAAGCAACCAGTAAGCTTCTGGACATCGTGCACACGCACAGGACGTTTCATTCGGAGTATAGTACCAACTTTCTCTGGGTTGGCGTCGATTCCTCGTCGAAAGCGAAAACCGAGTAACTTTCCGCCAGGAACTCCGAATGTACACTTTGATGGATTAAGCTTGATGTCATACCTCCTGAGATTGGCAAAGGTTTCAGCAAGGTCAGTCAGCAGGTCGGAACCCTTCCGTGACTTGACCACAATAGCATCCATGTATGCTTCCACATTCTGATTGATTTGAGTGAGCAAACACTTCTGAATCATCCTCATGAACGTGGCTCCAGCATTCTTTAGGCCGAATGGCATGGTAACATAACAAAAGCACCCGAATGGAGTGATGAAAGCTGTTTTGATTTCGTTGGGTCCATACAGACGGATCTGATGGTACCCGGAATAGGCGCCTAGAAAAGACAGGCGTTCACATCTCGCAGTTGAGCCGACTATCTGGTCGATGCGGGGGAGAGGAAAATGATCTTTCGGGTAGGCCCGATTGATATGTTTGAAGTCAATGCACATGCGAAGTAAATTGTCCTTCTTGGGGACCATGACAACATTGGCGAGCCACTCATAGTGGTAAATCTCTCGGATAAACTCCGCTGCAAGGAGTCGAGCCACTTCTTCACCGATCGCTTTTCTCTTCTGTACGGCGGACCGTCGAAGATGTTCCTTGACCGGTTTTACTGGCGTCGACTCAGAACGATGCTCGGCCAGTTCCTCGGGAACACCGCATGTCGAAGGTTTCCATGCGAAGATGTCCTATTCGACGGCGGAACTGGGCGAGCGCTTCTTCCTATTTGGAGTCGAGTGTTGTTGAGATATGAGTCGGAGCAGCATTGGGGTCGGTCGGGTGAATGTGAATCGGCTTTGTCTCACCGGACGACTGAAATGCTGATTCCGTAGCGGGCTTCTTGGCTCGCAACAAATCACTCGTGTCTGCAGTTTTCTGGTATTCCTGCAGCTCTACCACTGCCATCTGAGCATCGACGATCTTTGAGCCTTTCTGAAAACACTCTTCCGCTTTCTTCCGATTGCCGGTGACAGTGATCACACCTTTGGGGCCAGGCATCTTCAGCTTAAGGTATACATAACATGGTCGAGCAATGAAACGCGCATACGCTGGCCTTCCCAGAACGCGTGATAAGCATTCTGGAAATCCACGACTTCAAACGTCAACTTTTCTTTGCGGAAATTCTTGGAGTCCCTGAAAACCGCATCAAGGGCAATCTGACCGAGTGACTCGGCCTTCTTTCCGGGAATGACTCCATGGAAACTCATGTTCTTCGATATCGAGCACCGACATCGGAATGCCCATCCCTTTCAGCGTCTCTACATACAGTATATTCAGACCACTGCCATCATCCATCAAAACTTAGTAAGTCGAGTGCCTTCGACAACTGGGTCGACCACCAAAGCTTGCCTCCCAGGGGTGGCTATGTGCGTCGGGTGATCAGACTGGTCGAATGTGATGGCAGTCTGAGACCATTTCAGATAATCGGGTGTCACGAGCGACCATATTCACCTCTCGGTTGGTAACTTTCAATCGACTTTTGCTTTCAACGTCAAGAAAATCATCGTGGTGGAATTGACCTGGGGGTATCCATCATCACTATCTTCCTTGTTCTCAACTTTGTCCGACTCCTTTTCCTTGTCTTTGGGTTGTTTCCGAACTGCTGGATCAAGAGTCGACCGCCGAAAGTGGTATGCTTTGGGTAAATGAGTTTACCCTCTTCATCTTTCTTTGTGTGAATGTGGCATGGCAAGTCCAATACATCATTTCCGTCTTGATCCTTCACTTTCTTGGGGTTCCAAGGCCCCTTGGGCTTCCCCTTAAACTTTCCTTGAGTCACGGCCAAGGTTTCTCCAGGAGCAGCTGGCTCGGCTTTCCTCTTCTGCTTCCGACTAGAATTTCCTCCTCCGGTTTCGTGAGCGATTGACTTGTGCTTGCCACTCCGGAGCCGATCCTCTTCTTCACCATTAGCATACTTGGTGGCAATCTCCATCATTCGACTCAGAGACATGTCTCCGGTTCGACCGAATTTCAGATTCAGTTCTTCAGATTTAACGCCTTCCTTGAAGGCACAAACTGCTGGTGATCCGACCGTTCTCCTTTGTGTGATGCAGTGTGATCCATCTCTCGATGTAATCCTCAAAGTTTCATTTGTCTTCGTGACGCAAGATTGCAATTTGTCAACCCTGCTGGTCGCTTGAAGGTCCCTTCAAATGTTCTGACAAACACTCAGGAAAGATCTTCCCAAGTGTAAATACTGTTGGGTGCTAACTGGTTTAACCACGCTCTGGCCGAGCCCTCCAACATAAGAGGCAGGTGTTTCATGGCCACTTCATCATTGCCACCGCCAATCTGAACGGCCACTCGGTAGTCCTCAAGCCAAGTATCAGGTTTGGACTCACCAGTGAACTTATCGACTCACCACCAACTTTGAAGTTGGGAGGAATCACTCGCGCCCTGATGGCTCTCTTTGAAGCACTCAGTCCCGAGGCGCACTCTGCTGCTGGTGGGGACATCTCTGTCATGACCTCCTCGGTGAGCTCTGTTCCTGTCGACCAAACCCTGAACGAGAATGGATCTCGCATCAAAGCCTGGTTATCTGGGGTCGACTAGAATCCTTCGCCCAGCACTGTGAGGGCGCCTGTCATCCTGCTGTCGAGGCACATATGACCCACTCCTTGGGGGAGGGGTGGGCACTCGACGTTGATCATCGCGATCGAATCTGTGATCATACTGCTCATGGTTTCTATACTGATCTCGCCGGTCTTCACGTCCCTCACGCCTCGGGGGCGATCTTGGGCTGTGAGCCGACTGAACTATATCTGCAACAACGAATTTTTGTGGATCCTGCTCGCGATCGTGATATGACTGAATTCTGGTTTCTGCTGCCGGAGTAATTCTATGATCTCGCAACAAGCCTCTGCCAGCCTCGGATTTGGGAAGGCTGAATCGACTTGCTATACGGCCGCGTCTGCTAAATTTTGAATCGGAGTTCGATATACCTGAGTTGGTGGCTGAAAGAGCTGACGTCGACTGGATGTTGGGACCCGTTGTCGTGCTCGTTTGTCGAGTGCTCGCTGGAGATTCTTCATCGGCGGCGCCAGCCAAGTTGGCTGCCTGCGTCTTCCAAGGCACGGGCCTCGGGGGTTTCTCCAACGATAGGAGTGTGAAGTGCATCCATGTTCCGGCGGTGAAGTTCCTCCCTCTGCAGCGAAGTGAGAGGCTCGGGCAGGTACTCTTCATGGGCATGCGACGGATCGCCCTTGCCGTCGCCACCGTTGGCGCGGCGAAATCCGGGAGGACCGCGTGGTCCATCGATCATCAGGACTTCCGCCGCTGGATCACTGCTACTACACTCGGATACAGTCTCCGCGGAGCCGGTCGACAGGTCGAAAAGGCCGTAGAGAGATTCGTCGGGCTCGATTGCCGCGACTTGGGGGGTGGCCGACTGGCGAGCCACCGCGTGCCTCACCCACCGCTGAAGCCTCGACCGACCGGAACGCTTGCGTCGGCGGGCAACAGGGAGGGAGGACACCACGGGAGCTAACCGATACTGGGTCGACGGCTGCCGCAAGAGGACGCCACGGATGCACGCGCGAAAGTGCATTGCCCCGCGAAAGGGAAGCACGTCGACGTCTAGTGGTGCCTCCTGAAGCCAAGCGGAGTCGTCGACGACGAACGCGAGCGCGCCGAGATGGATCTCGAGGCCCTCAGCCAAACCTCCGCCTGAAACCATGATGAAGGGATCGGAAAAACTGCAACTTCTCCAACAAGTCGCTAAGACACCTGCCCCATGGTGGGCGCCAACTGTCGTGGTTCTAAGTCTGACAGTAGTGTATGGGGGTAGGAATGGAGAGGCAATATCCTAGCTATGGAGTAGTTGTATACACACGAGTTTTACGAGTTCAGCCCTTCTCGGAGGAAGTAATAGCCCTCGTCTCTGAGCCCGGAGGCGGTCATTGGATTATGCGTGTATGAATTACAGGGGTGCGAACCCTTGACACTGAGGAGGGGGGTGGCTTATATAGAGTTCGCCAGACCCCTCCAGCCCTCAGTTATGCAGGGTTTATGGTACATTAAGGTCGGGCGTTACTGGTAACACCACAAATAAAGTGCTATAATGACCATAAAAGCTACTTAATAACCGACTGTTAGCGTGCAGAGTGACTTTAGATCTCCTGGCTGTCGAGTGGTTGGCTTCATGGTCGAGTGTCTTCGAGTCTGTCGAGTGGATCACTTCTGAGTCGATTGAAAGATGATTCTTCTAGAGATGTCCTTGGGGAGGGTATCTTGGACAGGTCCATGACCCTACCCTAGGTACATAGCTTCATCATGTGGTCACGATGGTAAGTTTGGTTTGGTTTTGTGTGTTTGTTGTTTTCACCTTAATTATGTAGTAGCATTCTTTGGACAAAAGGATAACGTTAATTATGTAGAATATCATTCTTTCGAAGGGAGATTCTGTTAATTATGGAAAATATCATCAAGCATTAGATGGAAGGATCATATTAATTATGTAGTATCATTCTTTGGACGGGATAATCATGTTATTTTTGGAGAATATCCTTATTTTGACAAAAGGATCACATTAATTATGGAACATACCATCGAGCGTTTGACGGGAGGATCACCAAAATAAATTCATAGTTGCAACACTTGGGTAATTAAAAAATAGTAATTTATACTGTTTGTCTTCTTTCAACATTAATTTTTGCTTTTTTAGAAGGGGGGGGGGGAGGGTCTCCGACCTAGTTTGCTTCATACCTTCGAGACCGAATCTCCATGTATCTATACCAATATAAAGAAACCAAAAGGGCATATCAAACTAATTTTGGCTATCAAACCATGTCAATCTAGTGACCTATATTACTTCCATGTTGAGCAGTCAAACATATTTAGTGCATAACCAGTATCATACCAAATATCAACGTTAGTACTAGAGGTGCATTGTTTCCCCAATGATATTTTGGTGTTGGTGACAACAGGTCAGTGAGGTATAATATCGGTTATCAGGTTTATCTCAGGATATTGGCCTCTTAGCGATCGTCCACAGATGTGGGTGCCCCCTAATTGAAAAAGGGAGAAGGCGTGGGTTTTTTGAAGACTCGAAAGTTTTTCGGTTTTATTTAAGTCATAGAACAACCACACTAAGAAGAGGGGGCGAGGTGTTTGAGAAGTTGGGAAACATGATATCTACTCATATACTTTTTTCCCAAACATTTCAAATCTTCAAAGAAGGGATTTGACCTGGCAAAGGTGTGCTAGTGTTGGGACCTCCAAGTCCCCAGAGCCTAGAGACCAGGCACCCAGAGTGGTTAGAATGGTTCTGGTCACTTGGGCACCTGGACTCGCAGTCACAGATAAACCCGGGCATGGGCAGCCCGGCCCGAGCCCGACCTGAAAAACCCGGGCCGGGTCGGGCCGGGCTCGGGCCTTGTTTTGCAACCCAGAAGATAGTTCGGGCCGGGCTCAGGCTTCATTTTTTCTGTTTTTCAGGCCGGGCTTTCGGGCTTCGGGCCGGGTGTCGGTGTCAAAACCGATGGATCTCGGGTAGGGGGTCCCGAACTGTGCGTCTAGGCGGATGGTAACAGGAGACAAGGGACACGATGTTTTACCCAGGTTGGGCCCTCTCGATGGAGGTAATACCCTACTCCGCTTGATTAATATTGATGATATGGGTAGTACAAGAGTAGATCTACCACGAGATCAAGGAGGCTAAACCCTAGAAGCTAGCCTATGGTATGATTGTTGTTAGTCCTCACGGACTAAAACCCTTCGGTTTATATAGACACCGAATAGGGTTAGGGTTACACGAGTCGGTTACAATGGTAGGAGATCTACATATCGTATCACCAAGCTTGCCTTCCACGCCAAGGAAAGTCCTATCCGGACAAGGGACGAAGTCTTCAATCTTGTATCTTCATAGTCTTGGAGTCCGGCCAAAGATGATAGTTCGGCTATCCGGACACCCCCTAGTCCAGGACTCCTCGGTAGCCCTCGAACCAGGCTTCAATGACGATTTAGTCCCGCGCGCATATTGTCTTCGGCATTGCAAGGCGGGTTCCTCCTCCGAATACTTCATAGAAGGTTTTGAACACAAGGATAGTGTCCGCTCGCAAAACAAGTTCCACATACCACCGTAGAGAGAATAATTTTTGCAGATCTGCCGGCGTATTCAGGGCGTGACATCACACCATGATCAGGCCTTTATACGAATCGTTTTTTTTGTTCCACCTTTAGCGTTTAGCAAGGCGGTTTCCTTGGCACGTCTTATCAAAGCGGAGATCGTGCCCCCTTATTCCGGGATTCCCATCAATACGGACGTGGGTAACCCATCCGCGCCATTGATTACGGCGCTTGGGAGATAAGCGAGTTTTACCGGTGGCGGGGGACGATAGCAACCCGTCCGTCCATATAAGGGGATAAGGATCCACCTTTTCACCTACGCCTTCTTCCTCCTTTGCTCATCCATTTCCGCGCACTCAAGCTCCAGCGCCCAAGTCCGCACATCCCGCCTCAACCTTCTCCAACTATGTCCGGAGCGGGAGGCAGGTGGATGGCCTCCTCCGTCACGGAGGGGCACATCAAAAAGCTGCGGGAGGCCGGATACTTGTCCAGCAACATCGCGCACCGGCTACCCGACGAGGGGCAGCTCATTCCAACCCCCAGGCCCCATGAGAGGGTGGTGTTTCTCACCCACTTCCTCCGCGGACTAGGTTTTCCACTTCACCCATTTGTCCGAGGGGGCTCATGTTCTACTACGGCCTGGATTTCCACGATCTGGCCCCGAACTTTATCCTCAACATCTTGGCGTTTATCGTCGTGTGCGAGGCCTTCCTCTGCATCCAGCCCCACTTCAGCTTATGGCTGAAGATCTTCAATGTCAAGCCGAAGGTAGTGGGCCGGCGCCAAGCTGAGTGCGGAGGCGCCATGGTTGGCAAGATGGCTAAAGTCCTATGGCTCAAGGGCTCCTTTGTGGAGAACATAAAGGGGTGGCAATCGGGGTGGTTCTACATCACCGAGCATGCGACTCTCAATGGGCGGCGGCCCCAATTCGATCTGGCTTCCCACACGGCTCTCATCATGGAAAGAGGCGGACTGACGTCAGGGGGATTCGAGCGAGCTGTCCGGACTCCAAACCTGCGTCCGAACCTGGTAGACAAGAATCTCAGGCTTGTCAACGTAATCCAGGTGATGCTCATCCGCCGGATTCTCCCATGCCAACAACGGGCCTTCAAATTGTGGGAGTTTGATCCGGCACAACACTCAACTCTGAAAAGGCTCTTGACACTACGTGCGAAGATGCGGAAGGTCTTTGTTCAAGGGCGCCGAGGCTCCACATCCGCCATCAAGATCGCGGATTCAGCTCGCAGCGTCAAGCCAGCGAGGTAAGTTATTTTACCCTTTATGGGACTCTTTTTCATAGTTTGACTCTATGCGGGATCTAAAACTCCCTAACCTTTGACAGATGGTGAAGGCGCCCAGACAGATTAACCGTCCGCCCCCTTGCCGAAGACCCAGCGGACGCCCGATTGAGCCAGGGAAGGCTGGCTCCGGTACCTCATGTGGTGCCGGAGAAGAAGGCCAAGAAGGAGGCCACGGGAACTCGAAAGAGCTCCCGGCGCCAGGTGCTGTCGGACTCACCGCCCGACAACACTGAGGCGGAATCCTCCTCTAAGTAAGAGGAGGAGGAAAAAGAAGCCTCTCCCCCAGCGGGGGGAGAGAAGAAAAGGAAGGCCGCCCCAACTGGGGAGGCCGGAGGGTCCAAGAAGGGAAGGACCCTTCCTCCGGACTTCTCTGCCAACGCCGCCGACGATGACAAGGAGTGGCCAACAAGGGCCATGAAGGAAATATGCCCTAGAGGCAATAATAAAGTTATTATTTATTTCCTTATATCATGATAAATGTTTATTATTCATGCTAGAATTGTATTAACCGGAAACATAATACATGTGTGAATACATAGACAAACAGATAGTCACTAGTATGCCTCTACTAGACTAGCTCATTAATCAAAGATGGTTGTGTTTCCTAACCATAGACATGTGTTGTCATTTGATTAATGGGATCACCTCATTAGGAGAATGATGTGATTGACATGACCCATTCCGTTAGCTTAGCACTTGATCGCTTAGTATATTGCTATTGCTTTCTTCATGACCTATACATGTTCCTGTAACTATGAGATTATGCAACTCCTGTTTACGGAGGAACACTTTGGTACTACCAAACGCCACAACGTAATCGGGTGATTATAAAGGAGTACTACAGGTGTCTCCAAAGGTACTTGTTGGGTTGGCGATTTCGAGATTAGGTTTTGTCACTCCGATTGTCGGAGAGGTATCTCTGGCCTTCTCGGTAATACACATCACATAAGCCTTGCAAGCATTGCAACTAATGAGTTAGTTGTGAGATGATGTATTACGAATCGAATAAAGAGACTTACCGTAACGAGATTGAACTAGGTATTGGATACCGACGATCGAATCTCGGGTAAGTAACATACCGATGACAAAGGAACAATGTATGTCGTTATGCGGTTTGACCGATAAAGATCTTCGAGAATATGTAGGAACCAATATGGGCATCCAGGTTCCGCTATTGGTTATTGACCGAGAATGGTTCTAGGTCATGTCTACATAGTTCTCGAACCCGTAGGGTCCGCACGCTTAACGCTTCGATGATGTTCATTATGAGTTTATAAGTATTGATGTACCTAAGGTTGTTCGAGTCCCGGATGTGATCACGGACATGACGAGGAGTCTTGAAATGGTCGAGACATAAAGATTGATATATTGGAAGCCTATGTTTGACTTGAAAGGTTCGGATGAAAACAGAAGTTATCGAACACCGGGGTTACGGAACCCCGGGGTCAATGGGCCTTGGTGGGCCATAGGGAGAAGAGGAAGGGCGGCCAGGGCAGGCTGCGCGCCCCCCCTCTAGTCCGAATAGGACAAGGAGAGGGGGCGGCGCCTCTTCCCTCTTCCCTCCCCGATCCTATTCCAACTAGGAAGGGGGAGTCCTACTCCGGTGGGAGTAGGACTCTCCAGCGCGCTTCTAGGGCTGGCCACACCCACCCCTTGCTCCTTTATATAAGGGGGGGGGCACCCCAGACACACAAGTTGATCTACGGATCGTTCCTTAGCCGCAGCGGTGCCCCCTCCACCATATTCCACTTCGGTCATATCGTCATGAGCTTAAGCGAAGCCTGCGCCGGTGAAGTCATATCGTCATGAGCTTAGGCGAAGCCCCGCGTCGGTGGAGCATCATCATCGCCACCACGCCGTCAGGTTGTGGAACTCATCCCCGACGCTTTGCGGATCGGAGCCCGGGATCGCCATCGAGCTGAACGTGTGCAGAACTTCGGAGGTGCCATACGCTCGGTACTTGGATCGGTCGGATCGTGAAGACGACGACTACATCAACAGCGTTGTTATAACGCTTCCTCTTCGGTCTCACGAGGGTACGTGGACGACACTCTCTCCCTCTTGCTATGCCATCACCATGGTCTTGCGTGTGCGAGGAATTTTTTGAAATTACTACGTTCCCCAACAATGGCATCCGAGCCTGGTTTTATGCGTTGATGTCATATGCACGAGTAGAACACAAGTGAGTTGTGGGCGATATAAGTCATACCGCTTACCAGCATGTCATACTTTGGTTCGGGCGGTATTGTGAGATGAAGCGGCCCGGACCGACATTACGCCAGACGCTTACGCGAGACTGGTTTCACCGCTTCGAGCACTAGTTGCTTAAAGGTGACCGGCGGTGTCTGTTTCTCTCACTTTAGTTGAACTGAGTGTGGCTACGCCCGGTCCTTGCGAAGGTTAAAACAACACCAACTTGACAAACTATCGCTGTGGTTTTGATGCGAGGTAAGAACGGTTCTTGCTCAGCCCGTAGCAGCCACGTAAAACTTGCAACAACAAAGTAGAGGACGCCTAACTTGTTTTTGCAGGGCATGTTGTGATGTGATGTGGTCAAGACGTGATGCTATATTTTATTGTATGAGATGATCATGTTTTGTAACCGAGTTATCGGCAGCTGGCAGGAGCCATATGGTTGTCGCTTATTGTATGAAATGCAAAGCCATGTAATTGCTTTACTTTATCACTAAGCAGTAGCGATAGTCGAGAAGCAATAGTTGGCGAGACGACAACGATGCTACGATGGAGATCAAGGTGTCGCGCCGGTGACGATGGTGATCATGAAGGTGCTTGGCGATGGAGATCACAAGCACAAGATGATGATGACCATATCATATCACTTATATTGATTGCATGTGATGTTTATCCTTTATGCATCTTATCTTGCTTTGATTGACGGTAGCATTATAAGATGATCTCTCACTAAAATTATCAAGAAGTGTTCTCCCGAGTATGCACCGTTGAAAGTTCTTCGTCGAGACACCACGTGATGATCGGGTGTGATAGGCTCTACGTTCAAATACAACGGGTGCAAAACAGTTGCGCACGCGAATACTCAGAGTTAAACTTGACGAGCCTAGCATATAACAGATATGGCCTCGAACACGGAGACCGAAGGTCGAATGTGAATCATATAGTAGATATGATCAACATAGTGATGTTCACCATTGAAACTACTCCATCTCACGTGATGATCGGACATGGTTTAGTTGATTTGGATCACGTAATCACTTAGATGACTAGAGAGATGTCTGTCTAAGTGGGAGTTTTAATATGATTAATTAAACTTAAATTTATCATGAACTTAGTACCGATAGTATTTTTGCTTGTCTATGTTTATTGTAGATAGATGGCTCGTCTTTGTTGTTCCGTTGAATTTTAATGCGTTCCTTGAGAAAGCAAAGTTGAAAGATGATGGTAGCAATTACACGGACTGGGTCCGAATTTGAGGATTATCCTCATTGCTGCACAGAAGAATTACGTCTGGAAGCACCGCTGGGTGCCAGCCTCTTGCAGAGAGCAACGCCGAAGTTGTGAACGTCTGGCGAGCAAAGTGATGACTACTCTATAGTTCAATGTGCCATGCTTTACGGCTTAGAACCGGGTCAACGACGTTTTGAACGTCATGGAGCATATGAGATGTTCCAGGAGTTGAAGTTAATATTTCAAGCAAATGCCCGGATTGAGAGATATGAAGTCTCCAATAAGTTCTATAGCTGCAAGATGGAGGAGAATAGTTCATCGGTGAACATATACTCAAAATGTCCGGGTATAATAATCACTTGATTCAACTGGGAGTTACTCTTCCGGATGATAGTGTCATTGATGAATTCTCCAATCATTGCCACCAAGCTACAAGAGCTTCGTGATGAACTATAATATGCAAGGGATGACCAAAACAATTCCCGAGCTCTTCGCAATGCTAAAAGCAGCGGAGGTAGAAATCAAGAAAGAGCATCAAGTGTTGATGGTCAACAAGACCACTAGTTTCAAGAAAAGGGCAAAGGAAAGAAGAAGGAACTTCAAAAGAACAGCAAGAAAGTTGCTGCTCAAGAGAAGAAACCCAAGTCTGGACCTAAGCCTGGCGAGTGTTTTACCGCAAGCAAACTGGACATCGGAAGCGGAACTGCCCCAAGTATTTGGCGGATAAGAAGGATGGCAAGGTGATCAAAGGTATATGTGATATACATGTTATTGATGTGTACCTTACTAATACTCGCAGTAGTACCGGTATTTGATACTGGTTCGTTGTTAATATTTGCAACTCAAACAGAACTACGGATTAGCGAAGATTGGCTAAGGACGAGGTGACGATGCGTGGGAAATGGTTCCAAAGTCGATGTGATCGCGGTCGGCATGCTACCTCTACATCTACCATCGGGATTAGTTTTAGACCTAAATAATTGTTATTTGGTGCCGCGTTAAGCATGAACATTATATCTGGATCTTGTTTGATGCGAGACGGTTATTCATTTAAGACAGAGAATAATGGTTGTTCTATTTATATGAATAATATCTTTTATGGTCATGCACCCTTGAAGAATGTTCTATTTTTATTGAATCTCGATAATAGTGATACACATATTCATAGTGTTGAAACCAAAAGATGCAGAGTTGATAATGATAATGCAACTTATTTGTGGCAATCGCCGCTTGGGTCATATCGGTGTAAAACGATGAAGAAAATCCATACCGATGGGCTTACGGAATCACTTGATTATGAATCACTTGGTACTTGCGTAACCATGCCTCATGGGCAAGATGACTAAAACGCCGTTCTCCGGAACTATGGAGCGAGCAACTGATTTGTTGGAAATCATACATACCGATGTTTGTGGTCCAATGAATGTTGAGGCACTTGTGGGTATGATTATTTTCTCACCTTCACAGATGATTTGAGCAGATATGGGTATATCTACTTAATGAAACACAAATCTGAAACATTTGAAAAGTTCAAAGAAGTTCAGAGTGAAGTGGAAAATCATCGTAACAAGAAAATAAAATTTCTACGATCTGATCGTGGAGGAGAATATTTGAGTTACGAGTTTGGTCTACATTTGAAACAACGTGGAATAGTTTCAGCAACTCACGCCACCCGAACACCACGGAGAAATGGTGTGTCCGAATGTCGAATCGTACTTTACTTGATATGGTGCGATCTATGATGTCTCTTACTGATTTACCGCTATCGTTTTGGGGATATGCTTTAGAGACGGCCGCATTCACGTTAAATAGGGCACCATCTAAATCCGTTGAGACGACACCGTATGAACTGTGGTTTGGCAAGAAACCAAAGTTGTCGTTTCTTAAAGTTTGGGGCTGCGATGCTTATGTGAAGAAACTTCAACCAGATAAGCTCGAACCCAAATCGGAGAAATGTGTCTTCATAGGATACCCAAAGGAGACTGTTGGGTACACCTTCTATCACAGATCTGAAGGCAAGATTTTCGTTGCTAAATTCGGATCCTTTCTAGAGAAGGAGTTTCTCTCGAAAGAAGTGAGTGGGAGGAAAGTAGAACTTGACGAGATAACTGTATCTACTCCCTTATTGGAAGTTAGTTCACCACAAGAAATGGTTCCTGTGATAACTACACCAATTAGTGAGGAAACTAATGATGTTGATCATGAAACTTCAGATCAAGTTGCTACTAAACTTCGTAGGTCAACCAGAGTAAAATACGCACCAGAGTGGTACGGTAATCCTATTCTGGAAGTCATGTTACTTGACCATGGCGAACCTACAAACTATGAAGAAGCGATGGTGAGCCCAGATTCGCGAAATGGCTGGAAGCCATGAAATCTGAGATGGGATCCATGTATGAGAACAAAGTATGGACTTTGGTTGACTTGCCGATGATCGGCAAGCCATTGAGAATAAATGGATCTTTAAGAAGAAGACCGACGCCGATGGTAATGTAATCTGTCTACAAAGCTCGACTTGTTGCAAAAGGTTTTCGACAAGTTCAAGGGGTTGACTACGATGAGACTTTCTCTCCCGTGGCGATGCTTAAGTCTGTCCGAATCATGTTAGCAATTGCCGCATTTTATGATTATGAAATTTGGCAAATGGATGTAAAACTGCATTCTTGAATGGATTTCTAGAAGAAGAGTTGTATATGATGCAACCAGAAGGTTTTGTTGATCCAAAGGGTGCTAACAAAGTGTGCAAGCTCCAGCGATCAATTTATGGTCAGTGCAAGCCTCTCGGAGTTGGAATAAACGCTTTGATAGTGTGATCAAAGATATGGTTTTATCTGACTTTTGGAGAAGCCTCGATTTACAAGAAAGTGAGTGGCAGCTCAGTAGCATTTCTAATATTATATGTGGACGATATATTATTGATTGGAAATGATATAGAATTTCTGGATAGCATAAAAGGATACTTGAATAAAAGTTTTTCAATGAAAGACCTTGGTGAAGCTGCTTAAATATTGGGCATCAAGATCTATAGAGATAGATCAAGACGCTTAATTGACTTTCACAAAGCACATACCTTGATAAAATTTTGAAGAAGTTCAAAATGGATCGAGCAAAGAAAGGTTTTTACCAGACATAAGGTGTAAGATTGAGTCGACTCAATGCCCGACCACAAGCAGAAGATAGAGAGAAAATGAAAGATGTTCCTATGCTTCAGCCATAGGCTCTATCATGTATGCAATGCTGTGTACCAGACTGACGATGCTTAGCAAGAAGCTTGGCAGGAAGGTACCAAAGTAATCCAGAGTGGATCATCGGACAGCGGTCAAGAACATCCTGAAATACCGAAAAGGACTAAGGATATGTTTCTCGATATGGAGGTGACAAAGAGCTAGTCGTAAATGGTTACGCCGATGCAAGCTTTGACTCGATCCGGACGATTCTAAATCGCAAACCGGATACGTGTTTTTATAAAACGGTGGAGCTGTCAGTTGGTGCAGTTCTAAACAAAGCGTCGTGGCGGGATCTACATGTGAAGCGGAGTACATAGCTGCTTCGGAAGCAGCAAATGAAGGAGTCTGGATGAAAGAGTTCATTTCCGATCTAGGTGTTATACCTAGTGCATCGGGACCGATGAAGATCTTCTGTGACAATACTGGTGCAATTGCCTTGGCAAAGGAATCCAGATTTCACAAGAGGACCAAGCATATCAAGAGACGCTTCAATTCCATTCGGGACCAAGTCCAAGTGGGAGACATAGAGATTTGCAAAATACATACGGATCTGAATGTTGCAGACCCGTTGACTAAGCCTCTTCCACGAGCAAAACATGATCAGCACCAAGACTCCATGGGTGTTAGAATCATTATTGTGTAATCTAGATTATTGACTCTAGTGCAAGTGGGAGATCAAGGAAATATGCCCTAGAGGCAATAATAAAGTTATTATTTATTTCCTTATATCATGATAAATGTTTATTATTCATGCTAGAATTGTATTAACCGGAAACATAATACATGTGTGAATACATAGACAAACAGATAGTCACTAGTATGCCTCTACTAGACTAGCTCATTAATCAAAGATGGTTGTGTTTCCTAACCATAGACATGTGTTGTCATTTGATTAATGGGATCACCTCATTAGGAGAATGATGTGATTGACATGACCCATTCCGTTAGCTTAGCACTTGATCGCTTAGTATATTGCTATTGCTTTCTTCATGACCTATACATGTTCTGTAACTATGAGATTATGCAACTCCTGTTTACGGAGGAACACTTTGGTACTACCAAACGTCACAACGAATCGGGTGATTATAAAGGAGTACTACAGTGTATCCAAAGGTACTTGTTGGGTTGGCGATTTCGAGATTAGGTTTTGTCTCCGATTGTCGGAGAGGTATCTCTGGGCCTTCTCGGTAATACACATCACATAAGCCTTGCAAGCATTGCAACTAATGAGTTAGTTGTGAGATGATGTATTACGAATGAATAAAGAGACTTACGGTAACTAGATTGAACTAGGTATTGATACCGACGATCGAATCTCGGGTAAGTAACATACCGATGACAAAGGGAACAATGTATGTCGTTATGCGGTTTGACCGATAAAGATCTTCGTAGAATATGTAGGAATCAATATGGGCATCTAGGTTCCGCTATTGGTTATTGACCGAGAATGGTTCTAGGTCATGTCTACATAGTTCTCGAACCCGTAGGGTCCGCACGCTTAACGTTTCGATGACAGTTCATTATGAGTTTATAAGTATTGATGTACCTAAGGTTGTTCGGAGTCCCGGATGTGATCACGGACATGATGAGGAGTCTCGAAATGGTCGAGACATAAAGATTGATATATTGGAAGCCTATGTTTGGACTTCGGAAAGGTTCCGGATGAAAACAGGAAGTTATCGGAACACCGGGGTTACGGAACCTGGGGTCAATGGGCCTTGATGGGCCATAGGGAGAAGAGGAAGGGCCGGCCAGGGCAGGCCGCGCGCCCCCCTCCCCCTCTAGTCCGAATAGGACAAGGAGGGGGGGGCGGCGCCCCCCTTCCCTCTTCCCCCTCCCCGATCCTATTCCAACTAGGAAACGGGGGGGAGTCCTACTCCCGGTGGGAGTAGGACTCCTCCAGGCGCGCCCCCCTAGGGCTGGCCACACCCACCCCCTTGCTCCTTTATATACGGGGGCAGGGGGGCACCCCAAGACACACAAGTTGATCTACGGATCGTTCCTTAGCCGTGTGCGGTGCCCCCCTCCACCATATTCCACTTCGGTCATATCGTCGCGGAGCTTAGGCGAAGCCCTGCGCCGGTGAAGTCATATCGTTGCGGAGCTTAGGCGAAGCCCTGCGTCGGTGGAGCATCATCATCGCCACCACGCCGTCAGGTCTTGTGGAACTCATCCCCGACGCTTTGCTGGATCGGAGCCCGGGATCGCCATCGAGCTGAACGTGTGCAGAACTCGGAGGTGCCGTACATTCGGTACTTGGATCGGTCGGATCGTGAAGACGTACGACTACATCAACCGCGTTGTTATAACGCTTCCGCTTTCGGTCTACGAGGGTACGTGGACAGACACTCTCCCCTCTCGTTGCTATTCCATCACCATGGTCTTGCGTGTGCGTAGGAAATTTTTTGAAATTACTACGTTCCCCAAAAGGCCAAGCCCCTGGCGAGATCGTAAGTGTTCGGATACCCATGGCTTTTTTCATTGCATAGTGTTCTCTAACGCCGAACAATCATGCAGCCCGCCCAAGGACGAGTTTGCCGCTTCATCGAGCGGGTCCCTGAATTCGTCGGAAGTGGAGAGTACTTCACTTCCGGCCGCCTCCTCACCTCACGCTGCGGACGACGCCGAGGTGGGGCCCCGAGGGGGGCCTGGTCAAGAGGAGGTGGCGCAGGAGGCGCCGCAAGGCAGCCTCCCGGACTCCAGGAGCGAGGGGAGCGAGACCCCCAGGGCTCTAAGCCCGACCCTCGTCCAGACTCCATACCGGAAACTTCAGTGGTTCCGAAGTCCGGCAAGCGGTCCCTTCGTAGGAAGGGTAAGACGCTGGTGTCCTCCGTCCAACTGGAGGCACCGGATAGCGCTTAACAGCGCCTCCATCGAGGAGGATCACCGCACTGTTATGAGTGTGGTGATCCAGAAAGTTCAGTCCGCCAAGAGCGGGCTGACTGAAGCCTGTACCAGCCTTTTAACAGGCTTTGAGGTAAGTTTAGAATATGTAAAAATATTACCGTGATAGACAAGAGTTCTCGATGCTTAGTTCGTGTTCGGAAAGAAAAGCCGGACTAAGGATCTAAAAGATATACGCAGGAGTCTAACATAAGTATGTCAATATGCGAATGCAGGCGCTGCTGACCTGACCTCCAGACCGATCATGGAGGTCAATGCATTGAAGCAGAGCCTCGAGCGGTCCGAGAACGAGCTCGGCCTTGCCAAGAAGCAGCTCGAGGACAAGGAAGGTAAGTAATACCTTATTAAAGAAATACCTTATAGAAAGGATTTGGTTGCAAAAAATAACAGGAATAACATGGGTACTGCAGGGGCCACGAGCGAGGTGGCGACCCTGAAGGAGGCGGTGTCCGCGGCCGAAAACAAAGCGGCTGCGGAGCGCACCGAGCGAGAGAAGGGGGAGGCGCAGCTGGCGGAGGTGCGGCAAGAGCTCCAGGCTCTCGTGGAAAAACACGAGGGTTTGGAGCGTGACTCGAAGACCCGAGAGTCCGAGCTTGCCTCGCTCTTGAGAGTGCCAAAGCTGCTAAGGCCGAGGCCCAAAAAGCCCTCCGTGAGATTGAGGCAATAAAGAAGATCGCGGCGGTAAGGCATTCTTTATGCAGAGCAAGAATGTAAAAGTCAATTATCTAGTACATACCCAATCCGGAGCTCTCCAGAGCGCTCGCAGATCTGCCCGTGAGTGTGTCCGATGCTGCCGTGTTCTATCGCGCCAAGGAGGGAGCTCGACGGAGAAGGTGTTACGGTCTCAAGATGCCGAGGCCAACCGTCCGTGCCTGAGCGACCAGCTGAAGCAGCTGGTCGAGCTCCACAAGGTCATTGAACAGGCCATGAAGGGCCTCATAGTTCGCCGTGGCCATTGGAAGCCATGCAGGAGCTATTTCGGGTTAGTGCAGCGGCTGGTGGACCTTTGTCCATGGATTGAAGTCATCAAGCGCTCCGTCTGCATTGAAGGTGCCTGTCGGCCCCTTGCCGTGCTAAAGTGCTTTGGGGCAAGCTGGATGCGGAGAAGCTTGTGATGGACGGCCACCAAGGGCAAGGATCATCGCAAGCCGAAATGTACTATGAGCGAGTCTCAAGGGTGCCCGCCGTATAGCGGATGAGTGCTCCAAAGATGTAATTTTGAATAGACTCGCATTTATTATCCTGACGCTGAAAACTTGTTCATATGCGCTAAGCAACGCTTGTTAATTTAAAATATTACCTTCATGCGGCCGCTTATCAAATTTGAGAGATGGCAAGTCGTTGGCTTCAGCCCCATGCCACGAGTGCTGGGGTGTTCGGGATAAACTTGAGCGCTCTTGTTCCCATTCTTGGGTCCATCGAGGAGGCGCCAATGCAACGAACAAGGCAACCGGACTTATAGTGCTTGAACACTCTCACTTAGCCATAGAATTCTATAATTTTAAATTTCGTGAAGCCCCTAGTATTCGGAAGACCGAGTTGGGCGCTATCCATGCCTTGGCCGGACAATGCCGACTCCTCGCTCTAAGCGGCATAAGTCTTTAGGGACCCAAAAAAACCTCTCGAACAGCGACCGGCTCTCGCCTTATCATGACGGTCAGTTTTAGCTTTCTCCACTGAGGTGCTCAACGCAGCTCAACCGGGGCACAATCGCAGTGGTTCTCCCAGCGCTACCTTAGCCGATAAACGGAACGTAAGGTACCAAAACATGGGAGCCGGGCAAACCCAACTATTGACCCAAGACATGATTCGGAGCCGATGCATATAATGCTATAAGTTCGGGGTGCCGCACTTGTGAAAGTGTTCGGACTTCTCACACCATGCTTTTGGGGTACTTAAGCCCCTGGTGTATTGGCCGTACCAAAGTGTACCGGTGCAACATGTCATGAAATGAACATATATATAGATAAAGAAAGGAGTGCAATAATAGGCAAAAGCTATGTATTGTTTATTCAAAAGAAACTGCAAATAAAAGCAGAACGATACAAATTGTGCGATAAGCAAGGTATGGGACTATTTAGCATGTCCCCCTCCAGGGGTAAGCTGCGTGATGGTATGTAAAACAGGTATAAATCTCGTAGTAGAGACCACCTGGACACTCGACGTAGCTTTCTGCTTCCCTAGCTGTTGCATCATGAGTTCGGCAATTCTAGTGCCGGACAAGACTTCTGGAAAACGGAGTCCTGAAAGTAAAAAAAAAGAAGAAAAGAAAAAGAATGACACAATCGGAGCCCCAGTGCGGTTGAGCCGCGTGCAGGCGTGACGTGGTCGTGCCCTCCCTTATGCCCATGGTATCTCCGAGCGTAGTTATGTACGCAGCGTAATCGCTTCGCAGTTTCGCGAGGGCTGGGGTTGGGGCCGGATTGCTACGCGTGCTTGGGTCGTGCCAGGCGTCTTGTTGTAGGTTACTCCGTGCGCGCTTGACAGTGTCCGGACGTTTAATGGCCGGACTCGAGAATTGCTGTGAGAGGCTGTTTTGCACCTCTGCCGCGAGGGCCGCCGTGTGCTCCTCCGTTCGGAGAGAGCGTTCGGTGTTTCCATTGACCGTGATTACTCCTCGAGGGCCTGGCATCTTGAGCTTGAGGTATGCGTAGTGCGGCACCGCATTGAACTTTGCAAATGCGGTTCGTCCAAGGAGTGCGTGATAGCCGCTGCGGAACGGGACTATGTCAAAGATTAACTCTTTGCTTCGGAAGTTATCCGGGATCCAAGACCACTTCGAGTGTGGCGAGCCTGCATAATTGGCCTCTACACCGGTATGACGCCTTTAAAGGTCGCCTTTGTAGGTTTAATCCTTGAGGATCTATGCCCATTTTGCGCACTGTATCCTGATAAAGCAGGTTCAGGCTGCTACCGCCGTCCATCAAGACTCTAGTGAGGTGAAATCCGTCGATGATTGGGTCAAGAACCAATGCGCGAATCCGCCGTGACGGATGCTAGTGGGTGGTCCTTCGATCAAATGTGATCGGGCAGGAGGACCATGGGTTGAACTTGGGCGATGGCTCCATCGCATATACGTCCCTTAGTGCACGCTTCCGCTCCCTTTTGGGTATGTGGGTTGCGATATCATGTTCACCGTCCGCACTTGTGTGGGAAAGCCCTTCGTCCTCTATTGTTCGGGCGCCGGGCTCTTCCTAATCATCGCTATGCAGCCCCTTGTCATTGAGTTCGCACTTAACTTGCCTGCTTGTTTGAACACCCAACAATCCCTGTTGGTGTGGTTGGCTGGTTTTTCGGGGTGCCATGTATCCGCACAGCGATCGAGTATTCGGTCCAAGTTGGACGGGCCCCGGTATTTCTTTTGAATGGATTCTTCCGCTGACCGGGTTTAGAGCCTCTGAATCCGGCATTGACCGTCAGATCTTCATCATTATCGCCGTTAATGCGGCGCTTGTTCTTGTTGCGACGCGACCTGCCATTGCTGTCCTTGGTATCTGAACTATCAGGGTTTTTGGTCAAGTTGTTACTACGATCTAGCCAGCTGTCTTCTCCCGCGCAAAAGCGAGTCATGAGTGTGGTGAGGGCTGCCATGGATTTCGGCTTTTCCTGTCCTAGGTGCAGGGCTAGCCACTCGTCGCGGATGTTATGTTTGAAGGCTGCAAGGGCCTCTCGCATCCGGACAGATCAACGATTTGATTTTTCTTGGTTAGGAACCGTGTCCGAATTGTCGCCGATTCTTCCGCTGCTGAATTATGTGGCTGAGGTCATCGGCGTCGGTGGTCGCATCGTATGTGCCCTGGAAGTTATCAAGGAATGCGGCTTCGTGTCCTCCCAACAACCAATTGATTCTGCTGGCAAGCTGTTGAGCCAATGCCGAGCTGGTCCTTTAAGCTTGAGTGGGAGGTATTTGATGGCATGTAGATCATCACCGCGGGCCATGTGGATATGGAGGAGATAGTCCTCGATCCAGACCGCAGGATCTGTGGTACCATCGTATGATCGATGTTTATGGGTTTGAAGCCCTCAGGGATTTGATGATCCATTACTTCATCTGTGAAGCATAGTGGGTGTGCGGCGCCTCTGTATTGGGCTATATCACGACGTAGCTCATATGAGCTTTGTCTACCGTGTTCGGCCCGGCCGGAGTTGCTGTATCCGGCGTGACGGTTATCGTCACGTGTCGTGGGGCGCCCACGCGATCCGTAGATCGATCTTGTTTGCCTTGCCTTGTCCTCCAATATGTCTCGCAGTCCGTGCGCTTCCCGTGCCTTGGTACTTTTCGAGCGACGCCGAGTGCGGCTTGAATGAGGGTCTAGAGGCCTCTGTCGTCGCGACCACGGGTGGCCGGTCGGCCGCATCATGCGCTGGTGATGTAGGTTTGGGTGCTGCTTCCTATAATTGGGGTAGCAGCCTGCGTTTGGGGTATCTCTTGGAGGGGTGTTCGAGTTCATACTCTTCGGCTGCAAGGACTTCAGTCCATCTGTCAGCTAGCAAGTCTTGGTCAGCTCTAAGCTGCTGTTGCTTTTTCTTGAGGCTACTTGCCGTGGCCATAAGCCTGCGTTTGAAACGCGCCCTGTTCGGCAGATCCTCGAGCACGACAAATTGCGTGTCGTCGAGGCTTGCCTCATCTTCGGAGGGGGCGCGAATTATCGCCCTCTACCTCTCTTTTCTCGCAGACCGTCAGGCGGTCTTGCTTCTCCTCCTCCCGCGCTGAGTCCCGCTGGAGGGGGTCATCTTCGCACTGCTCGGGTATTATTGTCTCCGTGCGGAATCGCCGCTTTTTCTTGTGGCGGGATTTAGAGCGGCGCCACGACGCCGGGCGCTTGGGCTGTTTCTTGAGGGGTCATCCTCCGCTGTCCCATCGCTGCTCCCATCTTTTGGGATGTCCACCATGTATATGTCGTATGACGAGGTGGCCTTCCAGTGCCCTGTAGGCGCTGGTTCTTGGTCGTCTCCAGCATCCTCGTCCATACCGTTGATGTCTTCGAGTCGAAGTCGAGCATGTCGGTTAAATCATCGACAGTGGCTACAAAGTGGGTGGTGGGTGGGCGTTGAATTTCTTCGTCGTCCGCATCCCAACCTTCCTGACCGTAGTCCGGCCAGGGCTCTCCAGATAAAGAGAGAGACTTTAGTGAATTCAGGATGTCGCCAAAGAGCGAGTGCTAAAAGATGTCCGTGTTGGGGAACGTTGCAGAAAATTAAAATTTTTCCTACGGTTTCACCAAGATCCATCTATGAGTTCATCTAAGCAACGAGTCAAGGGAGTGAGTTTGCATCTACATACCACTTGTAGATCGAAAAGGAAGCGCTCAAGGGATGGTGATGATGGAGTCGCACTCGGATCACCGATGACCAAGTGCTGAACGGACAGCACCTCTGCGCTCAACACACGACAGACGGGTGACGTCTCCTCCGTCTTGATCCAGCAAGGAGGAAGGAGAGGTTGAGGAAGACAGCTCCACCGGCAGCACGACGGCGTGATGATGGTGGAGAAGCAGTACTCCGACAAGGCTTCGCCGAGCACACAACGGAGGAGGAGAGGTGTTGGGGAGGGGAGGGCTGCGCCTTGGCTTGGGTGCGGCTGCCCTCCCCTCACCCCTCTATTTATTGGGGGAAGGGAGAGGGCCGGCCCCTCTAGATGGCATCTAGAGGGGGGGGCGGCGGCCAAGGGAGGGGGACTTGCCCCCCAAGCAAGGGGGCGCCCCCTCTAGGGTTCCCCCCTCAACCCTAGGCGCAAGGGCCCAAGGGAGGGGTGCGCCCAGCCCACCAGGGGCTGGCTCCTCCCACACAGCCCAAGTGGCCCCCGAGAGGTGGCCCCTCCCGTGGACCTCGGAACCCTTCCGGTGACCCCAGATAATACCGATATGCCCCAAACTTTTCGGTGTCCGCTTGACAACTTCCCATATATAAATCTTTACCTCCGGACCCTTCCGAACTCCTCGTGACGTCCGGATCTCATCCGGACTCAACAACATTCGTAATCACATACAAGTCTTCCTAATAACCCTAGCGCCACCGAACCTTATGTGTAGACCCTACGGGTTCGGGAGACATGCGAACATGACCGAGACGCTCTCGGTCAATAACCAACAACGGATCTGGATACCCATGTTGGCTCCTACATGCTCCTCGATGATGTCATCGGATGAACCACGATGTCGAGGATTCAAGCAACCCAGATACTATTCCCTTTGTCGACGGTATGTTACTTGCCCGAGACTCGATCGTCGGTATCCCAATACCTCGCTCAGTCTCGTTACGCAAGTCACTTTACTCGCACCGTAATGCATGATCCCGTGACCGGACACTTGGTCACTTTGAGCTCATTATGATGATGCACTACCGAAGTGGGCCCGGTGATACCTCTCCGTAATACGGAGTGACAAATCCTGTCTCGATCCGTGTCAACCCAATGACACTTTCGGAGATACCGTAATGCACCTTTATAGTCACCCGAGCCACGTTGTGACGCTTGGTACACCCAAAGCACTCCTACGGTATCCGGAGTTACACGATCTCATGGTCTAAGGAATAGATACTTGACATTGAGAAAGCTCTAGCAAAACGAACTACACGATCTTGTGCTATGCTTAGGATTGGGTCTTGTCCATCACGTCATTCTCCTAATGACGTGATCCCGTTGTCAATGACATCTGATGTCCATAGTCAGGAAACCATGACTATCTGTTGACCAACGAGCTAGTCAACTAGAGGCTTACTAGGGACGTATTGTTGTCTATGTATTCACACATGTATTACGATTTCCGGATAATACAATTATAGCATGAATAAAAGACAATTATCATGAACAAGGAAATATAATAATAATGATTTTATTATTGCCTCTAGGGCATATTTCCAACAGTCTCCCACTTGCACTAGAGTCAATAATCTAGTTACATTGTGATGAATCGAACACCCATAGAGTTCGGTGATGATCATGTTTTGCCCATGAAGAGGTTTAGTCAATGGATCTGCGACATTCAGATCCGTATGCACTTTACAAATTTCTATGTCTCCATCCTGAACATTTTCACGGATGGAGTTGAAGCGACGCTTGATGTGCCTGGTCTTCTTGTGAAACCTGGGCTCCTTGGCAAGTGCAATAGCTCCAGTGTTGTCACAGAAGAGTTTGATCGGCCCCGACGCATTGGGTATGACTCCTAGGTCGGTGATGAACTCCTTCACCCAAATTGCTTCATGCGCTGCCTCCGAGGCTGCCATGTACTCCGCTTCACATGTAGATCCCGCCACGACGCTCGCTTGCTTGCAGCTGCACCAGCCATCGCTCCACCATTCAACATATACACGATCCGGTTTGTGACTTAGAGTCATTCAGATCTGTGTCGAAGCTAGCATCGACGTAACCCTTCTGACGAGCTCTTCGTCACCTCCATAAACGAGAAACATGTCCTTCGTCCTTTTCGGTACTTTAGGATATTCTTGACCGCTGTCCAGTGTTCCTTGCCGGGATTACTTTGGTACCTTCCTACCAAACTTACGGCAAGGTTTACATCAGGTCTGGTACACAGCATGGCATACATAATAGATCATATGGCTGAAGCATAGGGATGACACTCATCTCTTCTTTATCTTTTGTCGTGGTCGGGCATTGAGCCGAGCTCAATCTCACACCTTGCAAGACAGCAAGAACCCTTTCTTGGACTGATCCATTTTGAACTTCTTCAAAATCTTATCAAGGTATGTGCTTTGTGAAAGACCTATGAGGCGTCTCGATCTTTCTCTATAGATCTTGATGCCTAATATATAAGCAGCTTCTCCAAGGTCCTTCATTGAAAAATACTTATTCAAGTAGGCCTTAATGTTGTCCAAGAATTCTATATCATTTCCCATCAAAAGTATGTCATCTACATATAATATGAGAAATGCTACTGAGCTCCCACTCACTTTCTTGTAAACGCAGGCTTCTCCATAAGTCTGCATAAACCCAAACGCTTTGATCATTTCATCAAAGCGAATGTTCCAACTCGAGATGCTTGCACCAGCCCATAAATGGATCTTTGGAGCTTGCATACTTTGTTAGCATTCTTAGGATCGACAAAACCCTCGGCTGCATCATATACAACTCTTCCTTAAGATAACCGTTAAGGAACGCTGTTTTGACGTCCATCGCCATATCTCATAATCATAGTATGCGGCAATTGCTAACATGATTCGGACGGACTTAAGCTTCGCCACGGAGAGAAAGTCTCATCGTAGTCAATCCCTTGAACTTGCCGATAACCCTTAGCGACAAGTCGAGCTTTATAGATGGTGACATTACCATCCGCGTCCGTCTTCTTCTTAAAGATCCATTTGTTTTCTATCGCTCGCCGATCATCGGGCAAGTCAGTCAAAGTCCATACTTTGTTTTCATACATGGATTCTATCTCGGATTTCATGGCTTCTAGCCATTTGTTGGACTCTGGGCCCACCATCGCTTCTTCATAGTTCGAAGGTTCACCATTGTCTAACAACATGATTTCCAAGACAGGGTTGCCGTACCACTCTGGTGCGGAACGTACCCTTGTGGACCTACGAAGTTCAGTAGCAACTTGATCCAAGTACCTTGATCATCATCATTATTTTCCTCTTGGTTGGTGTAGGCATCACAGAACATTTTCCGAGCTGCACTACTATCTCGCTCAAGAGGTAGTACTTCATCGAAGTTCTACTTTCCTCCCACTTACTTCTTTCGAGAGAAACTCTTTTTCCAGAAAGGATCCTTTCTTGGCAACAAAGATCTTGCCCTCGGATCTTAAGTAGAAGGTATACCCTATGGTTTCCTTAGGGTATCCTATGAAGACGCATTTTTCTGACTTGGGTTCGAGCTTTTCAGGTTGAAGTTTCTTGACATAAGCATCGCATCCCCAAACTTTTAGAAATGACAGCTTAGGTTTCTTCCCAAACCATAATTCATACGGTGTCGTCTCAACGGATTTAGACGGTGCCCTATTTAAAGTGAATGTAGCTGTCTCTAGAGCGTATCCCCAAAATGATAGCGGTAAATCGGTAAGAGACATCATAGATCGCACCATATCCAATAGAGTGCGACACGACGTTCGGACACACCGTTCTGTTGAGGTGTTCCAGCAGCGTGAGTTGTGAAACGATTCCACATTTTCTTAAGTGTGTACCAAATTCGTGACTTAAATATTCTCCTCCATGATCCGATCGTAAGAATTTTATCTTTCGGTCACGTTGATTCTCTACTTCATTCTGAAATTCCTTGAACTTTTCAAAGGTCTCAGACTTGTGTTTCATCAAGTAGACATACCCATATCTACTCAAGTCATCTGTGAGAGTGAGAACATAACGATATCCTCCGCGAGCCTCAACGCTCATTGGACCGCACACATCGGTATGTATGATTTCCAACAAGTTGGTTGCTCGCCCATTGTTCCGGAGAACGGAGTCTTGGTCATCTTGCCCATGAGGCATGGTTCGCATGTGTCAAAAGATTCATAATCTAGAGACTCCAAAAGTCCATCAGCATGGAGCTTCTTCATGCGCTTGACACCAATGTGACCAAGGCGGCAAGTGCCACAAGTATGTGGGACTATCGTTATCAACTTTACATCTTTTGGTATTCACGCTATGAATATGTGTAACATTACGCCGAGATTCATTAAGAATAAACCATTGACCATTGGAGCATGACCATAAAACATATCTCTCATATAAATAGAACAACCATTATTCTCGGATTTAAATGAGTAGCCATCTCGCATTAAACGAGATCCAGATACAATGTTCATGCTCAAACTTGGCACCAAATAACAATTATTAAGGTTCAAAACTAATCCCGTAGGTAAATGTAGAGGTAGCGTGTCGACGGCGATCACATCGACTCTGGAACCATTCCCGACGCAAGATCGTCACCTCGCCCTTCGCCAGATCTCCGCTTATTCCGCAGCTCTGCTGTGAGTTACAAATATGAGCTACGGCACCGGTATCAAATACCCAGGAGTTATTACGAGTACTGGTAAGGTACACATCAATTACATGTATATCAAATATACCTTTGGTGTTGCCGGCCTTCTTATCCGCTAAGTATTTGGGGCAGTTCCGCTTCCAGTGACCCTTCCCCTTGCAATAAAAGCACTCAGTCTTAGGCTTGGGTCCATTCTTTGACTTCTTCCGGCAAGAATCGGCTTGGGCGCGGCAACATCTTTGCCGTCCTTCTTGAAGTTCTTCTAACCCTTGCCCTTCTTGAACTTAGTGGTCTTATTGACCATCAACACTTGATGTTCTTTCTTGATTTCAACCTCACTGACTTCAACATTGAAAATACTTCAGAATGGTCTTCACCATCCCCCGCATATTGTAGTTCATCACAAAGCTCTTGTAGCTTGGTGGGAGCGATCAAGGATTCTATCAATGACCGCCTCGTCCGGAGGTTAATCTCCAGTGGGACAAAGCGGTGTGCAACCTGACATTTTGAGTATATGCTCACCGACAGAACTGTTTTCCTCCATCTTACAACTATAGAACTTGTCGGAGACTTCATATCTCTCGACCGGGCATGAGCTTGGAAAACTAGTTTCAGCTCTTGAACATCTCATATGCTCCGTGTCGCTCAAAACGCTTTTGGAGCCCGGTTCTAAGCTGTAAAGCATGCCGCACTGAACGAGGGAGTAATCATCGATGCGTGTCCGCCAAACGCTCAAATCGTCTTGCAAAGTCTTTGGGAGAGCGGTGGGTCACCTAACGGTGCTTCAAGGACATATGCTTTCTTGGCAGCTATGAGGATGATCTCGGGTTCGGACCCAGTCCGTATAGTTGCCGCCATCATCTTTCAGCTTGGTTTTCTAGGACGCGTTGAAGTTCATGTTGACATGAGCGTTGGCCATTTGATCTACAAGACATATTATTCAAAAGTTTTAGACTAAGTTCATGATAATTAAGTTCATCTAATCAAATTATTTAATGAACTCCCACCAGATTAGACATCCTCTAGTCATCTAAGTGTTACACGATCCGAGTCGACTAGGCCGTGTCCGATCATCACGTGAGACGGACTAGTCATCGTCGGTGAACATTCTCATGTTGATTGTATCTTCTATACGACTCGTGTTCGACCTTTCGGTCTCCGTGTTCCGAGGCCATGTCTGTACATGCTAGGCTCGTCAAGTTAACCCTAAGTGTTTTGCATGTGTAAAACTGTCTTACACCCGTTGTATGTGAACGTAAGGATCTATCACACCCGATCATCACGTGGTGCTTCGAAACGACGAACTTTAGCAACGGTGCACAGTTTGGGGAGAACACTTCTTGAAATTGTTGTAAGGGATCATCTTATTTACTACCGTCGTTCTAAGTAAACAAGATGCATAAAACATAATAAACATCACATGCAATTATATAAAGTAGTGACATGATATGGCCAATATCATATAGCTCCTTTGATCTTCATCTTCGGGGCTCCATGATCATCTTGTCACCGCATGACACCATGATCTCCATCATCATGATCTCCATCATCGTGTCTTCATGAAGTTGTCACGCCAACGACTACTTCTACTTCTATGACTAACGTGTTTAGTAATAAAGTAAAGTAGTTTACATGGCGTTCTTCAATGACACGCAGGTCATACAAAAATAAAGACAACTCCTATGGCTCCTGCCGGTTGTCATACTCATCGACATGCAAGTCGTGATTCCTATTACAAGAACATGATCTCATACATCACAATATGTCATTCATCATTCATCACAACTTGGCCATATCACATCACATGACAATTGCTGCAAAAACAAGTTAGACGTCCTCTAATTGTTGTTGCATCTTTTACGTGGCTGCAATTGGGTTCTAGCAAGAACGTTTTCTTACCTACGAATAACCACAACGTGATTTTGTCAACTTCTATTTACCCTTCATAAGGACCCTTTTCATCGAATCCGCTCCAACTAAAGTGGGAGAGCAGACACCCGCCAGCCACCTTATGCAACTAGTGCATGTTAGTCGGTGGAACCGGTCTCACGTAAGCGTACGTGTAAGGTTGGTCCGGGCCGCTTCATCCCACAATACCGCTGAAGCAAGATAAGACTAGTAGCGGCAAGCAAGTTGACAAGATCTACGCCCACAACCAAATTGTGTTCTACTCGTGCAATAGAGAACTACGATAGACCTAGCTCATGATGCCACTGTTGGGGAACGCTGCAGAAAATTAAAATTTTTCCTACGGTTTCACCAAGATCCATCTATGAGTTCATCTAAGCAACGAGTCAAGGGAGTGAGTTTGCATCTACATACCACTTGTAGATCGAAGTGCGGAAGCGCTCAAGGGATGGTGATGATGGAGTCGTACTCGGATCACCGATGACCAAGTGCTGAACGGACAACACCTCCGCGCTCAACACACACGACAGTGCGGGTGGCGTCTCCTCCGCCTTGATCCAGCAAGGAGGAAGGAGAGGTTGAGGAAGACAGCTCCACCGGCAGCACGACGGCGTGATGATGGTGGAGAAGCAAGATTCGGCAGGCTTCGCCGAGCACACAACGGAGGAGGAGAGGTGTTGGGAGGGAGGGCTGCGCCTTGGCTTGGTGCGGCTGCCTCCCTCACCCCTCTATTTATAGGGGAAGGGAGAGGGGTCGGCCCTCTAGATGGCATCTAGAGGGGGCGGACCAAGGGAGGGGGACTTGCCCCCAAGCAAGGGGGCGCCTCTAGGGTTCCCCTCAACCCTAGGCGCAAGGGCCCAAGGGAGGGGTGCGCCCAGCCCACCAGGGCTGGCTCCTCCCCACGCAGCCCAAGTGGCCCCCGAGAGGGCTGGCCCCTCCCGTGGACCTCCGGAACCCTTCCGGTGACCCCAGACAATACCGATATGCCCCAAACTTTTCCGTGTCCGCTTGATAACTTCCATATATAAATCTTTACCTCCGGACCTTCCGAACTCCTCGTGACGTCCGGGATCTCATCCGGACTCAACAACATTCGTAATCACATACAAGTCTTCCTAATAACCCTAGCGCCATCGAACCTTAGTGTGTAGACCCTCATGGTTCGGAGACATGCGACATGACCGAGACGCTCTCGGTCAATAACCAACAGCGGGTCTGGATACCCATGTTGGCTCCTACATGCTCCTCGATGATGTCATCGGATGAACCACGATGTCGAGGATTCAAGCAACCCGTATACTATTCCCTTTGTCGACGGTATGTTACTTTCCGAGACTCGATCGTCGGTATCCCAATACCTCGCTCAGTCTCGTTATCGCAAGTCACTTTACTCGCACAGAATGCATGATCCCGTGACCGGACACTTGGTCACTTTGAGCTCATTATGATGATGCACTACCGAGTGGGCCCAGTGATACCTCTCCGTAATACGGAGTGACAAATCCTCGCCTCGATCCGTGTCAACCCAATGACACTTTCGGAGATACCGTAATGCACCTTTATAGTCACCCGATTACGTTGTGACGTTTGGTACACCCAAAGCACTCCTAAGGTATCCGGAGTTACACGATCTCATGGTCTAAGGAATAGATACTTGACATTGAGAAAGCTCTAGCAAAACGAACTACACGATCTTGTGCTATGCTTAGGATTGGGTCTTGTCCATCACGTCATTCTCCTAATGACGTGATCCCGTTGTCAATGACATCTGATGTCCATAGTCAGGAAACCATGACTATCTGTTGACCAACGAGCTAGTCAACTAGAGGCTTACTAGGGACGTATTGTTGTCTGTGTATTCACATATGTATTACGATTTCCAGATAATACAATTATAGCATGAATAAAAGACAATTATCATGAACAAGGAAATATAATAATAATGCTTTTATTATTGCCTCTAGGGCATATTTCCAACAGTCCGCGGCAGTGAACTCAATGACTGACGCTCAATCGGATTCGACTGGCAGGGGCGCGGAGGGTTCGGAGTCCAGAGAGGAGTCTGGCACCTTGGAGTCACGGTCTTCGCAAAGGACAGGGATGGAGTTCGGCTCAATCGCCGTTAAGATCGTAGCCCCCGAGGCGGTGTCCAACCACTCGTCCTCGATCGAGGGAGTCGGCTCCGAGCTAAGGGTCGGAGCGGACGCTGGTGCGGCCTCCAGGACACTGTTCGGCGGCAGAGCTAGATCGTGCCCATCGAGACAGTGCGGCACACTTGGCTGTGGCTCGAATCCATCGAAGATCAAGTCTCCGCGGATGTCGGCCGTGTACTTCAAACTCCCAAATCTGACCTGATGGCCAGGGGCGTAGCTTTCGATCTGCTCCAGATGGCCAAGTGAATTGGCCCGCAGTGCAAAGCCGCCGAATATGAAGATCTGTCTGGGGAGAAAAGTCTCACCCTGGACCGCGTCGTTGTTGATGATCGAAGGAGCCATCGGGCCTATAGGTGACGACACAGAGGAACTCTCAATGAAAGCACCAATGTCGGTGTTAAAACCGGCGGATCTCGGGTAGGGGGTCCCGAATCGCGTGCGTCTAGGCGGATGGTAACAGGAGACAAGGGACACGATGTTTTTACCAGGTTCGGGCCCTCTCGATGGAGGTAATACCCTTACCCCGCTTGATTAATATTGATGATACGGGTAGTACAAGAGTAGATCTACCACGAGATCAAGGAGGCAAAACCCTAGAAGCTAGCCTATGGTATGATTGTTGTTCGTCCTACGGACTAAAACCCTTCGGTTTATATAGACACCGAATAGGGTTAGGGTTACACAGAGTCGGTTACAATGGTAGGAGATCTACATATCCGTATCGCCAAGTTTGCCTTCCACGCCAAGGAAAGTCCTATCCGGACAAGGGACGAAGTCTTCAATCTTGTATCTTCATAGTCTCGGAGTCCGGCCAAAGATGATAGTTCGGCTATCCGGACACCCCCTAGTCCAGGACTCCCTCACCGGGCTTGCACGTGCGTACACTAAAAATAGCGTTCAGGCCGGGCTTTCGGGCTTCGGGCTTAATTTCAGGCCGGGCTCGGGCTTGGGAAATGAAGGTCGGGCTTTTACAAGCCCGGCCCGACGTTTGCCCGGGTTTAGTCACAGACCTCTGGGCCCCCGGAGTCCCTAGTGCACAACTGGCTAGTTCTCCTGATGAGACCGGGTCCTCGGGTAATCGGAGTGGGATTTATCCCACTTGACACCCCGGGCACCCAGAGTCCACCACGGGGCCCATCGAGCTCACCTCCAACGGAGAGTAGAATAGGATTTTTAGTTGTTTCTAGGATCCTTTTGCTATATAAAAATTAATTCAAAAATGAATGAAAAATCATTGTCCATTTTTATTTGGTGACTTCAGTTAGATGGCGGACGCCCCAACCGCCTATTCATGGACACGTCCGGACGTGGCCACCAACATTTTGTGATGTCCATATGACGATTAACGTTGGATTTGCCCTGAGTTGTTACTCCTATTTTTCCACTACAAGGCCACCTCGTATTTTGAGTCTAACTCCGACTATCTATTTGACCAACAAAATATGAGTTACATGCACTAAAATGTCTATGATTCACACTTTATTTAAATGTGAATCCACTATTATACTCTTTGTAGCATATAATTTATATTTTATTGATCAATTCGTTGATCAAAGATAAACACAAAATACGAGCTGATCTTGAATAAAGAAATGGAGGGAGTACTAGTGTACTACCCAATTTGCCTTCTACTAACCGATCTCCCTTCAGAAAACAGCAACAAATGGTCATATGACGAGCGGCAAATATACACTTTATTTACACACACATATACACTTTATTTACATTCTTTAGAACAAACCACATGACATGTAGCGGCAAATATCACACCAGTACACCACACAAAACAAAAGAAGTAAAAAGCCAGCCAGCCACTCAGGCTCCTTCCTCTGCCTTCCACATAACACAAGGCCCCTTCCTCTGATAATCAAATGGCCGGACCTTGCTCATCATCCGCCCGATCATCGCCATCGCCTTGATGCTCGGGAAATGGCCTCCGAGTTCCCTGGCCGCGACGTCAGGCTCCGCTGCTGCTCTCGTTCCCTGCCCTGGTTCTCCGTGCGGAACAGGGGCGACGCCACCCCGGCACAACCTTCCTATCCAGCAGCGAACACACCTTGCCTCAACATGGTCGGCGATGTCGGTGCCGGACATTCCACCTGCTCCTCCAACCGGACGATAGTCTCCGGTCCTGGGCCTCTTGGAACGGTGGACATGAGGGTCTGTGGTGTCATGGAGCAGGCGCTTGAGCCATTTGTCGCTTGGATCGGCACCCACCGACGATCGAACCGTGTCACTGGGGACTTGATTTCTTGTGCTGCTTTGGAACAGCGGGGGGTCCAAGTCCATGATTTCTGTTTCCGGCATCGAGTGATTGGCATTGACATTACGGAATATGTTTTCTTTGTTGTATCTTGGTGATCCTTCTATGGACAGAGTCGCCAGCTGCTCATTTGCTCTTTCTGCGCAGCCATTGTCCTGTGGTACATTTGTTCATAGTGCAAATATCAGTATCAATAAAAGGTAACCTTTCCAATGTGAATTATTTGATACAGGTCCAAAACTACAGAGAAGTACGCCGCTTTTAAGGAATTGCCATATTGAATCGTATGAAGTAATGCGTAAGAAAGCATACAGGGTGCAAAATGAGACAGTCCAAGCAAGCAGAATTATACTCCAGGCAGAAAGTTGTGATATATACTCAACCAAAGTGCTAATTCTCAGAAGCAAAGTTGAGGATGCAGAAAAATTTCATGCAAGATAACAGTCTTATGAGTTTTCATCATATAATAAATAACAGTATAACAACAGGTCCAAGCAAAAACAGTTCAGCCTGATTCATTTTTAAGCCTAAGAGAGGCCATGAGTGTGATATGCAAGTGCAGCACTGATACCTTTTGCATCAACGATGAAGCGGTGCCTGAAAAATTCCAGAACAAGAAAGTGAGCGATACTATTTGACTGATACTTCAATTTTCAATATTACCAACAAACACATTATGACAGCAAAAATGACCTGACACGAGTTTGAGCTATCACGTGTACCAAAGAAATACTCTTAGTTAATACTATATTACATTATTTGAGGATAATCCCTCACCTGCTGAGGATTTTGACACATGTTGTGAATCTCCATGCATCGTTTTAGCTTTAGGTGAGAATTGGTTCTGGGCTCCAAATAAAGGACTGCAAGAAGACAGCGAATCTATCGGGTACGTACTTTGTGATTTGGAAGGGATTGTCAGCAATTCAAATAAACAGGGACCGTTTTGTTCAACAGAACCTGTAAATCTGTCCACTGCTTGTCTTTCACGGGTCACTGAGCCACCCTTACTATTTATTGCCAGCATGCTTGCAGCTGGATCAGGGAACATGCAGGAGTCTGTTACATTCGCTGCATATTCCATTCTGTGGGTATTCAGATCATGGTGCTCATCAGATATCAAATGACTTGCAACATAAAAATCCTCATCATCCTGCTTGCTCTTCATAAAGTAATTGATCGGTATGGTCTCGTATTCTTTACCAAGTACTGGCGTGGAAAGCATGACTCCTGCAGGAACTTCATGTTTTCTGAGTCTAGTAGGTGTTCTTGACTTGTGATTCTGAGGGGCACCTCCAACTGTTTGGCCCTTGTCACTGTTTTCTGAAAGATTGAACTGCTTTTCGCCACATCTGCCGAGTGGCTCCTGATTTGGGTTTGCAAAATAGTGAACTGTACCCTGCTCATCCATTCGACAACCTGATGATGAGTTACTGTCTACTTTTAGTTTCTTCCCTGCATGATCAGAAATGAGACAGGTAGGGTCTTCTAGGAGATGTTTGATGCCCCCTGAAGGTTTGCAATGGTCCATGACCATGTCAGTCATTCGAGGAAACTGCAGCCCATATTCCTGATGCGAGCATGCCATCAAGTTGGATGGACCCACGTTTAGCTTCGGAATTTGTTGTGGCACAAAGAGATCATCGAACACGGTACCGGTCGCATACTTCCGCTTTGGGCTGAGTATACTTTCAACTTTCTGATTAAATGACAACATAGGTATCTGGTTCCAACGTGAATCAGGGTTCTCGTCCGAGCTCACAAGTTTCTGAAAATCCAATGGTAGGTCTGAAAGCCTGCAGACAGAAAGTGTTTCTGATACTACTGTCTTGGCATAGAAATTTTCATCTTTCTGCATCTGGATCTTACAGCTTCGAAAATGCCCATCTCGCCATTCAGTTTTCGTCTGTTCAGCTTCTTGCCAAGCATCATGCGCCACACCCCACATGCTAGGGTCTAGTCGCGGCACATTCTTCATTGAAATTCCTTCATGGTTTCTTCCCGGCATTAGCCTTTCGGCCACGGTGGATTTCCTAAGCTCAAAAGGTGAAGTTTCAGAATCTTTTGGGCAAGTGCTATTGTTGGCATCCTCCAAAGGACTACAGCTCTTGCCATATGGACTGCTGCTTGCTCTGGTCCAGTGTGCCATCCACTTGGTATGTTGCTGGCAAGATGACTCTCCAGGATTTCCTTTGCCCAAAACAACTTGGAAGTCTTCTTTCTCACTGAATCTATTCCTGGTGCAGTCTGACATGATTGAGTTACTGGGTATGAAACTCAAGTAGCCTTTCTTCACAACTTTACTGAATTACAGTACTAGTTGCAAAAGTCTGAAAGAAAAGGTAAATATGAGTTTACACAATGAAATGCTAAGTAATTCCTGACAAAATAATGCAAATCAAGGGATCATAGTACAATTGTAATTATGTTAGTTCCATATCTGAAAAATTGGGTGTCAGAAACATTCTGACCAGAGTAAGTGTGACAGGAACATCAACAGTTTTGTTGAATACATGTAATGAACCCTTATATAAAGGGAAAGATATCTGAAAATTTAACAAAAATGAGTTTCTTCTACAGATGAGGATGATTTGGAGGATTTTTTTGGATGCTCTATTAAAACTTTAAAATCTCATAGAAAAAAGAAATACACTAGAATTTTTTCAAAAGAACAAAAACATCCAGCAATCAAATTGGTGAACCTTAACTAGGACTAATCCATGATCGCTGGGTATTACATGTGACGTGACTGAACTCAGATAAGAAATGATCCCAATAGATGAGTTTCCACATTGAAATCTAAGTCCTTGCAGAAGAATGATACACATATCAGCAAGAAATAAACATAAATGAAGGGATCAAAGTACAATTGCTATTATGTTAGTTCCGATATCTGAAAAATAGAGCGTAAAAGAAAACATTCTGACCAGAGAAAGTGTGACAAGAATAGCACCAGTTTGGTTGAATACACACAACGAACCCATCTAAACGGGAAAGATATATGAAAAGTTAACGGAAATTAATTTCTTTAGCATACAGGATGGCTTGAAGGAACCTATTATTGTTTTCTCTGATGCCGTATTAAAAATTTAAAACTTAAAATCTCTTCACTGTCATAAATAAATAAAACCAAAAATTTCTTGGAAGAAAGGGGAAGCACACTAGAAACAGTTCCAAAGCAAGAAAAGGAAATCTAGCACTCAATTTGGTGAACCCTGACTAGGACCAATCCATGACCATCGGATATTATAATTGACATGACTGAACTCAAAGGATAAAGAAAGGGTCCCAAAATATTATATCAAGTCAAGTTAGCATATACTTTAAGCCGTTACCAGTAAAGGAGAGCAACTCAACCATAACCCCGTATTACAACAAGCTCAAAAGGGCGATTTGAATTGGCAAAAGTACTGTCAGCTTACCAAGTGACAAATGAAATTCCTATATGAAAACACCCCAGGGCAAGAGGACCTCCAGAAAACCACAGAACACAGCCCACCAAGAAGCCATCCATGGAATGTCCCTTCCGATGTGAAGAAGGAATGTTTTCTCTGGTGCGTACTAACCTGGTAGGTAGATATGATCGTCGTGGACGCGTACTTGTATACTACTTCCTTGCCAAAGTCCAAAAGGCGGCATGGTTCGGGGAATAGATAGAGCCCAAGAGGGCACGAAAGGAAAGTTTGTCCCGGCACTGAACTGATAAATTTGTCCTGTTTGTTCATATGCAGAGAACATCAGTATGGGTGGACGGTGTGGCAGAAACGTTTCAGGGCCAATAATTATGTGTGAAACAATGGGTTTTCACTTGGGAAAGGTACTGTGGTGAATTGGTGATTGGTGGACTTGGAATTTCTGTGATGAGGGTTGAAGGAGCGTATGTAGTTCAGTCAGCCGGCCGCTTGGAATGCTGTGGCAACTTCAGCCGAGCAACGTCGTCGGTTTACCTCACGATTTATCACAAGGTGATGTGCGGTGAGTGTGCCTAGGCATCGAAGGGAATTCCTCCATGGTTTCAGATGCGAGCTGCTGAAAGTGAGTGACGACACAAATCTAGCAGATCTAGCGGCCGAACCGGCTTTGAACAGAGGGTACATACAATCTTCAGAAAGCATGGCAGAGCAGAGCATCCTCCCCAGCCCCAGGACTAGAAATTTTGGGAGCAAGCAGACAGCACTCACCCACGCAATCGGTGCGACGGCGAGGACGGGACGGCGATGAGCCGACGACACAGGGCCCCGGCGACGGCGAGCACTCTCCCTCCTCCTCCTCCTCCTCGCACGCGCGGTGCCAGCTGTCCGATTGGGGGAAGAGACGGGCGAGGCGTGGAGGGGGCACGTGGCTGGCGAAGCATTAGTCAACACGTTCCGGTGAGCACAGTACATCACAGTGTGCGAGTGTAGGAGGGGCGGGAAGGCGGCTCGCGGCGGAGGAGCGCATGGCATGGCGTGGCGTGGCGCTGCACATCTCTCACGATCGAGACATATAATCGCGACAATGGCGTCGTCCCTGCAGATCGATGGATCTCCCTCTCCTACCCAGCGCTGTTCCTGGCTTCTTATCCGTGACCCAACATACCGTCTAGCACGCGCGTGTGTTTTCTTATCTTACTTATTAAAACAAAACAAAATGACACATCACACAATTTGACACCATTGCAAATAAGCACTTTCAAATTTAGAATTGGAAATTCATGCGGTTCATATATGTATACATAAGGTGAAGCTTATATACACGGTAAAACATCAACACACGACACTTAGACAAAACTTTTTACATAGTTTAACTAGCTAACGAAGGCGAGACTCTTTAGACATTGGTCGGCGGCGGCGTGGTCCTTGAAGATGTTGTTGGCTTCGCTTCGACGTGGGCGGCAACAGACACGTTGCGGTCCTCCTCTGCCACGTTTGCTTCGGTGGGGGCGGTGAGCATCGTGTGTTTCTTCTTCGTTGCGTCGGCTTGGACGTGGGCGGTGACTGCATCATGCTCCTCCTCCGGCGCTTTGGCTTGGACGCAGGCGGCGGCCATATCGCGCTCCTTCTTCGCTGCTCTCGCTTTGGCTTTGGTCCGGGAGGCGGCGGCCATATCGCGCTCCTTCTTCGCTGCTCTCGCTTTGGCTTTGGTCCGGGAGGCGGCCGCATCGCGCTCCTCCTTGGCTGCTCTGACTTTGGCATGGGTGGTGGCTAATATGCGTTGTTCCTCTGCTGCCTCGGCTTCAGCGCGAGCCACAACTCGTTCCTTATCTGCTGCTTCGGTTTTGGCACGGGTGGTGAGCATGGAGCGCGCCGCCTCCACTGCTTTGTCTTCAGCGCGGGCAGCGGCCACAACTCGTTCCTTCTCCGCTGCTTCGGCTTTGGCCACAACTCGTTCCTTCTCCGCTGCTTCGGCTTTGGCACGGGTGGCGGCCACAGCGCGCCTCTCCTCCACTGCTTTGGCTTCAGCGCGGGCGGCGGCCATAGCTCGTTCTTTCTCCGCTGCTTCGGCTTTGGCTTCAGCGCGGGCGGCGGCCATAGCTCGTTCTTTCTCCGCTGCTTCGGCTTTGGCTTCAGCGCGGGCGGCGGCCATAGCTCGTTCTTTCTCCGCTGCTTCGGCTTTGGCTTCAGCGCGGGCGGCGGCCATAGCTCGTTCTTTCTCCGCTGTTTCGGCTTTGGCTTCAGCGCGGGCGGCGGCCATAGCTCGTTCTTTCTCCGCTGCTTCGGCTTTGGCACGGGTGGCGGCCACCACGTGCGACCACTCCTAGCAAGCAAAATGAAACGGTAGGAATTGTATATATTTAGGCATGAGTACAGTGTGAACTACTAAGATGAAATGGAAGACAACTAGAGATTAAGAAAACAAAGATTAACCATATGTATTGGAAAAAGAGCAATGAACCAACAATATGTACTACCTGCATATCCATGTTTGTCTCCATGCTATATGGTTTACTTGTGTAAAGTAGGTGCCATCTCTTTTCAATCCCTTCATCATCTGCATAAGCCTCGACATGCTGGATATGACGGAACTTATCCCACTCGGGGCCACACTTTCCCAAAGCCATGGAAGCGAGCACCTCTGGACTGCAGTCCAGCAGCAAATGACTTGGTTGTATAGTCCGTAGGCACATCGGGAGTTGTTTCTCGTTGTAGTTAACTATTAGCACAAACCTCCGGATTGCATTCATCTTGTGTATTAACTCAAGTTTCGGGCAATGGTTGATCCAAAGCTTTTGCAATTTGGGAAAATTAGACATCCTAGTCAGGTCGGGTAAGTCATAAAGGACGAGGTGAACTATGGAAGTGAAGTTCTTTAGAGACTGGAGGTACTGGACGCCACCGATGGTTAACTTTTTCATAACCCTTGCATGGGTGGCAAGACCAGGAGGAATATACCTCAACTTGCAGTTTTTCAGAAAAAGCTCCTCCAATACCGGCATAGCTTGAACTTCCTCCTCCCATCCCCACTCCTCCCATTCTAGCATTCCACTTAAAATCAGTGTGTGTAGTTTCGGAAAGCCAACCATCGCCTGAGATGAATGATGGTGACGTTGACTTCGGGGTCGCAAGAATTCAGCACCGACAGACTTGATTGCTGGAGCACGATTGACCTGTAAAAAATCCAAACATGGGAGACGACACAATCCATCAGGGAGTTGGGTGCAGCAAGATAGGTCTGTCATCCATAGAGTCCTCAAATTCTCGAGTGGTACTGTTGTTGTCCACATCATCCATCCTGGGAGTTGGCGCCCAAAATAACCTTTAATGTCAAGATACTCTAGGCAAGGTAGAGGGCATATCACATCAAACACCACCTCAATTTTCTGTTGTTCCTCATTAGAGACTCCGGCTTTGAGCAACCCATCATCTCCTAGTCTACTGCTGCATTCTAAGGTAAGTGCAGTAAGATATTTCTTTGCACATACTCTAGCCTTTGCAATGGACGAGGCCTCTAATACATTCTCTAGACCCTTTATTCCAAGCTCCTTAAGCTGAGAAAGAGGTCCCAACTCTTCCAAACTGCACCAATCACCATCCATATATGTTGGAAACCCAAATAGTACCCACAAATTTGTTAGAGCATGGAAACCCCTAGGAATACTATTTACATGTGTGTCATTAATTGAAAGATACCTCAATCCCCATAGCTTAACAATGCTATCAGGAAGTTTTACAATGCCTCCACAGCCTTCAAGGTTAATGTGCTGGAGGAATTTCATCTCATGGATGTTCTCTGGCAGTCTAGATATATCTGTGCAACTTCTTAATGATAAATACCTCAAGTGCTTCAGCTGACACACAGATTCAAGCAATGCCGCAAAATTTGCAGATTCTATAAACAGAGTTCGTAGGCTTGAGAAGGTAACCAAGGAATCACCAGGCTGCATTTTGAAGTTTCCAGATAACATTAGCAGTCTCAACAATTTTTGCCCTGTTAAATCTCTCCATTCAAATTCATCTGATTCAACTCCTTTGGTTTCTATAGACAACCTAAGAAAACTATGTGACCTAAGTTTGTTTTTAGCAGTATCTCCACTCTGAGCTACCAACGCTTCATCTCTAGCCACAAACTGAGCAAATGAGCGAATGACATCATGCATATTTCCAATAAGTTGACCAGGATAGTTTGTATCTGGCTCAATAAGGTTTCTTAATATTAGCTCATTGTAGTACCTTTTTCCTTCAAGTTCTAGAATACCAGAGCCTCCATTAACCAACCCTTCACCAATCCACATGGACACTACTTCATTGACACTTAGTATTGTCTTTTTAGGTTTAAGGGAAAAGTGCAGAAAGCATTGTTGTAAGCAAGGGGACAAGTCCTCATAGCTAAGATATATTGCATAGTTTAGCTCCTCTGGAATTCGAGATACTGACCATATATCATCTTTCAAGATGTCTTCCCAATCTCGTCGTGTTTTCTCCTTCTTGCACAGGAGCCCCCCCATAACTTTTATAGCAAGTGGTAGACCATCACATTTTGCTATAATTTGCAACCCAATATCTTTTAGCATGTCAAGCTCAAGTTCATTTTTTCCTGGTGTGAGTACCTGCAAGCAGTTATAACATATAGAGTTAATGAGGGGTACATAATATGTTGGCAATGACTAGGTGCATTCTCTTCTTTTATGTACTACAATCAGTGCACTAGATCACAAAGAAAATAAACTAATATATAAAAAAGGCATGCACTATGTAAATTAGATTGCTACACATACATGTGGAATCATCCTCAAATTGATTTTCTAAAGATTACATCATGCATATGAAGGCATACCAAATATTTTTTGATATATTTTCCTTGGTTTTGATTTATCATCTTGGCTAACTCGTTTTGCGACAAAATTTAAGGAAAACGCAGTATAACTATATGGACTTTCAATGCTCAACAGTGATCATGAGCGTAAAGTCAATGCGGGAAAACATGTTGATATAGAGGGATTACATGGAGATTGACGATCTTTATAGAGGAATACAATTTATTATGGTGAATAAGATAGGAAGAAACAACAACAATGTTGCACACAAGAAAGTGGAGTTTTCCCAACTCAATGGAGTGGGTGCCTTTTGACGGAACCCTTTACCGGTTAACATAGCAACGTGTGCGCACTTAGATTATAATGAACATTGTCTGATAAATAAATGGATATTATCCCCCCTCCCACACACACCCCCTCCCAGAAGTTATGTGGAATCTTCTGTGGTGGTCGTATGCAAGTTCATATAAAATCAAATTAACAATGTGGTGATATGAAAGTGTATATAAAATAAAATTAAGATCGTGGTGCTAAAATACGGGTGTTATATTGAGTATGAGGAAGTACTGACCTGCTTCTTGAGCAATGACCATGCATCTATAGGACCTAATTTCTCAACATGGTGGCAATACAAAACTTTCATGCTTCGGGCAATAGTCTCATCTCTTGTGGTGATGAGGACTCTGCTACCGGAGCCACCATGGCTAAAGGGTGTCATCAACAGTTTGTCCCATTCGTTGACACCCCACATGTCATCTAGTACAAGAAAGAATTTTTTGTCCTTGATGGCATTCTTGAGAGCAATGGCAAGTAGGGCCTTGTCTCGAGCCCCACCGACTCCAGGCAAGTCTCCGCCAGCGGCAGTGATGGCCGTACTCAACAAATCAACATCGTTGAAATCTCGTGTGATGCTAAGCCATATCTTCTTAGCGAACTTGCCTTCGATAGCCTCATCATTGAATACCTTCTTACTGAGGGTGGTCTTGCCAATCCCGCCAACACCAACAATGGCGACCAGCATGAGGGGATCACCCTTGTCACCAGTTGCCTCCCTTGTAAGCATCTCCACAAGTGCTCTTGTGTCCTCCTCGATCTTCTCACCAACAGCACCTGACCGCTCCATCAATGAATCTGTTTTACGATCAGTGGCAAGAGATCGAGCTGCCTTCCGGTCCTGGTAAGCCTCTAAATTGATGAAATTGAAACTACCAGCCCGCTTGCAGATGTCATCCAACTTTCGGTTGAGGTTCTTGATGCGGGTGCCGATATCGTGGACATGCAGGGGATTTTGCATGCAAAAAAGGAGTGCGTTAAGGCACCCAGTGTCCGTGGATGGACCTTGCTCCATGATCTTGAGCTGGCATAGGTCGATGATGTCGGTGGCCTGGTACATAGCCCGCTTCAGTTCCTCCACCCACCCCCGCACACTCTCGTCGGTGATGGTCCTCCTATCGGCATCGGCAAGAACATTCTTGAGGTCCTTGAGCTTGACGCCAAGTTCGTCGATCCCACTAGAGACCCCGATCAGCATGGCTATCTCTTTGCTTGCCATCTCGGTGAGCATGTTGGTCACATACGATGCCAAAGCACCCAAAACCACCGCCATATTGCAGGATTTGCTCGGTCAACTTCTATACTGAAAATAATGCATGCAAATAAAATTACTCCTCTTTAGAATAACATGTGAGGGTGGTTTTTGTACACCCCATCTCGGTGCACCCACTCAAGAAAACATAGCAAAACATTTCAAAAAAATCATTGAAAATTAGTCAAGATGTAAGTGCACTGTCTGAGCAGATTTTGCAATTTTTCCTTTTTTGTACAGAGCTGCTCGAAGGTTATTTGACCACCAAACTTTGCAACCAATCATAACATTTGTTGATGATCATTCCCACAAAGTTTTCAGAATTTCTTGAAATGTTTTGCTATGTTTTCTTAGGTGTGTGCAGCCACTACTTCCCCTAACATTTTAATTCAACAATCACATTCTAAAAGGTTGTTCATACATCTCACGGTTGAAAACAAATGTGCAGTGGATTCACTCACCAGAGAATAGCTTGTAAATGAAAAAATACGGCTTGCAAAGAAGAAGACATTGCAATTTGAACCATGAATGAGTATCACAATGATTACTTAAACAGAGAGCAACAACAAGGCTAGCGTTATCTAGTGAAGCTGAAATTCATTACCTTGAATCAATGGGAGAGACCAGAGCTCCAGACCAACTACCTGTAGGCTGAACTGCATGTGGAAGCTCCAGATTTAGCTTGATGAACAAAGCCAAAAGATGATGCCTTCGTTTTCACAAATGGGCGTCATGGCTGGGTATGTATTCCGTTTTGTTTTTTGGCAGGGCAAGAAAGGGATTCTTGGATTGAACAAGGCAAAAGATGATGTGTTCCTTTTCCTTTTTGGCAAGGCAAGAAAGGAATTGGTTCCTTCCTTCCTTCTCGCGTCTGTAATTTTTCTTTTTGAAACGCGGTCCCTTAGGGCCCGATTCATTAAAAAAGGTCGAAGAGAGTAGCACGGTTAATTAACGGAAAACCGAGCGAAAACCGTTACAACACGCCCGCAAAAACAAGGCACACAGGGTGACCTGGCAACCCACACAAGAACGCACACACGCCGCCCGAGAGAAAAGCATCGTCGAGGTTACAACCCGGCGTCATCGTCATCACACCTCCGCGAGGGCAACTCCGACTCCACCATCGACGACCACCGAAGAAGCCCTCACCACAAACAAGCGTCGAGGCTTGCGCCGGTCGATGCCAAACAGTCAGCCACACATGCCGGCGACCAGGCGGCTCCGACTCCGTCGACGAGCATTGCAGGAGAAGAGCGTTGGGCTTGCGCCGAGCCAGCGCCAGAGCGGCGACCCCTCAAACACGCCGGAAGAGACCGACTACCAAGATCCATCAGCAAGCCAGCTCCGCTCGAAGCCACCATCGTTGCCACACAAGAAGCCGCGCAGAACAATCACATCGCCGGTCGGACACCAGCCCACCGCGATGTCGCGAGCGTCCAGCCCATGGAGCATGCAAACGGGATCCAAAGTTCTCCCAGGCGACGCCCCAAAGAGGGAAGCGACGATGACGACGCCGTCGCAATTTCGTTCTTAATTAGATGATGATGTGTTTGTTTGGTTCGACATCGTATCAAACTTTTTTTGGCTCTGAAGGAAGTGAGTCTGTCCAAGCATCAGTTCGATTGGTGCATATTTTCTCCATACTTGCAAGTCTAATTGACACGCCAGATTGATCGAATACAAAACTAGTGATTGGACAATTGTCGCCTCTTCATTACATCATGGAAGCTTCCTTCCTGAATCGAGAGAGCAAGAGCTGCCTAAACTTCAAGTGACTGTACTGAAGAAAGGACAATAGGACATCCACCCAGGTCATTTTCTTTGACAAACACGTGCGACGAATTTTACCAGCTTTATTCAAACTCCTTGCCGGCCAGTGGCAAACTCCCGCTCCCTCCCGCCCCGCTAGGGTTCCCTCCGCCGCCGCCCGGCGGTGCGCCCCCAGCCCGCCGCGCCCTCCCTCCTCCACGGCCTCGTCATGCTCGCTTCACCGCAGCGGCGGGCGAACCCCACCTCTCCCTCTCCTCCGCCCTCCTCCGTCCTCCCCCCCCCGCCGCCATCGGCGTGGTCCGCTGGCCCTGCCTGCTGGCGCTGGCGGCGGCGGGTTGTTCCTTCCCGCACACGTGTTGGGGTGCGTGGGGCCTTTACCGCGGGCGGTGTTGCTCGGCTGCAGCGGTGTGGCTCGGCGGCGGTCCCGTGGACCACGGGTGCCCTTGGCACGGCGACGCGGCCGTTGGTCGCAGGCGGCGCGGTGGTGCTGGCGGCTGGTGGTGCCCGCTCGGCCCAGATCTGGGCCTTTTAGGGCCTGATCTGGGCTAGCGCGGGCCGGCGGCTCGGCATGGCGGCGTTGCTCCCTGGTGGTGGCGAGGTGTCGGTGGTCTACGGGCGGTGCTGGCTTCGTTGGCCGGCGTGCTGCAGCGTGGGGACAAGAAGTACTAACATTTTCTCATGTGTGTCGTGCGAATGCGCTTGCATCCAATGTTGTCATCCCAAAATTCCAAGTGAGGCCTACAATATGTGAGGCAACAACAATTATGAATGAATGAATCTAAATCTTAACACAAGTGTAATAATATTTGTATCTTCCAATAAGAAAATATTGCACCATTAAATTATAGTCGATCCAACAACACGAGGTCGTCGAGTCCCCGCAAGAAAAAAAGAGACCCTCCACGAGGTTGTCAAGGTAGATTGCATCGCTGGTTCTTCAAAGCATGAAACCATAACATAATCTGCTTGTATTCGATTTTTGCAAATATCTCACGCTCAACATAGTAGGCCATCACATCATTGAGCCAATCATCACCTAGCCTGTTCCGAAGACCTCTCTTTAGCTAGATTAAATACGTGAGGGACACAAACTTGACGAATTTTCGACAACATCGAAATTTGACATTGAATTAATTAGTCTACATTATAAATTCTAGTTCTGTCCTAGGCTCTAAAGTTCTAATAACATGGCCATGGAGCAAAGAAATCAATGCGGTGTACACATACATTTCTAAAAGGAAAAGCCCCAAAAGGGGAGCAAAGAAATCAATTCGACCTCCTCCTAGGCGTCCATCGGCGACGCGTACGCGCGCGGACATGGACGTGCGGCGGCACGGACGCAGGCATGCGACGTCGTGTGCGGGCATGCGGCGGCGGTATTGCTGTTGCGACTGCTGAAACTAGCGATAGGGTTTTTTTTGACAGGATTTTCTTTTTCGTTCGGTCGTTCGTACTGGGGTAATGCAGCAAGGCCCCCATATCCGGGCATTCCAATTGGCCCACTAGGCCACTAAGGCCCAAGTCTCCATATCTGGGCAGCGCTACGTCTCGTTTGAGGTGAGTCAGAAGCGCGGCGACTGCTGATCGCTTTATTTTTTCATTTTTTTGGATTTTGTTACTTTTTTCTTTTGTTTCTATTTATCGACTTTCTTCGCTCTTTGGTTATTATTCTACATTTTTTGTATATGTCAACAATATCTTTCAAACTCACGTCTTGCATTTCATATCCATTTTTTGTTCTTTTTTTGTTTTTCTTATGTTTGTTTATGTTTTCACTCATTTTTATATATGTCAATAATATATTTTAATAAATAATCGACATTTTTTATACACCTTCAACATTGTCTCAATGCTTATTCAACATTTTTAAATACTTTTTAAATTTTTAATACACATTAAACATTTTTCAAATACTCATTCCATATTAATACACTTAATCAACATTTTCAAATACTCGTTTAACAATTTTTAATACTTATTCAACATTTACCAAATACTTTTTCAACATTTTTAATACTTACTTAGAATTTTAAAATTCTTGTTCAACATTTTTAGTACTTATTTAAGATTTTCAAATACTTGTCGAACATTTCTTAAATTATTTTCTAATATTGTTTTTTGTAAATTTATGTAGAATATTTTATATTATAAAAAATATAAAAAAATAAAAAACGAGAACTGAAAACAGAAGAAAAAAAATAGACCTCGGCCTCTGGCGCGGCTGGGCCGGCCCATCTGGTCCCCCCCAACGTGAGGCTCATAAAAATTGAGGTGGAGGGAGATTTTATAACTAAGGATTGAGTAGAGGAAGACGTCAATCTTTCAGTTGTAGATGATCAATACCGAAAAAATGTACATTCGAATGAAAAGAGGGCCTGTCCGAGAGGAAATAAAGAATATTTTCATTTGCGAATTCTTCCAAACAAGCAACGGATTGAGCAACTAGCGCTGCTCGCTTAAAGCGAGAAATAGGGGTGCCCGGCAGTTGGAAGAAGCACTCGCTTCAAGCTCACAGTACATGGGCTCAGCCCAAAAAACTTCCGCAGCTCGGTCTCGCCCGGTCGCTTCTGTCGTTTGTTTATTTGGTTTTTCCTTATATATGTTGAAATTTTCAAAAAAACTGTTCAAACATTCAAAAGTATGCATACCATTCAAAAGAGTGTTAATAATGTATTTGGAAAAATGTTTAACGTGTATGAAAAATTGTTTAAGGTGCATATGAAAATATACAATGTGTATGAAAAGAAGTTAATCATGTATTTGAAAATATTAAATGTCTATAAAATATGCTTTATATGTATAAAAAGTACAATATGTACATTAAAATTTATATTTAAACAAATGTTAATCATATACTTGCAAAATGTTAAAACTATATATGAAAAATGTTTCTTATGTATACAAAAATGTACAATATGTACGAAAAAATAGACATCAAAACATATATCTAGAAAAATATTTAATCATGTATTTAAAATGTTAAATGTGTATATGAAATATGTTTCTTATGTATATGGAAAATGTATAATCTGTTCGAAAATCTAGACATCAAAACATATATATGAAAATGAAAAAATAAAGAGTATAGAATATGTTCCTACTCCATACGAAAAATGTACAATCTGTATGAAAAGAAAGTAAACCTCCAAACATGCATTAAAAATGTTAATGATGTATTTTAAAAATGATAAATGTGTATACCAAAATGTGTCTTCTATATATGGATAAATGTATAACTGCAGTAAATAAAAGTAATACATATGGGTCTACCTACTGATATGTTTTGATAGATTCTTGTGCAACTGTTGTAATTGTTATAGAATTGCATAGTTTTGGGTCCTCCTTGATCAAGTGGGCATATGATTGTGTTCTTTACTTAGCTAATGTTTTACCATATTCCCATGCCTTACATACAACAAATAGAACAATTTTATATTATTTATGGACTAAGGCGGACTCACCGCTACCTTGAGCTATACTTTGTATTTGAGGTTAAATTCATTAGGGATGCCATCACAATCACAAGCAGTCAGAAGGGTTTGAGGTTCAAGTATGGGGATGCCCAAGGCATTCTCATTACCTTTGATCTGGTTTCTGGTGTCGATTGTCCTACCCCCCCTTTTTTTTCTGTAGGTGACCTAGGTTATCAAATCCACGAGAATTGCTAATTGAAAGGTGATTCTACATGTTCTTGTCGTCACTAGAAGTTTTAGTCTTGCGGACTGAAATTGCATGGTCTTAATAATAGATAAACAATAATAAGAGAATGGTCTAGAGAAACCACATGGGACATGTGGTTGGCAAACTCAAAATTCATAATAGAATAGTCTAGAGCAGTTTTTTGGGGCAAATATTTTTTATCATCTGAATACTGGTATTTGCCTTTGGCTCCTATGTGCATATGCATTCATTGTCGAAATACACATTTCGAAAAGTTGAAAAATTCGGAACAAAAATCCCGCATGTACATCCGGACATTTTGTGTGCGTGCACAAGGTTTCAGTGAAAAACGACGTTTTTTGTGGCTTGTGTAAAAAAGACAATTTCTGATGCTTCATTCTAACTATTAATGAGGCATTTCTTTATCTTTTTTACACAAGCCATAAAAAACCTCGTTTTTCACCGAAACCTTGTGAACGCATATAAAATGTCCGGATATATACGTGAGATTTTTGTTTCGAATTTTTCAACTTTTTAAAATGTGTATTTCGACAATAGGTGCATATGCACCTAGGAGCCAAAACGCCACTCTTTTTTTTCTAGATCTTACTATTGTCACATAATACGTTCACTCGTACTATTTGGCTCCTTAGCTAGGAGACTCGGAAGACTGGTCATCATAGATCATAAATGACTTGGATATATGCACCACCATCCCATACTACCAACAACCCTCATCCTTTATGTGATGTGTCGATTAGAGCATCTCCAATGGCCGCACAAAAATCTCGCGCCCAATAAAAGTTATAGCGCGTCACTTTAGCACTTTTAGTGTGCCGGGATCAACATTGCTTTAACAGACGCCCAAAGACGCGCGCCGAAGAAACAGACAGTGCAAATTGTGAAGCGCGCCCAATCCGGAGCCCACAATGTGCTGCGTGCGATAGTGTTTTTCAGCGTGCGCCCAAAACTTTTTAGCGCTTCAGCATCTGCTGGAGCTGTTGGGCACCCAAAAAAATAAATTTTTTAGTGCGTGGAGTTCTTTTTAGGCGTCTGTTGAAGATGCTCTTAGTCAATTGAATTATGCTGCGTGGGCTGCTTCCTATAGATATCAGTTCAGACACTACTGCTCTGTCTTTAACTCTCTACTTTCGAGACAAGGTTAGTAGGACGTTGAAAAGTTGGTCGCTGAGTAGATAGTGGTATATCCTATATGTACTGTTACTGCCACCGCTAGGCCTGTAGATAGAACTAAAGCAGAATCAAAAGGTTGAAGCTTTGTTCCACCGCAACCGCAAGAGCTTTAATTTGCCAGTTCATCTTCACTACTAGATCGAAAGTGCGCCTTGGCGCACCGGTGCCTGGGTCAGCACAATGACCCAACGTATAAAACTCAAATATAACAAAGCATTTTGTACATCCAAAGGAAATCAGAGCAATCACTCAAGCTAAATTTATTTTGTACATATCACAAATAGTAAGTAATATAGTTGTTGCCCAGATAACTGAGTTTAGCATAGAGCATACAAATTAATGATATACCAGAAGCATGGTATAGTTGTTCCCAAGACAACTGGCCTTGAACTTTACTACAAAGCATAAAGGCACGAAGTGTATCAAAAGCAAGACATAGTGCTTGCTCAGGACAACTGACTTGAATTGGACTGCATCAAGTTCAGTACAAAGCATCAAGACATAAGTTCTATAAAATATAGCCAAGCAGTTCATACTGGCAAGCATAAGTGTCAGATTTTGGAGCTGCTCATAAACATAATGAGATAACAGACAAATTGAGAACGAAGCTCTGGAAACATCGATAATAGTAGGACATTTGTCTTTGTTAATCAAAGAACATCTACTGTAGCTTGTAGTTAACCATTCCGAGAACTCCTACTTCCTCCTTCCAAGTGAAAAGGTTATTTTCGAGGCGAAGCTAATGCACATAGTAGTGGCCAATACTTGAGTGACTTCACCTTGCTAATGATAATATGGAAGATCTACAAAAACAATATAATTAGCTAATGAACCTAAGCACTATGCAAACTATACAAAATTCAGATAAATGGAATACTGAGATTGAACACAAATTAGTAACACTGTGCCTGTAGAGTAAAGTGCAGAAGATTGTACTTCACAATTCAGACATCAATGGTAGCCACCATGGGCTCTATCCTCTGAACTACGTTGATTGATGCTTTATTTCTTTCTAATTGCTTTGAAGAGTACCTACATCTTTATAACGCCTTTATAAAGAACCAGTGTTCGCACTGTTCATGTAGGCCAGTAAAAGAAAGGTTCATGTGACACTATAATAAGTAGTTAAGAAAACAGATTGAATCTAAAATGCAGCTAAATGAATGCAATAGAAAAAGTTACCATAGCTATTTCTAAATAACTGGATATGAAAGAGAAGTAGCACAAAGCAACACATATGGCCTTTTGAAAGAGGCAAGTGCATCAATGCTACCTCTGAATATAAAACTAGGCATATTGGGGCAACATATTTCTGTAGAAAATTGAGGGATTATAAAAAACTAAAAGGTGGTGTTCTATAGAGAACAATAATTAGATCGTGTGAGCCTAGAGCAAGAGCTTTACACCAATAGTGGGCAACAAAACTACTCCCTCCGATCCAAAATGTTCAAAACTGCGACACCTATTATGGATCAGAGGTATTATAAATCAGCATGATCAACTTATAATGTAGGGTTTTGCATCCATTTTAAATGACTCAACAACATACAGCTAAGATATACCGATTTGTCATTGTAGAAGTACACAATTCGCATAAATGACAAAAAAGGAATGCACATATGTGCATTAGAATCATAGTGGCCAAAAGTGAAGCACGGAGACACTTTATTTTCAAAGGAGGTGAAATTACGTTGTGAATCACTGGCACCACCCTATTTCAAGCTATAGGAGCATAGGGCCCTGAGCAAAAGAAGAAAACACAAAAGATTTAGTTAGTGGCCACAAGAGGACAAAGAAAATAAACTGCACTATATATTGCTAGCTATGACAACGTCCAAAATATAATTAAAATCTAACGATCAGATCCACTTGTACATGTTTGGGCTCAACGGATCAGAGAACATATAGCGCAGTACATCTCCGTGTTTTTATAGGAGTCCAGTAATTATATGAATAAAAACAGACTAACCGCTACATGGATTATCCGGGCAAACCGGCACATACATTGACTCTGCGAAAACTATGTTTGGGATAGAAAGGAGAACAAAATGAAAGCTCAAGAAATCATCACCATTCCCCATAAGAAGCCTGCTCCCTCACAACAACACAGCTGGAATAAAAAATATATCTAAACGAAGAGTAGACATGTTATAGAGACAAAAGTCGCAAAGAAGTGAATATATCTTTTGAAACTAACAATACAAATAGAACCAAGATAGAAAGTTCAAGACATGTGAATGTATCTTTCATGACAATGTTAAACAGAGGCCACTTTCCCAGATTTCATTGCGTACTGAACCAAGGCACACACATGGACATACACTGGATCCAACTTGTCTATTTATCAAAAAAGAAAGTAGTAGGAACGTCTTTAAAGAGAAAATACCACATCACCAAACATCAAATGCTTAAGCTTGAAAAGGTATGCATTCATCCACTGTTTACAATCGATCCTACCAGGAAGAAACATTTAAACAAAGTACATCAAGCGCTGACAAAAATATAGGAGCATCTATTCTAAAAAAAATCTGAATGCTAACTAAGATTTTTTAAAGGAGTGAAAATCTAGTATGATACATCACATCTTAAGTTCAAGTGTTGATAATTTGATATCCAATATAACAAAAGCTTTAGTTAACAAAGATCAAAGGCATGAGCTTGAGTTAGATGATTCTAAAATAAAATCAAGATGCGTTAGAAATAACTCGCATAATATATACCATACAGAAAATATACACCTACAATTTTTTTAATTGGCTAACAATACAATAAAACAAAGAGGAATAATCATTACTGGTCAGAATGATTAATCAACAAAAAGTGCGACTCTAGAATTTGAATTGTGATATAAAGCACATCATCATCATCTTTCTCCCTACTATTACATTTGGATTGTGTGACTGCAAAATAGGCATCGTAATACAACAAACTGAAACAATGCAAAATAATTACACAGAAACAGAACCATGGTGCAAGAAGACAAAGGGAGATGAAATTATTTTTACCTTCCCATAGGTGTTGGCTAAGACTTCACGCAAAAAACACAGGGAAGAGATAACTCACTGATGCCGAAAACAATAGGATAATTACCAGATGAACAAACAGAGATGCACAATCTAGGTTTTTTGGTGCCCAGTTAACGATGCATGTAGTAGGCAATACAACCAGGTCCCTCATGTAGATAAACACCAGTTTTCCTATCAAATCAATAATGAAATTGCAGTAAGCGGCACAACAGGAAAACCTATGCTAGTAACCAGGCCAATACCTCAATGTGAAGTGCAAACCTGAAGCATCATCTGACCATGGCGACTAACGGAGCGACAAACTAATTAATTGAGGCATTTTCCTACACTCAAGAGGCAGTAAGGAGATAAGAGAAAGCAACACAAGAACAAACATATGCTAGAAGAGCATGTAAAGCATGCATCCATGAATAAGATGCATTGAAATAACAGCTGGAACCTGAGTACAAGCAAGGAAAATATTAGAATGCAATGAGGCATGAATATTAGAAGGTAACACATGCGCACATCGAGACAGCAAAGAGGTATACCTAACAAAGGCTAAACATAAGCGGAGAAACCTGATCTATAGAAGTATAGAAGAGAGACAACCACCCCGTGTAAATTTGAGCACAACCAGGATCTATAGAAGTGACCAAAATGCTAGGTCCTACCAGGATCTATAGAAGTGACCAAAATGCCCAATTCCAAATGCCAAGCAAGCACAAAAATAAAGGCAGGGGATAATAGTTTTAGATGCTAGGCTTCTACCAATAAGAGAAAAAAAGCAGATACATCCATTGTCCAAACAAAATCTAACAACCGCTTCATACATGAAGAAATGTAAGCCTAGTCCTGGAAAGCATAGAAGAGAGGGGGAGAAGGGGACAACCTGCAAAGAGGTGGTCGAAGATAGAGCACGACAAACTGGCCAGAATAACGAGCACCTGTAGACAGCGGACCAACCTGCAAGGGGAAAAAGAGGAAAAGGTACAACCATGGATGAGCTGCAGTTAACCAGAATTTAGACGGTCCAAAACAAAACCATGGATGAGCTGCAGTTAACTAGAATGAGAGGGGGGGCTCACCACAATTGTGTTGGGTGGGAGTTGAAGAGGGAGGTAGGGATGTTGGCCTGCTCCTCTCAATGATATCAGATATAACCTTTCATCTCAATGTATTATTTAGTTATGTTACATGCAGAATGAGATACAAAAAGAACATGTAATATACAAAAAAGGGAATGCAGCAACAGCGGAAAGAAATGCTAAAAGGGAACATAGAGCAGAAAACCAACCCAAAATGCAAGCAAGAATCTTTAAAAGGGAACATAGAGCAGCATGAGCATGAGGCATAGAAAAATGGGGTCACCTTAAGATCAAGAATCAGTGGCCCTCTCCCAGTTCAAATCAGAAGGATAGAACCACTATATAAATGGGGTCACCTTAAGATGAAGAATCAGTAACCAGCAAAGGAAGAATGCACCTTTTTGGAATTTTAAAGTAGCAAGACATTAAAAGTTCTCTTTTGCCTTCAATACTACACACATTAGGGGAGGTAGCTGCAGTTTTATTGCATAGTGGGCTCAGATTCGCCTTTTCTCGATCATATAACCTATCCCCATCATCTCTTATCACCAGATCAATCTGTTTACACAATGGAGCTGCCCTGGTTATCACTCAACAAGAATGACCATCCAAGGACAGATCAATAGGTATCACAGGATCAAAAAGGATTCTAGAGACAACAGGGAGGATCCAACTTGATACCCACAGGTGCCTTGATTGCTCAAAGGCACACTTATTCCAGCCACAGTTAATCATCATTGCCCTAACACGAACGCCAGCCATAGACAAAGCGAAATGGCGAGAATGCCCCCGGTGGGGCAGGCTATTTACGCGCGGTGGCACGGTCGAGGTAAAACTGTTCATTCCAGCAGTAACTATTTTTTATCCGACAGACGAGGTCGTTCCAGGGCTCGATCCAACGGCCAGGAAGCCCAAATCACTGAGGAGGCTGGAGGATCACTTGCATCCTTATTTCTCGATGGCCATGTCCCATACAGTAGCCAAAGCAGAGGAGCAGGAGGAAGATGGAGCTCACCGAGGGAGGTTGTAGCTGAGGCAGTACTCAGTGCACGCCGGGGTTGCGCGTGAACGCCATCCAACCGGCAAGGAACCGCTTCCTACACCGCACATCCACCACGCGACCGCGTCGGAGTTGCGCCTTGCACCGTCCCGCCGACGAGCACGAACGCCACGGTCACATAATTCTCCTTGAAAACCACATATGCACACATGGTCTCATCTATTAGTATAGTTATACATAGAAATTGCTAGTTGCTTCAAACCAAAAAAACTTAATTCACGCATTCATTGCCCCTTTTCACACAGAATAATGCATCAAATCCTATGACTCAGAAGTTGTTGATCATAACAGGCCATGTCGCTCGTCTTGACACCAACGTGTGTTGTTAGTGAGACCAAAAACTATATTAAACGACAATGGCCAAAATCAGGTACATATTGGTAACAGCAAATAACATGATTGGTAAGCTACATCAGTAAAATAACCACAGAATATTCTGTTGCAAGCTACCATGTATTTCTGAATCACAATGAGTTCACAAATTTTGTGCACAAGAGATGGCAAAGGAGCATCCACTTGTTTTCAGTTACTTATGAGTGGAACCACCGGCTTCTTCAACGACCGGGAATCATAATGGTAGTAAATCAGCAGCAAACCAAGCAGCTGCACTACAACTACACCTGCTTATACATCATTAAAACCTGACAACCAGGTGTTGTATATCTGACTACACCCCACTTAAAACCTGACAACTACGCTTTATTAAACACAACAACCATGTATTTATAAAAAAATGGCAACCACCCCTTGTCGCGTATAGCAAAGTATATTCGCGGCAACTACGGGTTTATAAACATGGCAAGGTCATACGAAAAAACACATGACAACAAGGTATGATTAATCTGACAACCACTCGATGGTTAATATGGTCAAAACAGTTAAAAAACATGGCAACTGCTGACATGGACTATCAAATTAAATCCCCCCTTGCACTGAAATACACTCCCAAGAAATAAAAATGGTAGTTATATTCGAAACAATTATGGTTTGTGTCTAGAGGAAACATCACAAAAAAATATCTCACTAAGACAGAAAAGGTTGGCAGTTGTATACTGCAGTTGTGTAGTCGGCACACACCTTATTGTCTGTCCACCTGCCCCTTGCATCCGGATCCAGCTTTCTTCCTGCTTGGCATATCGACACCCCCTCCCCCTATTTAAGAAAACACACAGAGGAGGAAGAAACAAACCATGATAGAGGGAGAGAGGGCACTTCTCACATAACCAATATGCAATTCAGGTTAGCTTCTCCCCAAGGATCAAATGCATGCATTTTGTTTAGGTAAACAATTTGATGTACTATATTTGCATGAAGAGATGAGGTATGACACTCCTTTCAGTGAACTAATTACCTAACCGGCAGTCATTTCAATTTATCAATTGAAGAATTCCCCAAACAGAAATTGAGGAGCAGGAGGAAGTTGGAGATCACCGAGGGAGGTTGTAGCCGAGCCAGTAATCAGTGGGCGCCGGGGTTGCGCCTGAACGCCATCCAGTCGGCGAGGAACCACTTCCCCGAACATCCACACCGCTACATGAAGTGAAACTCTCCTGGCAAAGCAAAGTAAAATCTTATGACTAAATGTAATGGAAAATATAAATGAATTCCTTACCTACTGCATTTTGTGAACCAGAATAAGTGGGACCATATCTAGAGTATCATTCTCATGTTCGCCTTGGACAGAGGTTAACCGACGTGGTGTATTGAAACTCAGTACTCAATACTCCAGTTACATGTCAGTCCTAGACTCCTAGTGCTTGGTGATGCTCACGAATGAGGCAGGGGTGCGGGAAGCACCGTCATGGCTCACATAGGCACAACCCACGTGCTACCTATGTTAAACACCGTGGAGGAGAAGTGGCAGATGTGACGCGCTAGCTGGACGGACGTGGCGGTAGTGGGCAACAACTATAGTACTAAAAGAAAATCAGCGTTGTTTAAGGTAGTAACCGCCACGGTCGAAAATAGTAAGTTTTGGTAATTATAACCCGACTACTTGTATACAATCAGACAAAATCTAGAAGGACCATCTAGCCAAACCATAAAAAGTATATATTCATGTTATCACCTGAAACCAAAGTTCCATGGAAGCATTCAGTTCAATGATAAACCATGCCATCTTGATTCATGCCTTGTAGGTATATGGAAAGGACCAAACAAGGATATCTCACAATTTAGCCCTCCCTTAGTGTGAGCCTCTCCTGCATATGCAGTTTTGAAATAAAGAAAATTAGACAAATGCACCTTTAAATATCGAGTTGTGCATAATTCTTATTGAAACAAAAGAAATATACTTCGCGAGAAGTAAAATTGATTAATTACATTCTGACATATGTAGCTAACAGGCATCGTTAAAACAATATATTTCTATAATGACCAAAAAGGGTATATGCATGTATGGAAACTATCAGGAAGGTGAGTTTAGAAATCGACAAAAGGAAATTCAAGCATATTTAATTTTAGAAGAAGAAAGAACAAAATCTGATATTTCTTTTGGAAGTGTGTGTATAACAGCAGTACACAAAGCTGTGAATTGGAAAATTAAGGATTATCAAGTAAACATAACACTCACTGCCATCATGAGCAAGGTCCATCTCTCTGGACTCGGAAAAATATAATGCAATCTTGGTAGCACAAATATACACGCAGAAAACAAAACATGTGTGGATCCTTCTATCAAAGGTTACAGAAAAAACAATTTGAACTCACTATGTTACTTAGAAACTGTCTTGGTAAGACATATATACAATATTTATGAAGCCCTCTAGTTTGATAAGAAAAACAATGGAGGAGCCGAGATTTAGTGATCCTTTAGCATGGAACTAAATATGAAGGCATGGGTATGACATAGAAGCCCTTCTTCCACTATATGTTTATCCACTCGAGGGGAAATGAATCACTTACTTTATATGAGATAATTTCAGTACCAATAAAGTTCAGATAGACAAATTCATCACCTAAATGATCATATATAAGTTCAGTTTGTTTAATGAACCTTTATATTGCACGTTTTATCCCTAGGTAAAATGAAACATCTGTAAAAAAAAACCACAATAAAATTATATTAACCTAAGGAACTAAATCAAAATAATTAACCAAACATAAGAGTTCTAGGTATACGGCAGGACATATACTCTCTTCATTAGACATAAGCAAGCAATCCAACAAATACAAACACAAGAATCGATCCCGCGAGGGGCGAATCCACTGGCCACGGGAGAGAAGGGTGAGGGGATTGGGAGAAGGTGGGGCCCTACAGCGATGGGGAGAGGGTGGGGGAGCGGTGGCGGTGGTTGTGGACGACGGCGACGACGCCGGGGAAGTGAGCGTCGGGGGTCGGGCGGGCAGGACGAAGGAGATGGCGGCGGCGCATGCGCCCACCACCGTCTGCTGCCCCTCCAGACTCGAGCACTCCGCGGGGTCGGAGCAAGAGGGCTCGGGAGCCGCCGCCGTGCCCGGGGACCAGCTCGCGGACGGGGAGGGCGGGCGCCCACTCGCCGCCGCCTTGCCCTGCTGCTGCTCCTCCCCGCTGCCGCCGCCGTGGTGCTCCTCGTCCTCCCTCAGCTTTTTGGGGGGGGGCTTTGCTGCGGTGGATCTGGCCGCCGACGTCGCGGGGAGACGGGTGGCGGCAGCGGCGGCGATGTGGGCGGGAGGAGAGGAGGCGTGCGGGAGGGGAGGCGCGCGGGAGGGGGAGGGGAGCCGGCTAGGTCTTCTCCACGCGGGCCGGCCCTTTTATACCCCGTGCAAGTGAAATGACGAAAATGCCCCCGGCGGGGCATGCTATTTACGCGCGGTGGCACAGTCGAGGTGAAACTGTTCATTGCAGCAGTAACTATTTTTTATCCGACGGACGAGGTCACTCCAGGGCTCGATCCGACGGCTCGGATCGCATCAAGCGCACAGATCCAATGGCCAGGAGGCCCAAACGGCTGAGGAGGCAGGAGGATGACTGTAATCCTTATTTCTCGATTCGTGCAATGCTGTCTACATTGTTTGTGTCAAGATAGATCATGAGTTCTCCGGTGACTATTCGATGTGTTTGGTGCAATGCTCTCCAGTAGTTTTTCAAGTCGGCGTTCGGTAGTCTCGGCAGCTTCTTGTTAGGTGTGGCGGCTCTTGTAATCTCTTGCTCGGCGTTGAGTTGGTGGCCTTCTCTCTATTTTTTCGGTTGCCGTTTTTCTTTAACATGCTTATATGAGAATTTCTTCACCAAAACTGTTCCGAGACGAAGGGATTTGTCGATCCCTAGGTCTGTGCAAAAGTTGAAAGTGCTAGGTCTGTACAAAAGTTGAAAGTGCTTACTGCTGCTAGCTCTGTGTTGCGGTGTGCGTGCATCACTGCAACCGCGAACTCGCTGCCGACACCGTATCCTGAAACTTAATAGAACAATGGATATTTCCGCCACGACTGCCATGCGTGTAAAGGGTCGCGATGCAGTCAACGTCTTTCTTCTTCTCCTCCTTTTGTTTCTTTGCCGACGAAGATTTGTCCCAAAGAACTATATCTTCATGATCAGACATGAGTCATCAGTAAACACGACCACATGCATGGTTCCTACGTAGCTTTATTAGCACATAAAGAGCATTACCTACGTGCCAATCTTTCCGGTGACGTGACGGCCAAAGACTGGGACACGCACGCGTAGCCACAAGGGCAATGGGGGATATCCGAACCTGAGCACCAGCATGCGATGCAGTGCTTCTCTCTTGGGGCCGAAATATGGAGCACCAAGTCACCAACACTTGTGGATGGATGCCTCAAGCGAAATTACTTCTGTTTGTGGTACAATGCAATTGCCTGTGTCGACAGTCGACACTACACGAGGCCTCCACGGACCCTCTCGCTCCTTGGATGTTGCACCTTGCCTTTTTATGATGCCGCGTCGGTCTTTGACTGTAGATGTAGACATGTACTGTAGGGTGCCGACGGGAAAAGATGTCCGAAATGTGATCTTGCCATGGGCTAATCGTTGTGTAAAGTTGTTTTTTCTCGTCAGCAGTGAGTTGAGTGGTGGCGGGCCCAGCCATTGTCGTCGGTGTTGGAGCCCCGTCCGGTCGGCGAACTTACAAAACGGCTGCTGAGGATCCCCATTCCATCCAGATCACAAGCTATCAAATTAACAAAGAAGAGCAGCAGAGCCGTGTTTAACCAACCGTGAGCTCCCGTCCACGTCATCTCATTAAGGTCAACCAATGGCGTTTCTGGGAGGATCATTGCGCGTGACGAGGAAGAAGATGACGGAGGGGAAGAGCCACGGCGGGTTGGGGTCGTGGCGGCAGGCGCCGGCGCCCGTGAGGCAGCTGTTCTGAAGAGTGAGGCGCGCCATGCTGCGGCCGAAGCGTCGCGCCCTGAGTTTCGGGTACGACCTCAAGAGCTACTCCCAGAATTTCGATGACGGCCTCGTCCCTGCCCACCGCCTATAGCTAGCCACACCCGCAGGGTCTTTTTCTTCTTCTTCTTCTTCTTCTTCTTCTTCTTCTACTTCTTAATTTTACTTGCCGCCCGGCCGGACCATGGCTAGAGGCTGAAGAGTTTGAAGCGTCCTCACCATGTGATTTGCTCCTCTAGTTCAGCTACGAGTGTATATTAGACATGACTGTTCATACACAAGTTGCTTACTGTTGAAAGTCTGAAACTACGAATGAAATGACAGTGTATCTATGTGCTTCTATGTACAGTCTGCAAGCCGTGTCACTTGCCGTCTGTTTATGTCGTGTTGTCTGTCATTTTATTTCTGTTTATGCTAGTGAGGATGGTGTGAGCACATATTTTTTATTAACTACTATTGTTTTTCAGATCTTACCGTTGTTAGAGCATCTACAACCAGACCCCATACCCGCCCCAAATGCACGGACGGGCTGACCAGTCAGAAAAAACGCAACCAATCGAGGTCCCCGCACTACCGGAATTACCCCTAATCCCGACGGCCTATATTATGCCAATGGCCCCTATCGGCATATATGGAGGTATGCCGACGGCCTAGGGCAAGCCGTCGGGTGTAGAAAAGCCGACCGCATATCTCCATGTATGCCGACAAGAGCCGTCGGCATAGCAGGACATATGCCTATAGCTGTCGTCGGCATAGGTGGACCGTCGGCATAGACGTGGGCCTGGAGACCCGGTGGTTGACGGTCGCTTGACACCGTCATACCTATGCCAACGCCGTCGGCATAGTGTTGGCCTACGTGATCGATCGACGACACGTGCCACATCATCGATCCGAGGCGTGTCACTTGGGCACACCTCATCAATCCGGGGGCATAGCTATGCCGACGGCAAAAGCCGTCTGCATATCTATGTATTGACGTCCGCTTGACGCCGTCATATCTATGCGACGGCTCTAACGACGTCCGTCAACATAGCTATGCCGGCGGTTTGCCGTCGGCATAATCTTGGTCCACGTCATCGATGCCAGCACGTGCCACATCATCGATCAGAGGCGTGTCGCTTGGGCACACCTCAACGATCCGGGGGCATAGCTATGCCGACGGCTTTGCCGTCGGCATATCTGTGTATTATCTGTTCTTTATATTTTTATCTTTGTTTCTAAATTAAAATTTTGATTAACTTAATTGTGCCTTATGTAAACATAAACATACATAAATTATATATCGATTTGGTGTAGAATTTTGCAAATATTATGAATATGTAGTTTGTATTTGTTTTCGAGTAGGTTAGTAATGTGACATCATGTTTTTTGCATATAGGTCCCTATAGTTTATTAAAATCACAAACAATTGATAATTACATCTATTTTGACAAGTTTTATATGTTTTTTATAAGAAACTTGAAAGTGGCAGATCCTCTGGTCAACTATGTCAGGGTTTGACCGGACGGGGAGGGGGGGGGGGGGTAGCAATGACGGCAGGTCTTGCGCTGGGCCCTCTTACACATTTGGAAGTGTGGTGGCAGGTGCAAGCACCCGGCACGCGGCTCCGTGTGACCCCCCTCACGTACGTTGCTGCCGCCGTCACACGGAGGGGGGAACGGCCATGTCGGGTCGACATAGAGGGAATCTTGCGGTGGGTTGGGCCTAGACCGTGTTCAGGGGTGTACCTATGGGCTGGGCTATCACAACCAGGTGAAAAGGTCCATTGGCCAAACCACGTCCGGTGAAAGTCAAAGGCCTAGATCCACCGGTCAACTGTGCCAGGGTTAGACGAGACGGGGTACTTGGGGGGGGGGGGGGGGTAACAATGCCGCCAGGCCTTGCGCTGGGCCCTCTTACACGCCTGGAAGTGTAGTGGCAGGTGCAAGCACCCAACACGCGGCTCCGGAGTGTGCCCCCCCTCACGGACATCGCTGCCGCCGTCTCACGGAGGGGGGAAACGGCCACGTCGGGCCTATCCCGACGGGGTTTAGGCCTATGCCGACGGCTGTGGGCCGTCGGCATATAATGCCGTTCCGTAGTGCCATACCCCACCCAAATGCCCGGACTAACATGCAACACCATAAACCCCATATCCGATCCATATATGGGGCAGATATGGGAAGACTCGGATGCGCCCGGGACGCCCGCCACATTGGACTGACCGATGGGGTCCCCACGATCACACACAGACCGACGAGCGCCTCCATCAGTTCTTGGCGCGGATGCATTCATGTCGCCGTGTGTCGCCGCTCTGGCGTGCCGCCCGAGGGAGCAAGCCTGTCTATTTCAGTCGAAACGGCGGCAACAGAATCCTAGCCCGTCCGCCAGCTTCCGTCTCATTCCCACCGCCTCGTAACCATGGCCTGGCAGAGGATCACCACCTATGCAATGTTGACACCTGAACGCCAGGTGCAAATCGAGGAGGAGATCAAGGCCAAGCGCGCCACTCGTGTCGCTGCCGGGCTGCCTCTGGATTTGCCAGGGCCGAAGGAGGAGGAGGAGGCGGAGCAAGACCCCCAACCCATGGACAAGGAGAATCCGGAAGAAGAGGACATGGCAGAGCTCTAGAGGAGGAGCAGTCGGCTGCGGGCTTTGGCATGGAGGAGACCCTGGCGGAGTTTGAGGTCGCCCAGGCGGCGAACATGGTGGAACAGACTGCCATCCTCGAATCCATCCAAGATGACGCAGATTTGGAGTCCAACCGACACTTCATCCGACAGCAGAGGGCGGAGATCGACAAGCTCTTCGCCTCTAGTTTGGACGACGACGAGCCGAAGCTACCACACACGCCCATCTACCCGGAGCCAGGGAAGGAGATAGTGGACATCTCGGATGATGAGTGTTAGTGCATCTAGTGCCCCTTAGTGATTTTGGTGTATTGAAGACTTATAGGTTAAGGGACTAATGTGTTTGTGAGTGTACACAGGTCTATAAGTCTATGAAGAGTTTGATATTTACAGAGAAAGTCGACCCCTAAAAATGAATGTCTTCAACTGAAGACTTTGGCTTTCTGAAGACTTTGAAAATGAAAAACAATTGGTGTGATCCTGAAGACTTGATATTCATGTGAGGAATATGAAGCGTGAATACTTTTGTTTTCGTAGTTTCATTTTCTCTTTCTTGAGTCATAGGGAACACCGTACTGTTAAAGGGGGTCGAGGAAAAACTAAGGAAAAGTTTCCAAGTGATGCTCATCTCAAAATCCTACACCTACCAATCCCTTCGAGTGAAGCCATCAGAAATCTCATACAGTTCAGTCAATTTCTTCAGTGACAGAGACAAAGGTCTTCTGGTCTCTGAGGAATTTGTTTTGACTGAGGAGTTAGGAATTCGCCAGTGTGGATTGCCTACCAGTGAGGAACATGATAGCCCCGAGAAATTTGATAGCCAAATATCCAACCGTTGCTGTGCTATGTGCCAGCTGTCCCAAAATATCTTATCCACCTAACGGTTATATCATTGAAGGACATTTATGTCTTATCATGTCGGGCTGCTCCCTAGGCTATAAATAGCCGCCTTCTAAAACCACTAGCTGGTTGGCTGCTCCGAGAGAAACTGAAACTTGTCATTGAGAGCATCCAATCCTCCGAGGACTTTGAGCGAAAATCATTAAGTGAGAAAAACCCAAACCCAAACACCTACAAACCCAAAGTGATTGAGCATCACTGAAGAGATTGTTCCTGTGTGGAACCGACGCTTGTTACCTTTGAAGACTGTGCATCTTCCGGACGGTTAGGCGTCATGGTCTAGAGCATCCAAGAGGAAATTGTGGATCGCTGAGTGACCGAGTTTGTGAAGGTTTGGAAGTCACTTGAAAACTTACCACGAGTGATTGGGCGAGGTCTGTGTGGCCTTAGCTCAAGGAGAATACGGTGAGGACTGTGTGTCCTCAGGTTTAAATACCTAGCTGCTCCAACCAGACGTACGACTGTCACAGCAGTTGGAACTGGTCTACCAGATCACTGTCTTCACCGAGCTAACTGGTTCTATTTCCTCAAGCCCTTCATTTCCTCATTCTGTGTTGTTGTACCTGATCGTTACTGTTTGAAGACTTTGACTGAAGACTTTCTCAATTTCCTCAGTTCAATTTCTTCAGTCAGTTTGTCTTCAACTTGCTTATCCTGTGTTTACGCTTCCTGTACTCATTGATTGTTTTCATTTCATCATGTTGACTGTGCTACTGCTTTGTTATGCGTATTTCTGAGTACTTATTCCGCTGCTAGTTGTTCGTGACTTAGGAATTTCCTCACCTTGAAATTCCTCAATGACGAATTTGTAAAAATCGCCTATTCACGCCCCTCTAGTCGATATAATGCACTTTCAATGAGTAGTCCACATATGTACTTAGTACTTAGGTTCTTTTATCTGCAAGGTGTTGGGGAACGTTGCAGAAAATTAAAATTTTTTCCTACGGTTTCACCAAGATCCATCTATGAGTTCTACCATGCAATGAGTAACGAGAGAGAGTTTGCATCTACATACCACTTGTAGATCGAATACGGAAGCGTTCTTGAGAGTGGTGATGACGAAGACGTTCCCAACGTGATTCCGATCACCGATGACCAAAGTCTTGAAGGACAGCACCTCCGTGTTCAACACACGACGGAGACGATGGCGTCTCCTCCGCCTTGATCCAGCAAGAGAGAAGGAGAGGTTGAAGAAGACAATCCCAATGGCAGCACGACGGCGTGGTGCAGTGGTACGGTAGTTCTCCGGCAGGCTTCGCCAAGCTTGCGAGAAAGAGAGGTGTTGGGAGGGAGGGCTGCGCCACAACTGTGTTGGCAGCCTCCCCCACCCTCTATTTATAGGAGGAGAGGGTCAAGGGGCCGGCCCTCTAGGGCAAACCCTAGGGGCGGCGGCCAAGGGAGGAGGGAGGAGGGTGGCTTGCCCCCAAGCCAGGGCGCCTTTAGGTTTCCTCCTCCCCAAACCCTAGGCGCATGGGCCTATGTGGGAGGCGCACCCAGCCCACCAGGGGCTGGTTCCCTCCCACTTAGCCCATGTGGCCCCCGGAGAGGTGGCCTCCGGTGGACCTCCGGAACCCTCCCGTGGCCCCTGCATTTTACCAGATACCACCAAACTTCCCGAGTCCGCTTAACCACTTTCCATATATAAATCTTTACCTCCGGACCATTCCGAACTCCTCGTGACGTCCGGGATCTCATCCGGACTCGAACAACATTCGTAATCACATACTTGTCTTCCTATTAACCCTAGCGCCACCGAACCTTAGTGTGTAGACCCTACGGGTTCGGGAGACATGCGAACATGACCGAGACTACCTCAAGTCAATAACCAACAGCGGATCTGGATACCCATGTTGGCTCCCACATGCTCCTCGATGTTGTCATCGGATGAACCACGATGTCAAGGGTTCAAGCAACCCGTATTCTATTCCCTTTGTCGACGGTGTGTTACTTGCCCGAGACTCGATCGTCGGTATCCCAATACCTCGCTTAGTCTCGTTATCGGCAAGTCACTTTACTCGCATCGCAATGCATGATCCGTGACCGGACACTTGGTCACTTTGAGCTCATTATGATGATGCATTACCGAGTGGGCCCAGTGATACCTCTCCGTCATACGGAGTGACAAATCCCAGCCTCGATCCGTGTCAACCCAATGGTCACTTTCGGAGATACCTGTAGTGCACCTTTATAGTCACCCGATACGTTGTGACGTTTGATACACCCAAAGCACTCCTACGGTATCCGGAATTGCACGATCTCATGGTCTAAGGAAGAGATACTTGACATTGGAAAAGCTCTAGCAAAACGAACTACACGATCTTGTGCTATGCTTAGGATTGTCTTGTCCATCACGTCATTCTCCTAATGACGTGATCCCGTTGTCAATGACATCGATGTCCATAGTCGAAACCATGACTATCTGTTGACCAACGAGCTAGTCAACTAGAGGCTTACTAGGACGATTGTAGTCTATGTATTCACACGTGTATTACGATTTCCGGATAATACAGTTATAGCATGAATAAAGACAATTATCATGAACAAGGAAATATAATAATAATGCTTTTATTATTGCCTCTAGGGCATATTTCCAACAGTCTCCCACTTGCACTAGAGTCAATAATCTAGTTTACATTGTGATGAATCGAACACCCATAGAGTTCTGGTGCTGATCATGTTTTGCCCGCGGAAGAGGTTTAGTCAACGGATCTGCGACATTCAGATCCGTATGCACTTTACAAATTTCTATGTCTCCATTCGAACATTTTCACGGATGGAGTTGAAGCGACGCTGATGTGCCTGGTCTTCTTGTGAAACCTGGGCTCCTTGGCAAGGGCAATAGCTCCGGTGTTGTCACAGAAGAGTTTGATCGCCCCGACGCATTGGGTATGACTCCTAGGTCGGTGATGAACTCCTTCACCCAAATTGCTTCATGCGCTGCCTCCGAGGCTGCCATGTACTCCGCTTCACATGTAGATCCCGCCACGACGCTCGCTTGCAGCTGCACCAGCCATCGCTCCACCATTCAACATATACACGTATCCGGTTTGTGACTTAGAGTCATCAGATCGTGTCGAAGCTAGCGCCGACGTAACTGTTACGACGAGCTCTTCGTCACCTCCATAAACGAAACATGTCCTTTGTCCTTTCGTGTACTTCAGGATATTCTTGACCGCTGTCCGGTGTTCCTTGCGGGATTACTTTGGTACCTTCCTACCAAACTTACGGCAAGGTTTACATCAGGTCCAGTACACAGCATGGCATACATAATAGATCCTATGGCTGAGGCATAGGGGATGACACTCATCTCTTCTTTATCTTTTGTCGTGGTCGGGCATTGAGCTGAGCTCAATCTCACACCTTGCAAAACAGGCAAGAACCCCTTCTTGGACTGATCCATTTTGAACTTCTTCAAAATCTTATCAAGGTATGTGCTTTGTGAAAGACCTATGAGGCGTCTTGATCTATCTCTATAGATCTTGATGCCTAATATATAAGCAGCTTCTCCAAGGTCCTTCATTGAAAAACACTTATTCAAGTAGGCCTTAATGCTGTCCAAGAATTCTATATCATTTCCCATCAGAAGTATGTCATCTACATATAATATGAGAAATGCTACAGAGCTCCCACTCACTTTCTTGTAAACGCAGGCTTCTCCATAAGTCTCAAGATAAACCCAAACGCTTTGATCATCTCATCAAAGCGAATGTTCCAACTCCGAGATGCTTGTACCAGCCCATAAATGGATCGCTGGAGCTTGCATACTTTGTTAGCGTTCTTAGGATCGACAAAACCCTCTGGCTGTATCATATACAGCTCTTCCTTAAGATAGCCGTTAAGGAACGCTGTTTTGACGTCCATCTGCCATATCTCATAATCATAGTATGCGGCAATTGCTAACATGATTCGGACGGACTTAAGCTTCGCTACGGAGAGAAAGTCTCATCGTAGTCAATCCCTTGAACTTGCCGATAACCCTTAGCGACAAGTCGAGCTTTATAGATGGTGACATTACCATCGCGTCCGTCTTCTTCTTAAAGATCCATTTGTTTTCTATCGCTCGCCGATCATCGGCAAGTCACCAAAGTCCACACTTTGTTTTCATACATGGATTCTATCTCGGACTTCATGGCTTCTAGCCATTTGTTGGAATCTGGGCCCGCCATCGCTTCTTCATAGTTCAAGGTTCATTGTTGTCTAACAACATGATTTCCGAGACAGGGTTGCCGTACCACTGCAGTGCGGAACGTGTCCTAGTGGACCCTCTGAAGTTCAGTAGCAACTTGATCCAAGTACCTTGATCATCATCATGAATTTCCTCTTCGGTTGGTGTAGGCATCACAGAACATTTTCCCGAGCTGCACTACTATCCTGTTCAAGAGGTAGTACTTCATCGAGTTCTACTTTCCTCCCACTTACTTCTTTCGAGAGAAACTCTTTTCGTAAAGATTCCGTTCTTGGCAACAAAGATCTTGCCCTCGGATCTTAAGTAGAAGGTATACCCTACGGTTTCCTTAGGGTATCCTATGAAGACGCATTTTTCCGACTTGGGTTCGAGCTTTTCAGGTTGAAGTTTCTTGACATAAGCATCGCATCCCCAAACTTTTAGAAACGACAGCTTAGGTTTCTTCCCAAACCATAATTCATACGGTGTCGTCTCAACGGACTTAGACGGTGCCCTATTTAAAGTGAATGTAGCTGTCTCTAGAGCGTATCCCCAAAATGATAGCGGTAAATCAGTAAGAGACATCATAGACCGCACCATATCCAATAGAGTGCGACACGACGTTCGGACACACCATTACGTTGAGGTGTTCGGTAGGCGTTAGTTGTGAAACGATTCCACATTTTCTTAAGTGTGTACCAAATTCGTGACTTAAATATTCTCCTCCACGATCGATCGTAAGAATTTTATCTTTCGGTCACGTTGATTCTCTACTTCATTCTGAAATTCCTTGAACTTTTCAAAGGTCTCGGACTTGTGTTTCATCAAGTAGACATACCCATATCTACTCAAGTCATCTGTGAGAGTGAGAACATAACGATATCCTCCACGAGCCTCAACGCTCATTGGACCGCACACATCGGTATGTATGATTTCCAATAAGTTGGTTGCTCGCTCCATTGTTCCGAGAATGGAGTCTTGGTCATTTTGCCCATGAGGCATGGTTCGCATGTGTCAAATGATTCATAATCAAGAGACTCCAAAAGTCCATCAGCATGGAGCTTCTTCATGCGCTTGACACCAATGTGACCAAGGCGGCAGTGCCACAAGTATGTGGGACTATCGTTATCAACTTTACATCTTTTGGTATTCACGCTATGAACATGTGTAATACTACGCTCGAGATTCATTAAGAATAAACCATTGACCATCGGAGCATGACCATAAAACATATCTCTCATATAAATAGAACAACCATTATTCTCGGATTTAAATGAGTAGCCATCTCGCATTAAACGAGATCCAGATACAATATTCATGCTCAAACTTGGCACCAAATAACAATTATTAAGGTTCATAACTAATCCCGTGGGTAAATGAAGAGGTAGCGTGCCGACGGCGATCACATCGACTGAACCATTCCCGACGCAAGATCGTCACCTCGCCCTTCGCCAGTCTCCGCTTATTCCGCAGCTCCTGCTGTGAGTTACAAATATGAGCAACGGCACGGTATCAAATACCCAGGAGTTACTACGACATGGTAAGGTACACATCAATTACATGTATATCAAATATACCTTTGGTGTTGCCGGCCTTCTTATCCGCTAAGTATTTGGGGCAGTTCCGCTTCCAGTGACCCATCCCCTTGCAATAAAAGCACTCAGTTTCAGGCTTGGGTCCATTCTTTGACTTCTTCCCGGCAACTTGCTTAGCGGGCGCGGCAATCTCCTTGCCATCCTTCTTGAAGTTCTTCTTGCCCTTGCCCTTCTTAAACTTAGTGGTCTTATTGACCATCAACACTTGATGTTCTTTCTTGATTTCAACCTCGGCTGACTTCAGCATAGAGAACACTTCAGGAATGGTCTTTACCATCCCCTGCATGTTGTAGTTCATCACAAAGCTCTTGTAGCTTGGTGGGAGCGATCGAGGATTCTGTCAATGACCGCCTCATCGTGGAGGTTAATATTCAGTTGGGTCATACGGTTGTGCAACCTGGACATCTTCGAATGTGTTCACCGTGAGAACTGTTTTCCTCCATCTTACAACTATAGAACTTGTCGGAGATGTCATATCTCTCGACCCGGCGTGAGCTTGGAAAACAAGTTTCAGCTCCTCGAACATCTCATATGCTCCGTGGTGCTCAAAACGCTTTTGGAGCCCGGTTCTAAGCTGTAAAGCATGCCGCCTTGAACGAGGGAGTAATCATCAAGACGAGACTGCCAAGCATTCATAATGTCTTGGTTCTTCGGGACGGAGCTTCACCTAGCGGTCCTTCTAGGACGTATTGTTTCTGGCAGCTATGAGGATGATCCTCGGGTTCGGACCCATCCGTATAGTTGCCGCCGTCATCTTTCAGCTTGGTTTCTCTAGGAACGCGTTGAAGTTCAAGTTGACATGAGCGTTGGCCATTTGATCTACAAGACATATAATTCAAAAGTTTTAGACTAAGTTCATGATAATTAAGTTCATCTAATCAAATTATTAATGAACTCCCACTCAGATTAGACATCCTCTAGTCATCTAAGCGACACACGATCCGAGTCGACTAGGCCGTGTCCGATCATCACGTGAGACGGACTAGTCATCGTCGGTGAACATTCTCATGTTGATCGTATCTTCCATACGGCTCGTGTTCGACCTTTCGGTCTCCGTGTTCGAGGCCATGTCTGTACATGCTAGGCTCGTCAAGTTTAACCCTAAGTGTTTTGCGTGTGTAAATCTGTCTTACACCCGTTGTATGTGAACGTAAGAATCCATCACACCGATCATCACGTGGTGCTTAGAAGCGATTTAACTGTAGCAACGGTGCACGATCGAGGGAGAACACTTCTTGAAATTGTTCTTAAGGGATCATCTTATTTACTACCGTCGTTCTAAGTAAACAAGATGTATAAGCATAATAAACATCACATGCAATTATATAGTAGTGACATGATATGGCCAATATCATAAAACTCCATTGATCTCCATCTTCGGGCTCCATGATCATCTTGTCACCGGCATGGCACCATGATCTCCATCATCATGATCTCCATCATCGTGCCTCCATGAAGTTGTCACGCCAACGACTACTTCTACTACTATGGCTAACGCGTTTAGCAATGAAGTAAAGTAAGTTACATGGCGTTCTTCAATGACACGCAGGTCATACAAAATAAAGACAACTCCTATGGCTCCTGCCGTTGTCATACTCATCGACATGCAAGTCGTGATTCCTATTACAAGAACATGATCTCATACATCACAATATATCATCATTCATCACAACTTGGCCATATCACGTCACATGACAATTGCTGCAAAAACAAGTTAGGCGTCCTCTAATTGTTGTTGCATCTTTTACGTGGCTGCAATTGGGTTCTAGCAAGAACGTTTTCTTACCTACGAATAACCACAACGTGATCTTGTCAACTTCTATTTACCCTTCATAAGGACCCTGTTCATCGAATCCGCTCCCACTAAAGTAGGAGAGACAGACACCGCCAGCCACCTTATGCAACTAGTGCATGTTAGTCGGTGGAACCGGTCTCACGAAATGCGTGTAAGGTTGGTCCGGGCCGCTTCATCCCACAATACCAAGGAGCAAGAAACAACTAGTAGCGGCAAGTAAGTTGACAAGATCCACGCCCACAACAAAATTGTGTTCTACTCGTGCAAATAGAACTACGCATAGACCTAGCTCATGATGCCACTGTTGGGGAACGTTGCAGAAAATTAAAATTTTTCCTACGGTTTCACCAAGATCCATCTATGAGTTCTACCATGCAACGAGTAACGAGAGAGAGTTTGCATCTACATACCACTTGTAGATCGAATACGGAAGCGTTCTTGAGAGTGGTGATGACGAAGACGTTCCCAACGTGATTCCGATCACCGATGACCAAAGTCTTGAAGGACAGCACCTCCGTGTTCAACACACGTGACGGGACGATGGCGTCTCCTCCGCCTTGATCCAGCAAGAGAGAAGGAGAGGTTGAAGAAGACAATCCCAATGGCAGCACGACGGCGTGGTGCAGCTGGTACTGTAGTTCTCCGGCAGGCTTCGCCAAGCTTGCGTGAGAAAGAGAGGTGTTGGGAGGGAGGGGCTGCGCCACAACTGTGTTGGCAGCCTCCCCCACCCTCTATTTATAGGAGGAGAGGGTCAAGGGGGCCGCCCTCTAGGGCAAACCCTAGGGGGGCGGCCAAGGAGGAGGGAGGAGGGTGGCTTGCCCCCAAGCCAGGCGCCCCTTTAGGTTTCCTCCTCCCCAAACCCTAGGCGCATGGGCCATGTGGGAGGCGCACCCAGCCCACCAGGGGCTGGTTCCTCTCCCACTTAGCCCATGTGGCCCCCAGGAGAGGTGGCCCTCCGGTGGACCTCCGGAACCCTCCCGGTGGCCCTGCATTTACCGGTATACCACCAAACTTCCCGAGTCCGCTTAACCACTTTCCATATATAAATCTTTACCTCCGGACCATTCCGAACTCCTCGTGACGTCCGGGATCTCATCCGGACTCGAACAACATTCGGTAATCACATACTTGTCTTCCTATTAACCCTAGCGTCACCGAACCTTAGTGTGTAGACCCTACGGGTTCGGGAGACATCTGACATGACCGAGACTACCTCAAGTCAATAACCAACAGCGGGATCTGGATACCCATGTTGGCTCCCACATGCTCCTCGATGTTGTCATCGGATGAACCACGATGTCAAGGGTTCAAGCAACCCGTATTCTATTCCCTTTGTCAGCGGTGTGTTACTTGCCCGAGACTCGATCGTCGGTATCCCAATACCTCGTTTAGTCTCGTTATCGCAAGTCACTTTACTCGCACCGCAATGCATGATCCCGTGACCGGACACTTGGTCACTTTGAGCTCATTATGATGATGCATTACCGAGTGGGCCCGGTGATACCTCTCCGTCATACGGAGTGACAAATCCGATCTCGATCCGTGTCAACCCAATGGTCACTTTCGGAGATACCTGTAGTGCACCTTTATAGTCACCCGCCACGTTGTGGACGTTTGATACATCCAAAGCACTCCTACGGTATCCGGAATTGCACGATCTCATGGTCTAAGGAAGAGATACTTGACATTGGAAAAGCTCTAGCAAAACGAACTACGATCTTGTGCTATGCTTAGGATTGGGTCTTGTCCATCACGTCATTCTCCTAATGACGTGATCCGTTGTCAATGACATCGATGTCCATAGTCAGGAAACCATGACTATCTGTTGACCAACGAGCTAGTCAACTAGAGGCTTAGTAGGGACGTATTGTAGTCTATGTATTCACACGTGTATTACGATTTCCGGATAATACAGTTATAGCATGAATAAAGACAATTATCATGAACAAGGAAATATAATAATAATGCTTTTATTATTGCCTCTAGGGCATATTTCCAACACAAGGTTAGTATGGATTTGAGATTTCATGTTTGAGGTACATGGTTGCAGTGGGCGATTTTGTGTGATGTACGGTCACTATCCACGGACGCGCTCACACGCGTCCGTGAATGTTTCGGGGCCGGATTTTGATACTTCCAGTTGTAGATGCTCTTACAGAATATGTTCACTCATACTATTTCACTCCTTAGCCAGGAGGTTGGAACCTAGAAGATAGGTCATCATAGATTTTCTTTTGAATAGTCACCAGGGAGAGATCCCCACTTAAATTTAATGTCATTCAAAGAAAATATTGACTTAGTTTATAAGGAAAATTGGATAAAAAATCTGAACAAGTTGACCCTGTTTTTGAGGAAAATCGGGCTGAAAACCGTACAAGCAACGCCCGGACAAGGCACACCTAGCTAGCAGATGGAAGGGCCATCGTCATAAAAGACACTCCTAGATGTGAGGTGTCGCCGAGGGATCACAATGCCAAAACATTGCAAGCAGTCTAACACCGCACGGGCGTGCGTACCAGGCCTCATGGCACAACTCAGGAGCGTCCACGGTCAACTAGTGCCACCAAACATGAACCTTGGCTGGGAGCTCCTCCACGGCTCCTCATTATTTGTGCAATGTTGTTTACATTGTTTATGTCAGGATAGGATCATGGGTTCTCTAAGACTGTTTGGTGTATTCGGTGCAATGGTGTTTAGTGGTTTTCAAGTCGGCATTGTTTCATTCTTATTCGGTTGTCTCGGTGGCTTCTTGTTAGGTGTGGCAGTTTCTATAATTTTGCTCGGCGTTGAGTTGGTGGCCTTCGCTATCTTATTATTGCCGTATTTCTTTAACCTGCTTTTATACGAGGATTTCTTCTCTAGGTCTGTACAAAAGTTGAAAGTGCTAAGTCTGTACAGAAGTTGTAAGTGCTAGGTGTGTCAGTGCAATCGCAAACTTGAAGCCGGTACTGTATCCTGAAACTTAAAACTGAACAATAGATATATGCGGCACGACCGTCATGCGTGTAAAGCGTCATGATGTAGTCATCGTCTTTCTTATTCTACTCCTTTTGTTTCTTTTATATGATGAAGATTGGTCCCAAAGAACTACATCTTCGTGATCGGATATGAGTCGTCAGTAAACACGACCACATGGTTGCAATGTAGCTTTATTAGCACATAAAAAGTAGTGCCTACGTGCCAATCTTTCTGGTAATGTGGACGGCCACAGCGGCATTGGGGGATATCCGAACCTGAGCAAGCATCCGATGTATGCAACTGCCTGTGTCGACACAACATGAGGCCTGCACTGACCCTCTCGCTCCTGCCGTACCCTCCCTTTGATGGGAGAGATGCCATCGCCACGCCGATGCCGCGTCGGTCTTTGACTGCCGTACCCTCCCTTTGATGGGAGAGATGCCATGGCCTAACCGATAATCGTTGTGTAAAGTGGATTCCCCTCGTCAGCTAGGCGTGAGTGCGCGTGGGTGGTGCCGGGCCCGGCCGTCCATTCGGTGAGCTTATAAACGGCTGCTGAGGAGCCCCATTTGTGCAGACTGTGCGTCCATCTCAGATCAGAAGCTATCTAGCTGATCAACCAAGAAAGAAGAGCAGCGGAACCGTGTTTAATCAACCCTGAGCTCCCGGCCGCATCATCTCATCAAGGTCGACCAATGGCGTTTTTGGGAGGATCATTGGGCGTGACAAGGAGCATCGGCAGCCGGAAGATGATGGAGGGGAAGAGCCAAGGCAGGTCCGGGTCGTGGCGGCAAGCGCCGACGCCCGTGAGGCAGCTGTTCTGGAGGCTGAGGCGCGCTGTGCTGAGGCCGAAGCGCCGCGCCGTGGGGTTCGGGTATGACCTCAAGAGCTACTCCCAGAACTTCGATGACGGCCTCGTCCCTTCTCACCGCCTCTAGCTAGCCACACTTGTTCTTCTCAATTTTACTTGCCGCCCGGCCGGACTAAGGCTCGAGGCTGGACCTTGTGATTTGCTCCTCTAGCTCAGCTACCAGTGTACTATTATTAGACAGTATTGTTCATACATAAGTAGCTTAGTGTTGAAAGTCTGAAACTACCAATGAAATGACACAGTGTATCTAATGTGCTTCCTTCTATGTAGTCTGCAGGCCGTCCCTTGCCACAATGGAATGGGATTTTGACTATTTCTGTTTATGTCGCACGCGCTAGAATACAGTCTCGCACCGGGGCTTCTCTTGCTAACGCGGCCATTTTATTCTCTGATGAAACCAGTGTAGTATTACTAAGCTGTTGGATATGCCTGCATAGCATATTGGGATTGAAGTGGATTTTCAATGATAATTTTCAGGAGGCATGATTCGGAACCCCCTTATAAAAGTTTACGATTTTGTATGTAGATCAGCGGTGAGACTAAAACTTATCCCTTTGATTAAGAAACATTCTAATGTATTCCACGTAATCAGAATGTTCAGGCCCCTCGAAACTCCCATTTGGTAGATAATTGCTCATTTAATTTAGGCCAAGATCCATTCTTACTGGAAGCATCCACGAGCGTTGCTGCGCCGTTGAATTGCAACGCCAAAGCTATGTCGCCTCATTGCACCATGAGATTTAGCAAATAGCTTGGAAACTCTGATTGAACGAAGATATATTATTCTATGAAAGAAAATCTGACATATTCTACAAGTTAGTTGCTTGATTGTTAAGAGGGGCATACATAAGCAACTGTTATCTTGATTTAATGTTGCTCAATATAAGTATTTAACAACTGAAACAACAACCTTTAGCACATACAACCATACTTCACGCACTGTAACATCCCAAAATTCTAAATTTTGGAATGTTATAATAAATAGATAGATTTGTTTGTTTGTTTGAATTGTTGTGTGATTGATTGAGTGAAATTTGAAACTTTTTGAAAGTTAAATGAGAGTGAATAAAAGGACTTTCCCAAACTTTCATTTTTGCTTTTATGCTTTTTGTGAATTCAAATACTCTTCATCACAAAACCCTGGAGAGAAGATAACATGACTTCTTCCATTTATTTAAATGACAAGGGGTGTTGAAAATATTTGAATTTCATTTGGAAAATATTTCCAATTCTGAAACTTTATGCAACTCAATGATTTTCACGGCGAAGATAAAATGACTTCTTCAAAACATATGAAATATGAGTAGGAGTTTCAAAGAAATAAATTCAAAGTTCTTTTGAATTTATTTTCAATTTGGAGTTATTTGAGTTTTATTAAAATTATTTTCTCCAAAAATAAAATACATGGAAAATAGGGTAACATGATTCCTACAACATAAAATTGGAGAGGAATAAATTTGAATTCATTTTGGTATTTTTAAAATGATTTTATTGGATTTTATTAGAGCTGAAGCACTCTTTGCTTTATTTGAATTTGTGTGTATTTTATTTAATGCTAGAATAATGTTCATACTGTAGAAAATCTTTTTCTGAAAATTTTAATATATAATATGCCTATATAAAATGATTATTATATTTTCGTTATTCAGTTTTCCTCTCTGTTTCTATTTAAAAAAACTGTACGTGCGGCCCATAAGTATTTGTCGCCCACGCTCGCATCATAGTAACAGCGAGCGCCCTATCTTTTTTATTCTATATGGGCCAAGCCCAGCCAGCTTTTTTTTTCCTTAAGCCGAATTTTGTAAAAAAAAAAACCTGCAGCCGTAGCTTACGCGCGCGGGGCCGGCCGAAGACCTCTAGGCCCATGCGAGGCGCCTCTTCTTCTCTGTTTTTTTTCCTTTCATCTACGTTTAGTCCCACATTGCCTAACCTTTGACCCCTAAGCCTCTTTTCCATCTATAAATATAGACCCATAGAGCCTCCAAAAATCATCTGATTCGGGTTAAATCAATATTTTGGTTTGACTAAGAAAAATATTTTTTTCTCCTCTTTGGCGCGACTTCTAGAAATTGTCTCATCTCTTCGACGTCGTCTTTTCTCTGCCTTATAAAGGTACCTTTCTTTGTTTTTTTTCCTTCTTATACTTCCGTAGTTTATTACTTTTAGACTGATACAATAGATTAGATTGTCGTCTATTTATTTATACATTAGACCTTAGCCATAGATATTTTTTTCTTTTGTAAAACAGCTTGGCCCTGATTTTTCCAAATAGCCATAACTTTTTACTCGTTCATCCAAACTAGATGAAACCAACGCCCACTTCTTCGTTACGATCTCCTCTATCCAGTAATTCAACTCAAACATGTTTTTGAAAGTTTGAAATTTCAAAATTTGTTCAGATTCATATTCAAACTTCTTTAGTTCATAACTTAAGTTCCGTAACTCCGTTTGAGTTGATTCTTTTTGCATTGTGTTACAAATTTGCTTAAGTTTCTGTTTGTGTACTTAGGTTTCAAATTTGAATAGTTTAAATTTGAATTTGATAAATTTTGTTCAGATTAGTATTTTGGCCATAACTTGAGTTTAAAAATAGGTTTTTAATTAATTCTTTTTGCTACTGGTCACTTATGGTATTGTTTAACTATAGGATTTAGTTTGGTAATTTTAGAATATTTTAAATTAGGGTTTTATTAAAAACAGTATTGTTTTTCTTATGTAGTTGTTTTAGTCATATAATTAGTGTTTTTAATTATTTTAGTTAATTCTTTTGTAAAATTTTACATGTTGATATATGTTTCTGTTATACTACAGTAGATAAATTTTGGTACTTATTTATTAGTGTTTAGCGACTTGTTTTGTGTTTGCTTGTTTAGTTCATAGTGATAGTTTTATTAGTTTTAAAAGTAATTCTTTTTGACACTTCAATCTATGTTGTGATTGATTCTGTTATTTAGAAGTAAATTAGTTTTCATAATTATTTTAGTAGTATTGCATTATTGCCTTAGTGTTTTGTTAGTTGTTATAGTTTCCTAGTGTTAACTAGATAGTTATAGTAGTTTTATATTAGTTCTTTTTGTTAGTTATTAAATTAGTAATTTATTTTCTGTTATTTTATTAGATTTATATTTTCTTTGCTGTAGAAAAAATTATTAGAGTAATTTAGTGATGTTATGTTAAGATTGTGTGAGTTGGTCACCACTAGTTTTTCCTTGAATTTTTCTTTCGAAGTTTATCCTTTGGTTTTCGACTTGGTTTTCTTTGTCGCTTTTATTTTGATTGAGTATTGTTATGAGTGTTAGAATTGTTTGCTAGGATGTTTGCTTATGTGAATGCTATGTTTGACTATATAGATTTTTCAACGGAGTGACGATTAGTTCTACCAAGTCATTTTACGACGTTGTTATCTTCATCAAGTAATACCGAGCAAGTTCACTTTGACCATGTTTTTCATACCTATGTGTTTTATTGCATCTAGTGTCATCTTCGCAACAATCCCTCCAGTAGTGATATTGAATCCTTGTAGTTGAGTAGTATGCATGAGGTAGGAACCCATCACCTGTTACCAAGCCCGGACGTTATTTATTTTAATGCTACGCTATAGTAGACGGGTTGGTATGAGTGCTCGGAGTGGTGTGAGAATGGAGGATCTCGTCAATGACGACAACTCCATGATGGAATCTGCAAGGACTGCATCTTCAAGGCCTCAAGACTTCAAGACTCGAGACAAGAATTCAATACACACTCTTTGGGTGAAGGACGGTTGACGGGCACCTGGAGAAACCGGTGGTTGGCGGGATGCATGGAGAAGCGCCATGACATCTTGCGGAAAGCTTCACCCAGACTCAAAGAGACGGAAGAATACTTCATGCCCGGAAGCTTACCTGTACAACCGCAAGTCACTATGGGCTCTGGCTTGGTTGACCTTAGTTGTGACTCTGGTTGGGACGGTGCTAGCAGATGTAGAACTACGGTAGGGTTGGATGAGCACCGGACGGTGGTCGAGGAACTCTTGGAAGACCATGTTTGGTCATCTTGTTCTCAAACACCACGAAGTGCGAGAGCGTAAAAGAGGATCGAATCTTGCGGGTAAAGTGTACAAACCTCTGCAGAGGTTAAAACCTAATCGATTAGCCGTGTCCCGATTACGGACAATTTGAGCATCTGGACTTGGAATTATCTCGGAACTCTCACCACCGGGATGATAACTTAATTGTGGGCAACTTATGATGATTTGGGCTATGAGACATCGGTTGGCGGAACCATGTCATGATAGAAAACTCCATAGTACAGACTTCATTTATTCCTTTGATGTAGGGAAAATAAATCAGCTTTTACATAAACGAAACTCGGACACGAGCCACAAAGCCATATTGCATATAGTATAGTTTTATCATCTGTTTTCTCATGTTGTGATCTTGCCGGTACATTCAATGTCTTGACCTACACGGCTGCAACGTATCATGTTGCGATACTTTCTTCCGACGAGTAAGAGTACAGTGCACAGGTTACGGTCTACACTCAACCCGCCGATGACGTTGATGGGACTCCACACCCGACTATTTGTTTCATTGTGACTTATGAGGTATATATCAGTTTACGTTAATTATACATGTGATTGCACTTTGATATATACATTGATGTCTTGTGTGTGCAAAGATATCGATCCGAGGATGGCACAAAGAACACGTAGGCTTGACCGTCTCGAGGTCGGGTCGCTTCTGAATATGGTATCGAGCACATGTTGATGTGAGGACGTGATCCTAGAAATCGGAAAGCCCTAGGACAGTAAATTTCTAAAACTTTATTTTCAAAAGACTCTTACCTCTCATCTTTTCTGATTTTATCAAATAGACCCTCTCACCTCAAATAGTTAGAATATACCCCTTTCCCTTTTGACCACATGAAGGATCAAGCTGCCGCTCCAAGAAAGATATCGGACGGTGATGACCTCTTCAAAGTAACAAAGGGTTTCACCATGCATTAGAAGAGTTGAAGCTGCAACAATTGAAGACTCCGAAGACTAGAAGAATTTGAAGAATCTGAAGAATTATTTGACCTTTAGAAGACCAAACCCCTGTTACATACCTACGTTAGATGCGATGATTATGAGCTGTCATTTGTTTGATGTTTTTCCGACAGCCACAACAAAATCTGTCTTTTCAAAACTTTTGTTTGTATTGTGTGTATCCCTCTCTATCTCTCTTATCTCACCCCAAAACCCTTGGACCCAATAGATGATGAATGGAGATGAGCTCGTATTTTCGGGACCGATGAGTCAATTGAAGACGGACCGATGGATTCAGAACATGGAGGATCACATGGAAAATAACCCTATACCCAGAAAGGATATGGCCCAGCATGCTCTACAATGCTTTGAAAGAGGTGCCGCTACTTGGTGGAGGATGTACCAAACCATGAATGGATGGCAAGAAGTAACCACTTGGAAAGAATTTAAGTTGACTTTGCCAAAGTCTCAGTTTGTGTCCCAGAAATTGGAGCCTTATGAAAATATTATGAAGAACCCTTGTGCATGCAAGCTCTGTGGATAAATAGGACACACCCAAGAGGAACACAAGGATGGATGCCCTCATTGTGAGGAGAAACACCCAGCTGAGGAATGCCCAACTAGTCAGGTGACTTGTTTCTTGTGTGAAGGAACCACCCACTACCCGACCCAGTGTCACATTTACCCCATGGTGCAACAAACTATTCAGGAGCAGGAAGAAGGAATGAAAGAAGCCCTCCGAGAAGTTATGAAAGAACTGTGATGAAGGAATGTGTTGAAGACCCCGATGGAGAAGGCCTCAACAGATTTTACTCCAATGCCCGCTATTCATGTGGAGAAGAAGGACATTTTTGCAGATTGCACCAAGGAAAGAAAAGAGTATCGGGATATTTCCGACAGCAGAAGTGAAGTTTGACCCTCGGAAATAGAAGATCTGATCATTACGAGAGAAATCCGGGAAGAGAAAAGAAGGCAACCCCGAACAACACAATTTTCGCAGAGAAGGACCTGAGTCATATCACTTGTTACAGGTGCAAGGATTTAGGTCATTACGCTAGTAAATGTCCAGAAAAGAAGCCAAGAATCCAAGAAGCCTAAATAATCACAAAGAAGCCCCGAGACTTATCGGAAGTTATTTGTTTTCGTTGCAGGGAAGCAGGACATTATGCTACCAAATGTCCCGACAAGATGAAAGCTGGAGTTGAGTAGTTGGAATTTTGATATTGGAAACAAGAGTAGTAGAAAACAATTTCATTTTCATGAGTTCGATGAGTTGAGTTATGTAATGAGTACTCAGAGATTGTAATGAGTTCGTGAAATCAATAAAGTTAATGTGTCATGATTTCATACGTGGATTGTTTTTTTTGAGTTGTTACTCTGTGAACAAAGATTTTTGACCATTTTCGAGGATATGAGAAATATGGTCTATGGATGGATTTTTGAATTTCATTTTAAGGGTGGTAGTACCCTGTGAAGAAGACTAGACTAATGGATAAGAAAATATATATTCCACGGATTTGTAGTTCAAGGAAAAAAAATTGGAGTTTTGCTTTTGATATGATGGTATGAAGAAGCAGTACTCTTTGGATTTAAAGGATGTGTAATATGGAACAAGAGAGTTACCCCAAGGATGAGTTAAAGCTACACTAGTGTTGAAGTGGGCCATAACCCAGTGCCCAAGAATTAATAAGGATCAAGTACCCTTGGAGAAAGAAATTTTGGGAATAGACTACGATTTGATCAACAAGCGATTCTATAAGAGTTTACGCAAAAACCTGAGAGTTGTTAAGGAACGATAGATGTTTGGTTGGCCTGCAGAATCAATGAATTTTTCCGAACTTGGTTCGTCGACAAGAGAAATTCTGCAATGCTTGTGAGGATGACCGAGTGTTAGAATGCGAGATTCGCTAAACCATGTACAAGGTAATGATTTGGGTGCGGGATGAATTGATCACCATACCAACTTACTCTTATTATTCGCTTTGCTATATGGGATGGTAAATCTGAGTGACTTACCTATAGTAGAGAGACGACGATCAAAACCTTGTTGAACCTTAGAATGGTATAAGCATTTTCCCCCTTGTACAAGGCAGCTTTTGCCAACCATAGGTTATACGGTGAGGTTCAACCCAGACCCGTTTTCTGCAGGGGAAACCATAAATCGTTGACCACCATGAGATACCGATATTTGTTTAGAATTGGCGCGGACTAAATCGACTATGAAGACCAGTCTCGGAATAACCTTACCAAGAGGAATGGACAAAGGAATTGAGGAAAAGGTTTTGCCACTACCGGAAGAGCCAGAGAAGGAATTATCCTTAATATCGAGAAGACCGACACTCGTCAAGAATAAGGATGGAGTATATGAGTTTTGATGGAACCGTAACCATGCTTCTAAGGGTGGTAGCATCCGAGACCCCGGAGACGATCGATGGATTTTGAGAAGACCCCAAACCCTAACCTATTTCTTTCTAGCCTCTCCGAATCTCGAGGACGAGATTCATTTTAAGGTAGTAGATTTGTAACATCCCAAAATTCTAAATTTTGGAATGTTATAATAAATAGATAGATTTGTTTGTTTGTTTGAATTGTTGTGTGATTGATTGAGTGAAATTTGAAACTTTTGAAAGTTAAATGAGAGGGAATAAAAGGACTTTCCCAAACTTTCATTTTTGCTTTTATGCTTTTCGTGAATTCAAATACTCTTCATCACAAAACCCCGGAGAGAAGATGACATGACTTCTTCCATTTATTTAAATGACAAGGGTGTTGAAAATATTTGCATTTCATTTGGAAAATATTTCCAATTCTGAAACTTTATGCAACTCAATGATTTTCACGGCGAAGATAAAATGACTTCTTCAAAACATATGAAATATGAGTAGGAGTTTCAAAGAAATAAATTCAAAGTTCTTTTGAATTTATTTTCAATTTGGAGTTATTTGAGTTTTATTCAAATTATTTTCTCCAAAAATAAAATACATGGAAAATAGGGTAACATGATTCCTACAACAGAAAATTGGAGAGGAATAAATTTGAATTCATTTTGGTATTTTTAAAATGATTTTATTGGATTTTATTAGAGCTGAAGCACTCTTTGCTTTATTTGAATTTGTGTGTATTTTATTTAATGCTAGAATAATGTTCATGCTGTAGAAAATCTTTTTCTGAAAATTTTGATATATAATATGCCTATATAAAATGATTATTATATTTTCGTTATTCAGTTTTCCTCTCTGTTTCTATTTAAAAAAAAACTGTACGTGCGGCCCATAAGTATTTGTCGCCTACGCGCGCATCATAGTAACAACGAGCACCCCATCTTTTCTTTTCTATATGGGCCAGGCCCAGCCAGCTTTTTTTTCCTTAGGCCGAATTTTGTAAAAAAAAAAAAACTGCATCCGCAGCTTACGCGCGCGGGGCCAGCCGAAGACCTCTAGGCCCATGCGAGGCGCCTCTTCTTCTCTGTTTCTTTTCCTTTCATCTACGTTTAGTCCCACATTGCCTAACCTTTGACCCCTAAGCCTCTTTTCCATTTATAAATATAGACCCATAGAGCCTCCAAAAATCATTTGATTCGGGTTAAATCAATATTTTGGTTTGACTAAGAAAAATATTTTTTTCTCCTCTCTGGCGCGACTTCTGGAAATTGTCTCATCTCTTCGACGTCATCTTTTCTCTGCCTTATAAAGGTATCTTTCTTTGTTTTTTTTCCTTCTTATACTTCCGTAGTTTATTACTTTTAGACTAATACAATAGATTAGATTGTCGTATACGTATTTATACATTAGACCTTAGCCATAGCTATTTTTTTCTTTTGTAAAACAGCTTGGCCCTGATTTTTTCAAATAGCCATAACTTTTTACTCGTTCATCCAAACTAGATGAAACCAACGCCCACTTCTTCATTACGATCTCCTCTATCCAGTAATTCAACTCAAACATGTTTTTGAAAGTTGAAAATTTCGAAATTTGTTCAGATTCATATTCAAACTTCTTTAGTTCATAACTTAAGTTCCGTAACTCCGTTTGAGTTGATTCTTTTTGCATTGTGTCACAAATTTGCTTAAGTTTCTGTTTGTGTACTTAGGTTTCAAATTTGAATAGTTTAAATTTGAATTTGATAAATTTTGTTTCAGATTAGTATTTTGGCCATAACTTGAGTTTAAAAATAGGCTTTTAATTAATTCTTTTTGCTACTGGTCACTTATGGTATTGTTTAACTATAGGATTTAGTTTGGTAATTTTAGAATATTTTAAATTAGGGTTTTATTAAAAACAGTACTGTTTTTCTTATGTAGTTGTTTTAGTCATATAATTAGTGTTTTGAATTATTTTTAGTTAATTCTTTTTGTAAATTTTTACATGTTGATATATGTTTCTGTTATACTACAGTAGATAAATTTTGGTAGTTATTTATTAGTGTTTAGCTACTGGTTTTGTGTTTGCTTGCTTAGTTCATAGTGATAGTTTTATTAGTTTTAAAAGTAATTCTTTTTGACACTTCAATCTATGTTGTGATTGATTCTGTTATTTAGAAGTAAATTAGTTTTCATAATTATTTTAGTATTGCATTATTGCCTTAGTGTTTTGTTAGTTGTTATAGTTTCCTAGTGTTAACTAGATAGTTATAGTAGTTTTATATTAGTTCTTTTGTTAGTTATTAAATTAGTAATTTATTTTCTGTTATTTTATTAGATTTATATTTTCTTTGCTGTAGAAAAAAATTATTAAAGTAATTTAGTGATGTTATGTTAAGATTGTGTGAGTTGGTCACCACTAGTTTTTCCTTGAATTTTTCTTTCGAAGTTTATCCTTTGGTTTTCGACTTGGTTTTCTTTGTCGCTTTTATTTTGATTGAGTATTGTTATGAGTGTTAGAATTGTTTGCTAGGATGTTTGCTTATGTGAATGCTATGTTTGACTATATAGATTTTTCAACGGAGTGACGATTAGTTCTACCAAGTCATTTTCTGACAGCGTTGTTATCTTCATCAAGTAATACCAGGCAAGTTCACTTTGACCATGTTTTTCATACCTATGTGTTTTATTGCATCTAGTGTCATCTTCGCAACAATCCCTCCAGTAGTGATATTGAATCCTTGTAGTTGAGTAGTATGCATGAGGTAGGAACCCATCACCCTGTTACCAAGCCCGGACGTTATTTATTTTAATGCTACGCTATAGTAGACGGGGTTGGTATGAGTGCTCGGAGTGGTGTGAGAATGGAGGATCTCGTCAATGACGACAACTCCATGATGGAATCTGCAAGGACTGCATCTTCAAGGCCTCAAGACTTCAAGACTCGAGACAAGAATTCAATACACACTCATTGGGTGAAGGACGGTTGACGGGCACCTGGAGAAACCAGTGGTTGGCGGGATGCATGGAGAAGCGCCATGACATCTTGCGGAAAGCTTCACCCAGACTCAAAGAGACGGAAGAATACTTCATGCCCGAAGCTTACTCGTGCAACCGCAAGTCACTATGGGCTCTGGCTTGGTTGACCTTAGTTGTGACTCTGGCTGGGACGGTGCTAGCAGATGTAGAACTACGGTAGGATTGGATGAGCACGGACGGTGGTCGAGGAACTCTTCGAAGACCATGTTTGGTCATCTTGTTCTCAAACACCACGAAGTGCGAGAACGTAAAAGAGGATCGAATCTTGCGGGTAAAGTGTACAAACCTCTGCAGAGGGTTAAAACCTAATCGATTAGCCGTGTCCCCGGTTACGGACAATTTGAGCATCTGGACTTGGAATTATCTCGGAACTCTCACCACCGGACTGATAACTTAATTGTGGGCAACTTATGATGATTTGGGCTATGAGACATCGGTTGGCGGAACCATGTCATGATAGAAAACTCCATAGTACAGACTTCATTTATTCCTTTGATGTAGGGAAAATAAAACAGCTTTTACGCAAACGAAACTCAGACACAGAGCCACAAAGCCATATTGCATATAGTATAGTTTTATCATCTGTTTTCTCATGTTGTGATCTTGCCGGTACATTCAATGTACTGACCTACACGGCTGCAACGTATCATGTTGCAGATACTTTCTTCCGACGAGTAAGAGTACGGTACAGGGTTACGGTCTACACTCAACCTGCCGATGGCGTTGATGGGACTCCACACCCGACTATTTGTTTCCGCTGTGACTTATGAGGTATATATCAGTTTTACGTTAATTATACATGTGATTGCACTTTGATATATACATTGATGTACTGTGTGTGCCAGCATACTGATCCAGGGATGGCACAGCAACACAGAGGCTTGACCGTCTGAGGTCGGGTCGCTACACGCACACAAGCAGCCTGGGTCCTCGTTGGTTCCCAAGCCGAACTAAACTATTTTCACATGCCAATGACGGCCAAGATAAATAGAGCAAGAAACCCAACTAAAGCTACAGAAAGAACATAGAACTGATGGGACGACCCTGACTAACTACCGAAGCACTAACTCATCACCGCTACTCTCTCATATCATTCCATTTGGAATTACCAAAACATCACCCGAAAATACACACCTCACTATATTTCTGCATACAGACGAATACTTCTCAAACGACAAAATTGCCACCACAGCGGGTTGTCATCACTACCCCCACCAACTTCCAGTTGGCCTCCATTTTTCCTCTGGCTGTTTTAGTAGAAGTAAGCAAAAAACCACCTGAAGGCAAGAAGCTCGTCCAGTCAAACCAAGCCAAACAGGAGCAGTCGCAGGAGAGCCACTTACCCATTGGCGATGAAGATGAACTTAGAGATGCACACCAACACGACATGATGATATCTAGCCTGTGTAGAAAATCAGAGACATCTCATCACAAAAACCTTGGGAAAGACTACTAAAACCTTTCATTTCCTGTACGAACCATGGGACGAACATTACCAAACCTAGAACAGGTATCTCTACTATTAAACAGGAGTTGAGGAATGTAGACTATACATTGGTATCTTTCTTTTAATTGTGTGAAGTGAAATTGGTTCTTTGAAATAAGTGAAATTATTTTTTGAGATGATCGAAATCAGTACTTTGAATTAACCGAAATCAATGATTATAAACTAGTGAAATCTCTTTCCTTGAAATGAGTGAAATATGTTGTTTAAAAATTGTGAAATCGGTTCTTTGAAATAAGTGAAACTTTTTTTGAGTTGATTGAAATCATTACATTGAATTAAGTGAAATCAATGATTCGTAAACTAGCGTAGTGAAATTCTTTGTCTTTGAAATGAGTAAAAATCAATGAATTAGTATTTCACAAAAAATAAATAAATGAAATGCTAGTTTTTCCTGGGAGAGAGAGAGAGAGAGAGAGAGAGAGAGAGAGAGAGAGAGAGAGAGAGAGAGAGAGAGAGAGAGAGAGAGAGAGAGAGAGAGAGAGAATATGTGTGCATGCAGCACTCCGTCCTTCTCTACCTTTACCCGACGAAAAACTACTATCATGGATTTCTATCGGAGTGTATTGCAATGTATTTCTGCAGCAAAATATTTGGTACCTTTAGATGCGGAGACGAAGGGCAATAGATGTGTCGGTAGGTACTGGTGCTGTTAGAATTTCCGCTTTTTATGTCGATTGCTAGGTCTGCACAAAAGTTGAAAGTGGTAGGTCTGTACAAAAGTAGAAAGTGCTTACTGTGGATAATGGATATATGGGACATGACCGTGGTGCGTGTAAAGCGGCAGGATGCAACCATCGTCTTTCTTCTTCTCCTCCCTTTGTTTCTTTTCCCATAAAGATTTGTCCCAAAGAAATATATCATCATGATCGGCTATATGGGTCGTCACTAACCAAGACCACATGGTTCCAACATATCTTTATTAGCACATAAAGAGTATTTGCCTACGTGCCAATCTTTCCGGTAATGTGGACATCCAAATTAAAATCGGGCGATACCCGAACCTGAGCACCAGCATGCGGTCGAGTGCTTCTTCTCTTGTGACCTTTTGATACAATACTATTTATAGAACTATAAAAAACACTGGTCATGGTATGGGTACGGCAAGCACCTTTCCGCGCGCAAAAAAAAAAAGAGTATGGCAAGTACCAACGCTTGTCGATGGATGCCTCAAGCGAAATTACTTTTGAGTACGCATCTGTGTCGATACGGCATGAGGCTTCCACTGACCCTCTCGCTCCTGGGATACAGTACCTTTGCCTTTTATGGGAGAGAGATTCCATCACCATGTCGATCAGTCTTTGACTGTAGGTGTGTAGTGTAGGGTCACAACGGGAAAAGATGTCCGAAATGTGATTTTGCCATGGGCTAATCCTCGTGTAAAGTGGACTTTTCTCGTCAGCTAGCCGTGAGCGCGCGTGGGTGGTGGCAGGCCCGGCCGTCGTTGACGTCGACGTCGGAGCCCCGTCCATTCTGCAAGCTTATAAAACGGCTGCTTAGGAGCCCCATTTGTGCAAACCAAAACCATCCATCTCAGATCAGGAGCAACCCAATCAAGAAAGAAGAACAGCAGAGCCGTGTTTAATCACTCACCAAGGACCGATGGCGTTTCTGGGAGGATCATTGCGCATGACGAGAAGCATTGGCAGCCGGAAGATGACGGAGGGGAAGAGCCACGGCGGGTTGGGGTCGTGGCCGCAGGCGCCGGCGCCGGTGAGGCAGCTCTTCTGGAGGGTGAGGCGCGCCATGCTATGGCCGAAGCGCCGCGCGGCGAGTTTCGGGTACGATCTTAAGAGCTACTCCCAGAACTTCGACGATGGCCTCGTCCCTGCCCACCGCCTCTAGCAACATCCACAGTGTCGTCTTCTTCTTTTCAATTTTACTTGCCGCCCAGCCGGAGCACGGCTCGAGGTTGGAGAGTTTGAAGCATCGTCACCTTGTGATTTGTTCCTCTAGCTCAGCTACCAGTGTAGTTGTAAAAGAAATTGAGTTGAAAGTCTAAAACTGCCAACCAAATGACAGTGCATCGATGTGCTTCTATGTAGTCTGCAAGCCGTCACTTGCCACAATGGAATGGGATTTCAGCAATATATGTTTATGCCACCCTAGAATACACTCTTGCACCATATTGGAACTGAAGTGGGTATGCGATGTTAATTTTCAGGAGGCAAGATTTGGAACCCTCCCTTATAAAAGTTTATTATTTTGTATGTAGATCAGCAGTGAGATTAAAACTTTTCCCTTTATTAAGAAACATTATATATGTATTCCATGTGACCAGAATGTCCAGGCCCCTCGAAACTCCCATATGGTAGATAATTGATCATTTAGGCCGAGATCCATCCTTAATAGAAGCATCAGTGTGTTGTTGCGCCATTGAATTACAACGTCAAAGTTATGCTCGCCTCATTGCACCAAGAGATTTAGCAAATAGCTTGGAAATCTGATTGAACTAAGATGTACTATTATCCTTCAAAAGGAAGTCTGACATATTCTACAAGTTATTTGATTGATTGTTAAGAGGGGCATGCACATGTAATTATTATCTTGATTTGAGTTGCTCAATATACTCAACGTCTGAAACAACAACCTTTCGCACATACAAGCATCCTTCATGCATACAAGCAGTCTCAGTCCTCGTTGGTTGCCAAGCTGAACAAAAACTATTTTTTACATGCCAATGACGTCTAAGATAAATAGATGCCTAACTAAAAGCTACATACAGAACATAAAACTCATGTGACGGCCCTGACTAACTACCAAAACACTAACGCACCACCATTACTCTCTCATATCACTCCATTTAGATTTACCAAAACATCACGCGAAAATACACACCTGACTATATATTTTGCATATAGACCATAAAGGGTTTGGATAGTTCTCAAACGGCAAATTGCCACCATAGTGGTTTGTCATCACTTCTGGCCCCTCCAACTTTTCACTTGGCCTCCATTTTTTCCGCGGGCAGTTTTACTAGAGGTGAGCAGAAAACCACCTGAAGGCAAGAAGTCGTCCACTGCAACCGGGCCAAACAGGAGCAATCGAAGGAGAGCCACTTACCCAATGGCGATGAAGACGAACTCAAAGATGCACACCAACACTGCATGATACAACAACACAACATGATGATATCTAGCTTGTATAAGCAATATTATAGACATCTCATCACAAAAACCTTGGAAAAAAATTAGCTAAAACCTTTCATTTCTATATGGACCATAGGACCAACATTCCAAAGCTAGAACAGGTATCTCTAGTATTAAAGGGGTGTTGGCGATCGTGCATTGTACATTGGTGTCTTAATCTTAATTGTGTGGAATAAGTGAAGTCGGTTCTTTTAAATAACTGAAATGTTTTTTTAGTTGAGTGAAATCAGTACTTTGAATTAAGTGAAATCAATGATTCATAAACTAGTGAAATCTTTTTTTTCTGAAATGAGTGAATTAAAACGAGTGAAATCGGACTATCTGTTAATGAGTTTATTTTTTTGAAATGAGTGAAATAAGCCTTTGAAATGAGTGAACACTTTTATTGAGTGAAAATATGTAGTTTTAAACTAGTGAACTCACTCTTTTGAAAACGAGTGTAACTATTTTTTAATTAAATGAATAATTCATTTGAAATGAATGAACTCAATGTTTTGAAATGAAATTAGTGCTTTTAATATTTCCACACTCTCTGTTTTTAATTAATGAGTGGAATCTATTTTTAAGGAAGGAGTGAAATATGTTTCACTAATTTTTAAATCATTTAAATGTATTAAATTTGATCTTGTTTTAAGATCTCGTTGTCGGGAATTCAAATATGTAAAACAATTTTAAAGTAACATTTTTATTAAGAAGATATCAATGACTTAGTATTTTACAGGCATAATGAAGTTCTAGTTTTTCGATGGTGAAGAGAGGGAATATGTGTGCATGCAACCATCCATCCTTCTCTAATTTTACCAGACGAAAAGCTACTATCATGGACCCTTTCACAGTGTATTGCAATGTATTCCTTCAGCAAAATATTTGCTATCTTTAAACCGCAAGTTAGCACAACAATCTTCAGGATGAGATGAAGGGCAACTAATATTCCTAGGTCTGTGTAAAAGTTGAAAGTGGTAGGTCTGTACAAAAGTAGAAAGTTCTTACTATTGCTAGCTCAGCTTAATTGAACAATGGATAATGGATAGATGGGCCATGACCGTGGTGCGCGTAAAGAGTCATGATGCAGCAACCGTCTTCCTTCTTCTCCTCCCTTTGTTTCTTTTCCGGTGAAGATTTGTTCCAAGGAACTACATCTTCATGATTGGATATATGGATCGTCACTAACCAAGACCACGTGGTCCCAACATAGCTTTATTTACACATAAAGAGTATTTCCTACGTGCCAATTTATCCGGTAATGTGGACAGCCAAATTAAAGTCAGGGGATATCCGAACCTGAGCACCAGCACACGATCGAGTGCTTCTTCTCTTGGGACCGTTTGATACAACATTATTTTCGAACTAAAAAGCACTGGTCGTGACATGGCAAGCACCAATACTTGTCGATGGATGCCTCAAGTGAAATTACTTTTGAGTATGGATCTGCTGTGTCGACACGACATGTGGCCTCCATCGACCCTCTCGCTCCTGGGAGAGCTACTTACCCAATGGCGATGAAGATGAACTAAAAGATGCACACCAACACGACATGATGATATCTAGCTTGTCTAAGCAACATAAGATGCATCTCATCACAAAAACCTTGGGAAAAATCAACTATAACATTTCATTTTCTATACGAACCATGGGACCAACATTACAAAAGCTAGAACAGGTATCTCTACTATTAAAAAGGAGTTGAGGATTGTAGATTGTACATTGGTATCTTTCTTTTAATTGTGTGAAATAAGTGAATCGGTTCTTTGAAATAAGTGAAATTATTTTTGTGTTATTGAAATCAGTACTTTTAATTAACTAAAAATAATTATTCATAAACTAGAGAAGTCTATTTTCTTTCAAATGATTGAAATATGTTGTTTAAAACTAGTGAGATCGGTTCTTTGAAGTAAGTCAAATTATTTTTGAGTTGATTGAAATCAGTACTTTGAAAATCAGTGAAATATTCCCTTTAAAGAAAGTGAAATCGGTCTCTCAGATAATGAGCGGAATTATTATTTTTTGAATTGAGTGAAATAAGTCTTTTGATGTGAGTGGAATATGTATTTTTATACTAGTGAAATCGGCCTTTTTGAAATGAGTGAAGTTATTTTTGTTGAATTAAATGGAATATTTTTAAAATGCATTGTATTTAATTAATGAATGAAATCTAATTTTAACAAAGGAGTGAAATACGTTTCATTTTTTTAAACACTTAAAATATATTCCAATTTGTTCTTGTTGTAATGATCTTGTCGCCCGGAATCCAAATATGTAATAGTATTTTAGAATAACTTTTATTCAAAAGATATCAATGAATTAGTATCTCACAAAAAAAATGAAAAGCTAATTTTCCAATGGGCGGAGAGAGAGAATCTGTGTGCATGCAGCATGCGGCACTCCATCCTTCTCTACTTTACCAGATGAAAAACTACTATAATAGAATCCTATTGGAGTGTATTGCAATGTATTCCTGCCGAAAATATTTGGTACTTTTATACAACAAGTTTACGCAGAGACGAAGGGCAACAGATGTGTCAGTAGGTACTGGTGCCGTTAGAATTTCCATTTTCTATGTCGATTGCTAGGTCTGTACAAAAGTTGAAAATGCTAGGTCTGTATCAAAGTAGAAAGTGCTTACTGATGCTAGCTCAGGTTAACTGAACAATGGATAATGGATATATGGGCCATGCCCGTCGTGCACGTAAAGTGCCACGATGCAGCCATCGACTTTCATCTTCTCCCCCCTTTGTTTCTTTTCCGATGAAGATTTGTCCCAAAGAACAATATCTTCATGATCGGATATATGAGTAGTCAGTAACCAAGAGCACATGGTTTCAACATGCCTTTATCAACACATAAAGAGTATCTGCCTACATGCCATGCCAAATTAAAGTCGGGGGTTATCCGAACCTGAGCATGAGCACACGATCCAGTGCTTCTTCACTTGGGACCGTTTGATACAACACTATTTACAACTAAAAAGCACTGGCCGTGACATGGCAAGCACCAACACTTGTCGATGGATGCCTCAAGCGAAATTACTTGTTTGTGGTACCATGCAACTGCCTGTGTCGACACGACATGAGGCCTCCGCCGATCAACCCCTCTAGCTACTTGGATGTCGTACCTTGCCTTTTTATGATGCCGCGTCGGTCTTTGATTGTAGATGTAGCTAGTGTAGGGTGCCGACTGGAAAAGATGTCCGAAATAAGATTTTGCCATGGGCTAATCGTTGTGTAAAGTTCATTTTTCTCGTCAGACATGAGTCGAGTGCATGGGTGCTGGCGAGCCCAGCCGTCGTTACTGTCGGCTTCGGAGCCCCGTCCATTCGGCATGCTTATAAAATGGCTGCTGAGGAGCCACATTTGTGCAACCATAAGCTACCTAATCAAGAAAGAAGAGCAGCAGAGCCAAATGGCAAGTACAAATCAACAACCAAATGGCTGCTGAGGAGCCACATTTTTGCTGAAGAGCTGCCGATCGGGCGGCGCATTTGAACGCACTCTTGGGCCGCGATGCCGAATTGCCTGCGGGTGGGCCGGTTCTGAGTGAACCGGGCCAGAACGTTGCTGGGCCTGTTTTCACCGGGTATGAGGCCCGTGGTGAACCGGTACGCACGTCTACACCCCCATGCATCGACGAGTCTTCTGTCTGGAGTCTATCGATACGGCCTAGGGTTCGCACTGGTGGGCGCCGGCCGAGTTTCTTTGATCGTGGTGCTGCGCGTGCGAGGCGCATCCCGTCTCTCCGAGGCATGGCTGGACAAGGAGTACCCCCTGCCAAAGAGGCCGCTCCGGGCACTGCGGGCCGCGTAGGGCCATCGCAGCCGGCGGGAGGTGGCCGCGGCAGAGGCGGCATGCCAGCGGGATGGGTAACGCCGGCGCGGGTGTGCCGCTCGGAGCTGCCCGGGTGGGCGCCACGCGTCCGGGATCGGAACCGCCGCGGCGGCACGGTCGTCGGCGGCCCAAGATCGCCTGTTGGTCTTCACTCGAGCTCATGGGATTGCTCGCCTATTAGTCAGTATTTTGGACATTGACTTCGTACCGGACGTGGTTAAGTGGGTTCATCGAGGTCAGGTGTACAGCCTTGCGATTGAGTTTGAGGATGACAGCCTCTTTGCGGAGGCACCGGCTGCCACTGGTGAGGATATGAGCGAGGGTGATGATGATACGGCAGGTAAGGAGACTCCGGCCGATGATCCTGGGCGTGAGATGGCCAAGGGACCGGAGTCGACTGCTAAGGCAACAGGAGGAGGGACGGCGCCTAATACTTCTGTGCCGTCGACCACTTTGAGATTTGGTTCCTTTGGTCCCGCGTCTGCACCTCCGAGACTATGGAGCGAGCGGGTGGAGTCTCTTGAGGCGTCTGAGCACTCTTTACCTGCGTTGGACTTTGAGAACCAGGGTGTGCAGAGTTCCGGTGTGGCTGCGGGGCTGGAGATCGTGGTCTCGTCTCCCTCGGCTTGCGGTGAGGTTGCTCAGTTGCAGGAGGATGGTCCGATCATGTCTGGGGGTTCGGGGCAGGTTGCCTTGGAGACCCCTTCTCCTCTTATTCCGGTTGAGGTTACCGGGAGAGACGACGGGCCTACGGTAGGGGGGCTGGGGCAGGTGGCCTCCGCACCCTCTTCGCCTTCTGCTGGGACGACACTACAGGCGGCTAGACCGGTTCCTGGAGAGGGCTTGGGGCAGGCGGCCTCAAGGCTCTCTTCACCTTCGGTGCCCGAGGGGAGCGCCCCGCTCGCGACATCGACGTGCACTCCTGACATGCGGTCTGGAGTGGTTGGGGGGCGGAGGCAGGTGGCCTTTGCCTCCCCATAAGCTCACTCGGCGCCCTCACCTGGTCATGGGGACCGGGTGGATGTTCGGGGAGTCACAAGCGGTTGCTCCCCGGATAAATTCTCGAGGGAGGAGGTTATTCTATTTGGCGGGATCCCGGACCAGGCGTCTGAGGGCCGACGCATGAGTGGTCGGCTTCAGGGCCATCCGGAGGTGGACGACATGCAGCAGCGCTGTGCCGTGAGGGCGGCAAAGCTTCGTGACGTTCAGGTCACTACTGGTATGTCCGTGAATACTTCCAATACTATTTTGCATTTTTCGAATGATCAAATTGTGGAAAAGGCAAACCAATTAGGAATTTCACTTGGTAGTAATGAGGGTGAAGTTACTAATTCTGTTAATGATTTGCTTGATCTAGAAGCCGAGAGGGCTTTAGAAATGATTCGTAACTTAGCTGCTGTCAAACCGATGAACAATTCTGAGATTGATGCTTTGGGAGTTCGAATGCTTGATAATCTTTGTGATGATCTCACACCGCCCCTCCAGGAGCCGGAGGAGGCGGACGAGAATGACGAGTTGGAAGTAGTTACATCCCCAGTTACGGGCCGTTTGGACCGGGTGGGCCCGACCAGCCCTAAGCGCAAGTGGAAGCGCAAGATATACCCGATGTCCGCGGTCCGTAGGAGTGCTAGGATCCGCACGGCAAAAAAATTTCATGATGAGATATGAGAGGAATCTTTTGGAATAGCAGAGGTCTTAAGGACTTGGCTAAAAGGAGGTTCCTTGCGGAGGCGTCCATTGAGCATAGATTGGATTTTATTGCCTTGTCGGAAACGGGCAGAGCAAATTTCTCACCTCAATTTCTCAATACGTTGTCGGGGGGTATTGAGTTTGACTGGCATTGTCTTCCACCGAGAGGAAGGTCGGGTGGAATCTTACTTGGTGTTAGATGTGACTCTCTCGAAGTTCGCAGTGTGGTCATGGGGGATTTTGCTGTTAAGTTCAGGGTGCGGTCCAAAGAAGATGGTTTCGACTGGGCTTTGGTGGCGGTGTATGGGGCCGCGCAGGCCGAATTCAAACCGGATTTTTTGGCAGATCTTGTTAGAGTCTGCGGGTCTGAGCAACTTCCAATTCTGGTTGGGGGAGATTTTAATATTATTAGAAGACGTGATGAAAAGAATAATGACAATTTCGATGGGAGATGGTCATTTATGTTCAATACTATTATTGAAAGCTTAGATTTGAGAGAGATTGAGCTTTCAGGTAGGAAGTTCACCTGGGCTAACGCGTTGCCAAATCCAACCTTTGAGAAGTTGGATCGGGTTCTGGCTAGTGTCGCTTGGGAACAGAAGTTTCCCTTTGTAACTGTTCAGGCTCTCTCTCGCGGGATTTCTGATCACGCACCTCTGTTGCTCGACTCTGGTGGGGCTACCTATTCGGGCAACAAGAATTTATTCTCTTTTGAGCTTGCGTGGTTTGAAAGAGAAGGATTTTTGGATCTTGTAGCCAGAGAATGGGCTAAAGATGCAGGAGGTAGGAATGCGCTTGAGCGCTGGCAGAACAAGATTAGGCATCTCAGAAGTTTCCTTCGTGGGCGGGCTAAGCATCTAGGTGGAGCGTATAAGGTGGAGAAGGAACGGCTCCTTTCCCTTATTCAAACCTTAGATATTAAAGCAGAAACTACGATTCTGTTAGCCACCGAGCTTCATATCAAGAATGAGGCTGAGATGAGGCTGAAAGTGTTACTCCATGAAGAAGAATTAAAGTGGGCACTGCGGGCAAAGGTGCGAAAAGTTGTCCAGGGGGACGCGAACACTCAGTTCTTCCACATGATAGCCAATGGCAAGCACCGGAAGAAGAGAATCTTCCAGCTAGAACAAGATGAGGGTACAATAATCGGTCAGGACAACCTGAAGTTATATATTACTGAGTACTACAAACGTTTGTTCGGACCACCAAAGGATAACTGGGTGTCCCTGGATGAGTCTAGGGTTCACGATATCCCTCAACTTACTGCTGTGGAGAACGATGTCTTAACTGCCCCTTTCTCGGAAAAGGATGTTTTCGAGGCTACATCCAAGATGAAATGTAACAAGGCACCGGGGCCGGATGGTTTCCCGGCTGAGTTTTACAAGAAATGCTGGCATATTATCAAAGGGGACCTGATGCCGATGTTCCATGATTTGTTCTCGGGACATTTGCAGCTTTTCCAACTTAATTTTGGAACGATAACCTTGTTACCTAAGAAAACAGAGGCCGTGAGAATCGAGCAATTTCGGCCTATCTGCCTTCTGAATGTCAGTTTCAAAATTTTTACCAAGGTTGGGACAATCAGGCTCACACAGATTGCGCACGCAGTAGTGCAACCTTCTCAAACGGCTTTCATGCCGGATAGGAACATCCTCGAAGGGGTTGTGGTCCTTCATGAAACGCTTCACGAAATGCATACGAAAAAACTTGATGGTGTTATTTTCAAAGTGAATTTCGAGAAGGCTTATGATAAGGTCAAATGGCCCTTCCTCCAACAAGCTTTACGGATGAAGGGCTTTGATGAGACCTGGCGACGTCAGGTGGAAACATTCACGCACAAAGGAAGTGTTGGCATTAAAGTTAATGACGACATAGGTCATTACTTCCAAACTCACAAGGGCTTGAGACAGGGTGACCCTATGTCGCCTATTCTGTTCAATATTGTGGTTGATATGTTAGCGATCCTGATTGGGAGGGCCAAGGAGGCCGGTCAGGTGGAGGGATTGGTGCCTCATCTGGTTGATGGTGGTCTGTCCATCCTGCAATACGCTGATGATACAATCATTTTCATGGAACACGATTTGGCAAAAGCGAGGAACATGAAGTTAGTGTTATGCCTTTTTGAACAATTGTCGGGGCTGAAGATTAATTTCCATAAAAGCGAGTTGTTCTGCTTTGGTAGAGCCAAAGATGAACAAGAAGCGTATACACAATTGTTTGGTTGTGAAGTTGGGGCTTTACCTTTCACGTATCTTGGTATTCCCATTCACCATCGTAAGTTAACAAATGGTGAGTGGAAGTGCATCGAGGATCGATTTGAGAAGAAACTGAGTTGCTGGAAAGGAAAACTCATGTCTTATGGAGGCCGTTGATTCTTATTAACTCGGTGCTCACGAGTTTACCTATGTTTCTCTTATGTTTCTTCAAGGTCCCAGTCGGGGTTAGGAAAAGGCTGGACTTCTATCGTTCTCGCTTCTTTTGGCAGAGTGATGAGTTTAAGAGGAAGTACAGATTGGCCAAATGGGATATTATTTGTCGACCAAAGGACCAAGGGGGTCTTGGTATTGAAAATCTTGAAGTCAAGAACATATGCCTGCTCAGTAAGTGGCTGTTTAAGTTGTCTTCTGAGACAGAGGCAACTTGGGCGCAGATTTTACGTAGTAAATATCTGCACTCAAAGACTTTATCCCAGGTTACTCTGAGACCTACAGATTCGCCGTTCTGGAAAGGGCTTATGAGGGTCAAAGCCTCTTTCTTTAACAGAACGAGATATATGGTCGGTAATGGTGATAATACGCGCTTCTGGGAGGATACATGGCTGGGTGACGCGCCTTTGGCTTCACAATATCCGACCCTTTATCGTATTGTTCAGCGTCCGGAGGCTCTCGTTGCCACGGTTATGCAGTCTATCCCTCTCAACATTCAGTTCAGGAGGGTGCTTGTGGGGGCTCGATGGGAAGCATGGCTTCACTTGGTCCGTCGGCTGATGGAGGTTCAGCTAACTCCTCAGCCCGACCAGTTATTTTGGAAGCTAACTAGATCTGGGGTGTTCACGGTTAAATCGATGTACATTGATATCATTAATTCTACCGTGATCCTTAGTTCCAAAGAGGTATGGAAAGTTAAGGTACCTTTGAAGATTAAAGTGTTTATGTGGTTTGTGCATAAACAAGTTATTCTTACAAAGGACAATCTAATTAAGCGCAACTGGACAGGTTCTACTAGGTGTAGTTTCTGTGATCGGGATGAGACGATCAAGCATTTATTTTTTGACTGTCCGTTGGCACGAGGGTTGTGGCGCTCCGTGCAAATTGCTTTTAATATTACTCCACCGAGATCGGTCAACACGTTATTTGGGACGTGGCTTGTTGGGATTGCGTCCGAAACAACCAGACATATTCGTGTAGGAGTATGTGCGTTGCTATGGGCAATTTGGAATTGCAGAAATGATTTGGTTTTTAACAGAACAACAAATACTCATTTTTTGCAGGTGTTATTCCGAGCTACAGCACTGATCCGTACGTGGTCCTTACTCACTCCGACGGACGCCAGGGAGCGTTTGGTTACTGGATCTGTCCGGTGAGAGACGGTAGCGCGGGATATCTTCAACCGGTTTGGATGGCGATCATGTAATAGGACAGGCTTTTAGTTTACCTATCTCTTTTTATATGCCAGCCGGTTGTGGCTTTTGGGGCTTATGTTTTGCAGTTAACGCTCTAGGTGAGCTAGCTGCTGCTTTTTGTTTGAGTACTGTAAGACCTTTTTCAGACCTTGTTTACTCTTTAATAAAAGAGGCCGTATGCATCGATCTGATGCAGAGGCCGGGGATTCCCCTTTTCGAAAAAGAAAAAAAAGCTAGTGTAGGGTGTCGACTGGAAAAGATGTCCGAAATAAGATTTTGCCATGGGCTAATCGTTGTGTAAAGTTCATTTTTCTCGTCAGACATGAGTCGAGTGCATGGGTGCTGGCGAGCCCAGCCGTCGTTACTGTCGGCTTCGGAGCCCCGTCCATTCGGCATGCTTATAAAATGGCTGCTGAGGAGCCACATTTGTGCAACCATAAGCTACCTAATCAAGAAAGAAGAGCAGCAGAGCCGTGTTTAATCAACCGTGAGCTTGATCCCTTCCTTGTCATCTCATCAAGGTCGACTAATGACGTTTCTAGGAGGATCATTGCGCATGACGGGGAGCATCGGCAGCCGGAAGATGATGGAGGGGAAGAGCCACGGCGGGCAGGGTTGTGGCGGCAGGCCCCGGCGCCCGTGAGGCAGCTCTTCTGGAGAGTGAGGCGTCCCATGCTGCGGCCGAAGCGCCGCGCCCTGAGTTTCGGGTACGACCTCAAGAGCTACTCCCAGAACTTTGATGACGGCCTCGTCCCTCCCCACGGCCTCTAGCTAGCCACACCCGCAGGGTCTTCTTCTTCTTCTCAATTTTACTTGCTGCCCGGCCGGACCATGGCTCGAGGCTGAAGAGTTTGAAGCGTCCTCACCTTGTGATTTGCTCCTCCTCTAGTTCAGCTACGAGTGTGTATTAGACAGTACTGTTCATACAGAAGTTGCTCACTGTTGAAAGTCTAAAACTACGAATGAAATGACAGTGTAGCTATGTGCTTCTATGCACAGTCTGCAAGCCGTGTCACTCGCCACAGTGGAATGAAATTTAAACTATTTCTGTTTATGTCGCGCTATCTGTCATTTTATTTCTGTTTATGCTAGCGAAGATGGTGGGAGTACATATTTTTTTATCAACTACTATTGTTTTTCAGATCTTACCGTTGTTAGAGCATCTACAACCGGACCCCCATACCCGCCCCAAACGCCCAGACGGGCTGCCCGGTCAGAAAAAACGCACCCAGCCGAGGTCCCCATACCCGGCCCGAACGACCGGACTAACCGGCAACCCCATAAAGCCTATATCCGGTCCATATAGGGGACGGATATGGGGAGACTCGGACGAGCCCAGAATGCCCGCCACGTTGGACTGACCGATAGGGCCCCCGTGGCCACATACATAGACCAGCGGTCCAACGGGCGCCTCCAACAGTTCTTGGTGCGGATGCATTCATGGCGCTGCGTTTCGTGGCTCCGGCGTGCCGCCCGAGGGAGAAAGCCCGTCTATTTAAGCTGAATGGCGAAACAGAACCCTAGCCCGTCCGCCAGCTTCCCTCTCCTTTCCACCGCCTCGTTACCATGGTCCGACAGAGGATCATCACCTATGCAATGTTGACGCCTAAACGCCAGTTGGAGATCGAGGAGATCAAGGCCAAGCGCACCACTTATGTCGCTGCCGGGCTGCCTTCGGATTCGCCTGATCCGAAGGAGGAGGAGGAGCAGGACCCACCAGCCCATGGAGGAGGAGGAGGATGCGGAAGCAGGCGACGTGGTGGGGCTAGAGGAGGAGCAGCCGGCTGCGGGCTTCGGCATGGAGGACACCCTGGCGGAGTTCGAGGTCGCCCAGGCGGCGGAGATGGCGGAACAGACTGCCATCCTCGAATCCATCCAAGATGAGGCATATGTGGAGTCGGCGCTTCATCAGGCAGCAGAGGGCAGAGATCGACGAGCTCTTCACCTCTAGTTTGGACGAGAACGAGCCGGAGCTACCGCACACGCCCATGTACCCGGAGCCATGGACGGAGATAGTGGACATCTCCGATGATGAGTAGTCCACATATGTACGTAGTACGTAGGTTCTTTTATCTGCATGGTTAGTATGGGCTTGAGATATCATGTTTGAGGTATATGGTTGCGGTGGGTAATTTTTGTGTGATGTCCGGTCACTATCTGCGGACACGCTCAGACGCGTCTGCGAACGTTTTGGGGACGGATTTTGATACTTCCAATTATAGATGCTCTTACAGAATATGTTCACTCCTACTATTTCACTCCTTAGCCAGGAGGTTGGAACCTGGAAGATAGGTCATCATAGATTTTCTTTTGAATAGTCACCGGGGGAGATCCCCACTTAAATTTAATCTCATTTAAAGAAAATATTGATCCATTTTATAAGAGAAACCGGATAAAAAAATCTGAATAAGTTGACCCTTTTTGAGGAAAATCGGGCCAAAAACCGTACAAGCAATGCCCGGACAAAACACACCTAGCTAGCAGACGGAAGGGCGATTGCCATAAAAGGCAATCCTAGATGTGAGGTGTCGTCGAGGGATCACAATACCAAAACATTGCAAGCCGTCTAACACACCGCATGGGCGTGCGTACCGAGCCCCATGGCACAACTCAGGAGCATCCACAGTCAACGAGTGCCACCAAACACGAACCTTGGCTGGGAGCTCCTCCATGGCTCTTCATTGTTTATGCAATGTTTTTTACATTGTTTATGTCAGGATAGGATCATGAGTTCTCTGAGACTTTTTGGTGTGTTCGGTGCAATGGTGTTTACTAGTTTTCAAAGCGGGGTTGTTCCATTCTTATTCGGTAGTCTCGGTGGCTTCTTGTTAGGTGTTGCGGTTTTTATAATTTTGCTCGGCGTTGAGTTGGTGGCCTTTGCTATCTTTTTTATTGCCGTATTTCTTGAATCTGCATATATGAGGATCTTTTTGCTAGGTCCATATAAAAGTTGAAAGTTCTAAGTCTGTACAGAAGTTGAAAGTGCTTACTGTTGGAAGCTCTGTGTTATGGCATGTGTCACTGCAATCACAAACTTGAAGCCGACACCGTATCCTGAAACTTATAACTGAACAATAGATATATATATGCGGCACAACTGTTGTACGTGTAGAGCATCACAATGTTGTCATCGTCTTTTTTCTTCTAATCCTTTTGTTTCTTTTATGATGAAGATTTGTCCCAAAGAACTACATCTTTGTGATCGGATATGAGTCGTCACTAAACACGACCACGTGGTTCCAACATAGCTTTATTAGCACATAAAGAGTACTGTCTACGTGCTAATCTTTCGGGTAATGTTGACGGCCACAACGGCAGTGGGGGATATCCTAACCTGAGCAAGCATCCAATCGATGCCTCAAGCGAAATTACTATGCAACTGTCTGTGTCGACACAACATGAGGCCACGCCGATGCCGCATCGGTCTTTGACTGTAGGTGTGTAGTGTAGGGTGGCCGGTGGCAACGGGAAAAGATGTTCCAAATGTGATTTTGCCATGGCCTAGTCGATAATCGTTGTGTAAAGTGGATTCCCCTCATCAGCCGTGAGTGGGCGCGGGTGGTGGCGGGACCGGCCGTCGTCGGAGCCCCGTCCATTCGGCGAACTTATAAAACGGCTGCTGAGGAGCCCCATTTGTGCAGACTGTGCGTCCATTTTAGATCAGAAGCTCCCGTCCACCTGATCAACCAAGAAAGAAGAGCACAAGAGCCGTGTTTAATTTTTTTTTTCGATAAAGGGCTTTTCATTGAATTGAAATATCGAGTTGATACAATCGCATCAAAAAAAAAATCACCCGGCCTCTGCATAACTAGATGCACACAGCCAAAGTTCGCAGAAGTAAATGTCTAGATAATCTGGCCAAGAGCCATAATTAAAGATAAATAAAGTCCAGCCTATAAAGGTACTGAATCAATCCGAAGATCACACCACCATCCATGGGGTAGAAAATTTCCCGGGCAGAATGCTCCAGCCTGGTAGACGCCATCATAAAAAGGTCTCTGTCCTCCGGCTTCTGCAGGATAGACCATGTACGGAGCCATCGCGAGCATATATGAATAACCTGCATAGGAGATGGAACAGATGTATGGTTAAAAACAATATCATTCCTGGTGAGCCAGAATGCCCAACATAAGGCAGCCGCCCCCACAAGAATGTGAGCAGAAAACTGTTTATCTATACCCCTCAACCAATTGCCGAATATATTCCGTGCACTACGTGGGGGATATAAATTGGAAGCTATTTGTACAATGGCCCAAACAGATCGTGCGAACTTGCATTCAAAAAATAAGTGTTTAATCGACTCATCATGGTGACAGAAAACACATTTTTTGCAACCTTGCCAATTTCGTCGTGCCAAGTTGTCCCTAGTTAAGATAACCCCCTTATTAAAAAACCATAGGAAAATTTTCACTCTCAGAGGAATCTTAAGCTTCCACAGCTTTCGATTATCAATTGGAACCTCGTTATGTACCAATGCATCATACATGGATTTTACCGAAAACTTTCCACTTTAATGCAATTTCCAACGAAAGATGTCTGGTTCCTCAGACAGCTGAATGGCTCCCAAACGGGTTAGCAAATCCTGCCATGCTGCCAAACGAGGTCCAACGGGCGTTCTACGAAAAGAAATATCTGGGTTTTCTTGACCCAACACTTGCTTAATCGTGACAAACTTGTGTCTAACTATCCGATATAAGCTTGGATATTGCACGTTTAAGGGGTTGTTCCCCAACCATGTGTCTTCCCAGAATCGAATTTGGGAGCCGTCCCTGACCGAGAACGTTCCAAATTGGAAAAAGAAATCTTTAGCTTTCATCACCCCACTCCAAAAGTGTGAGTCACCCGGTTTCCAGTAAACTTGGGAGATTGCTTTGGAACCCACGATTTATTACTTAATGATTTCCTGCCAAACACCATCCTCAGTGAGTAGTTTATAAACCCATTTGCTGAGTAATGCAATATTTTTGATCTCTAGATCCTGGATACCAAGTCCCCCTTGGCTTTTTGGTCGACATAAGATATTCCACCTAGCCAAACGATATTTCTTGGTTTCACTATCACTTTGCCAAAAAAATCTTGATCTAAAGTAATCAAGACGCTGAAGCACACCTTTGGGAGATGAAAAATGATAACATGTATAGAACCATATTGGTAAGGACGGAATTAATCAGGATTAATCGCCCCCCATAGGACAGAAGTTTGGCCTTCCAACTAGCCAGACGTTTCTCCAATCTCTCTTCAACATGTTTCCATTCAGCTATTGTCAATCGCCGATAATGAATAGGGATACCCAGATATCGAATCGGAAATTGTCCGAGTTGACAACCAAAGATTTCAGCATAATCTTGTGAAGCTTCTGCGGCCTCGCCGAAGCAGAACAGTTCACTCTTATGAAAATTAATCTTTAGTCCAGATAAATCCTCGAAAGCACATAAAAGTAGTTTGAGGTTTCTGGCCTTATCTAAGTCACGATCCAAAAACAGAATAGTGTCATCCGCATACTGCAATATTGATAGGCCTCCTTGTACTAAATGAGGGATGACCCCAGTGACTTGACCTGCTGACTTGGCTCTCTCGATGAGAGTGGCTAGCATATCAGCCACAATATTGAACAAGATGGGTGATGCGGGGTCTCCCTGACGGAGCCCCTTCTTTGTCTGAAAATAGTTGCCTACATCATCATTTACCTTAATGGCAACACTACCTCCGGACACAAAGCTCTCAACCCATCGACACCAAGTAGCGGAAAACCATTTCATTCGTAATGTTTGAAGTAGAAAGGGCCACTTTACTTTATCGTAAGCTTTCTCGAAGTCGATTTTAAGAATGACTCCGTTCAACCTTTTGTGATGAAGCTCATGAACCGTTTCATGAAGGACAGCAACTCCATCCAAAATGTTCCGTCCTTGCATGAAAGCTGTTTGGGATGGTTTGACTACGTGGTCTGCCACCCCGTTCAGACGGTTAGTGGCGACTTTAGTGAAGATTTTAAAACTTACATTTAGTAAGCAAATCGGTCTATATTGTTGAATCTGACTCGCATCTTTCGTCTTGGGTAGAAGAATTATTTCCCCAAAATTTAGATGGGAAATGTCAAGTCTGTGAGCATGCAGTTCGTTAAACAACTGAACCAAGTCTGATTTTAACATATCCCAGAAATTTTGAAAGAACTCCGCCGGAAAGCCATCCGGACCCGGAGATTTATTATGTTCCATCTGAAAAACTGCTGTCCGAATTTCCTCCTCAGAGAATGGAGAGGTTAGGAATTCGTTTTCCGCAGTGGAAACTTGCTGAATATCATGACAAATTGCCGTGTTTAATTAACCGTGAGCTCCCGTCCGCATCACCTCATCAAGGTCGACCGATGGCGTTTCTGGGAGGATCATTGGGTGTGACAAGGAGCATCGGCAGCCGGAAGATGATGGAGGGGAAGAGCCACGACAGGTCCGGGTCGTGGCGGCAAGCGCCGGCGCCCGTGAGGCAGCTGTTCTGGAGGCTGAGGCGCGCTGTGCTGAGGCCGAAGCGCCACGCCGTGAGCTTCGAGTACGACCTCAAGAGCTACTCCCGGAACTTCGATGACGGCCTCGTTCCTTCTCACCGCCTCTAGCTAGCCACACTCGTTCTTCTCAATTTTTCTTGTCGCCCGGCCGGACCAAGGCTCGAGGCTGGACCTTGTAATTTGCTCCTCTAGCTCTGCTCAGCTACCAGTGTACTATTATTAGACAGTACTGTTCATACAGAAGTAGCTTAGTGTTGAAAGTCTGAAACTACCAATGAAATGACACACTGTATCTATTCTAAGAGCATCACCAGCCGTTGGCCCCCCAGGACGCATAAAAATCGCCCCTGGGGGCGAGCCGGCGATACAATCGGCGCTGGGGGCGGTTTTGGGCCCAGCTGTTGCCCCCATGCGCCGATATTGGCCCACTTTTCAGCACCCTTTCGGCGAATAAAGGGCCCATATGGGCGAGAATAGGCCCATATTCGGCGTGGTTCGCCGTGGCTCGGTGTTGAATTATGAACATAAATTGAGAATAAAAACTCATATTTCATCACACGGCGCGCCCGGCGTCGCCCTTGAGCCTCCATAGGTGCTCCACCAGATCATGCTGCAGCTGATGATGCACCTGTGGGTCTCGGATCTCCTGACGCATACTGAGGTAGGTAGTCCAGGTTGCCGGTAGCTGGTGATCAACTTCGGCTAGAGGACCCTGCCTGTAGTATGATTCAGTGTCAAACATTGGGTCTTCTTGCTCGCTCTCGATGATCATGTTGTGCAAGATGACACAGCAAGTCATGATCTCCGACATTTGATCTTTCGACCAGGTCTGAGCAGGATATCGGTCAACAGCAAATCGAGATTGGAGCACACCAAAAGCCTGCTCGACATCCTTCCTGCAAGCCTCCTGACACTTGGCAAAGTAGGACTTCTTGCCTCCTCCAGCAGCGCGGCGAGCTCATCCTCGTCATCCGAGTCCATCCCGAGGCAGGCAAATCGCCGAACACCTTGCGCCCGGTGGGGGTGTATCTGCCGCTAAACTGCCCCTCCACGGCCGGAAACACCCAGCTGCTGGTGGAGGGGCTGCCGCGCACGAACCTCTGCTATTTTTCCGGCGGGGATTGGCTATCTAGCGGTGAAGGGCGGTAGGCGGCGCCGGGATATAGCTAGTGGCGGCCGAGGGCGCGGGGAGTGGGAGGCGAGCCAGGGAAGAAAATCTTGACTTTTCGCCTGACGGTGTGGGCCAGCCACACTTTTCCTTACGCCGAGCCCCGATCGCCCCTCGGGCGCCAGTTCGCCTGCGATCACGGGCGGAAAAAGGGCCGAACCGGCGCTGCATCCTGGGCGTGATCGGGCGATTTTGGCGCCAGCGCCGAAAAAGTGGGCGGGGGGGGGCCTGTTGGGTGTGCGGCTGGAGATGCTCTAATGTGCTTCCTTCTATATGTAGTCTGCAAGCCGTCACTTAACTCAATGGAACCAGATTTTGACTATTTCGGTTTATGTCGCACGCGCTAAAATACAATCTCGCACCGGGGCTTCTCTCGCTGACACTACCATTTTATTCTCTAGATGAAACCAGTGTAGTATTACTAAGCTGTTGGATATGCCTGCATAGCATATTGGGAGTGAAGTGGATTTTCAATGATAATTTTCAGGAGGCATGATTCGGAACCCTCTTATAAAAGTTTACGATTTTGTATGTAGATCAGCGGTGAGACTAAAACTTATCACTTTGATTAAGAAACATTATAGTGTATTCCACGTAATCAGAATGTCCAGGCCCCTCAAAACTCCCATTTGGTAGATAATTGCTCATTTAACTTAGGCCAAGATCCATCCTTACTGGAAGCATCAACGAGCAGTTGAATTGCAACGCCAAAACTATGCTCGCATCATTGCACCATGAGATTTAGCAAATAGCTTGGAAACTCTGATTGAACGAAGATATATTATTCTTTGAATGAAAATCTGACATATTCTACAAGTTAGTTGCTTGATTGTCAAGAGGGGTATACATATGCAATTTTTATCTTGATTTAATGTTGCTCAATATAAGTATGTAACAACTGAAACAACAACCTTTAGCACATACAACCATACTTCACGCACACAAGCAGCCTGGGTCCTCGTTGGTTCCCAAGCCGAACTAAACTATTTCGACATGCCAATGACGGCCAAGATAAATAGTGCAATAAACCCAACTAAAGCTACAGACAGAGCATAGAACTGATGGGACGGCCCTGACTAACTACCGGAGCACTAACTCATCACCGCTACTCTCTCATATCATTCCATTCGGAATTACCAAAACATCACCCGAAAATACACACCTCACTATATTTCTGCATATAGACCATAAAGGGTGCGAATACTTCTCAAACGACAAAATTGCCACCACAACGGGTTGCCATCACTTGCCCCTCCAACTTCCAATTGGCCTCCATTTTTCCTCTGGCTGTTTTAGTAGAAGTTAGTAGAAAACCACGTGAAGGCAAGAAGCTCGTCCAGTCAAACCAAGCCAAACAGGAGCAGTCGCAGGAGAGCCACTTACCCATTGGCGATGAAGATGAACTTAGAGATGCACACCAACACGACATGATGATATCTAGCTTGTTTGTATAGCAATATCAGAGACATCTCATCACAAAAACCTTGGGAAAGACTACTAAAACCTTTCATTTCCTGTACAAACCATGGGACCAACATTACCAAATTAACCTACAACAGGTGTCTCTACTATTAAACAGGAGTTGAGGAATGTAGACTATACATTGGTATCTTTCTTTTAGTTGTGTGGAGTGAAATCGGTTCTTTGAAATAAGTGAAATTAATTTTTGAGTTGATTGAAACTAGTACTTTGAATTAACCGAAATCAATGATTGTAAACTAGTGAAATCTCTTTCCTTGAAATGAGTGAAATATGGTGTTTAAAAATAGTGAAATCGGTTCTTTGAAATAAGTGAAATTGTTTTTGAGTTGATTGAAATCATTACATTGAATTAAGTGAAATCAATGATTCATAAATTAGCGTAGTGAAATCCTTTGTCTTTGAAATGAGTAAAATATGTTGTCTTACAAAAGTGTAATCGTTGTTTTGAAACGAATGAAATATGTATTTTATACTAGTGAAATCGGTCTTTCTGAAAATGAGTGAAATTATTTTTTATTGAATTAAATGGAACAATTCTTTTGACATGGGTGAAATCAATGTTACCAAATGAAACCAGTGTTCTGAATATTCAAATGAAACCAGTGTTTTTAATTAATGAATGAAATCTATTATTTAAGAAAGGAGTGAAATATGTTTCGTGAATTTTTAAAATCATTTAAAATATATTCAAAATTGGTCTTATTTTGACGACCTCGTGGCCCGGAATTCAAATATTTATAAAGATTTTAGAATAATTTTTTATTCAAAAGATATCAATGAATTAGTATTTCACAATAAATAAATAAATGAAAAGCTAGTTTTTCATGGGTGGAGAGAGAGAGAGAATATGTGTGCATGCAGCACTCCGTCCTTCTCTACCTTTACCCGACGAAAAACTACTATCATGGACTTCTATTAGAGTGTATTGTAATGTATTTCTGCAGCAAAATATTTGCTACCTTTAGATGCGTAGACGAAGGGCAACAGATGCGCCGGTAGGTACTGGTGCTGTTAGAATTTCTGCTTTTTATGTCGATTGCTAGGTCTGTACAAAAGTTGAATGTGGTAGGTCTGTACAAAAGTCAAAAGTGCTTACTGCGGATAATGGATATATGGGACATGACCGTGGTGCGTTAAAGCGGCAGGATGCAGCCATCGTCTTTCTTCTTCTCCTCCCTTTGTTTCTTTTTCGATGAAGATTATGTCCCAAAGAACTATATCATCCTGATCGGATATATGGGTTGTCACTAACCAAGACCACATGGTTCCACCGTATCTTTATTAACACATAAAGAGTATTTTCCTACGTGCCAATCTTTCCGGTAATATGGACAGCCAAATTAAAATTGGGAGATACTCGAACCTGAGACCAGCATGCGATCCAGTGCTTCTTCCTTGTGACCTTTAGATACAACACTATTTAGAACTATAAAATACACTGGTCGTGGTATGGGTATGGCAAGCACCAACGCTTGTCTATGGATGCCTCAAGCGAAATTACTTTTGAGTATGCATATGTGTCGACATGGCACGAGGCTTCCACCGACCCTCTCGCTCCTAGGATACTGTACCTTTGCCTTTTATGGGAGAGATATTCCATCACCACGTGTGTAGTGTAGGGTCACAACGGGAAAAGATGTCCGAAATGTGATTTTGCCATGGGCTGATCGTTGTGTAAAGTGGACTTTTCTCGTCAGCTAGCCATGAGTGCGCGTGGGTGGTGGCGGGCCTGGCCGCCGTCGCCGTCGGCGTTGGAGCCCCGTCCAATCCGTGAGCTTATAAAACGGCTGCTTAGGAGCCCCATTGTGCAAACCATCCATCTCAGATCAGGAGCAACCTAATCAAGAAAGAAGAGCGCAGCAGAGCCGTGTTTAATCACTCACCAAGGACCGATGGCGTTTCTGGGAGGATCATTGCGCGTGACGAGAAGCATTGGCAGTGGGAAGATGACGGAGGGGATGAGCCACGGCGGGTTGGGGTCGTGGCCGCAGGCGCCGGCGCCCGTGAGGCAGCTCTTCTGGAGGGTGAGGCGCGCCGTGCTGCGGCCGAAGCGCCGTGCCGTGAGTTTTGGGTACGATCTCAAGAGCTACTCCCAGAACTTCGACGATGGCCTCGTCCCTGCCCACCGCCTCTAGCAACACCCGCAGCGTCTTCTTCTTTTTCTTTTCAATTTTACTTGCCGCCCGGCTGGAGCACGGCTCGAGGCTGGTGATTTGTTCCTCTAGCTCAGATACCAGTGTATTAGTAAAAAAAAATTGAGTTGGAAAATACCCAGTGTACTAGTATTAGAAAGTACTGTTCGTACACTAGTTGCTTAGTGTTGAAAGCCTGAAACTGCCAACGAAATGACAGTGTATCTATGTGCTTCTATGTAGTCTGCAAGCCGTCACTTGCCACAATGGAATGGGATTTCAGCAATTTATGTTTATGGCGCCCTAGAATACACTCTCAGCACCGGTGCTTCTCACGTTGTCGCCGTCATTTGATTCTTGAGATGAAACCAATGTAGTGTTAGTGTGTAGCTAAGCTGTTTGATATGCACACATATTGGGACTGAAGTGGATTTGCAATGTTAATTTTCAGGAGGCAAGATACGGAACCCTGCCTTATAAAAGTTAATTATTTGTATGTAGATCAGCAGTGAGATTAAAACTTTTCCCTTTATTAAGAAACATTATATATGTATTCCATGTGACCAGAATGTCCAGGCCCCTCGAAACTCCCATATGGTAGATAATTGATCATTTAGGCCGAGATCCATCCTTAATAGAAGCATCAGTGTGTTGTTGCGCCATTGAATTACAACGTCAAAGTTATGCTCGCCTCATTGCACCAAGAGATTTAGCAAATAGCTTGGAAATCTGATTGAACTAAGATGTACTATTATCCTTCAAAAGGAAGTCTGACATATTGTACTCCCTCCGTTCCTAAATATAATTATTTTTAGACATTTCAAATGGTCTACAAGATACGGATGTATGTAGACAAATTTTAAAGTGCAGATTCACTCATTTTGCTCCGTATGTAGTCACACTGTTGGAATCTCTAGAAAGACTTACATTTGGGAACGAGGGAGTACAAGTTATTTTCTTGATTGTTAAGAGGGGCATGCACATGTAATTATTATCTTGATTTGAGTTGCTCAATATACTCAACGTCCGAAACAACAACCTTTCGCACATACAAGCATCCTTCACGCATACAAGCAGTCTCAGTCCTCGTTGGTTGCCAAGCTGAACAAAAGCTATTTTTACATGCCAATGACGTCTATGATAAATAGATGCCTAACTAAAAGCTACATACAGAACATAGAACTCATGTGACGGCCCTGACTAACTACCAAAGCACTAACTCACCACCATTACTCTCTCATATCACTCCATTTACATTTACCAAAACGTCACGCGAAAATACACACCTGGCTATATTTCTGCATATTGCCACCACAGCGGGTTGTCATCACTTCTTGCCCCTCCAAAGTTCCACTTGGACTCCATTTTTTCCACGGGCAGTTTTACTGAGGTGAGGAGAAAACCACCTGAAGGCAAGAAGTCGTTCACTGCAACCAGGCCAAACAGGAGCAATCGAAGGAGAGCCACCTACCCAATGGCGATGAAGATGAACTCAAAGATGCACACCAACACTGCATGATACAACAACACAACATGATGATATCTAGCTTGCATAAGCAATATTATAGACATCTCATCACAAAAACCTTGGGGGAAAATTAGCGAAAACCTTTCATTTCTATATGGACCATGGGACAGACATTCCAAAGCTAGAACAGGTATCTCTAGTATTAAAGGGGTGTTGGCGATTGTGCATTCTACATTGGTGTCTCACTCTTAATTGTGTGGAATAAATGTTCTTTGAAATAACTGAAATGTTTTTTTAGTTGAGTGAAATCAGTACTATGAATTAAGTGAAATCAATGATTCATAAACTAGTGAAATCTTTATTTTTCTGAAATGAGTGAATTAAAACGAGTGAAATCCGTCTATCGGTTAATGAGTTTATTATTTTTTGAAAAGAGTGAAATAAGCCTTTTGAAATGAGTGAAAACTTTTTATTGAGTGAAAATATGTAGTTTTAAACTAGTGAACTCACTCTTTTTGAAAACGAGTGTAACTATTTTTTAATTAAATGAATAATTCATTTGAAATGAGTGAACTCGATGTTTTTGAAATGAAATTAGCGTTTTAATATTTCCACACTCTCTGTTTTTAATTAATGAGTGGAATATGTTTTTAAGGAAGGAGTGAAATATGTTTCACTAATTTTTAAATCATTTAAATGTATTAAATTTGATCTTGTTTTAAGATCTCATCGTCGGGAATTCAAATATGTAAAACAATTTTAAAGTAACATTTTTATTCAGAAGATATCAATGAATTAGTATTTTACAAGAATAAAGAAGTGCTAGTTTTTCGATGGTGAAGAGAGAGAATATGGGTGCGTGCAACCATCCGTCCTTCTCTAATTTTACCAGACGAAAAGCTACTATCATGGACCCTTTCATAGTGTATTGCAATGTATTCCTTCAGCAAAATATTTGCTATCTTTAAACCGCAAGTTAGCACAACAATCTTCAAGGCGAGATGAAGGGCAACTAATGTGCCAGTAGGCACGGGTAGATTTACGCTTTCTATGCCCATTGCTAGGTCATGCAAAAGTCGAAAGTGGTAGGTCTGTACAAAAGTAGAAAGTTCTTACTGCTATTAGCTCAGCTTAATTGAACAATTGATAATGGATAGATGGGCCATGACCGTGGTGCGCGTAAAGAGTCATGATGGAGCAACCGTCTTCCTTCTTCTCCTCCCTTTGTTTCTTTTCCGGTGAAGATTTGTTCCAAGGAACTACATCTTCATGATTGGATATATGGATCGTCACTAACCAAGACCACGTGGTCCCAACATAGCTTTATTTACACATAAAGAGTATTTCCTACGTGCCAATTTTTCCCGTAATGTGGACGGCCAAATTAAAGTCAGGGGATATCCGAACCTGAGCACCAGCACACGTTCCAGTGCTTCTTCTCTTGGGACCGTTTGATACAACATTATTTTCAAACTAAAAAGCATTGGTCATGACATGGCAAGCACCAATACTTGTCGATGGATGCCTCAAGTGAAATTACTTTTGAGTATGGATTTGTTGTGTCGACACGACACGAGGCCTCCATCGACCCTCTCGCTCCTGGGAGAGCCACTTACCCAATGGCTATGAAGATGAACTAAAGATGCACACCAACAAGACATGATGATATCTAGCTTGTATAAGCAATATAAGAGGCATCTCATCACAAAAAAATCATTGGGAAAAATCAACTAAAACATTTCATTTTCTATACGAACAATGGGACCAACATTACAAAAGCTAGAACAGGTATCTCTACTATTAAAGAGGAGTTGAGGATTGTAGACTATACATTGGTATCTTTCTTTTAATTGTGTGAAATAAGTGAATAGGTTCTTTGAAATAAGTGAAATTATTTTGAGTTGATTGAAATCAGTACTTTGAATTAACTAAAAACAAATGATTCATAAACTAGAGAAGTCTATTTTCTTTGAAATGATTGAAATATGTTGTTTGAAACTAGTGAAATCGGTTCTTTGAAGTAAGTCAAATCATTTTTGAGTTGATTGAAATCAATACTTTGAATTAAGTGAAATCAATGATTAACAAACTAGTGTGGTGAAATCTTGTTTTCCTTATAATCAGTGAAATATTTCGTTTAAAGAAAGTAAAATCAGTCTCTCGGATAATGAGTAGAATTTTTATTTTGAATTGAGTGAAATAAGTCTTTTGAAGTGAGTTAAATCGGTGTTTTGAAATGAATGGAATATGTATTTTAGACTAGTGAAATCGGCCTTTTGAAAATGAGTGAAAATATTTTGTTGAATTAAATGGAAATTTTTAAAATGAGTGAAATCAATGTTTATTAAATGTAATCAGCGTTATGAATATTCGAATGAAATCATTGTATTTAATTTATGAATGAAATCTATTTTAACAAAGGAGTGAAATAAGTTTCATTAATTTTAGAACACTTAAAATATATTCCAATTTGATCTTGTTTTGACGATCTTGTCGCCCGGAATCTAAATATGTAATAGTATTTTAGAATAACTTTTTATTCAAAAGATATCAATGAATTAGTATCTAAAAAAATGAAAAGCTAGTTTTTCAATGGGCGGAGAGAGAGAGAGATAGAATCTGTGTGCATGCAGCTCTCCATCCTTCTCTACTTTACCAGATGAAAAACTACTATAATGGACTCCCATTGGAGTGTATTGCAATCTATTCCTGCCAAAAATATTTCATACCTTTATATGCAATTCAACACAACAAGTTTATGAAGAGACGAAGGGCAACAAATGTGTCAGTAGGTACTGGTGCCGTTAGAATTTCCGTTTTCTATGTCGATTGCTAGGTCTGTACAAAAGTTGAAAGTGCTAGTTCTATACCAAAGTAGAAAGTGCTTACTGATGCTAGCTCAGCTTAACTGAACAATGGATAATGGATATATGGGCCATGACCGTCGTGCACGTAAAGTTCCACGATGCAACCATCGACTTTCTTCTTCTCCTCCTTTGTTTCTTTTCCGATGAAGATTTGTCCCAAATAACTATATCTTCATGATCGGATATATGAGTCGTCATTAACCAAGAGCACATGGTTTCAACATAGCTTTATGAACACATAAAGAGTATCTGCCTACATGACAATCTTTCCGGTAATGTGGGCGGCCAAATTAAATTCGGGGGATATCCGAACCTGAGCATGAGCACACGATCCAGTGCTTATTCTCTTAGGACCATTTGATACAACACTATTTAGAACTAAAAAGCACTGGTCGTGACATGGCAAGCACCAACACTTGTCTATGGATGCCTAAGTGAAATTACTTTTGAGGATGCAACACTTATCCGAACCTGACTGTATGGTGTGTAGCGTAGGGTGGCAAAGGCAAAAGATGCCCGAAATGTTATTTTGCCATGGGCTCCCCTCTGTAAAGGGCATTTTGCTCGTCAGCTGAGTGTGCACGCGGTGGTGGCAGAACCGGTCGTCGTTCCGGTCGGCGTCAGAGCCCCATCCGTTTGTTGAAGCAGAGGAGCCCCATTTCTGCAATCATAAGCTACCTAATCAATCACAGCAGAGCGGTGCTTAATCATATCAACCGTGACCTCCCATTCGAATCATCTCATCAAGGTCGACCAATGGCGTTTCTAGGAGGATCAATGCGCGTGACGAAGAGCATTAGCAGCCGAAAGATGATGGAGGGAAAGAGCCACGGCGGGTTGGGGTGGTGGCGGCAGGCGCCAGCGCCCATGAGGCAGCTCTTATGGAGGGTGAGATGCGCCGTGAGTTTCGGGTACGACCTCAAGAGCTACTCCGAGAACTTCGACGATGCCCACGTCCCTGCCCACCGCCTCTAGTGACAGACACTCGGTTGTTCTTAATTTTACTTGCCACCCGGCCGAACCACGGCTCGAGGCTAGAGAGTTTGAAGCGTCAACACCTTGTACTGCACAGAGTTTGAACTGTACTATAGTATTAGACATTACTGTTCATGCACAAGTTGCTTAGTGTTGACAGTCTGAAACTACCAATGAAATGAGAGTGTATCTATCTAATGTGCTTCCTTCTTTGTAATCTGCAAGCCGTCACTTGCGATAGTGGAATGGGATTTTAACTATTTCTGTTAATGTTGCGAGTGCTAGAATATACTCTCACACCGTGGCTTGTCTCGCTCTATATATAGCTGTCATTTTATTCACGAGATGAAATCAATGTAGTATAACTAAGTTGTTTGATATATATGCGTCCATATTGGGAAGTGAAGTGGATTTTCAATGGAAATTTTCAGGAGGCATGATTTGGAACCACCCTTATAAAAGTTTATGATTTTGTAGGTAGATTAGTGGTGAGATTAAAACTCATCCCTTTGATTAAGAAACATTATAATGTATTCCATGTGATCAGAATGTTCAGGCCCCTCGAAACTCCCATTTGGTAGATAATTGATCGTTTTACGTCGAGATCCATCCTTATTAGAAGCATTGGCGTGTGTTGTAACACCGTTGAATTACAACGTCAAAGTTATGATTTCCATTACTTGCCACGATGGAATGTTATTTAAACTATTTATGTTTATGTCGCGCATGCTAGAATTCACTCTCGCATCGGGGCTTCTCTCGCTCTCATGTTTGATGTGGGAGCATATTGGGAGTGAAGTGAATTTTCGATGTCAATTTTAGGAGGCATGATTTGGAACCCCCCCACCCCCCACACACACACCCCCTTATAGTTTACGATTTTGTATGTAAATCAGCGGTGAGATTAAAACTTACCCTTTTGATTAAGAAACATTATAATGTATTCCACATGATCAGAATGTCCATGCCCCTCGAAACTCCCATTTGGTTGATAATTGATCGTTTAGGCCGAGATACATCCTTACTAGAAGCATCAGCGTGCGTGTTGCAACGTCAAAGTTATGCTCGCCGCAGTGCACCAAGAGATTTAGCAAATAGGTTGGAAATTCTGATTAATCTAAGATGTACTCCCTCCGTTCCAAATTACTTGTCTCAAAAGTGGATAAAAATGGATGTATCTACAATTAAAATATGTCTAGATACATCCATTTCTGTGACAAGTAATTCCGAACGGAAGGAGTACTATTCATCGAAATAAACTCTGGTATATTCTACAAGTTATTTGCTTGATGGTTAAGAAGGGCATATACATGTAATTGTTATCTTGATTTAACATTGCTCAATATATTTAATGTCTGAAACAACAACCTTTAGCACATACAACTATACTTCACGCATAAAGTAGTCTCGGTCCTCGTTGATTCCCCAGCTGAACAAAAACTATTTTGACATGCCAATGACGTCTAAGATTAATAGAACAAGATGTCAAACTAAAGCTACAAATATAACTAGGACAACCCCGACTAACTACCAAAGCACTGTCTGACCACCGTTACTCTCTCATATCACTCCATTTGGATTTACCAAAACATCACCCAAAAATACACACCTCACTATATTTCTGTATATAGACCATAAAGGATTCAAATAGTTATGAAACAACTACATTGCCACCACAACGGGTTGTAACCATTTCTGGCTCCTCCAACTTTTTGTTGGCCACCATTTTTCCCTCGAGTAGTTTTAGTACAAGTGAGTAGAAAACCACCTGATGGCAAGAAGCATGTCCACTCCAACCAAGCCAAACAGGAGCAGTCTAGAAGCTTGTCCACTCCAACCTAGCCAAACAGGAGCAGACGTAGGAGAGCCACTTACCCAGTGGCGATGAAGATGAACCCTGAGATGCACACCAACATGACATGATGATATCTAGTTTTTATAAGCAATATCAGAGACATCTCATCACAAAACCTTGGGAAAAATGAACTAAACTTTTCATTTCCTATACTGAGCCATGGGACCAACATTACATAAGCTAGAACTGGCATCTCTATTATAAAGGGAGTTGGAGATTGTACATTGTACATCAGTATATTTCTTTTGTGAAATAAGTGAAATCAATTCTTCAAATAAGTGAGATTATTTTTGAGCTGCGTGAAATCAGTACTTTGAATTAAATAAAATGAATGTAACACAAACTAGTGAAATATATTTTCTTTGAAATGAGTGGAATATGTTGTTTAAAATGAGTGAAATCGGTCCCTCTGATAATGAGTGAAATTAATATTTTGAAGTGAGTGATATAAGTCTTTTGAAATGAGTCAAATAAGTGTTTTTAAATGAGTGAAATATGTAGTTTTATACTAGTGAAATCGGTCTTTCTGAAAATGAGTGAAACTATTTTGATAAATTAAATGTAATAATGGTTTTTGAAATGTGTGAAATCTATGTTTTGAAATGAAATCCGTGTTCTGAATATTTCCACTCTCAATTTTCAATTAATGAATGAGATATATTTTAAGAAAGGAGTGAAATATATTATATGGACTTTTAAAATCATTTAAAATATATTCAAATATTATCTTGTTTTAAAGTTCACATCTCCTGTAAAAAGATTTTAGAATAATTTTTGATTCAAAAGATATCAATGAATTAGTATCTCAATAGAAAAATGAAAAGATAGCTTTTCAATGGGTGGAGAGAGATAATCTGTGTGCATCTAGCACTCCCACCTTCTCTACTTTTATCAGGCAAAAAACTACCATCATGGACACAATATCGGAGTGTATTACAATGTATTCCTGCAGCAAAATATTTGATACCTTTATACTGCAAGTCATCACAACAATCTTGGTGCGGTAACAAAGGGCAACAGATGTGACCGTAGGTACCGGTGCCGTTAGAATTTCCGCTATCTATGTCGATTTCTAGGTCTGTACAAAGGTTGAAAGTGCTAAGTCTGTACAAAAGTAGAAAGTGCTTACTGCTGCTAGGCCAGCTTAACAGAACAATGGATATATGGGCCACGACCATCGTGCGTGTAAAGCGTCACAATGCAGCCATCGTCTTTCTTCTGTTCCTCCCTTTGTTTCTTTTGTGATGAAGATTTGTCCCAAAGAACTATATCTTCATGATCGGATATGTGGGTCATCACTAATCAAGCCCACATGGTTCCAACGTAGCTTTATTAACACAATAAAGAGTATGGCTCACGTGCCAATCTTTCCCCTGAGCACTAGCCTGCGATCCAGTGCTTCTTCTCTTGGGAGCTTTTGGTACAACATTATTTAGACCTGAAAGGAAAAGCACTGGTCGTGGTATGCCAAGCACCAACACTTGTTCGATGGATGCCTGAAGCGAATTTACTTTTCTGTACGCAACTGCCTGTGTCGACACGGCACGAGGCCTCCACCAACTCTCTCGCTCCTTGGACGTCGTAGCCTCCCTTTTATGGGAGAGAGAAGTCATCGCCACGCTCATGCCGCGTCGGTCTTTGACTGTAGGGTGTGTAGTGTAGGGTGGCAACGGCAAAAGATGTCCAACGTTTGATTTTGCCATAGGCTAATCGTTGTGTAAAGTGGATTGTTCTCGTCAGCTGTGAGTGCGCGTGGGTGCTGGCGGGCCCGGCCGTCGTCGACGGTGTCGATTGGAGCCCCGTCCATATGGTCGGCAAGCTTATAAAACGGCTGCTGAGGAGCCCTATTTGTGCAAACGGTGCATCCATCTGACCATCTCAAGAAAGAAGAGCAGCAGACCCGTGTTTAATCAACCGTGAGCTCCCGTCCGCATCGTCTCATCAAGGCCGACCGATGGCGTTTCTGGGAGGATCATTGCAAGTTGACAGCCGGAAGATGATGGAGGAGAAGTGGCAGAGCCACGGCGGGTCATGGCGGCAGGCGCAGGCGCCCGTGAGGCAGCTGTTTTGGAGGGTGAGGCGCGCCTTGCTGCGGCCGAAGCGCCGCACCGTGAGTTTCCGGTACGACCTCAAGAGCTACTCCCAGAACTTTGACGACGGCCTCGTCCCTGCCCACCGCCTCTAGCTAGTGACAGGCAGTCGCAGGGTCTTCTTCTTCTTCTTCTTCTCGGTTTTACTTGCCGCCCGGCCGGACCACGGCTCGAGGCTGGAGAGTTTGAAGCGTCGTCACCTGGTGATTTGCTCCTCCTCTAGCTCAGCTACCAGTGTAGCACTAGTAGTATTAGACAGTACTGTTGGTAAACTAGTTGTTTACTGTTGAAAGGCTGAAACTAGCCATGAAATGACACAGTGTATCTATGTTCTTCCTTCTATGTAGTCTGCAAGCCGTCACTTGCCACAATGGAATGCAATTTAAATTATTTCTTTTTATGTCGCACGCCCTGGAATACACTCTCGTTCCGGGGATTCTCTGTCTGTCGTTGTCATTTTATTCTCAAGATGAAACCAGTGTAGTATTACTAAGTTGTTTGATATGCGTGCATATTGGGAGTGAAGTGGATTTTCGTTGTCAATTTTCAGGAGGCATGATTCGGAAACCCCTTTATAAAAGTTTATGATTTTGTATGTAGATCAGCGGTGAGACTAAAACTTATCCTTTTGATTAAGAAATATTATAATGTATTCCACGTGATCAGAATGTCCAGGCCCCTTGAAACTCCCATTTGGTATGTTGTTGTGCCGTTGAATTACAACACCAAAGTCATGCTTGTTGGTGCAGCCGGAGGAGGAAGAAGACTCTCACACACGCAAGATAGAAGAACACAAGTCTAGAGGTTGAAGAAGATACGCACAGAGACTCTTGGCACATACAACTTTGCCTTTTCTCTATTTCTTCTCGCACCTGACACAATGCAAATACATGGGCTTAAGTAGCCAGTGTTACACGGCCAACACGCAGCCACTCACCCACTAACTCCACGCACACAGACGCACATACAAACCCCACAACTACTTCTGACTCTTACTCAACCGGCTAGCTTCACTTTGAGTAGCAGCCAAGTCTGCAGAACGTTGGATATGCACGCACAGGACCAAGCCACAACTGATTGCTCCCGATTCTTTCTCCTCGTCGATCTGCCACGCGACTCAGCCGCTTCGGCTCCGCAGCGAACGCAGCTAGCTAGCTAACACATCCATGCAGATAGACTACTTGCTAATGCAACGACACATACACACATTTGTGCCACACACACGACGCCATGTGACGCTCACAACTTGACATGACTAACCTGTCGTGGTCAAGTGCATCTTCCCTAATCTATATGCATTTATTTTCTAATTGTCTAACCCAGTACTAGCTTGCATGTACACATGATCTCATCTTCACGCGACTACATGGCCGCAGCTAAGTTGGTTGGACATGACTACGTGCATGAACGAACTAATGCGATGAAATAAACATGATGAATACCTAGACAACAAGGTAAACTCTATCAATGCTCGCCTCACTGCACCAATCGATTTAGCAAACAGCTTGGAAATTCTGATTAAACCAAGATATATTATTCTTCAAAAGAAAAGTCTGACATATTCTATAAGTTATTTGCTTGATTGGTAAATTTATTGTTGCTCAATGTATTCAATGGCTGAAACAACAACCTTTAGCACATACAACCATACTTCATGCATACAAAGCAGTCTCGGTCCTTGTTGTTTCCCAAGCTGAACGAAAATCATTTCGACATGCCAATGATGTCTAAGATAAATAGAGCAAGATACCTAACTAAACCTACATGCAGGATATAGAACTCATGTGATGACCCTGACTAACTACCAAAGCACTAACTTACCACCGTTACTCTCTCATATCAGTCCATTTGAATTTACTAAAACATAACCCTAAATACACACCTCACTATGTTTCTGCATCTAGACCATAAAAGGTGCAAATAGTTGTCAAACAACAACATTGCCATTAGCGGGTTGTCATCACTTGCCCCTCCCAACTTTTCAGTTGGCCTCCATTTTTTTCCTCGAGCAGTTTTAGTAGAAGTAAGCAAAAAAACCCTAAAGGCATGCAGCTCGTCCACTCTAACCAAGACAAACAGGAGCAGTCGCAAGAGAGCCACTTACTCAATGGCGATGAAGATGAGCTTAAAGATGCACACCAACACGAAATGATGATATCTAACTTGTATAAGCAATATCAGAGACAGCTCATCACAAAACCGTTGAGAAAAATGAATTAAAACCTTTCATTTCCTATACGAACCATGGGACCAACATTACCAAAGCTAGAACAAGCAGCTATACTATAAAGGGGAGTTGTGGATTGTACATTGTACATTCATATCTTGCTTTTAATTGTGCGAAATAAGTGAAATCGATTCTTTTAAATAAGTGAAATTATTATTTTGTTGTGTGAAATGAGTACTTTGAATTAAGTGAAATCAACGAGATTCATAAACTAGTGAAGTATATTCTCTTTGAAATGAGTGAAATATGTTGTTTAAAATGAGTGAAATTATTGTTTTTGAATTGAGTGAGATAAGCCTTTTGAAATGAGTGAAATCTGTTTTAAATGAATGAAATATGTAGTTTTGTACTAGTGAAATCGGTCTATTTGAAAATGAGTGAAAATATGTTTGTTGAATTAAATAAAATAATTCTTTTGAAATGAGTGAAATCTTGAAATGAAATCAGTGTCATGAATATTTACACACTCTCAATTTTTAATTAATGAATGAAATCTATTTGTAAGAAAGGAGTGAAATATGTTTCATGAATTTTTATAATCATTTACAATATATTCAACTTAGATTTTTTTTAGCGATCTCATCACCCGGAATTCAAATATGTAAAAAAATAGATAACTTTATTCAAAAGATATCAGTGAATTAGTATCTCACAAAAAAAAAATGAAAAGCTAGATTTTCAATGGGTGGAGAGAGAGAATCTGTGTGCATGCAGCACTCCGTCCTTCTCTACTTACCGAAAAAGACTTCCGCCAACGATCAACAACAGCCCGGTACAAAGGCACACCACCACAACGCATGCACACACCCAAGGTAGGATACAAAGGCGCTGAGTGTAGCAACACCAACCCTATCTACGAAGAGATGAAGCCGCATGCAACGAACCGTGGACTCCAAGGCGGTGCCTTCAGGAAGGATACGACACCGGAGCGCTGCCACCGCCCGATCCGAGGGTCAGAGTTTCCCCTGGAGAAACATGAAGGGCAATGAGAGCCACGACAACGCCTTAAAGAAGGGAACAAGTTTCGCCACCGCCGATCCGTCCGAAGATACAACAAACTTTCACCTTGGTCAACACTCATCGTCACCGAACGCCACAACCCGGATACCACGCCGCCCACACAGCCATGGTCACAGGGTAGCATAGAGCCACGAGCTCTGCCATGAGCACCACGCTACTACTACCAGGGTCACGCCCCGGCATCCAAGACCTTGATACCACCTCACGCAAGACCCGCCGCTACCCCAATAAAAGAGACGACCGGAAAGCCCCGCCTTTCGCACCCCTGGGCGGCCCCTAGTGTTGAGACCCAATAGGCCGGCTAAAACTGGCCTCCATCGCCCCGTCCTGTAGCATCGCGCGCGAGACGAGCTTGGTCCTGCTACCGGGCACAAGATGAGTGATGGACCGCAGCTGGGAGAGGGACAACCCTTCGACAGAGGAAGCGCGCAAACGACGAGGAGATGAAGCGAAGGTCTAAATGGTCCGACCGCAGACAAGCCGACGTCGGAGGAGAACTCGGCCGTCACCGGGGGGGGAGAGTCGCTGTGCCACCAAGAGGCCACCGCCCATGCATCGGACCTCCCCATGCCGCCGCCCACGGCCAAAGAAACGGCCACGCCAGGCCGCTGCCCAACCCGCGCCGACCACCCGGATCCCAACGTCAGATTCAAGACGAGCACGCCGCACACCAGCCATCCCACCCACCAATGGAGGCACGAGGAGACTTCCAGGAGCAGCAGGCGGAACCGCCGGCAACCATCAGGCCATCCGTCGCCACCGCCAACCGAATCCACTCAGGACCGAACCAAATCTGGCCGTCGTAGCCGCGCCCACCTCGTAGCCCAGCACGCCAGGCCAGGCATCCATGACTTTGCCGTCAAATGCCCGCCACCATGCTAATGCGCCCTACGCACGCGCACCACCGCCACCCCAAGCACCTCGGCCCGTGCCGACCGTCTTCCTAGAGGGAGTGAGAAACCCCGTCGCCGCCGACGGCGACCGGCCTTTGCCCGACGGCGTGCACCCGCGGCACCGAAGGGAGGGATGGGAGGGGGGAGGGAGAAAGGTGCTTTCTGCTCAGAGAGCATGTTCCCTTCTCTATATTTACCAGACGAAAAACTACTATCATGCATACGTGCAAGATAGTAGTTTTTCGGCAACAGCCCGTGTATGAGGCCTCGTGCATACACAGGTGGTTCTCATTTCGTTAGAAACATACTGGGTTCAGGTATTCGGGAGTCCGAAACGCCTCCCTCATCTGATCTGTCGCTCGCAGGACAGCCGTTAGGAGCTGAAGCCGCCGCCACTTTGCGGCTCTAAGGCTGGTCATAGTGGGAGTAACTTAGCTAGTAACATAATGTTTTTTAAGATAAGTTTACTTATGTGACATGTAGTTACTATAGAGAGAGGTGTTTGTAGTAACATAATATGTTACTGTAACATAACGGAACCCAAAGCAGAATGAGTCTACAATGTAATGAATGCAATCATCTATGATACTACTTAATGTTACCTTGGATTATGAAGATAGTAATATAGACTAGTGTCATATGCATGACACTAGTCTAACTTACTCCCCACTATGACTAGCCTAAGAGCATATACACCACGCCCTTAGCCTCGATCCACGCGATGCACGCTGGCCAGCCGACCGGCTCGGCGTCCCAATTAAGAAGTTGTACGCCACTTATCAATAATTCAAACAAGGGTAAGCTTAGGTCTTCACAAAAGTTGAAAGTGGTAGGTCTTTACAAAGTAGAAAGTGCTTACTGCTGCTAGCTCAGCTTATAACTGAACAATGGATAATGGATAATGGATAATGGATATATGGGCCATGACCGTGGCGCGTGTAAAGCGGCACGATGTAGCCATCGTCTTTGTTTTTCTCCTGCCTTTGTTTCTTTTCTAATGAAGATTTGTACCAAACAACTATATCTTCATGATTGGATATATGGGTCGTCACTAACCAAGACCACATGGTTCCAACGTAGCTTTATTAACACATAAAAAGTATTGCCGACGTGCCAATCTTTCCGGTAATGTGGACGGCTAAATTAAAGTCGGGGGATATCTGAACCTGAGCACCAGCACACGATCCAGTGCTTCTTCTCTTGGGACAGTTTGATACAACACTATTTAGAACTAAAAAGCACTGGTCATGACATGGCAAACACCAACATTTGTCGATCAAGTGAAATTACTTTTGAGTATGCAACACTTATCCGAATCTGACTGTACGGTGTGTAGTGTAGGGTGGCAACAACAAAAGATGCCGGAACAGTGATTTTGCCATGGGCTACTCACTGTGTAAAGGGGATTTTCCTCGTCAACTGTGAGTGTGCGCGTGGGTGGTGGTGGGCCCGGCCGTCGTTCTGGTCGGCGTTGGTGCCCCGTCCCTTCGGCGAGCTTATAAATTGGCTGCTGAGGAGCCCCATTTCTGCAATCAGAAGCTACCTAATCAATCACAGCAGACCAGTGCTTAATCATATCAACGGTGACCTCCCATCTGCATCGTCTCATCAAGGTGGACCAATGGCGTTTCTAGGAGGATCATTGCGTGTGACGAAGAGCATTAGCAGGCAGAAAATGATGGAGGGGATGAGCCACGGCGGGTCGGGGTCGTGGCGGCAGGCGCCAACACCCATGAGGCAGCTCTTCCGAAGGGTGAAACGCGTCGTGCTGCGCCCGAAGCGCCGCACCGTGAGTTTTGGATACGACCTCAAGAGCTACTCCCAGAACTTCGACGACGGCCTTGTCCCTTCCCATCGCCTCTAGTGACAGACACTCACGGGGTCCTCTTCTTATTCTTCTTAATTTTACTTGTGGCCCGGCCGGACCACGGTTCGAGGCTTGAGAGTTTGAAGCATTGTCACCTTGTAATGCACAGAGTTTGAAGTGTACTATAGTATTAGTCATTAATGTTCGTGGACAAGTTGCTTAGTGTTGAAAGTCTTGAAACTGCTTTTTCATCTTTCTTCTCCTTCCTGTAGCATCCATTCTTTCTCCACTGCTTTTTCTCTTTCTTTCTCCCACAACGAACCACTCCGCGAGTTGCTGGTGACGCACGAGGGGCGGCGATTTATGCTACAAGGGGGTGCCGGTGCTGCACTCCAGCCACCTCAACGGCAAGCCTTCGCTTTTCCTCCACCGCTGCCACACCCCCACGCGCGAGGTCGACAAGCATGACGAGGCAGCAGCCGCCATGGATGTTGTGCTGCAAACGGCAGCGAGATGCTACAACCACTCGCGCGAAATGCTATATCCGATGGCGGGGGATGCTACAACCGGCATTGTTTTTTGCTGGAACTAACCATCGGAGTTTTGCTGAATTTTTTGTTTGCTGGAAGCGACATGTTTTTTTGCTGGAACCGGCTAATTGTTTTGTTTCAACAGACAATAGAGCTTTCGTTTGATGAGATTTTTTGCTGGAACCGGCATTATTGCTACTACCGGCGAGGGATTTTGATACATCCAGTATGGCGGGGCTATGACCTCGACGGTGGCGGCTCTTTTTTGCTGCAACTGTCGTTGTTTTTAGCTACTACGGCGATGTTTTTTGCTACATTCATTCAATGTCGTTTACTGGTGGCCGTCGTTCGCGCAATCCTGTGCTTCCAACAAAAAATGATGCTGCAACCGTAGTCTTTTTTTGCTAGTACCGGTGCAGTGTTTTGCTACATCCATCAAGCACAAAATGCGACCTCGCGACAGCGGCGATGGCGTTTTTGCTACAACCGTAATTGGTTGTTGCTACTACCGGCGAACTTTTTTGCTACATCCATCAAGACGTAGTTGCGACCTCGCGACGGCGGCGACGACGTTTTTGCTGCAACCGTTGTCAGGTTTTGCTACGACCGGCTAAGTTTTTTGCTACATCTGTTCAATGGCGTGATTGGCTGGTGGGAGTCATTGACGGAATTCCGTTCAGCGAGCATCAACGGCGAGGGGCGGCGACGGAGCTACAACCGGAGCCGCTGAGAGTTGCAACCGTAGCTGCAGCTGTTGCATGGGTCGAGGCAGCGACGAGGAGGACCGGCGAGGGTGGGAACCAACGACGAGGATGACCGACGAGGGTGCGGACCGGCGACGAGGAAGGCCACCGGAGGGGAGATGAGGCACCGGAGGGGAGCTGCGCGAGACGACGGAGATGCGGGGATCTACGCGAGTGTGGTATGCACGAGGAGGATGAAGATCTGGGACGAATCTTTTTTTCGCTAGATCGAACGGCCATAACAAGTGGCATCATGCGGCTAGGGTTCGACCGGCCCAAACTTTGGGTCGGTGCACCGGCGCAGATTACTCGCCATTTGGATTTACCAAAACATCACCCGAAAATACACACCTCACTAGATTTCTGCATATAGACCATAAAGGATTCAAATAGTTATGAAACGACAACATTGGTTGTCACCATTTCTGGCTCCTCCAACTTTTCAGTTGACCTCCATTTTTACCTCAAGCAGTTTTAGTAGAACTGAGTAGAAAACCACCTGAAGGCAAGAAGCCCGTCCACCCCAACAACCCAAATAGGTAGGGATGGCAGTTTTGCCCATGGGTATGGGTACCCGCGGGCACCCTACCCAATAACAATGGGCATGGATGAGACTTGGCAAGATTTTGTACCCATGGGTAATGGGTATCCATACCCGCAAAATATATGGGTAGGGTACGGGTATGAAATTGCACCCATGGGTAACCCAATGAATACCCAAAAGTATTAATAAATGAAAATAACTCATATGACATGTGGAATCAACATCCAACTCCTTTGGCCCAACCCTAAATCCCTTATTCCCTAGACCAGTCATAGCTCCATAGGCCCGCAGTCACCAGCTCACCACTCCTCTTATGTCCTATATGACTCATCGAAACCACGAAATCTTGACTCATCACCACTGGCTCGTGTACAACTCTCGATCATACGATCCCTAGTTCTGATTCCCGCCTCCCACTATATCAAAATTCCACCAATTGTAGCTCTTACTCCCTTGTTGCATCCAAGAGGTCAACCACCAGAGGAGGTTGCATCGTTGCTAGACTGCTTGCCGAATATCACTTTAATTTTTGACTCATTTCTCAACATTTTCAAAATGTAAATGCTATATATTGTACCCACTAGATACCCATTGGTTATAGGATACTCGATGGATATGGGTATGGGTGTCAGTCTGTGCCCATGGGTATTGAAATGGGTGGGTATAGAAAGTTTTTGTGGGTATGGGTTTGGGCGGAAGGAGGTTTTACCCACCCATACCCTACCCATTGCCATCCCTACAAATAGGAGCACTCGTAGGAGAGCCACTTACCCAGTGGCGATGAAGATGAACTCCGAGATGCACACCAACATGACATGCTGATATCTAGATTGTACAAGCAATATCAGAGACATCTCGTCACAAAAACCTATGGAAAAATGAACTAGAACCTTTCATTTCCTATACAAACCACGGGACCAACATTACCAAAGCTAGACACAGGCATCTCTATTATAAAGAGGAGTTGGAGATTGTGCATTGTGCATTGGTATCTTTCTTTTAATTATGTGAAATAAGTGAAATCGATTCTTTGAAATAAGTGAAATTTGTTTTTGAGTTGTGTGAAATCAGTACTTTTAATTAAGTGAAATCAATGTAACACAAACTAGTGAAATATATCTTCATGGAAATGAGTGAAATATGCTGTTTAAAATGAGTGAAATAGGTCACTCTGGTAATGAGAGAAATTATTATTTTCAATTTAGTGATATAAGTCTTTTGAAATGAGTGAAATAAGTTCTTTTAAAGGAGTGAGATCTTTTTTGAATGAGTGAAATCATTTTTAAATGAGTGAAATATGTAGTTTTATACTGGTGAAATCGGTCTTTTGAAAATGAGTGAATTTATTTTTGATGAATTAAATGAAATAACTCTTTTTAAATGAGTGAAATCTATGTTTTGAAATGAAAATATGTGTTTTCAATATTTCCACATTCTCAATTTTAATTAACGAATGAGATCTATTTTAAGAAAGGAGTGAAATATGTTTTATGAATTTTGAAAATCATTTAAAATATATTCAAATTTAATCTCGTTTTAACGTTCTCATGGCCCAGAATTCAGATATGTAAAAGGATTTTAGATTTTGTATTCAAAAGATATCGATGAATTAGTATCCCACAAAAAAAATGAAAAGTTAGTTTTTCAGTGGGTGGGGAGAGATAATCTGTGTGCGTGCAACACTTCGTCCTTCTCTACTTTTATCAGGCAAAAAACTACCATCATGGACACAATATCGGAGTGTATTACAAGTTGCTTAGTGTTGACAGTCTGAAACTACCAATGAAATGACAGTGTATCTATCTAATGTGCTTCCTTCTTTGTAATCTGCAAGCCGTCACTTGCGATAGTGGAATGGGATTTTAACTATTTCTGTTAATGTTGCGAGTGCTAGAATATACTCTCACACCGTGGCTTGTCTCGCTCTATATATAGCTGTCATTTTATTCACGAGATGAAATCAATGTAGTATAACTAAGTTGTTTGATATATATCGTCCATATTGGGAAGTGAAGTGGATTTTCAATGGAAATTTTCAGGAGGCATGATTTGGAACCACCCTTATAAAAGTTTATGATTTTGTAGGTAGATTAGTGGTGAGATTAAAACTCATCCCTTTGATTAAGAAACATTATAATGTATTCCATGTGCTCAGAATGTTCAGGCCCCTCGAAACTCCCATTTGGTAGATAATTGATCGTTTTACGTCGAGATCCATCCTTATTAGAAGCATTGGCGTGTGTTGTAACACCGTTGAATTACAACGTCAAAGTTATGATTTCCATTACTTGCCACGATGGAATGTTATTTACACTATTTATGTTTATGTCGCGCATGCTAGAATTCACTCTCGCACCGGGGCTTCTCTCGCTCTCATGTTTGATGTGGGCGCATATTGGGAGTGAAATGAATTTTCGATGTCAATTTTAGGAGGCATGATTTGGAACCCCCCCCCCCCCCCCCCCACACACACACACCCTTATAGTTTACGATTTTGTATGTAAATCAGCGGTGAGATTAAAAACTTACCCTTTTGATTAAGAAACATTATAATGTATTCCACATGATCAGAATGTCCATGCCCCTCGAAACTCCCATTTGGTTGATAATTGATCGTTTAGGCCGAGATACATCCTTACTAGAAGCATCAGCGTGCGTGTTGCAACGTCAAAGTTATGCTCGCCGCAGTGCACCAAGAGATTTAGCAAATAGGTTGGAAATTCTGATTAATCTAAGATGTACTCCCTCCGTTCCAAATTACTTGTCTCAAAAGTGGATAAAAATGGATGTATCTACAATTAAAATATGTCTAGATACATCCATTTCTGTGACAAGTAATTCCGAACGGAGGGAGTACTATTCATCGAAATAAACTCTGGTATATTCTACAAGTTATTTGCTTGATGGTTAAGAAGGGCATATACATGTAATTGTTATCTTGATTTAACATTGCTCAATATATTTAATGTCTGAAACAACAACCTTTAGCACATACAACTATACTTCACGATAAAGTAGTCTCGGTCCTCGTTGATTCCCCAGCTGAACAAAAACTATTTTGACATGCCAATGACGTCTAAGATTAATAGAACAAGATGTCAAACTAAAGCTACAAATATAACTAGGACAACCCCGACTAACTACCAAAGCACTGTCTGACCACCGTTACTCTCTCATATCACTCCATTTGGATTTACCAAAACATCACCCAAAAATACACACCTCACTATATTTCTGTATATAGACCATAAAGGATTCAAATAGTTATGAAACAACTACATTGCCACCACAACGGGTTGTAACCATTTCTGGCTCCTCCAACTTTTGTTGGCCACCATTTTCCCTCGAGTAGTTTTAGTACAAGTGAGTAGAAAACCACCTGATGGCAAGAAGCATGTCCACTCCAACCAAGCCAAACAGGAGCAGTCTAGAAGCTTGTCCACTCCAACCTAGCCAAACAGGAGCAGGCGTGAGGAGAGCCACTTACCCAGTGGCGATGAAGATGAACCCTGAGATGCACACCAACATGACATGATGATATCTAGTTTTTATAAGCAATATCAGAGACATCTCATCACAAAACCTTGGGAAAAATGAACTAAACTTTTCATTTCCTATACGAGCCATGGGACCAACATTACATAAGCTAGAACTGGCATCTCTATTATAAAGGGAGTTGGAGATTGTACATTGTACATCAGTATATTTCTTTTGTGAAATAAGTGAAATCAATTCTTGAAATAAGTGAGATTATTTTTTGAGCTGCGTGAAATCAGTACTTTGAATTAAATAAAATGAATGTAACACAAACTAGTGAAATATATTTTCTTTGAAATGAGTGGAATATGTTGTTTAAAATGAGTGAAATCGGTCCTCTGATAATGAGTGAAATTAATATTTTTGAAGTGAGTGATATAAGTCTTTTGAAATGAGTCAAATAAGTGTTTTTAAATGAGTGAAATATGTAGTTTTATACTAGTGAAATCGGTCTTTCTGAAAATGAGTGAAACTATTTTGATAAATTAAATGTAATAATGGTTTTTGAAATGTGTGAAATCTATGTTTTGAAATGAAATCCGTGTTCTGAATATTTCCACTCTCAATTTTCAATTAATGAATGAGATATATTTTTAAGAAAGGAGTGAAATATATTATATGGACTTTTAAAATCATTTAAAATATATTCAAATATTATCTTGTTTTAAAGTTCACATCTCCTGTAAAAAGATTTTAGAATAATTTTGATTCAAAAGATATCAATGAATTAGTATCTCAATAGAAAAATGAAAAGATAGCTTTTCAATGGGTGGAGAGAGATAATCTGTGTGCATCTAGCACTCCCACCTTCTCTACTTTTATCAGGCAAAAAACTACCATCATGGACACAATATCGGAGTGTATTACAATGTATTCCTGCAGCAAAATATTTGATACCTTTATACTGCAAGTCATCACAACAATCTTGGTGCGGTAACAAAGGGCAACAGATGTGACCGTAGGTACCGGTGCCGTTAGAATTTCCGCTATCTATGTCGATTTCTAGGTCTGTACAAAGGTTGAAAGTGCTAAGTCTGTACAAAAGTAGAAAGTGCTTACTGCTGCTAGGCCAGCTTAACAGAACAATGGATATATGGGCCACGACCATCGTGCGTGTAAAGCGTCACAATGCAGCCATCGTCTTTCTTCTGTTCCTCCCTTTGTTTCTTTTGTGATGAAGATTTGTCCCAAAGAACTATATCTTCATGATCGGATATGTGGGTCATCACTAATCAAGCCCACATGGTTCCAACGTAGCTTTATTAACACAATAAAGAGTATGGCTCACGTGCCAATCTTTCCCCTGAGCACTAGCCTGCGATCCAGTGCTTCTTCTCTTGGGAGCTTTTGGTACAACATTATTTAGACCTGAAAGGAAAAGCACTGGTCGTGGTATGCCAAGCACCAACACTTGTTCGATGGATGCCTGAAGCGAATTTACTTTTCTGTACGCAACTGCCTGTGTCGACACGGCACGAGGCCTCCACCAACTCTCTCGCTCCTTGGACGTCGTAGCCTCCCTTTTATGGGAGAGAGAAGTCATCGCCACGCTCATGCCGCGTCGGTCTTTGACTGTAGGGTGTGTAGTGTAGGGTGGCAACGGCAAAAGATGTCCAACGTTTGATTTTGCCATAGGCTAATCGTTGTGTAAAGTGGATTGTTCTCGCCAGCTGTGAGTGCGCGTGGGTGCTGGCGGGCCCGGCCGTCGTCGACGGTGTCGATTGGAGCCCGTCCATATGGTCGGCAAGCTTATAAAACGGCTGCTGAGGAGCCCTATTTGTGCAAACGGTGCATCCATCTGACCATCTCAAGAAAGAAGAGCAGCAGACCCGTGTTTAATCAACCGTGAGCTCCGTCCGCATCGTCTCATCAAGGCCGACCGATGGCGTTTCTGGGAGGATCATTGCAAGTTGACAGCGGAAGATGATGGAGGAGAAGTGGCAGAGCCACGGCGGGTCATGGCGGCAGGCGAGGCGCCGTGAGGCAGCTGTTTTGGAGGGTGAGGCGCGCCTTGCTGCGCCAAGCGCCGCACCGTGAGTTTCGGCACGACCTCAAGAGCTACTCCCAGAACTTTGACGACGGCCTCGCCCCTGCCCACCGCCTCTAGCTAGTGACAGGCAGTCGCAGGGTCTTCTTCTTCTTCTTCTTCTCGGTTTTACTTGCCGCCCGGCGGACCACGGCTCGAGGCTGGAGAGTTTGAAGCGTCGTCACCTGGTGATTTGCTCCTCCTCTAGCTCAGCTACCAGTGTAGCACTAGTAGTATTAGACAGTACTGTTGGTAAACTAGTTGTTTACTGTTGAAAGGCTGAAACTAGCCATGAAATGACACAGTGTATCTATGTTCTTCCTTCTATGTAGTCTGCAAGCCGTCACTTGCCACAATGGAATGCAATTTAAATTATTTCTTTTTATGTCGCACGCCCTGGAATACACTCTCGTTCCGGGATTCTCTGTCTGTCGTTGTCATTTTATTCTCAAGATGAAACCAGTGTAGTATTACTAAGTTGTTTGATATGCGTGCATATTGGGAGTGAAGTGGATTTTCGTTGTCAATTTTCAGGAGGCATGATTCGGAAACCCCTTTATAAAAGTTTATGATTTTGTATGTAGATCAGCGGTGAGACTAAAACTTATCCTTTTGATTAAGAAATATTATAATGTATTCCACGTGATCAGAATGTCCAGGCCCTTGAAACTCCCATTTGGTATGTTGTTGTGCCGTTGAATTACAACACCAAAGTCATGCTTGTTGGTGCAGCCGGAGGAGGAAGAAGACTCACACACGCAAGATAGAAGAACACAAGTCTAGAGGTTGAAGAAGATACGCACAGAGACTCTTGGCACATACAACTTTGCCTTTTCTCTATTTCTTCTCGCACCTGACACAATGCAAATACATGGGCTTAAGTAGCCAGTGTTACACGGCCAACACGCAGCCACTCACCCACTAACTCCACGCACACAGACGCACATACAAACCCCACAACTACTTCTGACTCTTACTCAACCGGCTAGCTTCACTTTGAGTAGCAGCCAAGTCTGCAGAACGTTGGATATGCACGCACAGGACCAAGCCACAACTGATTGCTCCCGATTCTTTCTCCTCGTCGATCTGCCACGCGACTCAGCCGCTTCGGCTCCGCAGCTTAACGCAGCTAGCTAGCTAACACATCCATGCAGATAGACTACTTGCTAATGCAACGACACATACACACATTTGTGCCACACACACGACGCCATGTGACGCTCACAACTTGACATGACTAACCTGTCGTGGTCAAGTGCATCTTCCTAATCTATATGCATTTATTTTCTAATTGTCTAACCCAGTACTAGCTTGCATGTACACATGATCTCATCTTCACGCGACTACATGGCCGCAGCTAAGTTGGTTGGACATGACTACGTGCATGAACGAACTAATGCGATGAAATAAACATGATGAATACCTAGACAACAAGGTAAACTCTATCAATGCTCGCCTCACTGCACCAATCGATTTAGCAAACAGCTTGGAAATTCTGATTAAACCAAGATATATTATTCTTCAAAAGAAAAGTCTGACATATTCTATAAGTTATTTGCTTGATTGGTAAATTTATTGTTGCTCAATGTATTCAATGGCTGAAACAACAACCTTTAGCACATACAACCATACTTCATGCATACAAAGCAGTCTCGGTCCTTGTTGTTTCCCAAGCTGAACGAAAATCATTTCGACGTGCCAATGATGTCTAAGATAAATAGAGCAAGATACCTAACTAAACCTACATGCAGGATATAGAACTCATGTGATGACCCTGACTAACTACCAAAGCACTAACTTACCACCGTTACTCTCTCATATCAGTCCATTTGAATTTACTAAAACATAACCCTAAATACACACCTCACTATGTTTCTGCATCTAGACCATAAAAGGTGCAAATAGTTGTCAAACAACAACATTGCCATTAGCGGGTTGTCATCACTTGCCCCTCCCAACTTTTCAGTTGGCCTCCATTTTTTTCCTCGAGCAGTTTTAGTAGAAGTAAGCAAAAAAACCCTGAAGGCATGCAGCTCGTCCACTAACCAAGACAAACAGGAGCAGTCGCAAGAGAGCCACTTACTCAATGGCGATGAAGATGAGCTTAAAGATGCACACCAACACGAAATGATGATATCTAACTTGTATAAGCAATATCAGAGACATCTCATCACAAAACCGTTGAGAAAAATGAACTAAAACCTTTCATTTCCTATACGAACCATGGGACCAACATTACCAAAGCTAGAACAAGCATCTATACTATAAAGGGGAGTTGTGGATTGTACATTGTACATTCATATCTTGCTTTTAATTGTGTGAAATAAGTGAAATCGATTCTTTTAAATAAGTGAAATTATTATTTTTGTTGTGTGAAATGAGTACTTTGAATTAAGTGAAATCAACTAGATTCATAAACTAGTAAAGTATATTCTCTTTGAAATGAGTGAAATATGTTGTTTAAAATGAGTGAAATTATTGTTTTTGAATTGAGTGAGATAAGCCTTTTGAAATGAGTGAAATCTGTTTTAAATGAGTGAAATATGTAGTTTTGTACTAGTGAAATCGGTCTATTTGAAAATGAGTGAAAATATTTTTGTTGAATTAAATAAAATAATTCTTTTGAAATGAGTGAAATCTTGAAATGAAATCAGTGTCATGAATATTTCCACACTCTCAATTTTTAATTAATGAATGAAATCTATTTGTAAGAAAGGAGTGAAATATGTTTCATGAATTTTTATAATCATTTACAATATATTCAACTTAGATTTTTTTAGCGATCTCATCACCCGGAATTCAAATATGTAAAAAAATAGATAAATTTATTCAAAAGATATCAGTGAATTAGTATCTCACAAGAAAAATGAAAAGCTAGATTTTCAATGGGTGGAGAGAGAGAATCTGTGTGCATGCAGCACTCCGTCCTTCTCTACTTACTGAAAAAGACTTCCGCCAACGATCAACAACAGCCCGGTACAAAGGCACACCACCACAACATATGCACACACCCAAGGTAGGATACATAGGCGCTGAGTGTAGCAACACCAACCCTATCTACGAAGAGATGAAGCCGCATGCAACGAACCGTGGACTTCAAGGCGGTGCCTTCAGGAAGGATACGACATCGGAGCGCTGCCACCGCCCGATCCGAGGGTCAGAGTTTTCCCTGGAGAAACATGAAGGGCAATGAGAGCCACGACAACGCCTTAAAGAAGGGAACAAGTTTCGCCACTGCTGATCCGTCCGAAGATAGAACAAACTTTCACCTTGGTCAACACTCATCGTCACCGAACGCCACAACCCGGATACCACGCCGCCCACACAGCCATGGTCATAGGGTAGCATAGAGCCACGGGCTCTGCCATGAGCACCACGCTACTACTACCAGGGTCACGCCCCGGCATCCAAGACCTTGATACCACCTCACGCAAGACCCGCCGCTACCCCAATAAAAGAGACGACCGGAAAGCCCCGCCTTTCGCACCCCTGGGCGGCCCCTAGTGTTGAGACCCAATAGGCCGGCTAAAACTGGCCTCCATCGCCCCGTCCTGTAGCATCGCGCGCGAGACGAGCTCGGTCCTGCTGCCGGGCACAAGATGAGTGATAGACCGCAGCTGGGAGAGGGACAACCCTTGGACAGAGGAAGCGCGCAAACGACGAGGAGATGAAGCGAAGGTCGAAATGGTCCGACCGCAGACAAGCCGACATCGAAGGAGAACTCGGCCGTCACCGCGGGCAGAGTCGCCGCGCCACCAAGAGGCCACCGCCCATGCATCGGACCTCCCCATGCCACCGCCCACGGCCAGAGAAACGGCCACGCGAGGCCGCTGCCCAACCCGTGCCGACCACCCGGATACCAACGTCAGATTCAAGACGAGCACGCCGCACACCAGCCCTCCCACCCACCCATGGAGGCACGAGGAGACCTCCAGGAGCGGCAGGCGGAACCACCGGCAACCACCAGGCCATCCGTCACCACCGCCACCCGAATCCACTCAGGACCGAACCAAATCTGGCCGCCGTAGCCGCGCCCACCTCGTAGCCCAGCACGCCAGGCCAGGCATCCACGACTTTGCCGTCAAATGCTCGCCACCATGCTAATGCGCCCTACACACGCGCACCACCGCCACCCCAAGCACCTCGGCCCGTGCCGACCGTCTTCGAAGGGGGAGTGAGAAACCCCGTCGCCGCCGACGGCGACCGGCCTTTGCCCGACGGCGTGCACCCGCGGCACCGAAGGGAGGGATGGGAGGGGGGAGGGAGAAAGGTGCTTTCTGCTCAGAGAGCATGTTCCCTTCTCTATTTTTACCCGACGAAAAACTACTATCATGCATACATGCAAGATAGTAGTTTTTCGCCAACAGCCCGTGTATGAGGCCTCGTGCATACACAGGTGGTTCTCATTTCGTTAGAAACACACTGGTTTCAGGTATTCGGGCGTCCGAAACGCCTCCCTCACCTGATCTGTCGCTCGCGGGACAGCCGTTTGGAGCTGAAGCCGCTGCCGCTTTGCGGCTCTAAGGCTGGTCATAGTGGGAGTAACTTAGCTAGTAACATAATGCTTTTCAAGATAAGTTTGCTTATGTGGCATGTAGTTAATGTAGAGAGAGGTGTTTGTAGTAACATAATATGTTATTGTAACATAACATGTTACTGTAACATAACGGAACCCAAAGCAGAATGAGTCTACAATGTAACGAATGCAATCATCTATGATACTACTTAATGTTTATTTGCACTATGAAGATAGTAATATAGACTAGTGTCATATGCATGACACTAGTCTAACTTACTCCCCACTATGACTAGCCTAAGAGCATATACACCACGCCCTCAGCCTCGATCCACGCGCTGCACGCTGGCCAGCCGACCGGCTCGGCGTCCCAATGAAGAAGTTGTACGCCACTTATCAATAATTCAAACAAGGGTAAGCTTAGGTCTTCACAAAAGTTGAAAGTGGTAGGTCTTTACAAAGTAGAAAGTGCTTACTGCTGCTAGCTCAGCTTATAACTGAACAATGGATAATGGATAATGGATATATGGGCCATGACCGTGGCGCGTGTAAAGCGGCACGATGTACCCATCGTCTTTGTTTTTCTCATGCCTTTGTTTCTTTTCTAATGAAGATTTGTCCCAAACAACTATATCTTCATGATTGGATATATGGGTCGCCACTAACCAAGACCACATGGTTCCAACGTAGCTTTATTAACACATAAAAAGTATTGCCGACGTGCCAATTTTTCCGGTAATGTGAACAGCTAAATTAAAGTCGGGGGATATCTGAACCTGAGCACCAGCACACGATCCAGTGCTTCTTCTTTTGGAACAGTTTGATACAACACTATTTAGAACTAAAAAGCACTGGTCATGACATGGCAAGCACCAACATTTGTCGATCAAGTGAAATTACTTTTGAGTATGCAACACTTATCCGAATCTGACTGTACGGTGTGTAGTGTAGGGTGGCAACAGCAAAAGATGCCCGAACAGTGATTTTGCCATGGGCTACTCGCTGTGTAAAGGGGATTTTCCTCGTCAACTGTGAGTGTGCGCGTGGGTGGTGGTGGGCCCGGCCGTCGTTCTGGTCGGCGTCGGAGCCCCGTCCCTTCGGCGAGCTTATAAATTGGCTGCCGAGGAGCCCCATTTCTGCAATCAGAAGCTACCTAATCAATCACAGCAGACCGGTGCTTAATCATATCAACGGTGACCTCCCATCTGCATCGTCTCATCAAGGTGGAACAATGGCGTTTCTAGGAGGATCATTGCGCGTGACGAAGAGCATTAGCAGCCAGAAGATGATGGAGGGGAAGAGCCATGGCGGGTCGGGGTCGTGGTGGCAGGCGCCAACACCCATGAGACAGCTCTTCCGAAGGGTGAAACACGTCGTGCTGCGCCCGAAGCGCCGCACCATGAGTTTTGGATACGACCTCAAGAGCTACTCCCAGAACTTCGACGACGGCCTTGTCCCTGCCCACCGCCTCTAGTGACAGACACTCACGGGGTCCTCTTCTTATTCTTCTTAATTTTACTTGCCGCCCGGCGAGAGTTTGAAGGGTCGTCACCTTGTAATGCACAGAGTTTGAAGTGTACTATAGTATTAGTCATTACTGTTCGTGGACAAGTTGCTTAGTGTTGAAAGTCTTGAAACTACCAATGAAATGACAATGTATCTAACGTGCTTCCTTCTTTATTGTCTGGAAGCCATTAGTTGCCACGATGGAATGGCATTTAAACTATTTATGTTTATGTCGCGCGTGCTAGAATACACTCTCGCACCGGGGATTCTCTCGCTCTCATGTTTGATATTGGTGCATATTGGGAGTGAGTGAATTTTGGGTGTCAATTTTTCAGGACCCCCGCATCCCCTTTAAATAGTTTACATTTTTTATGTAGATCAGCGGTGAGATTAAAACTTACCTGTTTGATTAAGAAACATTATAAAGTATTCCACGTGATCAGAATGCTCAGGCCCCTCGAAACTCCCATTTGGTAGATAATTGATCGTTTAGGCAGATATCCATCCTTACTAGAAGCATCAGCGTGCGTTGTTGCGCCGATGAATTACAACGTCAAAGTTATGCCTGCCTCATTGCACTAACAGATTTAGCAATTAGCTTGGAAATTCTGACTCAACCAAGATATATTATTCTTCGAAAGAAAGTCTGACGTATCTATACCACTATATAGCGTGCCAATATCTTCAAATATTAGCCGTTATGCTCCATCCAACGGTCGAAAGATGGCAAATCCGAGCATTATCATCCGTTGGAGAAAGTTTTCAACTCATAGGATTCTGCCACGTGGCCTTCTAATTGAGCCCCCAATTCCACCATCTCATATGTTCTAGAAGCATCTTTTCACATGCTTATCTAATACTCTAATAAATAAAGAGACTAGAATGTTGGAAACGATTGTTTTGGCAATGCTTCACGATATATTGATCGGTGCAAAGCGCACGTATATATGGAGTACAAAGTGGGCCACAACCTCAACTATACAATGACTAGGAGGTGGGCCAGGCTATACAATATACATGCACAAACCATATATTCAACACCTCCCCGCAGTCGAAGCGTCGCCGGAGACGCAAAGACTGGACCTGAACTCCTCGAAAACGGAAGTAGGCAGTCCTTTCGTCATGACGTCGGCGAACTGCTGCGCCGTCGGGACGTGGAGGACCGGGATGCGCCCAAGAGCCACCTGCTCACGAACGAAGTGTATGTCGAGCTCAATATGCTTCGATCGACGATGATGGACCAGGTTGGCGGAGAGGTAAACGGCGGAGACGTTGTCGCAGTAGACGAGCATAGCCTTGTGAACATCACAAAGCAACTCCTGGAGCAGCTGACGGAGCCAAGAGCATTCAGCAATGGCGTTAGCCACTGCTCGATACTCAGCCTCGGCACTCGAGCGGGAGACGGTGGGCTGTCGCTTGGAAGACCAAGAGATCAGGGACGGCCCAAGGTAGACACAGTACCCCGAGGTGGAGCGCCGTGTGTCCGGGCAGCCAGCCCAGTCTGCATCAGAGTAGGCGACGAGGTCGGTGGAGGCGGAGGCCGTCAACGTAAGTCCCAAGGACTGGGTGCCGCGTATGTATCGGAGGATACGCTTCACCAGAGTCCAGTGAGAGTCGCGCGGAGCATGCATGTGAAGACAGACCTGCTGAACGGCGTACTGCAAGTCGGGGCGCGTCAGGGTCAGGTACTGCAGGGCGCCCACAATGGAGCGGTAGAAGGCCGCATCAGAGGCAGGCAAACCCTCCAAAGCGGAGACCTTGGCCTTGGTGTCGACTGGCGTGGGAGCGGGCTTGCAGTTAAGCATGCCAGCTCGGTCGAGAAGCTCATGGGCATAGCGCTGCTGATGCAGGAAGAACCCATCTGGCCGTCGAACCACCTCAATGCCAAGGAAATAATGCAGAGGACCCAAATCCTTCAGGGCAAACTCATCACGAAGACGAGCAGTAAGCCACTGGAGGAGCACGACAGTGGATGCCGTCAGAATGATGTCGTCGACGTACAGCAGCAAGTAGGCCGTGTCAACTCCGTGATGAAACATGAAGAGGGACGCATCGGAGCGAGTCGATGTAAATCCGAGCGTCTGCAAGAAGGCGGCGATGCGCTGGTACCAGGCTCGAGGTGCCTGCTTCAACCCGTAGAGTGAACGGGGGAGCAAGCACACATGATCTGGATGCGTGGCGTCGATGAAGCCGGTGGGCTGCTCATAGAATACCTGCTCAGCCAGGTGGCCGTGCAAGAAGGCGTTGTACACGTCCAACTGATGCACAGGCCATGTTCGGGACACGGCTAGCTGAAGCACGGCGCGCATCGTGCTCGGTTTAACAACCGGGGCAAATGTGTCGGTGAAGTCCACGACCGCGCGTTGCTGAAAACCCCGAACCACCCAGCGAGCTTTATAGCGCTCGAGAGTGCCATCCGGACGAGTCTTGTGCCGAAAGACCCACTTGCCCGTGATGATGTTGGCACGGGGCGGCCGAGGGACGAGCTGCCAGGTACGGTTCCGCTGGAGCGCGTCGAATTCTTCCTGCATCGCAGCGAGCCAATGAGGATCCCGAAGGGCGGCTCGAGCTGACGATGGGAGAGGAGACGGCTCAGAGGCGGAAGCAGCGAGAAGATACTCATCGCTGGGGTACCGCGTGCTCGGGCGAAGGGTGCCAGCCCGAGAGCGAGTCATCGGGCGGGGCAGCGGGTCCGGAGGGGAGGCGGGCGAGGACGAAGACGAGCCCGCCTCCGATGTGACCGCCGCGGGCGAGGCCGCCGGCGAGACCGCCACGGGCGAGGCTGCCGTGGGCGAGGTCGCCATGGCCGAGGCCGCCGCCGCGAGGCGGCGGGCGAGGCCGCGGCATGGCGGCGGATGGGGCCGCCGGCAGGGTCGAGGCCGGGGACGCCAGGGGCGTCGCGGGCGTCGAGGGAGGTGCGGCCCCTATGGCAGCCAATCGGGGGGAGACTCGACCCGTGGCGCGGGGGGCACCCTCAAAGCCGGGAGGCAGCCCAAGAGAGGCACGGGGGCGGCCATCACCGGCCGCAACATCCGAAGGTACCTGCTGGAACGGAAAAACCATCTCGTCAAAGTAAACGTGTCGTGAAGTGATCACCCGATGAGAGATATGATCATAGAAGCGGTAGCCTTTGGTGTTAGGAGGATAGCCGAGAAAGATGCAGGCCATAGACCGAGGTGCGAGCTTATGAGGAGCAGTGGAAGCGATGCTGGGGTAGCACAGGCAACAGAAGATGCGGAGCTCAGCATAGGAGGGTGGCATGCCAAACAAGAGGTGATGAGGTGCAAAATTCCCACGAGTGCGACAAGGACGAATGTTAATGAGTAGTGATGCGGGGGCAAGCGCGTCGGGTCAAAAACGTGGGGGCACGTTGGCGTGAAAGAGTAGGGTGCGAACGCAGTCATTGAGAGTGCGAAGCACACGCTCAGCGCGGCTGTTTTGTTGCGAAATGTATGGGCAAGTGAGACGAAAGATCGTGCCGTGTGTGGCGAGAAGGTTGCGGATCGCAAGGTTATCGAACTCCTTCCCGTTGTCTGTTTGCAACGCATGAATCGGACGTCCAAACTGCATGGAGACATAGGAGTAGAAGGCGGTGAGAGTGGCAGCAGAGTCCGACTTTCGCCGCAACAGGAAGGTCCACACATAGTGCGAAAAATCATCAAGTATAACAAGGTAATAAAGATAGCCCGTGTTACTTGCAACAGGAGAGGTCCAGACATCACTATGAATTAACTCAAACGGGTATGATGCGCCATGCGAGGAATTGCTAAAAGGAAGACAAACATGTTTGCCGAGGCGACAAGCATGACAAGTGTGATCGTCGATCTTATTACACGTGAATGAAAAACTCCGAAGAATATGACGAAGGGTGGCGGTGTTGGGATGACCGAGACGAGCGTGCCAAAGGTCCACTCCGGCGGAATGCGCCATGGGTGCAGCAACGGATGAGGTAGGTGAGTGGACCGGGTTGAGCTCGTCGGGGCTGTCACATCGGTGGAGCACCATCCGGGTACGGGCATCCTTGACAGAAAAGTCAAACATGTCAAATTCAACGGTAACTGGATTTTCACGTGTAAGAGAATGAACGGAAACAGGATTTTTAATGATGTCAGGAGAAACAAGCACATTAGAAAGATATAATGGCATGGAGTTAGAAGGAAAAGCAGCATGGCCGACATGAGTAATGGGCATGAAAGAACCGTCACCCATGGTAATGCGAGCAGGGGTGTGAACAAGGTGAGCGGCAAGAAGGTTACCGGGGTTGGCGGCCATGTGAGCCGTGGCTCCGGTGTCCATATACCAGTCGCCACCGCCAGTGTACTGCTGCGGCGTGGGGGTGGTGTGGAGAGCCGCTAGGAGCGCGGGATCCCAAGGCGCCGGCGGGAGGGCCGGGGCGGACGGCGCCGGCTGAGGCGGTGGCGCCACATACCCATAGCCCGAGGGGCCGTAGAGCGGCGCGGGCTAGTACACCTGAGGGGCCGCGTACAGGGCCTGATGAGGGCCCGGACGGGCGCCAAAGGAGCCGGGGACGGGGGCATGCGGTATAGGCATGGAATACGCGTGCACAACCCCCGTCCAAGGGTTCTGGCCGGCCTGCCAGGGCGCCGGCGGTAGCTGGTGCGGCGGCTGGCGGGGCACCCCGCCGTGGGAAGCCGGCTGCTGCGGCTGCTGCTGCTTGCGGCCACCTCGGCATGACGCCCACCCCGGCGCTGCTGCTGCTCGGCGGGGACGGAGGGCCTGCGGCGGCGCCGGTAGGGAAACCGGCGGCGGCTGCGCTGGAAGGGGCCCGGGGCGGGCCGCGGCGGTGGGTCCGGGGCGGTAGACGGCGGTGGGGCCGGGGCGGTAGGCGGTGCACCGCCACGGGTACCGGCGGTGAGGGCCGTGTGAGTGGTCCGGGTGCGCGACATCCGCATCCGCCGCTCCTCCAGCTTCAGGTACGCGACGATCTTGAGGAAGGTCGGGTTGGTGATGAGGGGGATGTTGAAGGCGGCGTTCCCGAAGTCATCGTTCAGGCCGGCGATGAGGGTGCTGAGGAGAAGCTCATCAGAGACCTTCTCGCCGAGGTCACGGAGCTCGTCAACAAGCTTCTTGAGGCGCATGCAATAATCGTCAATAGACGACTCAAGCTGCTGGCACCCAAAAAACTCGCCGTGCAAGAAGACCTTGCGTTGGAGCGCGTTGTCGGTGAACAGGCCGTTGAGCTTGGTCCAAACGGCGTGAGCGTCATCGCGGCGGAGACCACCGTGTGGAAGAGGTCCTTCGAGATGGTGGTGTAGAACCAACGGATGAGAGTGGCGTCGATGACCGTCCACTCCTCATCGTCCTCCATGAAGCGGGAGTCCACGGAGTCATCGATGTGATCCCGGAGATTGTACTCACGGAACATGAGGGAGAAGTACGTCTTCCAGGCATAGTACATGGAGGTGAGGTGGTCGAGGACGACGGGAACCCGGGCGAGGATGCTGAGGTCGCGGATGACGACGGGATCGGGACCTTCGAACGGGTTGGTGCGGCGGCTGCGGGTGGTACCGGTGGAACCGGGGGAGGCCATGGCCTAGAGGGGTGGTGCGGCGGCGTGTGGGCGGCGGCGCGGCAGGGAAGAAAGCGGCGCGGCTTGGGGGCGGCGCGGCGGGGGCGGGCGGAAGCGCGGGCGGCGGCGGCAGACCAGGGCGGCGGCGGGCGGCGGCGGCGGCGGCACGAGGTGGCGGCGGCGGCGGCGGCGGCACGAGGTGGATGTGGCGGCGGCGGCGGTGGCGGCGGCGGCGGCAGTGATGAGATCGCTATGGCTTGGCGGCGGCGGCACGGGTTAGGGTTAGGATTGTAGGTATGATACCATGTTGGAACGATTGTTTTGGCAATGCTTCACGATATATTGATCGGTGCAAAGCGCACGTATATATGGAGTATAAAGTGGGCCACAACCTCAACTATACAAAGACTAGGAGGTGGGCCAGGCTATACAATATACATGCACAAACCATATATTCAACATAGAGCATTCTGGATTCTAGATAGGTAAGAACCAAGTTGGATCTTGTCCAATACAATTCTTCGAAAGGAAATACATATTCAAATGTATTTTCCCATGTTTTTATATATTTAAATGACGTGCAAAGCACGTACAATTTACTAGTTCTAAAAGTTATTTGCTTGATGGTTAAGAAGGGCATACACATGTAATTGGTATCTTAATTTGGCGTTGCTCGGTATATTCAACGTCTGAAACAACAGACATTAGCATATACAACTATACTTCACGCATACAAGCAGTATCGGTCCTCGTTGATTACCCAGCTGAACAAAAACTATTTTGACATGCCAATGACGTTTAAGATTAATAGAGCAAGATGCCTAACTAAACCTACTCTAGAACTCATAGGACAACCCTGACTAACTACCAAAGCACTGACTCACCACAGTTACTCTCTCATATCACTCCATTTGGATTTACCAAAACATCACCCGAAAATACACACCTCACTAGATTTCTGCATATAGACAATAAAGGATTCAAATAGTTATGAAACGACAACATTGGTTGTCACCATTTCTGGCTCCTCCAACTTTTCAGTTGCCCTCCATTTTTACCTCAAGCAGTTTTAGTAGAACTGAGTAGAAAACCACCTGAAGGCAAGAAGCCCGTCCACTCCAACAACCCAAATAGGAGCACTCGTAGGAGAGCCACTTAACCAGTGGCGATGAAGATGAACTCCGAGATGCACACCAACTTTACATGCTGATATCTAGCTTGTATAAGCAATATCAGAGACATCTCGTCACAAAAACCTTTGGAAAAATGAACTAGAACCTTTCATTTCCTATACAAACCACGGGACCAACATTACCAAAGCTAGAACAGGCATCTCTATTATAAAGAGGAGTTGGAGATTGTGCATTGTGCATTAGTATCTTTCTTTCAATTATGTGAAATAAGTGAAATCGATTCTATGAAATAAGTGATTTTTTTTTAGTTGTGTGAAATCAGTACTTTGAATTAAGTGAAATCAATGTAACACAAACTAGTGAAATATATCTTCAAGGAAATTAGTGAAATATGTTGTTTAAAACGAGTGAAATAGGTCTCTCTGGTAATGAGTGAAATTATTATTTTTGAATTTAGTGATATAAGTCTTTTGAAATGAGTGAAATAAGTGCTTTTAAAGGAGTGAGATCTTTTTAAATGAGCGAAATCATTTTTAAATGAGTGAAATATGTAGTTTTATACTAGTGAAATCGGTCTTTTGAAAATGAGTGAATTTATATTTGATGAATTAAATGAAATAACTCTTTTAAATGAGTTAAATCTATGTTTTGAAATGAAAATATGTGTTCTCAATATTTCCACATTCTCAATTTTAATTAATGAATGAGATCTATTTTAAGAAAGGAGTGAAATATGTTTTATGAATTTTGAAAATCATTTAAAATATATTCAAATTTGATCTCGTTTTAACGTTCTCATGGCCCAGAATTCAAATATGTAAAAAGATTTTAGATTTTGTATTCAAAAGATATCGATGAATTAGTATCCCACAAAAAAAATGAAAAGTTAGGTTTTCAGTGGGTGGGGAGAGATAATCTGTGTGCGTGCAACACTCCGTCCTTCTCCACTTTTATCAGGCAAAAAACTACCATCATGGACACAATATCGGAGTGTATTACAATGTATTCCTGCAGCAAAATATTTGATACCTTTATACTGCAAGTCATCACAACAATCTTGGTGCGGTAACAAAGGGCAACAGATGTGACCGTAGGTACCGGTGCCGTTAGAATTTCCGCTATCTATGTCGATTTCTAGGTCTGTACAAAGGTTGAAAGTGCTAGGTCTGTACAAAAGTAGAAAGTGCTTACTGCTGCTAGGCCAGCTTAACAGAACAATGGATATATGAGCCACGACCGTCGTGCGTGTAAAGCATCACCATGCAGCCATCGTCTTTCTTCTGTTCCTCCCTTTGTTTCTTTTGTGATGAAGATTTGTCCCAAAGAACTATATCTTCATGATCGGATATGTGCGTCATCACTAATCAAGCCCACATGGTTCCAACGTAGCTTTATTAACACAATAAAGAGTATGGCTCACGTGCCAATCTTTCCCCTGAGCACTAGCCTGCGATCCAGTGCTTCTTCTCTTGGGAGCTTTTGGTACAACATTATTTAGACCTGAAAGGAAAAGCACTGGTCGTGGTATGCCAAGCACCAACACTTGTTCGATGGATGCCTGAAGCGAATTTACTTTTCTGTACGCAACTGCCTGTGTCGACACGGCACGAGGCCTCCACCAACTCTCTCGCTCCTTGGACGTCGTAGCCTCCCTTTTATGGGAGAGAGAAGTCATCGCCACGCTCATGCCGCGTCGGTCTTTGACTGTAGGGTGTGTAGTGTAGGGTGGCAACGGCAAAAGATGTCCAACGTTTGATTTTGCCATAGGCTAATCGTTGTGTAAAGTGGATTGTTCTCGTCAGCTGTGAGTGCGCGTGGGTGCTGGCGGGCCCGGCCGTCGTCGACGGTGTCGATTGGAGCCCCGTCCATATGGTCGGCAAGCTTATAAAACGGCTGCTGAGGAGCCCTATTTGTGCAAACGGTGCATCCATCTGACCATCTCAAGAAAGAAGAGCAGCAGACCCGTGTTTAATCAACCGTGAGCTCCCGTCCGCATCGTCTCATCAAGGCCGACCGATGGCGTTTCCGGGAGGATCATTGCAAGTTGACAGCCGGAAGATGATGGAGGAGAAGTGGCAGAGCCACGGCGGGTCGTGGCGGCAGGCGCAGGCGCCCGTGAGGCAGCTGTTTTGGAGGGTGAGGCGCGCCTTGCTGCGGCCGAAGCGCCGCACCGTGAGTTTCGGGTACGACCTCAAGAGCTACTCCCAGAACTTTGACGACGGCCTCGTCCCTGCCCACCGCCTCTAGCTAGTGACAGGCAGTCGCAGGGTCTTCTTCTTCTTCTTCTTCTCGGTTTTACTTGCCGCCCGGCCGGACCACGGCTCGAGGCTGGAGAGTTTGAAGCGTCGTCACCTGGTGATTTGCTCCTCCTCTAGCTCAGCTACCAGTGTAGCACTAGTAGTATTAGACAGTACTGTTGGTAAACTAGTTGTTTACTGTTGAAAGGCTGAAACTAGCCATGAAATGACACAGTGTATCTATGTTCTTCCTTCTATGTAGTCTGCAAGCCGTCACTTGCCACAATGGAATGCAATTTAAATTATTTCTTTTTATGTCGCACGCCCTGGAATACACTCTCGTTCCGGGATTCTCTGTCTGTCGTTGTCATTTTATTCTCAAGATGAAACCAGTGTAGTATTACTAAGTTGTTTGATATGCGTGCATATTGGGAGTGAAGTGGATTTTCGTTGTCAATTTTCAGGAGGCATGATTCGGAAACCCCTTTATAAAAGTTTATGATTTTGTATGTAGATCAGTGGTGAGACTAAAACTTATCCTTTTGATTAAGAAATATTATAATGTATTCCACGTGATCAGAATGTCCAGGCCCCTTGAAACTCCCATTTGGTATGTTGTTGTGCCGTTGAATTACAACACCAAAGTCATGCTTGTTGGCGCAGCCGGAGGAGGAAGAAGACTCTCACACACGCAAGATAGAAGAACACAAGTCTAAAGGTTGAAGAAGATACGCACAGAGACTCTTGGCACACACAACTTTGCCTTTTGAAATGAGTGAAATCCGTGCTTTAAATGAGTGAAATCTGTTTTTAAATGAGTGAAATATGTAGTTTTGTACTAGTGAAATCGGTCTATTTGAAAATGAGTGAAAATATGTTTGTTGAATTAAATAAAATAATTCTTTTGAAACGAGTGAAATCTTGAAATGAAAACAGTGTCATGAATATTTACACACTCTCAATTTTTAATTAATGAATGAAATCTATTTGTAAGAAAGGAGTGAAATATGTTTCATGAATTTTTATAATCATTTACAATATATTCAACTTAGATTTTTTTTAGCGATCTCATCACCCGGAATTCAAATATGTAAAAAAATAGATAACTTTATTCTAAAGATATCAGTGAATTAGTATGTCACAAGAAAAATGAAAAGCTAGATTTTCAATGGGTGGAGAGAGAGAATCTGTGTGCATGCAGCACTCCGTCCTTCTCTACTTACCGAAAAAGACTTCCGCCAACGATCAACAACAGCCTGGTACAAAGGCACGCCACCACAACACATGTACACACCCAAGGTAGGATACATAGGCGCTGAGCGTAGCAACACCAACCCTATCTACGAAGAGATGAAGCCACATGCAATGAACCGTGGACTCTAAGGCGGTGCCTTCAGAAAGGATACGACACCGGAGCGCTGCCACCGCCCAATCCAAGGGTCAGAGTTTCCCCTGGAGAAACATGAAGGGCAATGAGAGCCACGACAACGCCTTAAAGAAGGGAACAAGTTTCGCCACCGCCGATCCGTCCGAAGATAGAACAAACTTTCACCTTGGTCAACACTCATCGTCACCGAACGCCACAACCCGGATACCACGCCGCCCACATAGCCATGGTCACAGGGTAGCATAGAGCCACGGGCTCTGCCATGAGCACCACGCTACTACTACCAGGGTCATGCCCCGGCATCCAAGACCTTGATACCACCTCACGCGAGACCCGCCGCTGCCCCAATAAAAGAGACGACGGGAAAGCCCCGCCTTTCGCACCCCTGGGCGGCCCCTAGTGTTGAGACCCAATAGGCCGGCTAAAACCTGCCTCCATTGCCCCGTCCTGTAGCATCGCGCGCGAGACGAGCTCGGTCCTGTTGCCGGGCACAAGATGAGTGATAGACCGCAGCTGGGAGAGGGACAACCCTTCGACAGAGGAAGCGCGCAAACGACGAGGAGATGAAGCGAAGGTCGAAATGGTCCGACCGCAGACGAGCCGACATCAGAGGAGAACTCGGCCGTCACCGTGGGCAGAGCCGCCGCGCCACCAAGAGGCCACCGCCCATGCATCGGACCTCCCCATGCCGCCGCCCACGGCCAGAGAAACGGCCACGCCAGGCCGCTACCCAACTCGCGCCGACCACCCGGATCCCAACGTCAGATTCAAGACGAGCACGCCGCACACCAGCCATCCCACCCACCCATGGAGGCACGGGGAGACCTCCAGGAGCGGCAGGCGGAACCGCCGGCAACCACCAGGCCATCTGTCGCCACCGCCACCCGAATCCACTCAGGACCGAACCAAATCTGGCCGCCGTAGCCGCGCCCACCTCGTAGCCCAGCACACCAGGCCAGGCATCCACGACTTTGCCATCAAATGCCCGCCACCATGCTAATGCGCCCTACGCACACGCACCACCGCCACCCCAAGCACCTCGGCCCGTGCCGACCGTCTTCGAAGAGGGAGTGAGAAACCCCGTCGCCGCTGACGGCGACCGGCCTTTGCCAGACGGTGTGCACCGGCGGCACCTAAGGGAGGGATGGGAGGGGGGAGGGAGAAAGGTGCTTTCTGCTCAGAGAGCATGTTCCCTTCTCTATTTTTACCAGACGAAAAACTACTATCATGCATACGTGCAAGATAGTAGTTTTTCGCCAACAGCCCGTGTATGAGGCCTCGCGCATACACAGGTGGTTCCCATTTCGTTAGAAACATACTGGGTTCAGGTATTCGGGAGTCCGAAATGCCTCCCTCACCTGATCTGTCGCTCGCGGGACAGCCGTTTTGGAGCTGAAGCCGCCGCCGCTTTGTGGCTCTTAGGGCATTTCCAGCCGCGCCCCCAACAGGCCCTCCCCAGGCGATTTTGCCGCGCCGGCGTCAAAAAAAGGCCCTAGTCGCGCCCCCAGAAGCCCGTTTTTCGCCGGCTCGGGCCAAAACTGGTGCCCGCGGATCCAGGCCGAACCCGGCGCCCTGGGGGACGCTTGGGGAGCCGGCACAAGCGAAAAAGGCGCGTGGGCCCGCCCTGGAGGCGACCTGAGGGCCTTTTCCCGCCGTTTCTTGACGCTTTTCCCTCGCATCTCTTCCGCTCGCTTGCCTTCCTCCCGCCATTCTCTCCCTTTCTCCCGCCAAACCGCCTCCCGCTCGCCGCGAAGAAGCACGCCATGCCGCCGAAGAAGTACGCCATGCCGTGCGCGGCGGCAACCGCGACTGGCCCCGTGGCCCAGCCGAAGCAGAGGAAGCCGAGGGCGCCGCCATCGAAGCCACCGGGCCTGTCGAACGCCGAGTGGAGGGTGGAAGTTCAGCGGCGCGAAGCAGTCACCGCCGACAGGCGGAACAGGGCCATAGCCAAGAAGGCCCACGACAATGCGGCGCGCGCAGCGGCGTCTTCCTCATCGGTCGACCAGGCGGGGATGAATCCACCCGTCGTCAGCCACGCCTAGTACGCGCCCTGGGGACCGCAAGGCGCCGGATCTCCATGGGGTTCATCGTCGCCCGGCTACGCCGACGGCGACGCGCACGGTGGGTTCAATCCAAACGTGACCTTCCCTCATGGTCACCCCGCTACGCGCACGCCCTCGCCCGCCTTCGTCGGCGTGCAGTACCCTCCATACAACTACTCGCCGCCCGCTGCCTACGCGTCCACACCGACGCCCCATCTCTACCGTGGACCGCTACCCTTCTCGCACCTCGGCGACGCCGACGACACGGGAGCCGACATGGACGACATCATCGCGGCAGGATCGACCGCGGCCGCCGCGTCTCCCGGGTTCGCCACCCAGGACGAGGTAGTGGACCTCAGCGGCAACATGGAGGCCGAGCTCGGCTACGTCTACGGCGACGACGCGCAGGAACCCGAGGAGGAGGAGGAGGAGGGGGAGGAGGAGGAGCCGGCTCCTGTTCCGACGAAGGGGCGCCGGAAGAAGAAGAAGCGGGCGACTAGGTCAGGCGAACCGCACATCAAGTGGACGTCCAAGGAGGAGGAGTGCCTCGCCGAAGCTTGGAAAGTCGTCTGCCTCGACCCGACCACCGGCACGAACCAGAGCTTGGAGACGTACTGGGAACGCATCAAGGCCGAGTTTGACGAGCGGAAGCTCGTCGACCCCTACTTCAAAGGCGTCTACATGCAGCTCGGCTCCAAGGCGATGGCGAACCATTGGGGGCGTGTCCAGTTGGCGTGCAACAAATGACATGGATTCGTCGAGGAGGTCGCGGCTCGCCCGGAGAGCGGCGCCAGCGTTGAGGATCAGGTACGCACGCCGTTCGCCCGCATATCTTCGTCCCCTACGCCCGCCGCCCGCCAACTGTTCGTCCCTCCGCGCAGCTGCTGCGTATGTTCGCCATGTATCGGGGCGACAACCAAGACGCCGACTTCAAGCACCTCCACGTCTACAAACGCATTGACAAGTGCGAGAAGTGGGCGGAAGTCCGACGTGCCCTCGACAAGGCCAAGGAGACATACAAGCCGGACGCGGCGACTCCGGGCGCGTCAGAGGGGCGGCCGGACGGCAACAAATTGGCAAAGAAGGGGAAATGCGCCGACGCGGCAACCGCGCGATTGCAGGAGTCCATCGAGCATTGCCTCGCCGACGCCCAGGCCCGGGCCGTCCTACGCGAAGAGAAGACCGAGGCGCGGTGGTCGTCGCTAATGAAGACCAACGCCATTAAGCTCGACCTGCTCCGGACGAACGTCGCCGCGAAGAAGAGGAACACCGACATGGCTTTTCTGATGGGCGGGGCGGACATGCTCCAGAGCAACGACGAGAAGCTCAAGGCGTGGTACCTGGCGCAGCGAGGCCTCATCCTGAACGAGCTGCCGACGGCAACGCCGACGACGCCCATGCCCACACGGACGACAAGCCCGAACGACGCGTCTACATCGCCGCCCAGCAGTGCCGAAGCCGCGCCGACGCAGCCCAGCACTGAAGCAGCTCGACCCGACGAGCTCAGCGACGCCGACTCCGCTTAACGCTGGAGCCGACACGCCGAAAGTGAATCGACGTGCGCATGCGATCGCGGATTCTGTTTTTGTAATGCCCGCCACGTCCGATCACCGGATTTGCGCGTCTTTTGAGAGCGGAACGACCGAGTTTAAATTTTCCACATCTGGGGGCGGGCGTGGGGCGTGGATGGGAGCTAGGTCGCCTTTAGGGACCGAACTAGCGCCGGCACGCCCCCAGGCCGCCAAATTTAGGCGCCTGGGGCGAACGGCTGGAGATGCCCTAAGGTTGGTCATAGTGGGAGTAACTTAGCTAATAACATAATGCTTTTTAAGATAAGTTTGTTTATGTGGCATGTAGTTAATATAGAGAGATGTTTGTAGTAACATAACATATTACTGTAACATAACGGAACCCAAAGCAGAATGAGTCTACAATGTAATGAATGCAATCATCTATGATACTACTTAATGTTACCTTGCACTATGAAGATAGTAATATAGACTAGTGTCATATGCATGACACTAGTCTAACTTACTCCCCACTATGACTAGCCTAAGAGCATATACACCACGCCCTCAGCCTCGATCCACGCGCTGCACGCTGGCCAGCCGACCGGCTCGGCGTCCCAATTAAGAAGTTGTACGCCACTTATCAATAATTCAAACAAGGGTAAGCTTAGGTCTTCACAAAAGTTGAAAGTGGTAGGTCTTTACAAAGTAGAAAGTGCTTACTGCTGCTAGCTCAGCTTATAACTGAACAATGGATAATGGATAATGGATAATGGATATATGGGCCATGACCGTGGCGCGTGTAAAGCGGCACGATGTAGCCATCGTCTTTGTTTTTCTCCTGCCTTTGTTTCTTTTCTAATGAAGATTTGTACCAAACAACTATATCTTCATGATTGGATATATGGGTCGTCACTAACCAAGACCACATGGTTCCAACGTAGCTTTATTAACACATAAAAAGTATTGCCGACGTGCCAATCTTTCCGGTAATGTGGACGGCTAAATTAAAGTCGGGGGATATCTGAACCTGAGCACCAGCACACGATCCAGTGCTTCTTCTCTTGGGACAGTTTGATACAACACTATTTAGAACTAAAAAGCACTGGTCATGACATGGCAAACACCAACATTTGTCGATCAAGTGAAATTACTTTTGAGTATGCAACACTTATCCGAATCTGACTGTACGGTGTGTAGTGTAGGGTGGCAACAGCAAAAGATGCCCGAACAGTGATTTTGCCATGGGCTACTCACTGTGTAAAGGGGATTAACTGTGAGTGTGCGCGTGGGTGGTGGTGGGCCCGGCCGTCGTTCTGGTCGGCGTCGGAGCCCCGTCCCTTCGGCGAGCTTATAAATTGGCTGCTGAGGAGCCCCATTTCTGCAATCAGAAGCTACCTAATCAATCACAGCAGACCGGTGCTTAATCATATCAACGGTGACCTCCCATCTGCATCGTCTCATCAAGGTGGACCAATGGCGTTTCTAGGAGGATCATTGCGCGTGACGAAGAGCATTAGCAGCCAGAAGATGATGGAGGGGAAGTGCCACGGCGGGTCGGGGTCGTGGCGGCAGGCGCCAACACCCATGAAGCAGCTCTTCCGAAGGGTGAAACGCATCGTGCTGCGCCCGAAGCGCCGCACCGTGAGTTTTGGATACGACCTCAAGAGCTACTCCCAGAACTTTGATGACGGCCTTGTCCCTTCCCACCGCCTCTAGTGACAGACACTCACGGGGTCCTCTTCTTATTCTTCTTAATTTTACTTGCGGCCCGGACGGACCACGGTTCGAGGCTTGAGAGTTTGAAGCATTGTCACCTTGTAATGTACAGAGTTTGAAGTGTACTATAGTATTAGTCATTAATGTTCGTGGACAAGTTGCTTAGTGTTGAAAGTCTCGAAACTGCTTTTTCATCTTTCTTCTCCTTCCTGCAGCATCCATTCTTTCTCCACTGCTTTTTCTCTTTCTTTCTCCCACAACGAACCACTCCGCGAGTTGCTGGTGACGCACGAGGGGCGGCGAGTTATGCTACAAGGGGGTGCCGGTGCTGCACTCCAGCCACCTCAACGACAAGCCTTCTCTTTTCCTCCACCGCTGCCACACCCCCACGCGCGAGGTCGACAAGCATGACAAGGCAGCAGCCGCCATGGATGTTGTGCTGCAAACGGCAGCGAGATGCTACAACCACTCGCGAGAAATGCTATATCAGATGGCGGGGGATGCTATAACCGACATTGTTTTTTGCTGGAACTAACCATCGAAGTTTTGCTGAATTTTTTGTTTGCTGGAAGCGACATGTTTTTTTGCTGGAACCGGCTAATTGTTTTGTTTCAACAGACAATTGAGCTTTCATTTGCTGAGATTTTTTGCTGGAACCGGCATTATTGCTACTACCGGCGAGGGATTTTGATACATCCAGTATGGCAGGGCTAAGACCTCGACGGTGGCGGCTCTTTTTTGCTGCAACTGTCGTTGTTTTTAGCTACTCCGGCGATTTTTTTGCTACATTCATTCAATGTCGTTTACTGGTGGCCGTCGTTCGCGCAATCCTGTGCTTCCAACAAAAAATGATGCTGCAACCGTAGTCTTTTTTTGCTAGTACCGGTGCAGTCTTTTGCTACATCCATCAAGCACAAAATGTGACCTCGTGACGGCGGGGATGGCGTTTTTGCTGCAACCGTAATTGGTTGTTGCTACTACCGGCGAACTTTTTTGCTAAATCCATCAAGACGGAGCTGCGACCTCGCGACGGCAGCGACGACGTTTTTGCTGCAACCGTTGTCAGGTTTTGCTACGACCGGATAAGTTTTTTGCTACATCTGTTCAATGGTGAGGGGCGGGGGCAGAGCTACAACCGGAGCCGCTGAGAGCTGCAACCGCAGCTGCAGCTGTTGCATGGGTCGAGGAGTGACGAGGAGGACCGAAGAGGGTGGGAACCAACGACGAGGATGGCCGGCGAGGGTGCGGACCGGCGACGAGGAAGGCCACTGGAGGGGAGATGAGGCACCGGAGGGGGGCTGCGCGAGACGATGGAGATGCAGGGATCTACGCGAGTGTGGTATGCGCGAGGAGCATGAAGATCTGGGATGAATCGTTTTTTTCGCTAGATCGAACGGCCATAACAAGTGGCATCCTGCGGCTAGGGTACGACCGGCCCAAACTTTGGGTTGGTGCACCTGCGCAGATTACTCGCCATTTGGATTTACCAAAACATCACCCGAAAATACACACCTCACTAGATTTCTGCATATAGACCATAAAGGATTCAAATAGTTATGAAACGACAACATTGGTTGTCACCATTTCTGGCTCCTCCAACTTTTCAGTTGGCCTCCATTTTTACCTCAAGCAGTTTTAGTAGAACTGAGTAGAAAACCACCTGAAGGCAAGAAGCCCGTCCACTCCAACAACCCAAATAGGTAGGGATGGCAGTTTTGCCCATGGGTATGGGTACCCGCGGGCACCCTACCCAAAAACAATGGGCATGGGTGAGACTTGGCAAGATTTTGTATCCATGGGTAATGGGTATCCATACCCGCAAAATATATGGGTAGGGTACGGGTATGAAATTGCACCCATGGGTAATCCAATGAATACCCAAAAGTATTAATAAATGAAAATAACTCATATGACATGTGGAATCAACATCCAACTCCTTTGGCCCAACCCTAAATCCCTTATTCCCTAGACCAGTCATAGCTCCATAGGCCCGCAGTCACCAGCTCACCACTCCTCTTATGTCCTATATGACTCATCGAAACCATGAAATCTTGACTCATCACCACTGGCTCGTGTACAACTCTCGATCATACGATCCCTAGTTCTGATTCCCGCCTCCCACTATATCAAAATTCCACCAATTGTAGCTCTTACTCCCTTGTTGCATCCAAGAGGTCAACCACCAGAGGAGGTTGCATCGTTGCTAGACTGCTTGCCGAATATCACTTTAATTTTGACTCATTTCTCAACATTTTCAAAATGTAAATGCTATATATTGTACCCACTAGATACCCATTGGTTATAGGATACTCGATGGATATGGGTATGGGTGTCGGTCTGTGCCCATGGGTATTGAAATGGGTGGGTATAGAAAGTTTTTGTGGGTATGGGTTTGGGCGGAAGGAGGTTGTACCCACCCATACCCTACCCATTGCCATCCCTACAAATAGGAGCACTCGAGGAGAGCCACTTACCCAGTGGCGATGAAGATGAACTCCGAGATGCACACCAACATGACATGCTGATATCTAGCTTGTACAAGCAATATCAGAGACATCTCGTCACAAAAACCTATGGAAAAATGAACTAGAACCTTTCATTTCCTATACAAACCACGGGACCAACATTACCAAAGCTAGACACAGGCATCTCTATTATAAAGAGGAGTTGGAGATTGTGCATTGTGCATTGGTATCTTTCTTTTAATTATGTGAAATAAGTGAAATCGATTCTTTGAAATAAGTGAAATTTGTTTTTGAGTTGTGTGAAATCAGTACTTTTAATTAAGTGAAATCAATGTAACACAAACTAGTGAAATATATCTTCATGGAAATGAGTGAAATATGCTGTTTAAAATGAGTGAAATAGGTCACTCTGGTAATGAGAGAAATTATTATTTTCAATTTAGTGATATAAGTCTTTTGAAATGAGTGAAATAAGTTCTTTCAAAGGAGTGAGATCTTTTTTGAATGAGTGAAATCATTTTTAAATGAGTGAAATATGTAGTTTTATACTGGTGAAATCGGTCTTTTGAAAATGAGTGAATTTATTTTGATGAATTAAATGAAATAACTCTTTTAAATGAGTGAAATCTATGTTTTGAAATGAAAATATGTGTTTTCAATATTTCCACATTCTCAATTTTAATTAACGAATGAGATCTATTTTTAAGAAAGGAGTGAAATATGTTTTATGAATTTTGAAAATCATTTAAAATATATTCAAATTTAATCTCGTTTTAACGTTCTCATGGCCCAGAATTCAGATATGTAAAAAGATTTTAGATTTTGTATTCAAAAGATATCGATGAATTAGTATCCCACAAAAAAAATGAAAAGTTAGTTTTTCAGTGGGTGGGGAGAGATAATCTGTGTGCGTGCAACACTTCGTCCTTCTCTACTTTTATGAGGCAAAAAACTACCATCATGGACACAATATCGGAGTGTATTACAAGTTGCTTAGTGTTGACAGTCTGAAACTACCAATGAAATGACAGTGTATCTATCTAATGTGCTTCCTTCTTTGTAATCTGCAAGCCGTCACTTGCGATAGTGGAATGGGATTTTAACTATATCTGTTAATGTTGTGAGTGCTAGAATATACTCTCACACCGTGGCTTGTCTCGCTCTATATATAGCTGTCATTTTATTCACGAGATGAAATCATTGTAGTATAACTAAGTTGTTTGATATATATGCGTCCATATTGGGAAGTGAAGTGGATTTTCAATGGAAATTTTCAGGAGGCATGATTTGGAACCACCCTTATAAAAGTTCATGATTTTGTAGGTAGATTAGTGGTGAGATTAAAACTCATCCCTTTGATTAAGAAACATTATAATGTATTCCATGTGCTCAGAATGTTCAGGCCCTCAAACTCCCATTTGGTAGATAATTGATCGTTTACGCCGAGATCCATCCTTATTAGAAGCATTGGCGTGTGTTGTAACACCGTTGAATTACAACGTCAAAGTTATGATTTCCATTACTTGCCACGATGGAATGTTATTTACACTATTTATGTTTATGTCGCGCATGCTAGAATTCACTCTCGCACCGGGGCTTCTCTCGCTCTCATGTTTGATGTGGGCGCATATTGGGAGTGAAGTGAATTTTCGATGTCAATTTTAGGAGGCATGATTTGGAACCCCCCCCACACACACACACCCTTATAGTTTACGATTTTGTATGTAAATCAGCGGTGAGATTAAAACTTACCCTTTTGATTAAGAAACATTATAATGTATTCCACATGATCAGAATGTCCATGCCCCTCGAAACTCCCATTTGGTTGATAATTGATCGTTTAGGCCGAGATACATCCTTACTAGAAGCATCAGCGTGCGTGTTGCAACGTCAAAGTTATGCTCGCCGCAGTGCACCAAGAGATTTAGCAAATAGGTTGGAAATTCTGATTAATCTAAGATGTACTCCCTCCGTTCCACATTACTTGTCTCAAAAGTGGATAAAAATGGATGTATCTACAATTAAAATATGTCTAGATACATCCATTTCTGTGACAAGTAATTCCGAACGGAGGGAGTACTATTCATCGAAATAAACTCTGGTATATTCTACAAGTTATTTGCTTGATGGTTAAGAAGGGCATATACATGTAATTGTTATCTTGATTTAACATTGCTCAATATATTTAATGTCTGAAACAACAACCTTTAGCACATACAACTATACTTCACGCATAAAGTAGTCTCGGTCCTCGTTGATTCCCCAGCTGAACAAAAACTATTTTGACATGCCAATGACGTCTAAGATTAATAGAACAAGATCTCAAACTAAAGCTACAAATATAACTAGGACAACCCCGACTAACAACCAAAGCACTGTCTGACCACCGTTACTCTCTCATATCACTCCATTTGGATTTACCAAAACATCACCCAAAAATACACACCTCACTATATTTCTGTATATAGACCATAAAGGATTCAAATAGTTATGAAACAACTACATTGCCACCACAACGGGTTGTAACCATTTCTGGCTCCTCCAACTTTTTGTTGGCCACCATTTTTCCCTCGAGTAGTTTTAGTACAAGTGAGTAGAAAACCACCTGATGGCAAGAAGCATGTCCACTCCAACCAAGCCAAACAGGAGCAGTCTAGAAGCTTGTCCACTCCAACCTAGCCAAACAGGAGCAGACGTAGGAGAGCCACTTACCCAGTGGCGATGAAGATGAACCCTGAGATGCACACCAACATGACATGATGATATCTAGTTTTTATAAGCAATATCAGAGACATCTCATCACAAAAACCTTGGGAAAAATGAACTAAACTTTTCATTTCCTATACGAGCCATGGGACCAACATTACATAAGCTAGAACTGGCATCTCTATTATAAAGGGGAGTTGGAGATTGTACATTGTACATCAGTATATTTCTTTTGTGAAATAAGTGAAATCAATTCTTCGAAATAAGTGAGATTATTTTTTGAGCTGCGTGAAATCAGTACTTTGAATTAAATAAAATGAATGTAACACAAACTAGTGAAATATATTTTCTTTGAAATGAGTGGAATATGTTGTTTAAAATGAGTGAAATCAGTCCCTCTGATAATGAGTGAAATTAATATTTTTGAAGTGAGTGATATAAGTCTTTTGAAATGAGTCAAATAAGTGTTTTTAAATGAGTGAAATATGTAGTTTTATACTAGTGAAATCGGTCTTTCTGAAAATGAGTGAAACTATTTTTGATAAATTAAATGTAATAATGGTTTTTGAAATGTGTGAAATCTATGTTTTCGAAATGAAATCCGTGTTCTGAATATTTCCACTCTCAATTTTCAATTAATGAATGAGATATATTTTTAAGAAAGGAGTGAAATATATTATATGGACTTTTAAAATCATTTAAAATATATTCAAATATTATCTTGTTTTAAAGTTCACATCTCCTGTAAAAGATTTTAGAATAATTTTGATTCAAAAGATATCAATGAATTAGTATCTCAATAGAAAAATGAAAAGATAGCTTTTCAATGGGTGGAGAGAGATAATCTGTGTGCATCTAGCACTCCCACCTTCTCTACTTTTATCAGGCAAAAAACTACCATCATGGACACAATATCGGAGTGTATTACAATGTATTCCTGCAGCAAAATATTTGATACCTTTATACTGCAAGTCATCACAACAATCTTGGTGCGGTAACAAAGGGCAACAGATGTGACCGTAGGTACCGGTGCCGTTAGAATTTCCGCTATCTATGTCGATTTCTAGGTCTGTACAAAGGTTGAAAGTGCTAAGTCTGTACAAAAGTAGAAAGTGCTTACTGCTGCTAGGCCAGCTTAACAGAACAATGGATATATGGGCCACGACCATCGTGCGTGTAAAGCGTCACAATGCAGCCATCGTCTTTCTTCTGTTCCTCCCTTTGTTTCTTTTGTGATGAAGATTTGTCCCAAAGAACTATATCTTCATGATCGGATATGTGGGTCATCACTAATCAAGCCCACATGGTTCCAACGTAGCTTTATTAACACAATAAAGAGTATGGCTCACGTGCCAATCTTTCCCCTGAGCACTAGCCTGCGATCCAGTGCTTCTTCTCTTGGGAGCTTTTGGTACAACATTATTTAGACCTGAAAGGAAAAGCACTGGTCGTGGTATGCCAAGCACCAACACTTGTTCGATGGATGCCTGAAGCGAATTTACTTTTCTGTACGCAACTGCCTGTGTCGACACGGCACGAGGCCTCCACCAACTCTCTCGCTCCTTGGACGTCGTAGCCTCCCTTTTATGGGAGAGAGAAGTCATCGCCACGCTCATGCCGCGTCGGTCTTTGACTGTAGGGTGTGTAGTGTAGGGTGGCAACGGCAAAAGATGTCCAGCGTTTGATTTTGCCATGGGCTAATCGTTGTGTAAAGTGGATTGTTCTCATCAGCTGTGAGTGCGCGTGGATGCTGGCGGGCCCTGCCGCCACGACCCGCCGTGGCTCTGCCACTTCTCCTCCATCATCTTCCGGCTGTCAACTTGCAATGATCCTCCCAGAAACGCCATCGGTCGGCCTTGGTGAGACGATGCGGACGGGAGCTCACGGTTGATTAAACACGGCTCTGCTGCTCTTCTTTCTTGAGATGGTCAGATGGATGCACCGTTTGCACAAATAGGGCTCCTCAGCAGCCGTTCTATAAGTTATTTGCTTGATTGTTAAATTTATTGTTGCTCAATGTATTCAATGGCTGAAACAACAACCTTTAGCACATACTACCATACTTCATGCATACAAAGCAGTCTCGGTCCTTGTTGTTTCCCAAGCTGAACGAAAATCATTTCGACATGCCAATGATGTCTAAGATAAATAGAGCAAGATGCCTAACTAAACCTACATGCAGGATATAGAACTCATGTGATGACCCTGACTAACTACCAAAGCACTAACTCACCACCGTTACTCTCTCATATCAGTCCATTTGAATTTACTAAAACATAACCCTAAATACACACCTCACTATGTTTCTGCATATAGACCATAAAAGGTGCAAACAGTTGTCAAACAACAACATTGCCATTAGCGGGTTGTCATCACTTGCCCCTCCCAACTTTTCAGTTGGCCTCCATTTTTTTCCTCGAGCAGTTTTAGTAGAAGTAAGCAGAAAACCCCCTGAAGGCAAGCAGCTCGTCCACTCCAACCAAGACAAACAGGAGCAGTCGCAAGAGAGCCACTTACTCAATGGCGATGAAGATGAGCTTAGAGATGCACACCAATACGAAACGATGATATCTAACTTGTATAAGCAATATCAGAGACATCTCATCACAAAACCCTTTAGAAAAATGAACTAAAACCTTTCATTTCCTATACGAACCATGGGACCAACATTACCAAAGCTAGAACAAGCATCTCTACTATAAAGGGGGGTTGTGGATTGTACATTGTACATTCATATCTTTCTTTTAATTGTGTGAAATAAGTGAAATCGATTCTTTTAAATAAGTGAAATTATTATTTTTGTTGTGTGAAATGAGTACTTTGAATTAAGTGAAATCAACGATTCATAAACTAGTGAAGTATATTCTCTTTGAAATGAGTGAAATATGTTGTTTAAAATGAGTGAAATCATTGTTTTTGAATTGAGTGAGATAAGCCTTTTGAAATGAGTGAAATCCGTGCTTTAAATGAGTGAAATCTGTTTTTAAATGAGTGAAATATGTAGTTTTGTACTAGTGAAATCGGTCTATTTGAAAATGAGTGAAACTATTTTGTTGAATTAAATAAAATAATTCTTTTGAAATGAGTGAAATCTTGAAATGAAATCAGTGTCATGAATATTTCCACACTCTCAATTTTTAATTAATGAATGAAATCTATTTGTAAGAAAGGAGTGAAATATGTTTCATGAATTTTTATAATCATTTACAATATATTCAACTTAGATTTTTTTAGCGATCTCATCACCCGGAATTCAAATATGTAAAAAAATAGATAAATTTATTCAAAAGATATCAGTGAATTAGTATCTCACAAGAAAAATGAAAAACTAGATTTTCAATGGGTGGAGAGAGAGAATCTGTGCGCATGCAGCACTCCGTCCTTCTCTACTTACCGAAAAAGACTTCCGCCAACGATCAACAACAGCCCGGTACAAAGGCACGCCACCACAACACATGCACACACCCAAGGTAGGATACATAGGCGCTGAGCGTAGTAACACCAACCCTATCTACAAAGAGATGAAGCTGCATGCAACGAACCGTGGACTCCAAGGCGGTGCCTTCAGGAAGGATACGACACCGGAGCGCTGCCACCGCCCGATCCGAGGGTCAGAGTTTCCCCTGGAGAAACATGAAGGGCAATGAGAGCCACGACAACGCCTTAAAGAAGGGAACAAGTTTCGCCACTGCTGATCCGTCCGAAGATAGAACAAACTTTCACCTGGGTCAACACTCATCGTCACCGAACGCCACAACCCGGATACCACGCCGCCCACACAGCCATGGTCACAGGGTAGCATAGAGCCACGGGCTCTGCCATGAGCACCACGCTACTACTACCAGGGTCACGCCCCGGCATCCAAGACCTTGATACCACCTCACGCGAGACCCGCCGCTACCCCAATAAAAGAGACGTCCGGAAAGCCCCACCTTTCGCACCCTCGGGCGGCCCCTAGTGTTGAGACCCAATAGGTCGGCTAAAACTGGCCTCCATCGCCCCGTCCTGCAGCATCGCGGGCGAGACGAGCTCGGTCCTGCTGCCGGGCACAAGATGAGTGATAGACCGCAGCTGGGAGAGGGACAACCCTTGGACAGAGGAAGCGCGCAAACGACGAGGAGATGAAGCGAAGGTCGAAATGGTCCGACCGCAGACAAGCCGACATCGAAGGAGAACTTGGCCGTCACCGCGGGCAGAGCCGCCGCGCCACCAAGAGGCCACCGCGCATGCATCGAACCTCCCCATGCCACCGCCCACGGCCAGAGAAACGGCCACGCGAGGCCGCTGCCCAACCCGTGCCGACCACCCGGATCCCAACGTCAGATTCAAGACGAGCACGCCGCACACCAGCCCTCCCACCCACCCATGGAGGCACGAGGAGACCTCCAGGAGCGGCAGGCGGAACCACCGGCAACCACCAGGCCATCCGTCGCCACCGCCACCCGAATCCACTCAGGACCGAACCAAATCTGGCCGCCGAGCGCGCCACCTCGTAGCCAAGACGCCAGGCCAGGCATCCACGACTTTGCCGTCAAATGCCCGCCACCATGCTAATGCGCCCTACACACGCGCACCACCGCCACCCCAAGCACCTCGGCCCGTGCCGACCGTCTTCGAAGGGGGAGTGAGAAACCCCGTCGCCGGCGACGGCGACCGGCCTTTGCCCGACGGCATGCACCCGCGGCACGGAAGGGAGGGATGGGAGGGGGGAGGGAGAAAGGTGCTTTCTGCTCAGAGAGCATGTTCCCTTCTCTATTTTTACCCGACGAAAAACTACTATCATGCATACATGCAAGATAAAGATAGTAGTTTTTCGCCAACAGCCCGTGTATGAGGCCTCGTGCATACACAGGTGGTTCTCATTTCGTTAGAAACACACTGGTTTCAGGTATTCGGGCGTCCGAAACGCCTCCCTCACCTGATCTGTCGCTCGCGGGGCAGCCGTTTGGAGCTGAAGCTGCCGCCGCTTTGCGGCTCTAAGGCTGGTCATAGTGGGAGTAACTTAGCTAGTAACATAATGCTTTTCAAGATAAGTTTGCTTATGTGGCATGTAGTTAATGTAGAGAGAGGTGTTTGTAGTAACATAATATGTTACTGTAACATAACGGAACCCAAAGCAGAATGAGTCTACAATGTAACGAATGCAATCATCTATGATACTACTTAATGTTACCTTGCACTATGAAGATAGTAATATAGACTAGTGTCATATACATGACACTAGTCTAACTTACTCCCCACTATGACTAGCCTAAGAGCATATACACCACGCCCTCAGCCTCGATCCACGCGCTGCACGCTGGCCAGCCGACCGGCTCGGCGTCCCAATGAAGAAGTTGTACGCCACTTATCAATAATTCAAACAAGGGTAAGCTTAGGTCTTCGCAAAAGTTGAAAGTGGTAAGCTTAGGTCTTCGACTGCTGCTAGCTCAGCTTATAACTGAACAATGGATAATGGATAATGGATATATGGGCCATGACCGTGGCGCGTGTAAAGCGGCACGATGTACCCATCGTCTTTGTTTTTCTCATGCCTTTGTTTCTTTTCTAATGAAGATTTGTCCCAAACAACTATATCTTCATGATTGGATATATGGGTCGCCACTAACCAAGACCACATGGTTCCAACGTACCTTTATTAACACATAAAAAGTATTGCCGACGTGCCAATTTTTCCGGTAATGTGAACGGCTAAATTAAAGTCGGGGGATATCTGAACCTGAGCACCAGCACACGATCCAGTGCTTCTTCTTTTGGGACAGTTTGATACAACACTATTTAGAACTAAAAAGCACTGGTCATGACATGGCAAGCACCAACATTTGTCGATCAAGTGAAATTACTTTTGAGTATGCAACACTTATCCGAATCTGACTGTACGGTGTGTAGTGTAGGGTGGCAACAGCAAAAGATGCCCGAACAGTGATTTTGCCATGGGCTACTCGCTGTGTAAAGGGGATTTTCCTCGTCAACTGTGAGTGTGCGCGTGGGTGGTGGTGGGCCCGGCCGTCGTTCTGGTCGGCGTCGGAGCCCCGTCCCTTCGGCGAGCTTATAAATTGGCTGCCGAGGAGCCCCATTTCTGCAATCAGAAGCTACCTAATCAATCACAGCAGACCGGTGCTTAATCATATCAACGGTGACCTCCCATCTGCATCGTCTCATCAAGGTGGAACAATGGCGTTTCTAGGAGGATCATTGCGCGTGACGAAGAGCATTAGCAGCCAGAAGATGATGGAGGGGAAGAGCCACGGCGGGTCGGGGTCGTGGTGGCAGGCGCCAACACCCATGAGACAGCTCTTCCGAAGGGTGAAACGCGTCGTGCTGCGCCCGAAGCGCCGCACCATGAGTTTTGGATACGACCTCAAGAGCTACTCCCAGAACTTCGACGACGGCCTTGTCCCTGCCCACCACCTCTAGTGACAGACACTCACGGGGTCCTCTTCTTATTCTTCTTAATTTTACTTGCCGCCCGGCCGGACCACGGCTCAAGGCTGGAGAGTTTGAAGGGTCGTCACCTTGTAATGCACAGAGTTTGAAGTGTACTATAGTATTAGTCATTACTGTTCGTGGACAAGTTGCTTAGTGTTGAAAGTCTTGAAACTACCAATGAAATGACAATGTATCTAACGTGCTTCCTTCTTTATTGTCTGGAAGCCATTAGTTGCCACGATGGAATGGCATTTAAACTATTTATGTTTATGTCGCGCGTGCTAGAATACACTCTCGCACCGGGGATTCTCTCGCTCTCATGTTTGATATTGGTGCATATTGGGAGTGAGTGAATTTTGGGTGTCAATTTTCAGGACCCCCGCATCCCCTTTAAATAGTTTACATTTTTTATGTAGATCAGCGGTGAGATTAAAACTTACCTGTTTGATTAAGAAACATTATAAAGTATTCCACGTGATCAGAATGCTCAGGCCCCTCGAAACTCCCATTTGGTAGATAATTGATCGTTTAGGCAGATATCCATCCTTACTAGAAGCATCAGCGTGCGTTGTTGCGCCGATGAATTACAACGTCAAAGTTATGCCTGCCTCATTGCACTAACAGATTTAGCAATTAGCTTGGAAATTCTGACTCAACCAAGATATATTATTCTTCGAAAGAAAGTCTGACGTATCTATACCACTATATAGTGTGCCAATATCTTCAAATATTAGCCGTTATGCTCCATCCAACGGTCGAAAGATGGCAAATCCGAGCATTATCATCCGTTGGAGAAAGTTTTCAACTCATAGGATTCTGCCACGTGGCCTTCTAATTGAGCCCCCAATTCCACCATCTCATATGTTCTAGAAGCATCTTTTCACATGCTTATCTAATATCTAATAAATAAAGAGACTAGAATGTTGGAAACGATTGTTTTGGCAATGCTTCACGATATATTGATCAGTGCAAAGCGCACGTATATATGGAGTACAAAGTGGACCACAACCTCAACTATACAAAGACTAGGAGGTGGGCCAGGCTATACAATATACATGCACAAACCATATATTCAACACCCCGCAGTCGAAGCGTCGCCGGAGACGCAAAGACTGGACCTGAACTCCTCGAAAACGGAAGTAGGCAGTCCTTTCTTCATGACGTCGGCGAACTGCTGCGCCGTCGGGACGTGGAGGACCGGGATGCGCCCAAGAGCCACCTGCTCACGAACGAAGTGTATGTCGATCTCAATATGCTTCGATCGACGATGATGGACCGGGTTGGCGGAGAGGTAAACGGCGGAGACGTTGTCGCAGTAGACGAGCGTAGCCTTGTGAACATCACAAAGCAACTCCTGGAGCAGCTGACGGAGCCAAGAGCATTCAGCAATGGCGTTAGCCACTGCTCGATACTCAGCCTCGGCACTCGAGCGGGAGACGGTTGGTTGTCGCTGAAGACCAAGAGATCAGGGACGGCCCAAGGTAGACACAGACCCGAGGTGGAGCGCCGTGTGTCCGGGCAGCCAGCCCCATCAGCATCGAGTAGGCGACGAGGTCGGTGGAGGCGGAGGCCGTCAACGTAAGTCCCAAGGACTGGGTGCCGCGTATGTATCGGAGGATACGCTTCACCAGAGTCCAGTGAGAGTCGCGCGGAGCATGCATGTGAAGACAGACCTGCTGAACGGCATACTGCAAGTCGGGGCGCGTCAGGGTCAGGTACTGCAGGGCGCCCACAATGGAGCGGTAGAAGGCCGCATCAGAGGCAGGCGAACCCTCCAAAGCGGAGACCTTGGCCTTGGTGTCGACTGGCGTGGGAGCGGGCTTGAAGTTAAGCATGCCAGCTCGGTCGAGAAGCTCATGGGCATAGCGCTGCTGATGCAGGAAGAACCCATCTGGCCGTCGAACCACCTCAATGCCAAGGAAATAATGCAGAGGACCCAAATCCTTCAGGGCAAACTCATCACGAAGACGAGCAGTAAGCCGCTGGAGGAGCACGACAGTGGATGCCGTCAGAATGATCTCGTCGACGTACAGCAGCAAGTAGGCCGTGTCAACTCCGTGATGAAACATGAAGCGGGACGCATCGAAGCGAGTCGATGTAAATCCGAGTGTCTGCAAGAAGGCGGCGATGCGCTGGTACCAGGCTCTAGGTGCCTGCTTCAACCCGTAGAGTGAACGGGGGAGCAAGCACACATGATCTGGATGCGTGGCGTCGATGAAGCCGGTGGGCTGCTCATAGAATACCTGCTCAGCCAGGTGGCCGTGCAAGAAGGCGTTGGACACGTCCAACTGATGCACAGGCCATGTTCGGGACACGGCTAGCTGAAGCACGGCGCGGATCGTGCTCGGTTTAACAACCGGGGCAAATGTGTCGGTGAAGTCCACGACCGCGCGTTGCTGAAAACCCCGAACCACCCAGCGAGCTTTATAGCGCTCGAGAGTGCCATCCGGACGAGTCTTGTGCCAAAAGACCCACTTGCCCGTGATGATGTTGGCACGGGGCGGCCGAGGGACGAGCTGCCAGGTATGGTTCCGCTGGAGCGTGTCGAATTCTTCCTGCATCGCAGCGAGCCAATGAGGATCCCGAAGGGCGGCTCGAGCTGACGATGGGAGAGGAGACGGCTCAGAGGCGGAAGCAGCGAGAAGATACTCATCGCTGGGGTACCGCGTGCTCGGGCGAAGGTGCCAGCCGAGAGCGAGTCATCGGGCGGGCAGCGGGTCCGGAGGGGAGGCGGGCGAGGACGAAGACGAGCCTGCGTCGATGTGACCGCCGTGGGCGAGGCCGCTGGCGAGACCGCCACGGCGAGGCTGCCGTGGCGAGGTCGCCGCGGCCGAGGCCGCCGGGCGAGGCGGCGGGCGAGGCCACCGGTGGGGGCGGGCGAGGCCGCGGCATGGCGGCGGATGAGGCCGCCGGCAGGGTCGAGGCCGGGGACGCCGGGGGCGTCGCGGGCGTCGAGGGAGGTGCGGCCCCTAGGGCAGCCAAGCGGGGAGAGACTCGACCCGTGGCGCGGGGGGCACCCTCAAAGCCGGGAGGCAGCCCAAGAGAGGCACGGGGGCGGCCATCACCGGCCGCAACATCCGAAGGTACCTGCTGGAACGGAAAAACCATCTCGTCAAAGTAAACGTGTCGTGAAGTGATCACCCGATGAGAGATAGGATCATAGCAGCGGTAGCCTTTGGTGTTAGGAGGATAGCCGAGAAAGATGCAGGCCACAGACCGAGGTGCGAGCTTATGAGGAGCAGTGGAAGCGATGCTGGGGTAGCACAGGCAACCGAAGATGCGGAGCTCAGCATAGGAGGGTGGCATGCCAAACAAGAGGTGATGAGGTGCAAAATTCCCGCGAGTGCGACAAGGACGAATGTTAATGAGTAGTGATGCGGTGGCAAGCGCGTCGGGCCAAAAACATGGGGGCACGTTGGCGTGAAAGAGTAGGGTGCGAATGCAGTCATTGAGAGTGCGAAGCACACGCTCAGCGCGGCTGTTTTGTTGCGAAATGTACGGGCAAGTGAGACGAAAGATCGTGCCGTGTGTGGCGAGAAGGTTGCGGATCGCAAGGTTATCGAACTCCTTCCCGTTGTCTGTTTGCAACGCATGAATCGGACGTCCAAACTGCGTGGAGACATAGGAGTAGAAGGCGGTGAGAGTGGCAGCAGAGTCCGACTTTCGCCGCAACGGGAAGGTCCACACATAGTGCGAAAAATCATCAAGTATAACAAGGTAATAAAGATAGCCCGTGTTACTTGCAACAGGAGAGGTCCAGACATCACTATGAATTAACTCAAACGGGTATGATGCGCCATGCGAGGAATTGCTAAAAGGAAGACAAACATGTTTGCCGAGGCGACAAGCATGACAAGTGTGATCGTCGATCTTATTACACGTGAATGAAAAACTCCGAAGAATATGACGAAGGGTGGCGGTGTTGGGATGACCGAGACGAGCGTGCCAAAGGTCCACTCCGGCGGAATGCGCCATGGGTGCAGCAACGGATGAGGTAGGTGAGTGGACCGGGTTGAGCTCGTCGGGGCTGTCACATCGGTGGAGCACCATCCGGGTACGGGCATCCTTGACAGAAAAGTCAAACATGTCAAATTCAACGGTAACAGGATTTTCACGTGTAAGAGAATGAACGGAAACAAGATTTTTAATGATGTCAGGAGAAAGAAGCACATTAGAAAGATATAATGGCATGGAGTTAGAAGGAAAAGCAGCATGGCCGACATGAGTAATGGGCATGAAAGAACCGTCACCCACGGTAATGCGAGCAGCGGTGTGAACAAGGTGAGCGGCAAGAAGGTTACCGGGGTTGGCGGCCATGTGAGCCGTGGCTCCGGTGTCCATATACCAGTCGCCACCGCCAGTGTACTGCTGCGGCGTGGGGGCGGTGTGGAGAGCCGCTAGGAGCGCGGGATCCCAAGGCGCCGGCGGGAGGGCCGGGGCGGACGGCGCCGGCTGAGGCGGTGGCGCCACATACCCATAGCCCGAGGGGCCGTAGAGCGGCGCGGGCTGGTACACCTGAGGGGCCGCGTACAGGGCCTGATGAGGGCCCGGGCGGGCGCCAAAGGAGCCGGGGACGGGGGCACGCGGTATAGGCATGGAATACGCGTGCACAACCCCCGTCCAAGGGTTCTGGCCGGCCTGCCAGGGCGCTGGCGGTAGCTGGTGCGGCGGCTGGCGGGCGCCCCGCCGTGGGTAGCCGGCTGCTGCTGCTTGCAGCCACCTCGGCCGCGACGCCCACCCCGGCGCTGCTGCTGCTCGGCGGGGCGGAGGGCCTCTTGGCGGCGCCGGTAGGGAAACCGGCGGCGGCTGCGCTGGAAGGGGCTCGGGCGGCCACGGCGGTGGGGCCGGGCGGTGGCGGTGCACCGCCACGGTACCGCGGTGAGGGCCGTGTGAGTGGTCCGGTGCGCGACATCCGCATCCGCCGCTCCTCCAGCTTCTGTACGCTGACGATCTTGAGGAAGGTCGGGTTGGTGATGAGGGGATGTTGAGGCGGCGTTCCCGAAGTCATCGTTCAGGCCGGCGATGAGGGTGCTGAGGAGAAGCTCATCAGAGACCTTCTCGCCGAGGTCACGGAGCTCGTCAACAAGCTTCTTGAGGCGCATGCAATAATCGTCAACAGACGACTCAAGCTGCTGGCACCCAAAAAACTCGCCGTGCAAGAAGACCTTGCGTTGGAGCGCGTTGTCGGTGAAGAGGCCGTTGAGCTTGGTCCAAACGGCGTGAGCGTCATCGCGGCGGAGACCACCGTGTGGAAGAGGTCCTTCGAGATGGTGGTGTAGAACCAACGGATGAGAGTGGCGTCGATGGCCGTCCACTCCTCATCGTCCTCCATGAAGCGGGAGTCCACGGAGCCATCGATGTGATCCCGGAGATTGTACTCACGGAACACGAGGGAGAAGTACGTCTTCCAGGCATAGTACATGGAGGTGAGGTGGTCGAGGACGACGGGAACCCGGGCGAGGATGTTGAGGTCGCGGATGACGACGGATCGGGACCTTGAACGGGTTGGTCGCGGCGGCTGCGGGTGGTACCGGTGGAACGGGGAGGCCATGGCCTAGAGGGGTGGTCTTGGGGCGTGGGCGGCGGTGGCAGGGAAGAGAGCGGCGCGGCTTGGGGCGGCGCGGCGGGCGGGCGGAAGCTTGGCGCGGCGCGGCGGCGGCGGCGGCGGCACGAGGTGGCGGCGGCGGCGGGTGGCGGCGGCGGCGGCGGTGATGAGATCGTTGCGGCGGCGGCGGCGGCACGGGTTAGGGTTAGGATTGTAGGTATGATACCATGTTGGAAACGATTGCTTTGGCAATGCTTCACGATATATTGATCGGTGCAAAGCGCACGTATATATGGAGTATAAAGTGGGCCACAACCTCAACTATACAAAGACTAGGAGGTGGGCCAGGCTATACAATATACATGCACAAACCATATATTCAACATAGAGCATTCTGAATTCTAGATAGGTAAGAACCAAGTTGGATCTTGTCCAATACAATTCTTCGAAAGGAAATACATATTCAAATGTATTTTCCCATGATTTATATATTTAAATGACGTGCAAAGCACGTACAATTTACTAGTTCTAAAAGTTATTTGCTTGATGGTTAAGAAGGGCATACACATGTAATTGGTATCTTGATTTGGCGTTGCTCGGTATATTCAACGTCTGAAACAGCAGACATTAGCATATACAACTATACTTCACGCATACAAGCAGTATCGGTCCTCGTTGATTACCCAGCTGAACAAAAACTATTTTGACATGCCAATGACGTTTAAGATTAATAGAGCAAGATGCCTAACTAAACCTACTCTAGAACTCATAGGACAACCCTGAGTAACTACCAAAGCACTGACTCACCACAGTTACTCTCTCATATCACTCCATTTGGATTTACCAAAACATCACCCGAAAATACACACCTCACTAGATTTCTGCATATAGACCATAAAGGATTCAAATAGTTATGAAACGACAACATTGGTTGTCACCATTTCTGGCTCCTCCAACTTTTCAGTTGCCCTCCATTTTTACCTCAAGCAGTTTTAGTAGAAGTGAGTAGAAAACCACCTGAAGGCAAGAAGCCCGTCCACTCCAACAACCCAAATAGGAGCACTCGTAGGAGAGCCACTTAACCAGTGGCGATGAAGATGAACTCCGAGATGCACACCAACTTTACATGCTGATATCTAGCTTGTATAAGCAATATCAGAGACATCTTGTCACAAAAACCTTTGGAAAAATGAACTAGAACCTTTCATTTCCTATACAAACCATGGGACCAACATTACCAAAGCTAGAACAGGCATCTCTATTATAAAGAGGAGTTGGAGATTGTGCATTGTGCATTGGTATCTTTCTTTCAATTATGTGAAATAAGTGAAATCGATTCTATGAAATAAGTGATTCTTTTTTAGTTGTGTGAAATCAGTACTTTGAATTAAGTGAAATCAATGTAACACAAACTAGTGAAATATATCTTCATGGAAATTAGTGAAATATGTTGTTTAAAACGAGTGAAATAGGTCTCTCTGGTAATGAGTGAAATTATTATTTTGAATTTAGTGATATAAGTCTTTTGAAATGAGTGAAATAAGTGCTTTTAAAGGAGTGAGATCTTTTTAAATGAGCGAAATCATTTTTAAATGAGTGAAATATGTAGTTTTATACTAGTGAAATCGGTCTTTTGAAAATGAGTGAATTTATTTTGATGAATTAAATGAAATAACTCTTTTAAATGAGTTAAATCTATGTTTTTGAAATGAAAATATGTGTTCTCAATATTTCCACATTCTCAATTTTAATTAATGAATGAGATCTATTTTTAAGAAAGGAGTGAAATATGTTTTATGAATTTTGAAAATCATTTAAAATATATTCAAATTTGATCTCGTTTTAACGTTCTCATGGCCCAGAATTCAAATATGTAAAAAGATTTTAGATTTTTTATTCAAAAGATATCGATGAATTAGTATCCCACAAAAAAAATGAAAAGTTAGGTTTTCAGTGGGTGGGGAGAGATAATCTGTGTGCGTGCAACACTCCGTCCTTCTCCACTTTTATCAGGCAAAAAACTACCATCATGGACACAATATCGGAGTGTATTACAATGTATTCCCGCAGCAAAATATTTGATACCTTTATACTGCAAGTCATCACAACAATCTTGGTGCGGTAACAAAGGGCAACAGATGTGACCGTAGGTACCGGTGCCGTTAGAATTTCCGCTATCTATGTCGATTTCTAGGTCTGTACAAAGGTTGAAAGTGCTAGGTCTGTACAAAAGTAGAAAGTGCTTACTGCTGCTAGGCCAGCTTAACAGAACAATGGATATATGAGCCACGACCGTCGTGCGTGTAAAGCATCACCATGCAGCCATCGTCTTTCTTCTTCTCCTCCCTTTGTTTCTTTTCTGATGAAGATTTGTCCCAAAAAACTATATCTTCATGATCGGATATATGGGTCGTCACTAACCAAGCCCACATGGTTCCGATGTATCTTTATTAACACATAAAGAGTATTGCTCACGTGCCAATCTTTCCGACGGCTAAATTAAAGTCGGGCGATATCCCTCAGCACCAGCATGCGATGCAGTGCTTCTTCTCTTGGAACCTTTTTATACAACATCATTTAGACCTAAAAGGAAAAGCACTGGTCGTGGTATGCCAAGCACCAACACTTGTTGGATGGATGCCTCAAGCGAATTGAGTTTTCTGTATGCAACTGCCTGTGTCTGACACGACACGAGGCCTCCACCAACTCTCTCGCTCCTTGGACGTAGTAGCCTCCCTTTTATGGGAGAGAGAAGTCATCGCCACGCTGATGCCGCGTCGGTCTTTGACTGTAGGGTGTGTAGTGTAGGGTGGCAACGGCAAAAGATGTCCCAAATGTGATTTTGCCATGGGCTAATCGTTGTGTAAAGTAGATTGTTCTCGTCAGCAGTGAGTGCGCGTGGGTGGTGGCGGGCCCGGCCGTTGTCGACGGCGTCGATCGGAGCCCGGTCCATATGGTCGGCGAGCTTATAAAACGGCTGCTGAGGAGCCCCATTTGTGCAAACGGTCCATCCATCTGACCATCTCAAGAAAGAAGAGCAGCAGAGCCGTGTTTAATCAACCGTGACCTCCAGTCCGCATCATCTCATGATGGAGGAGAAGAGGCAGAGCCACGGCGGGTCATGGCGGCAGGCGCCGGCGCCCGTGAGGCAGCTGTTCTTGAGGGTGAGGCGTGCTGTGCTGCAGCCGAAGCGCCGCGCCGTGAGTTTCGGGTACGACCTCAAGAGCTACTCCCAGAACTTTGACGACGGCCTCGTCCCTGCCCACCACCTCTAGTGACACACTCGCAGGGTCTTCTTCTTCTTCCTCTTCTTCTTCTCAATTTTACTTGCCGCCCGGCCGGATCACGGCTCGAGGCTGGAGAGTTTGAAGCGTCGTCACCTTGTGAATTGATTTGCTCCTCTAGCTCAGCTACCAGTGTACTACTAGTATTAGACACAGTACTGCTTCGTACACAAGTTGCTTGCTGTTGAAAGTCTGAAACTGCCAGTGAAATGACAGTGTATCTATGTTCTTCCTTCTATGTAGTCTGCAAGACGTCACTTGCCACAATGGAATGGGATTTAAACTATTACAATTTATGTCACGCGCTAGAATACACTCTCTCTGCTGCTGCCATTTTATTCTCGGGATGAAATCAAAGGAAGTGAAGCGAATTTTCTTTGTTTATTTTCAGGAGGCATGAGCCGGTACTGCCCCCATAAAAGTTTACGATTTTGTTTGTTGGTCAGCGGTGAGACTAAAACTTTTCCCTTTGATTAAGAAACATTATAATGTATTCCATGTGATCAGAATGTTCAGGCCTCTCCAAACTCCAGTTTGGTAATTAATTTTGACGTGTTGCTGCACTACGCCATTGAATTACTGATGATCTGTCAAAGTTATGCTTGCCTCGTTGTACCAACAGATTTGGCAAACAGTTTGGAAATTCTGATTTAACTAAAAGTCTAAAATATATTATTCTTCAGAACAAAATCTGACATATTCTACAATTTATTGTCTTGATTCTTAAGAGGGAATACTAACTGTTATCTTGATTTGGTGTTGCTCAATGTATTTAACAGCCGAAACAACCTTCGCACATACAAACATACTTCATGCGTGCAAGCGGTCGGTGTCCTCGTTGGTTCCCAAGCTGAACAAAACTATTTTGACATGTCATTGACGACTAACAGAAATAGAGCAAGATACCTAACTAATGATATGAACATAACATATAACTCATGGGACGGCCCTGACTAAATACCAGAGCACTAGCTCACCACCGCTATACTCTCATATCACTCAATTTGGATTTACCAAAACATACCCGAAAATACTCACCTCATTATACTCCTGCAGATAGACCATAAAGGACCTTTTCAAACTACAACATTGCCACCACACCGGGTTGTCATCACTTATGGCCCCTCTACTTGCCCTACATTTTTTCCTCTGGCAGTTTTAGTAGAAGTGAGCAGAAAACCACCTGAAAGCAAGAAGCTTGTCCACTCCAACCAGACCAAACAGGAGCAGTTCACAGGAGAGCCACTTACCTAATGTCGATGAAGATGAAGTCAGAGATGCACACCAACACGACATCATGATATCTAGCTTGTATGACTAACTATGAAAGCCTGTCCACTCCAACCAAACTAAACATGATGACATCTCAACAGAAAAGCCATGAAAACATGATGACATCTCAACAAAAACCTTACATTTCCTATACGAACCATCGAACCAAACCAAACATGATGACACATTTTTATATATCATGAACATTTTTTCTAAATTTGCATGATTTGTTTTCATTTCATGAACATTATTTAAACATGTGAGCATTTTGGTTGAATGGTACCAATTTTTTTTGAAATTTCATGAGCATATATATAAATGTGTGAACATTTTTAACTTTTAAAGTGTGACGGATATGTTATTAAAAATGTGGGAACACAATTATTGAGCCACATGAATATTTTAAAATACACAAAGAACATTTTTGTGAAGTTATTGAAACAGAAATATTTTAAAAAATATTTTACAGAATTTTCAATATAACGAAAAAGTTAAAAATAGAAAACACAAATTCAGAAAACTCATATGTATGTAGAAGCTAAAGCAAGCTATAGTTATCGCAAGCTGGGCCTGGGCCATTTAACCTGGTATTATAGACAAGGCGGCCGTCAGCTTCGGCAATTCCTATTTGCCGCTCTTAACAATCCCAGTCTACGAATACCGCGCTAGATAACGCACAAATGTGCACCCTCCGGTGTCTCAAAAGAAAAATAATGCGCACCCTCCTATGAGCGCTAGTGACGCTATGGGCGGCCAATTCATGGCTTCAACTATGTTTTTTCTCCTACCAGTTTTCCAAAAGTTCTATAACCTTCTTTGATTCGGCTTTCCTTTTTTTCTGTGTTTTTCCTTTTGATTGTTTTCTTTTTAAATTTTGTGAACTTTTCTAAAAAAGTCAACATTTTCAACCCGGGGAGCAGGCAAGCCTCGCCCCCTATTTGTACACCAATGGAATTATTAAGTAACAAACTTGTCATGCTACAACCTTTTTTGTTAGCCACATGCTCACGTCCACCACGTCAATGCAACTGATCTTGTAAACCTTGGAACCGCAAGAGTTATAACTACCGCATGCTAGGACATGTACAATGGTGATATCTTGAGTGTCATGTAGAATAAATGCTAAGGTGGAGGAAAGAGAAATCATAAAAAAGAGGTTTGCCTTCTCTTAATTAAGAGATTGTCACTTAGCAACAATATGTTTCACAACATATTTAGAGATATCTAGTTGCAAGAGATAATAAGACTAGAAACAACTCACTGTACATCATTTCTATTCGAAAGTACCATTCTACACCCAGGAGCAAATGCTCCTGGTGTGAACAGTAAAATCAAAAAAATAGAAAAAAAATTCAAAAAATTCTGAATTTTTTTGGTGACATACTTTCACAAGTGTTTCTTGTGCATGAAAATTTTCATCACGAAATCACATTCGTAGAAGTCGTGCCAAAAAAACAAAATCAGAGATGCAAAATGCTTTTGTAAGTAACATTTTCAGAGCATCGATTTTCTTTTTTTACCACACCTTCCACCAATGTGATTTCATGAAGAAATTTTACGTGCACAACAAACATTTGTATAAGTATGCCACAAAAAAAATTCAGAATTTTTTGACATTTTTTTAATTTTTTTTTATTCTACTGTTCACACCAGGAGCATTTGCTCCTGGGTGTAGAAACTCCACGTCCATTTCTATTGCCTTATCTTAATTACATGATGGGCTTAAGATAAGACTGCTTTATCAATCACTGTACATGCCCTTAGTACTAATATGTGGAAAGAGGGCAAGTTGAATTGAAAGAAAAGTGATTATAATAATTTTTTGTCTTATATTTCTTTCCACACAAGGACATATGCAACAAATTGTTTTCCTAACAGTGAGGCCACATGATCATTGGACACCGGCCATTTGGTAGACTCTTTAAAAATATTTTATTTGGTAAGCCCCTGATGACTTACCAAATAAACATTATTTTATTTGGTAATAAGTTGATAAAACTTTTGGTAATAAGTTGACAAAACATGCATGGAAAAAATTAAGGACCGCTATTGAAAAAATGTTGTAATAGAATTCGAGATGCATGGGAGAGGAAAATTTTTCAAAAAGAGAGGGAGCGGGGTGAGTGTTGCTATGGCTACGAAAATGATTATAGGAAAACTATTAGTTGGCAAATTTTGATTAGAGATGAGTACGGCATTTTGTAGGTCGAGCTCCATGGAGGCCTTTATTTTTAAAATTTCAAATTTCAAATTTTTTATTTTTAAAATATTTTAAAAAATACGCAAGGATGTAAAGTGTGTGTGCGTAAAATTTCAGGATGAAATACCTTGAATTGTGAGCTGCACAAAAAAAGGGTTAATTATCCTTTTACCCTCAGTGGTGTCCGTGTGCTCGGTTTTGCCCTCAGATGCGAATTGTGCTCAGTTTTGCCCCTAATCCGTGCGCACTGACTCGTTTCGTGAACTCTGCCGTCTCTGTCAGGTCAACATTTTGACTCGGCCCTTACAGGTGGGACCAGGCGGCAGAGACAACCAATTCTATTCAGACTGTTGCACGCGTGGCTTGTGGGACCCAACAGAGAGCCGTTGCAGGTGTGCTATATAAGCGGGCGACATACATCGGCGGTGACCACGGCGACAGAGAGCACGGCGGTGACCACGGCGAGAGAGAGAGAGAGAGAGAGAGAGAGAGAGAGCACGGCGGTGGGAAGCTAGCTGTGGAGGGCGTGGCGGCGTTGAGATCCCCTTCGGCTCCGAGCCCCATGTCTTCCTCAAGCTCCCACGCCACCTCGCGGATGCAGAGCCGGGCGCGTGTGGACATGCATGTCTTTGTCTGTCCGCGGTGCCGGGCGGGCGTTGTTCGGAGGGTTTCTCACACACCGAGGTACCAGAATCGTCCGTTCTACGGGTGCAGCGAGAATGGGGTAAGAATCGGGGCAATTGCACCATTTTCGTGGTCGGGATCTTTGAGCAATGAGTTGATCTGTTTGGTGTTCATGCAGGTGACATGCTTCTTTCTTGGTCGATGCTTTGGCCAAGACTCTGATGAATGAACTGCAAGAAGAGCATGAAGAATGGTTGTGCATGCTGCCACGAACGGTAGTGGCCGTAGCACGAGCTCCGGAAGAAGAGATGGAGGGGCGAAGCACACACTGATAGAGAGCTAGCTATTGAGCTTAGGATGTTGAAGAAGAAGGTTAGGAAGCTTGAAGATCAAGCACTACCAATACCCATTTGCAAATACTTTTGGGCATTTGTAGGTATGGTAATCGCACTGGTTGTAATGTTGAAAATGTATGGAAAGGCATGAATTATGGAGGAATTTGTGATCTTGAAATTGTATGAGAAATTCACCTAGTTTAAATGTTGGTCAAAGTTGTTTAAATGTTGAAAAAAAAGAAGTGACCAACATTTAAATATGTTGAAAAAAAGGAGAAGAAATGAGGAATTCAGAAACTTTTGATCAATGAAATGCAGCTCTTTGCTCTGCCTTTCTGTCAAAAAAAAAGGGTTGCTCTTGGGCCAAATTCAGAGCGTAGAGCCAAGTGCAGGCTAGACTAATGGGCCAACTGCATCCAATTAGGCCCATTCGGGGGTTCTCTTGCGTGTTTTTCTGTTTTCTGTTCTGATTTAATTTAGGCAGTAAATCATAATGCTGAAACTTTTTGTGGAAGCTAATTGAATTATTCCAGAGGCAAACAATTAAGGTTAGAAATTTTTTGGAGCTGTTAAATATTTAATAGCAATTTAATTACTCCAATTCAAATACACCGTGATTTAAATCAAAGACCAAAATGTCATGGAAAATGTGCCTCAACTCTGGTAGAGGTTTACACCTGGTGCCAAAATAAATGAACATTTTTTAAGGGCATTACATTGAGAAAAAAATAATTTGTCTGAAAAAATGAAGGGTGGAAAATGCACAAAAAATTGGTGCGGCTGGGGACTCAAACCCAGGACCATGTGGGTTTGTGGCGTTTAGGGCTGCGCTGGTAACCACTAGGACAGATGGAAAGACTTTGACATGGGTAGGGAAGGAAGGTATACATAGTGAGGCCATGAATGTTTGCACACGCGTGAGAATGATTTTCCTTTGTTTTGCACTGAAATTTTGGAGGGTTGGAAGGTTGAAAACGTATGTTTACACTGCCACATGATTTTGGTTAGAGTGGCACTTGGTTTAGGGTTAGAGTGGCACTTGGTTTAGATTTTAAAGGGAATAAATTTGTATGTTAGTTCATGACTTGTTTTTTTTAATGAAAGAGAGGGCTTCTCACCCCCTCCGATTTTCATTAATGAAAACCACAAGTTCTCGAACTTCATGACTTGGTTTAGGAAAGAAATGATATGTTCGGGCACGGACATTTTTTAACACACATAATAAACCCTAATAACTTAGATAAGATGCAACACACCGTACCCTTACATTAAGCAATAATAATAAGTTCATGGACACATGACGAAACATGACACGACATAGAAAAGCAACAAAATAAAAACGAAACATGATGAGCTTGACTCCGGGCTTGAACATCTACATCTTGACCTCCTTCTTCCACCTTGGCCGCGCGCCCCTTCAACACCGTCTTCATCTTCACACCTCCTCCTCCTCCTCGTAGGGAAGGGAGTGCATCTGGCCTGGAGTGGGGAAGATGCTCTCGTATTTGGTGTAGATGTTGTACACGGTGAAGAAGATGGCCTCGCAGCCGCACCAAAAGACTTGGCCGAGGAGCTCGCGCATGTCAAACGGGTTGATGAAGGTGACCGTGAGCAGTAGGAGGATGCTACCGCGGTCACGAACCTCGTTGAGGGTGAACATCCTAGGCGAGCCCCGTGGGAGGTGGGCATAGCCGGCTCTGAGGAAGGCGCGGGTGAGTTCGACGGAACCCCTCCACCTTGAAATAGCCCACACACGGAGCTCCCTCTCCACGAGCACGCCCGGTGGGTAGCGCAGCTCGGCATGACAAAGTGACGGTTGAAGGTCGGCCCGTTGAACTGCATCTTCACTTGGTCTCGCTTGGGGAGGGATCGGTCGCTTGGGTGTTTGAAATTGGAGAGAATGGATCGGATCTGGCTTGTGGGTGGGAGAGGAAGAGAGGCACCTTATTTATAAGCCTGTGGGTGGGAGAGGAAGAGAGAAAGGATGAGAACGGTGCGTGTATGAATCCGGACGCGTGTGTGTATCCGTTACGTTTTGCACTCTTTAATTTTTGCACAAAAACAATGCATGGGGCGCGTGCGTGCATCTGAATCACTGCATAGCTATTTGACCGGGCGGTGCATCTGACTCGCTGCCCTGAACCACTGTCGTAATGCCTAACTCTTAATCAATACGTGCATGGCTACCTAGCTCGCCTAGCGCGCCTCGCTCGCCTCGCTCGCATGCATGCACGTTCGCCTCCCATGCATGCAAGGCCTGGAAAGGCTGAGACGGGCTATTTACTGCGGTCTCAGGCCCAGACAACGAGACGGCCCAACGGTCCATCCAGCGCGCCCGGTATTTGTTTTAAAAAAACAATCTCCCAGCTAATCAGATTGCATCTCGCGGATCACCCCCGTCCCCACAGATTCCTTCTAGAAGGGTTAGATCGATGGCCCTTGATCGCCGCTAGGGTTAGACGGACGGTCCTTGTTCAGCGCTAGGGTTAGCAGGGTTTGGGAGGGGTTTGGAGCAGTCAAAGCTATGTTTGACCAGATTTCAAATGCGCATAATAAACTAAATAAAAATCAAAAAAATAAAAAACCTGCGCACATAGTCTTCTAATGTCATATACTAACGATTTAAGTTGATAAACAAGGTTTACATACATTAAAACGATAAGTTCATGTGTATTGTGTGATATCTCGAGTATCTCAAACTCTCTTGTATGAAGTGAAGAGAAGTGTTTGGGGAAATGAACATGAAAATTTCAAAAAACTCATCACAGCTTCATTTTGGAGTGACTAAGAAGGATCCAGGCTTAGTTTTTCATTTTGATGTTTTACACTTGTTTAAATCTTGGTCAAAGTTAAGTTTGACCATAATTCAAATGAGCAAAACAAAATTTAAAAAAATCAAAAAAATGGAAAAACCAGCGCACATAGTCTGTATATATAGAATATATGTGTAGGAAAGTTATTTGGATGATTTAGACAAGGTCGAAAAAACCTTGCTTAGAAATGAGGCCGTTTACCCTACCTTTGGACCCCCTCTTTTTAGCATATTTTTCATGAAAATTTCAAAAACCTCACCACAGCTTCATTTTGGATTGACTAAGAAGGATGCATGCATGGTTTTTCATTTTTGATGTTTTAGACTTGTTTAAATCTTGGTCAAAGTTAGGTTTGACCATAATTCAAATGAGCAAAACAAAATTTAAAAAAATCAAAAAAATGGAAAAACCAGCGCACATAGTCTGTATATATAGAATATATGTGTAGGAAAGTTATTTGGATGATTTAGACAAGGTCGAAAAAACCTTGCTTAGAAATGAGGCCGTTTACCCTACCTTTGGACCCCCTCTTTTTAGCATATTTTTCATGAAAATTTCAAAAACCTCACCACAGCTTCATTTTGGATTGACTAAGAAGGATGCATGCATGGTTTTTCATTTTTGATGTTTTAGACTTGTTTAAATCTTGGTCAAAGTTAGGTTTGACCAGAATTCAAATGAGCAAAACAAAATTCAAAAAAATTAGAAAAAGGAAAAACCATGTGCTCATTCAAACATCATCCCACAGATTTAAACATCATGTCAAACATAGTTCTAACATAGGTCCAACATCATCCAACAGAAATACAACATTATTCATAATGTTTCATAATTATTCATAAATAACGTTGGGGCTTCTGTCTGTTCCTTGAGCTTCTTGCCATCACTTTGCTCCTCGTGCACCTTGTGCTCATTCCTTCTTCTCTTCTCCTCTTGGTTGTCGGTACCTTGCGCGTCTTCTTCAAACCTATCATAGAGCTGTGCAAAACATAATGGGTAATGAGATCATGTCAAGTGATAAATGTACAGTAGTATTTGACCCTTGCAAGATTTACATACCTAGCAGAATTCACAACAACAGAAGGTTGGTCACCATTTGGAGCCTCACTTGGATCATCATTTGGAGCCTCACTTGGATCACCATGATCACCATTTGGAGCCTCACTTGGATCACCATTTGGAGCCTCACTTGAATCATTATTTGGAGGATATTTTGGATCGTCGTCAAAATCATGCGGCTGTTGACCATCATCATTTGGAACCTCGTCAAAATCCTCATCTGATGCAACCGGCTGTTGACCATCATTTTCATCATCTGTTGAGGCAACCGGTTGCTGACCAACATTTTCATCGAAGCCTTCATCGAAACTCTCTCCGAACGCTGGATCTACTGTGTTATCACAATACTTACCGAAATGACCAGACCCACCACACCTTGTGCACTTACGCTTCCTCGCTCCAAGTCCAGCTCCTTCGCTGCGAGGTCTGATTCGACTCTTCCTTGGTCTACCTGTTGCTCTCTTCAGAACTCGAGCGCAAAGCTTGAATCCAGGGTCCACCATGTCCCACTGTTGTTTTCCCTCCATAGCAGGCAAGGCATAAGCATATGTGGCTTTGAACCTTGCAACAGAGTAGTAATCATGCACATACTGTTGTATGTTCCCTGCTGGACACTGGGAGAGAAGTGATGAAAAACAAGGCATGAATGCATGGCAACCAGTTTATCGCCATTGCGCATAACCGCAAGTTCTAGCTTCTAAATCCACGGGTATTTCCATTCCCTCTTCTCTTTATCCAAATATGATATCTCTGCTGTGGTACCCGAGCAAAGAGTCATGTTCATTTCCAAGCCTGTTGTTTTCTACTTCAGTTCATTCATCACGGCAGGGATGATAATGTGGCCCATGAATTTTGCCTCGGCTATTCCTTCACGATAATGAAATTTCTGCATGTATTCTATCCTTATCCTGTCAAGCAAATCCACCACATAATGACCCTTTAGTTTTCGGATCGTTGAGTTGAAAGACTCTGCTAGATTATTGTGCACATAGTCAACTTTGCTCGGTTCACTGAATTGGCTTCTGGCCCATAACTTGGAGTGATGTGTTTCCAAGTATTCTTTCACTTTGGGATTCATGTATAACTGCCTCAAGTGGTAGTTGTGATTCTTCACACTGCAAGTCAAAGATGCTGGCCATAAATTGTCGGTATACACCTTTCCTTTGAATTTCTTCATGAAATTTGCAGCAAGGTGACACATGCATTCCCTATGCTCTACTCCAGGGAACACATTGTCCACGGCCACTTCTAAACCTTTGCAGGCATCTGTATAAATGACCAACCCATTGGGATGTGCAATAGCCCGACACAGATTATGCAAAAACCAAGTCCAGCTCTCCTCAGACTCTGTCTCCAGCACACCGTAGGCAACTGGAAATACAAAACTATGTGCATCAACTGCACAAGCTGCTGCTAACTGTCCTTTAAACCTCCCTGTGAGAAACATGGCATCAATAGCCAAATAAAGCCTACAGCCTGCCAAAAAAATCCGGCGACAAGCCTCAAAGCAGACAAAAACCCTCCTAAAGCATTCCTTGATCTTTGTCACTCCCCTGAACATTGTTGAGGAAATCGTTAACCGGTAGCTGCTCGGTTGGCTGGTGAATAGGGGATTAATAGGCTAATCGGCAAGTTAATCGGCCATTTAATCAATTAATTGGACGATTTATGGGTTTATCAGCTACTCGGTGACCCCAGGAGTAGGGATTAATCGGCAAGTTAACTGGTTAATCGGACGATTTCTTGAACAGGGCCCCTGAATGTGTACTCCACGGTGTGGTGATCAATATCTACAATACCACCTGGGCTTGTCCTCTCCACTTCACCTTTGAATGAATACAACAATTGAAAACTTTCCTGCCAGCTACCATAAATAGAATCCATAGCATGTTGTTTACCATTGAACAACCTCATGTATGGTAAATCTATCTTGAACTTATCTTTAATGTTCTTCTGCAATTCCTTTGGACCCACTTGCTGGTTTTCTTTCACCCACTTCTTTACTTCTTCTGCCACCCATCTTGACTTGGCTCTACTGATTGTATCCTTCCTAAGGGTTGGTTCCTGGCATGTGTGCTTAAAAGGCTTCACTTTGACCTGAACATTAATGCTATTTCGCATTTTAGATGCGAGCAGCCTCCATGGACAACCCTCAGTTGGACAGTGCACTATGTAACGTACTTGATCGCTCTTGTCAACTTTGAAAGTACATTCTACCTTGATGCAGTATGTCACAAGTGCATTTCTACACTCATTCATGGATGCAAAAACTGTACCTTCTTCCATATGAGGGTTCAAAGGGTCCCATTCAACAGCTGCAAGGTCTTCGTCTCACCCACCGCGTCATCATCCACACGGACTGCATTGTGAGCCTCATCTTGGTTTTCAGCCCGAGGTGCCCGTCGGAAATTCCGAATAACAACAGAATATAGCTTCTCTTCATCAACCCCAGAATTGTAGTCATCAGGCTCCACTTCAAGGGGGATCCTACTGCCGTTGCTGTTGGGGATCGTAGCAGAAATTCAAAATTTTCCTACGTGTCACCAGATCTATCTATGGAGAAACCAACAACGAGGGGAAGGAGAGTGCATCTACATACCCTTGTAGATCGCTAAGCGGAAGCGTTCATGAGAACGGGGTTGAAGGAGTCGTACTCGTCGTGATCCAAATCACCGGAGATCCTAGTGCCGAACGGACGGCACCTCCACGTTCAACACACGTACAGCCCGGTGACGTCTCCCATGCCTTGATCCAGCAAGGAAAGAGGGAGAGGTTGAGGAAGACTTCATCCAGCAGCAGCACAACGGCGTGGTGTTGGTGAAGGAGCGTGAGAATCCCGCAGGGCTTCGCCAAGCACCAAGGGAGAGGAGGAGGAGGAGAGGCAGGGCTGCACCAAGAGGAGAAGTTCTCATGTGTATGGCAGCCCCAAAACCTCAAGTATATATAGGGGGGAAGGGGGCTGCGCCCCTTTTAGGGTTTCCCCACCCCAAGGGGTGCGGCCAGCCCTAGATCCCATCTAGGGGGGGCGGCCAAGGGGGGAGGAGTGCCTCCCAAGTCAAGTGGAGGCCTCCCCCTTTAGGGTTTTCCCTTCCCATGCGCATGGGCCTTGGGGGCTGGTGCCCTGGCCCATTAAGGCTAGGGCGCCCCTTACAGCCCATGCTACTGTATTGGACGTGGTGGAACAATTTCCGGACCTCCGGACCCCTCCGAATCCTCCGAACCTTCCGAAGCTTCCGGTACAATACCGAAAAACCCGAACTTTTAGGAACCCGAACAACAACTTTCCATATATAAATCTTTACCTCCGGACCATTCCGGAACTCCTCGTGACGTCCGGGATCTCATCCGGACTCAACAACATTCGGTAACCACATACAAACTTCCTTTATAACCCTAGCGCCATCGAACCTTAAGTGTGTAGACCCTACGGGTTCGGGAGACATGTAGACATGACCGAGGCGTTCTCCGGTCAATAACCAATAGCGGATCTGGATACCCATATTGGCTCCCACATGTTCCACGATGATCTCATCGGATGAACCACGATGTCAAGGACTCAATTGATCCCGTATACAATTCCCTTCGTCTAACGGTATTGTAATTGCCCGAGATTCGATCGTCGGTATCCCGATACCTTGTTCAATCTCGTTTCCGGCAAGTCTCTTTACTCGTTCCGTAACACATCATCCGTGATCAACTCCTTGATCACATTGTGCACATTATGATGATGTCCTACCGAGTGGGCCCAGAGATACCTCTCCGTCACACGGAGTGACAAATCTCGATCTCGATTCGTGCCAACCCAAAGACACTTTCGGAGATACCTGTAATGCACCTTTATAGCCACCCGATACGTTGTGACGTTTGATACACCCAAAGCATTCCTACGGTATCCGGAGTTGCACAATCTCATGGTCTAAGGAAATGATACTTGACATTAGAAAAGCTTTAGCATACGAACTACGATCTTTGTGCTAGGCTTAGGATTGGGTCTTGTCCATCACATCATTCTACTAATGATGTGATCCCGTTATCAATGACATCCAATGTCCATGGTCGGAAACCATAACCATCTATTGATCAACGAGCTAGTCAACTAGAGGCTTACTAGGGACATGGTGTTGTCTATGTATCCACACATGTATCTGAGTTTCCTATCAATACAATTATAGCATGGATAATAAACGATTATCATGAACAAGGAAATATAATAATAACTAATTTATCATTGCCTCTAGGGCATATTTCCAACAGTCTCCCACTTGCACTAGAGTCAATAATCTAGTTCACATCGCCATGTGATTAACATTGATAGGTCACATCGCCATGTGACCAACATCCAAAGAGTTTACTAGTGTCTGTAAACTAGTTCACATCATCATGTGATTAAGACTCAATGAGTTCTGAGGTTTGATCATGTTTTGCTTGTGAGAGAGGTTTTAGTCAACGGGTCTGAACCTTTCAGATCCGTGTGTGCTTTGCAAATTCTCTATGTCATATTGTAAACGCTGCTTCCACGCTCCTCTTGGATCTATTCCAAATGGTTGCTCCACTATACGTATCCGGTTTGCTACTCAGAGTCACTCGGATAGGTGTTAAAGCTTCCATCGACGCAACTCTTTACGTCGAATTCTTTATCACCTCCATAATCGAGAAACATGTCCTTATTTACTCCAAGGACAATTTTGACCGCTGTCCAATGATCCATTCTTGGATCATTCTTGTACCCCTTGACTGACTCATGGCAAGGCACACTTCCGGTGCGGTACACAACATAGCATACTATAGAGCCTATGTCTAAGGCACAGGGGACGACCTTCGTCCTTTCTCTCCTTTCTGCCGTGGTCGAGCTTTAACTCTTAACTTCATACCTTACAACTCAGGCAAGAACTCCTTCTTTGACTGATCCATCTTGAACACCTTCAAGATTATGTCAAGGTATGTGCTCATTTGAAAGTATTATTAAACATTTTGATCCATCTTATAGATCTTGATGCTTATTGTTCAAGTAGCCTAATCCAGGTTTTCCATTGAAAAACACTTTTCAAACAACCCTATATGCTTTCTAGAAATTCTACATCATTTCTGATCATCAATATGTCAACAACATATACTCATCAGAAATTCTATAGCGCTCCCATTCACTTCTTTGGAAATACAAGTTTCTCATAAACTTTGTATAAACCTAAAATCTTTGATCATCTTATCAAAGTGCATATCCCAACTCCGAGATGCTTACTCCAGTCCTTAGAAGGATCGCTGGTGCTAGCATACCTTTTAGCATCCTTAGGATCGACAAAACCTTTCTGATTGTATCACATACAACCTTTTCCTTACGAAAACTGGTAAGGAAACTTGTCTTGACATCCATCTGCCAGATTTCATAAATGCAGCTAATGCTAACATGATTCCGACGGACTTAAGCATCGCTACGGATGAGAAAATCTCATCGTAGTCAACTCCTTGAACTTGTGAAAAAAAAACTCTTCGCCACAAGTCGAGCTTCATAGACGGTGACATTACCGTCCACGCCCGTCTTCTTCTTAAAGATCCATTTATCTCAATGGCTTGCCGATCAACGGGCAAGTCCACCAAAGTCCATGCTTTGTTCTGATACATGGATCCTATCTCGGATTTCATGGCTTCTAACCATTTGTCGGAATTTGGGCCCACCATTGCTTCTCCATAGCTCGTAGGTTCATTGTTGTCTAGCAACATGACCTTCAAGACAGGATTACTGTACCACTCTGAAGCAGTACACATCCTTGTCACCCTACGAGGTACGGTAGTGACTTGATCCGAAACTTCATGATCACTATCATAAGCTTCTACTTCAATTGGTGTAGGTGCCACGGGAACAACTTCCTGTGCCCTGCCACACACTAGTTGATGGTTCAATAACCTCATCAAGTCTCCACCATCCTCCCACTCAACTTTTCGAGACAAACTTTTCCTCGAGAAAGGACCCGATTCAAGAAACAATCCCTATTGCTTTCGGATATGAATTAGGAGGTATACCCAACTGTTTTGGGTGTCCTATGAAGATGTATTTTATCCGCTTTGGGTTCGAGCTTATCAACCTGAAACTTTTTCACATAAGCGTCATAGCCCCAAACCTTTAAGAAACGACAACTTAGGTTTCTCCAAACGGTGTCGTCTCAACGAAATTACGTGGTGCCCCATTAAAGTGAGTGCGGTTGTCTCTAATGCCTAACCCATGAACGATAGTGGTAATTCGATAAGAGATATCATGGTACGCACCATATCCAATAGAGTGCAACTATGATGTTCGGACACACCATCACACTATGGTGTTCCAGGCGGTATTAATTGTGAAACAATTTGCGCAATGTCTTAATTGTGTGTCAAAACTTGTAACTCAGATATTCATCTCGATGATCATATCATAGATATTCTATCCTCTTGTCATGAAGATCTTAAACTTCACTCTGAAATTACTTGAACCATTCAATAATTCAGACTTGTGTTTCATCAAGTAAATATACTCAACATTTACTCGAATCATCTGTGAAGTAAGAACATAACGATATTCACTGCATGCCTCGGCACTCATTGGACTGCACATATCAAAATGTGTTACTTCCAACAAGTTGCTATCTTGTTCCATCTTACTGAAACCGAGGCTTTTCAGTCATCTTGCCCATGTGGTATGTTTTGCATATCTCAAGTGATTCAAAATCAATTGAGTCCAAACGATCCATCTGCATGGAGTTTCTTCATGCGACACACCAATAGACATGGTTCACATGTCTCAAATTTTCAAAACGAGTGAGTCCAAAGATCCATCAACATGGAGCTTCTTCATGCTTTTACACCAATATGACTTACATGGCGTGCCACAAGTAAGTGGTACTATCATTACTATCTTATACTTTTGGCATGAAAATGTGTATCACTATGATCGAGATTCAATAAACCATTTATTTAGGTGCAAGACCATCGAAGGTATTATTCAAATAAATAGAGTAACCATTATTCTCCTTAAATGAATAACCGTACTGCGATAGACATAATCCAATCATGTCTATGCTCAACGCAAACACCAAATGATAATTATTCTGGTTTAATACTAATCTTGATGGTAGAGGGAGCGTGCGATATTTGATCACATCAAAATTGGAAACACTTCCAACACATATCGTCAGCTCTCCTTTAGCTAGTCTCCGTTTATTCTATAGCCTTTTATTTCGAGTTACTAACACTTAGCAACCGAACCGGTATCTAATACCCTGGTGCTACTAGGAGTACTAGTAAAATACACAATAACTTAATGTATATCCAATATACTTCTATCGACCTTGCCAGCCTTCTTATCTACCAAGTATCTAGGGTGATTCTTCTCCAGTGGCTGTTCCCCTTATTGCAGAAGCACTTAGTCTCAGGTTTGGGTTCAACCTTGGGTTTCTTCACTGGAGCAGCAACTGATTTGCCGTTTCATGAAGTGCCCCTTCTTGCCCTTGCCCTTCTTGAAACTAGTGGTTTCACCAACCATCAACAATTGATGCTCCTTCTTGATTTCTACTTCCGTGGTGTCAAACATCGTGAATACCTCAAGGATCATCATATCTATCCCTGATATGTTATAGTTCATCACGAAGCTCTAGCAGCTTGGTGGCAATGACTTTGGAGAAACATCACTATCTCATCTGGAAGATTAACTCCCACTCGATTCAAGTGATTGTTGCACTCAGACAATCTGAGCACAAGCTCAACGATTGAGCTTTTCTCCCTGAGTTTGCAGGCTAAGAAAATCGTCGGAGGTCTTATACCTCTTGACGTGGGCACGAGCCTGAAATCCCAATTTCAGCCCTTGAAACATCTCATATGTTCCGCGACGTTTCGAAAAACGTCTTTGGTGCCTCTACTTAAACCATTTAACTGAACTATCACGTAGTTATCAAAACGTGTATGTCCGACGTTCGCAACATCGACAAGCGACGTTTGGGGTTCAGCACAACGAGCGGTGCATTAAGGACATAAGCTTTCTACTGATCTCATAATCGCTACTGTCAACTTTCAACTATATTTTCTCTAGGAACATATCTAAACAGTGGAACTAAAGCGTGAGCTATGACATAATTTGCAAAAGGTTTTTGACTATGTTCAGGATAATTAAGTTCATCTCATGAACTCCCACTCAGATAGACATCCCTCTGGTCATCTAAGTGATTACATGATCCAAGTCAACTAGGCCGTGTCCGATCATCACGTGAGACGGACTAGTCATCATCGGTGAACATCTTCATGTTGATCGTATCTACTATACGACTCATGCTCGACCTTTCGGTCTCTGTGTTCCGAGGCCATGTCCGTACATGCTAGGCTCGTCAAGTTAACCCTAAGTGTTTGGCGTGTCTAAATCTGTCTTACACCCGTTGTATGTGAACGTAAGAATCCATCACACCGATCATCACATGGTGCTTAGAAGCGACGAACTTTAGCAACGGTGCACGTTAGGGAGAACACTTCTTGAAATTGTTGTAAGGATCATCTTATTTACTACCGTCGTTCTAAGTAAACAAGATGCATAAACATAATAAACATCACATGCAATTATATAGTAGTGACATGATATGGCCAATATCATATAGCTCCATTGATCTCCATCTTGGGCTCCATGATCATCATCGTCACCGCATGACACCATGATCTCCATCATCATGATCTCCATCATCGTGTCTCCATGAAGTTGTCTCGCCAACTTATTACTTCTACTACTATGGCTACCGGTTAGAAATAAAGTAAAGTAATTACATGGCGTTTGTTCAATGACACGCAGGTCATACAATAAATTAAGACAACTCCTATGGCTCCTGCCGGTTGTCATACTCATCGACATGCAAGTCGCGAACCCTATTACAAGAACATGATCAATCTCATACATCACATATCATTCATCACATTCTTCTTGGCCATATCACATCACATAGCATACCCTGCAAAAACAAGTTAGACGTCCTCTAATTGTTGTTTGCATGTTTTACGTGGCTGCTATGGGTTTCTAGCAAGAACGTTTCTTACCTACGCAAAACCACAACGTGATATGCCAATTTCTATTTACCCTTCATAAGGACCCTTTTCATCGAATCCGTTCCGACTAAAGTGGAGAGGCGGCACCGCTAGCCACCTTATGCACCAAGTGCATGTCATCGGTGGAACCTGTCTCACGAAGAGTACGTAAGGTCGGTCCGGCCGCTTCATCCCACAATACCGTCGAAACAAGATTGGACTAGTAACGGTAAGCATATTGAACATTATCAACGCCCACAACTACTTTGTGTTCTACTCGTGCAAAGAATATACGCAATAGACCTAGCTCATGATGCCTTGTTGGGGATCGTGCAGAAATTCAAAATTTTCCCACGTGTCACCAAGATCTATCTATGGAGAAACCAGCAACGAGGGAAGGAGAGTGCATCTACACACCCTTGTAGATCGCTAAGCGGAAGCGTTCATGAGAACGGGGTTGAAGGAGTCGACTGTCGTGATCCAAATCACCGGAGATCCTAGTGCGAACGGACGGCACCTCCGCGTTCAACACACGTACAGCCGGTGACGTCTCCCATGCCTTGATCCAGCAAGGAGAGAGGAGAGGTTGAGGAAGACTCCATCCAGCAGCAGCACAACGGCGTGGTGGTGGTGGAGGAGCGTGGCAATCGCAAGAGGCTTCGCCAAGCACCAAGGAGAGGAGGAGGAGGAGGAGGCGGGGCTGCACCAAGAGGAGAAGTTCTCATGTGTATGGCAGCCCCAAAACCTCAAGTATATATAGGGGAAGGGGCTGCGCCCCTTTAGGGTTTCCCACCCCAAGGGGTGCGGCCAGCCCTAGATCCCATCTAGGGGCGGTCAAGGGGAGGAGTGCCTCCCAAGTCAAGTGGAGGCCTCCCCTTAGGGTTTTCCCTTCCCATGCGCATGGGCCTTGGGGGCTGGTGCCCCTGGCCCATTAAGGCTAGGGCGCCTTACAGCCCATGCTACTGTATTGGACGTGGTGGAACAATTTTGGACCTCCGGACCCCTCCGAATCCTCCGGAACCTTCCGAAGCTTCCGGTACAATACCGAAAAACCCGAACTTTTTCCGAACCCAACAACAACTTTCCATATATAAATCTTTACCTCCGGACCATTCCGGAACTCCTCGTGACGTCCGGGATCTCATCCGGACTCGAACAACATTCGGTAACCACATACAAACTTCCTTTATAACCCTAGCGCCATCGAACCTTAAGTGTGTAGACCCTACGGGTTCGGGAGACATGTAGACATGATCGAGACGTTCTCCGGTCAATAACCAATAGCGGGATCTGGATACCCATATTGGCTCCCACATGTTCCACGATGATCTCATCGGATGAACCACGATGTCAAGGACTCAATTGATCCCGTATACAATTCCCTTCGTCTAACGGTATTGTACTTGCCCGAGATTCGATCGTCGGTATCCCGATACCTTGTTCAATCTCGTTTCCGGCAAGTCTCTTTACTCGTTCCGTAACACATCATCCCGTGATCAACTCCTTGATCACATTGTGCACATTATGATGATGTCCTACCGAGTGGGCCCAGAGATACCTCTCCGTCACACGGAGTGACAAATCCCAGTCTCGATTCGTGCCAACCCAACAGACACTTTCGGAGATACCTGTAATGCACCTTTATAGCCACCCAGTTATGTTGTGACGTTTGGTACACCCAAAGCATTCCTACGGTATCCGGGAGTTGCACAATCTCATGGTCTAAGGAAATGATACTTGACATTAGAAAAGCTTTAGCATACGAACTACGATCTTTGTGCTAGGCTTAGGATTGGGTCTTGTCCATCACATCTTTCTACTAATGATGTGATCCCGTTATCAATGACATCCAATGTCCATGGTCAGGAAACCGTAACAATCTATTGATCAACGAGCTAGTCAACTAGAGGCTTACTAGGGACATGGTGTTGTCTATGTATCCACACATGTATCTGAGTTTCCTATCAATACAATTATAGCATGGATAATAAACGATTATCATGAACAAGGAAATATAATAATAACTAATTTATCATTGCCTCTAGGGCATATTTCCAACAGTTGCCCACACTTGTCGAGCCACCACGTTGCCGTGCACCATCTGAACTGTTCTGGCTAGAGATGCCATTACGACGACTTGGTTCTCCCCGAGATGTTGCACCCGTCATCCTAGGTCCAAATGCCTTCTCAAGCACATCAACTTGCAGCCTCACATGAAAATTATCTTTCTCTTTATGCCTAACAAACATGGTAGCCAGCTCTTCATCATTACTAACTGTCACCCATTTCTTTTCCCCATCATAGTATTTGTATACCACTTCATGAAGCAAACCCCAAGAATATTGGCCACAAATTACCTCCCCAAATTGTCTGAAACTCCAATTACTAGCCATTGGCAATCGATAATCGAAACCTCCTTGGTATTTCTTCTTATCCTTTGCATCGAACATGTACCGGTCCCTTCTAATGTGCACCAAGAAAGCAAACCGCAACTCCATCCTAACCGACGAAAAACAGAGACGCAATCAGCACACTAATTGGGCAAACCTACTCGAATCGAGTGTTCAAATGCACAACTAAGCTCAATCTAAATAGGAGGCGATACTTACCCCTTGGGAACCCAGTCGTGGACGCGGCGGATCTCCGGCCCGATGCCTGCCTCACCAAATACTCCGGGTCGCCGCTGCTCGCCATTTCGCCCTAGGGTTCTTCCTCCTAGTTCAAACAGCTCCAGCAGACCCCCACCTTTGAGCGCTCCGGCCGGGCGCACGGAAGGAGGCCGCGCCGTGGGTCGAGCAGGTGGCGGGCGCCCCACCCGTGGCGTCGCAGGAAGGTGGCGGGCGTCGCAGGTAGCCGTGGAGCGTAGGCGCAGGAGGGTAGCGGCAGAGCAGGCCGTGCAGCTGGTGGCGGGGTAGGTGCTGGCTGCGGCGCAGGTGGCGGCGGCGGCGCAGGACAGCCGGTGGGCGGATGGGCAGAGTGAGCTAGAATCCTACGAATGATTTAGGGATTTAGTTGCACAGGCCTACATGTCAGCTCCGGACCCACGTCCACGCGGTCCCACGTGTAAGCTCCGAACCCACAACCACTAACGCCGGCGGACGGAATGGACTCCAATATGGCCGTTTGGCCTCGTCATAGTAGCTGTGCATGGACTAGGGGCAAAACTGAGCACACGGACACCACTGAGGGCAAAAGGATAATTAACCCAAAAAAAATCATAAACTTTGAGGATGAACAGTACATATGCTGAAAAGCCTTAGAATTGTCTTTTTTGTGTTGCTCTCATTTTAACGTATTTCGATCTGAGAATTTACACACATGTACACTATGTATCTAGGTATATGTGTATTTTTTGCAGATTTTTGTGAAAATGAATAGTTTGAATTTTGAAGTTCTTAAATTAAGGCCTTCATTGAGCTCGGTCTCCATTTGGCATTTTGGATCATATATAGACTATCAAGTTTTATTCGGGTGAGGTTGAAGCGAACACGGCCGATGCCATCCTAAGTCGGTTCGTATCCAACGCCAGATCACCGCGCGCAAAGAAAGTTCTGAGGATACCACAAATTCCCCTCTTCTGTCTGTAACCCTACGATCTCACCGAAACCCTAACCGGCGGCGCCATGGAAGAGGGCGACAACTCCCGGACCCGCGGCAATCTCGCGCCCCAGACCAGCGACTCCGACGAGGAGGAGATCGTCATCTACGGTGCGCTCCCCGAGCCCCAGTACAACCCCTACGCGCCCCGCCCCAGGCCCGACTACAACAAGCCCCTCCCGTTCGTCCTCGGCCCCGTGCTGTTCCAGCAGCCGGGCAAGGACATGAAGGAGATGATGGAGCAGGAGCATGCGTGCGCCGAGCGCCGCCGCCAGCGTGAGGCGGCCGCCGCGGCGGCGGGCATCGTCAAGCGGCGCAAGGTCACCATACGCCGCTTCGGGACCGAAGATCTCCTCTTTCCTATCAAGAAGCACTTGCCAGATCAGCCTAGTGCTCTCTGAATTACTTTCAGACGTACCACCTCGCTCGAATGAAGTGTTTATCTATGACTAGTTGACTACTATGTATGAATTTGTATCTCGTAAGGGCAAACGATGCCGTGGATTCTGTCTTGTCTGTCAGAATTACTGCTTATCCGAAGTTTGATGAACTTTAGATGCTATATGTTGCTGCGTCTGTATAAATTCATCGTTATGCTTTTGTAGGCGTGCCATCGATCAAAAGTATATATATATATATATATATATATATATATATATATATATATATATATATATATATATATATATATATATATATATATATATGCTGTTTTCTTCTCGGTCTTATTTTACACTCGCTCCGTCCCACAATATAAGATCGTTTCTCAAGTTAACATAGCTTGAAAAATGATCTTACATTATGGGAGGGAGGGAGGGAGTAAATATATATAGCCTTGTTCCTATCTTTACTTTTGGTTAATGTTGTGTTCCTGTAGTCCATTACCTGTATTCTGTTCCCAAATGTTCATACTGTGTAACACAGGGTGGTGGCAATCGATGTAACGTAGCTGGTTGTTGACCGGACGGCAAAGAATCGAGGCCTTGTGTCATTCTATTGGACTCATGGTGAGCAGTCTCCACAATGCATCTGCTTATGTTGTGTTATCTCCTTTGAATGGTGTACCCTGATCCAGCAAGTTGGGCATACATGATTGCGCATTATGTCAATCACATAAACTGAAAATGACAGTTAAATTCATATCAACTGAGCAAACAAGAAACTTTTTATCTGGGCAAGGATTTGAGCTTCTTATATCATAGGTTGGGCGTGGTACTGTATTTTTTCAGGAAACTTCGGATGTGGTCACCAAACCCTGATTTTTATGAGACAATGAACAAGTACAAGGGCTGGAAAGGATTTTCCCCACTATAATTACATGCTAACGAACATACATGGACGGTTCTAGCAGCTGGTTTTCACACGATCGATGAACCAGGCTGCTGAAGGACTTCCAAGGGAGAATGTGGGCTACTTGACTGCATGCAGCAGAGAATGTGGCAGAGCAAGTATCACAAATTCTGGGAGCTACCATGTTGGCTTTGAACCTCAAGTAGTCTATCTAGAACAAGGTTTGCTATTTATGCCTAGAGTTGGCAAATTCTATAATTACATTCTAGAGTGTATTAAACTGGCGCTGTGTGCATCCGTGCAGACTTTGTGAAGCAACTGCTTTAGGGACAGCTTTCAGAGGGAACTGAGGGATTGTGTGCTGGATGGAAATGAACCGGATGGGTTCTGTGGAAATTAGGATGCTTTAATATTGTTGCTTTTCATTTGATTTCTCTCTTCTTTTGCCTACTTTATTGCTTCTGCCGGTTCATCACACCCTTCTCTTTCCTGTGTGGGCCTATCCTGTAGGATCAGTTTGCTTTGACAGGACGTATCGTAGGCTTAAATGTTGCCCAGGCTGGTGGGGCTTATCCAAATCTCCAACTGCAAGAAAAAGAAGTTCATGAATCATGACCATGTGATCTTTGATGATGAGGTAACTCTCTACGTATAGATATTATTATTTCCGGCATCAGCTTTCATAGTCTGCTGCTTAATTACTGCATTACTCTTATATCTTGTTCTGGCTGCATGCTTTCCTCTGCTTCTGAAACCAACGAAAGTTTTCTGAAACAATTACACCTAAGATAAAGCCTGTTGCGAATTATGATCTAATGAACTAGTCTAATTGCTGAGTTATGGACTTATGGGGTGTATCGTAGGCTTAAATGTCGCCCAGGCTGGTGGAGCTTATATATCCAAGTCTCCAACTGCAAGAAAAAGAAGTTCATGACCATGTAATCTTTCATGATGAGGTAACTCTCTACGTATGGATATTATTATTTCTGGCATCAGCCTTCATAGCCCGCTTACTGCATTATCCCATATATTGTTCTGGCTACATGCTTTCCTCTGCTTCTGAAACCAACTGCATCTCATGAAAGTTCTCTGAAACAATTACTCCTAAGGTTGCGAATTACTACCTCTTTCCCTAAATATTAGACGTTTTTGCACTTCAATCTTATATTTAGGGACAGAGGTAGTATGATCTAATGAACTTGTCTGATTGCCAAGTTATGGTTGCTGCCGCTTCTCCTGTGGTGCTTGTGCAATTGTCTTCATGGTCCGGTCTGCGGGCTCCCGTGGTGGTTGGCTTCTTTTTCTTGCCTTCTAGTTCCATCTCGCGCTTTGCACTGAAAACACATAGCGCTGATCATTTACACAAAATGTAGCACTGACTTCGTTCCCAAATTCGTGCCATTTTAGCTTTAAATACTTGGTCTACATACATGTCATTCTACGATTTTGAGATAGCTCTGCACCACTTCTTCCATTATATACTCATCCCTTTGCTTTATTTATATTCCACATTGCAGAATTTACAGCTCCAGCTCACTACTGAGAAGCAGAAACTGGGCTGACATCAAAATGTTCTGGAGATTTCAGAAAATCTGCAGCGCGTAATAGATTTTCCAAGGTACGGGCAGAATTGTGGGTGAGGGAACTATACTGAAGTAAGAAAGCAACAGGGCGTGTGAAAACAAGAGCAATACTGGAAGACTGAAACCACAGTGTCAAAATCAGGTGGGGCTAAACTATGAGCTGTGAACATCATCTTAAGTGAGTCGGATGAAAAGGTGTAATACCATAATTGTATGACGATGCTAAGTGGCACCCAGCTGATCCCTGGCAAGGATTAGCAGGCTCAAGAGCCGTCTGAGACGTATGTGGTGTTCGATCAACCTCCAGTCGGTCATATATGTCCTCCTCCCCCACCCCTCGAAGCGAACCACCTGCTGACCTGCAGCGCATAGCCGTGTAGTGTCATCTTTGCCAGCAGCAGCCGCACACACCTGCGGCATATCCTCATGTTACTATGCAACATCGGGCGTCTCGGGCTTGAAATGGCGATACCACCCGTGCTTCACAGCATCCCCGTTGGTCTGCGGCATCAATAATTTGCGCCCCTCCTGCAGCACGACTTCATGATGCACCGAGGGGCACCTCCTTGCAGCACCGACAGTCAGTAACAACTTTTTCTTTGAAATCAACAGAGAGATTGGCTTGCAGCAGCCACACTCGTGTTGGACCATCAAGCTTTGGTCTGCAATGCGGGCGGCCAGCCTCATTACATCCGTTGGGCGATGGTCTTGCAGCATTCCTTTTGCAATAGATCGCGGGCTTGCAATATCGCTTTACAGCAGAGCACGCCTTCCAACAATGGGCCTCCGATAAGTATCCAAATAGTATCATTATTAAGGAATAAAAATACTCCTTTTTATTAGTGATAGTGATGTATACCTTTTTTTATACGGACCCTAGGCTCTGAGTAGCTATGCCATGTCCCATGGACCATGGTGTCCATCAGCATGTGACACGTGAACATGTCTGAGGGTGCTTGTCTCAAGTGCCTTTAGAGCATCTGCAACAGTTTGTATGTTAAGTTGTTGGTACAGCTGTCTACGTCAGCAGCCAACAGCACATCACACAAGCTCTCCAATGAATGATATGTTAAGTTGTATGTAACAAGAGAGAGAATAAACCAACTTCAAAAAAATCAAAAAAAAAAAGAGAGAGAATAAACCAGAAGCATTAAATTACTAGAGAAAGCACATGATCAACAGTTCAACACATCTTTGTAACCATAGATGATGCTTTGCTTGCAAGCACATACATGACAAAAGATCTTCAAACTGGGATAGCACTACAGCCAACAAAGTTTAACAGAAGTAGAAATTCTTACAAAATAACATAGTAGTAGTGCACTCTATTTTAGTCTTCCTCATAGAACTTCAAAGCTTTCTCCTGCAACTGTAAATTTGATTGTCCGCTAGCATAAATTCCAGTAGCCTTTTGCCAAGATGCAGCAAACCAACCAACTTTTTTATTAACTTGATGACAACGATCCTTTAGTTGGTTCATTTCTCTTTTTCTATTTTTTGGAGTGGTGCTGTTGTATGTAGCAGTGACATCTTGCCAGTATCGGTCGGCTTTCTTGCAATTTCCAGCTATGGGATCACTTGAGTTGTTCAACCATGCACTGAACTACATGATTTTAATTCTTTTTAGTAATGTCCGAACATGATAAATCTTACAAAAGTATTTCCGATGTTGAATTAACTTACCAGTCTTTTGTCCTCTTCTTTTGTCCATGGTAAACGCTTATCAGTCCTATAGACTTCAACATTATCAGCAATTATGCCATCAGAAGGGGGAGGGCTGCTTTTGGCCATTGATGGATGTGGTGCCATGACTGGAGCATATGAGGGATGACCACCACCAATACTGACATTGTGTGGCACGAGTGGCTGATGAGAAGTTTGTAGTGAAATAGCAGGAATCGATAGCAGGAATTGATGAATTTTTAAAATAACTTAAGAAATCACCGGGTGGATTTCTTAATGCCAAAAGAAGATGGTGGTTTCTTAAGTTATTTTAAAAATTCGTCGATTCTTGCTATTTCACTGCAAACTTCTCATCAGCCACTCGTGCCACACAATGTCAGTATTAGTGGTGGTCATCCCTCGTATGCTCCAGTCATGGCACCACATCCATCAATGGCCAATAGCAGCCCTCCCCCTTCTGATGGCATGATTGCTGATAATGTTGAAGTCTATAGGACTGATAAGCGTTTACCATGGACAAAAGACCGGTAAGTTAATTCAACATCAGAAATACTTTTGTAAGATTTACCATGTTCGTACATTACTATTTTTTTAAAAATCATGCAGTTCAGTGCATGGTTGAACAACTCAAACGATCCCATAGCTAGAAATTGCAAGAAAGCCGACCGATACTGGCAAGATGTCACTGCTACACACAACAGCACCACTCCAAAAAATAGAAAAAGAGAAATGAACCAACTAAAGGATCGTTTTCATCAAGTTAACAAAAAAGTTAGTTGGTTTGCTGCATCTTGGCAAAAGGCTACTGGAATTTATGCTAGCAGACAATCAGATTTACAGTTGCAGGAGAAAGCTTTGAAGCTCTATGAGGAAGACTAAAATAGAGTGCACTACTACTATGTTATTTTGTAAGAATTTCTACTTCTGTTAAACTTTGTTGGCTGTAGTGCTATCCCAGTTTGAAGATCTTTTGTCATGTATGCGCTTGCAAGCAAAGATGTGTTGCACTGTTGATCATGTGCTTTCTCTAGTAATTTAATGCTTCTGGTTTATTTTCTCTCTTGTTACGTACAACTTTAACATACGATCCATTGGAGAGCTTGTGTGATGTGTTGTTGGCTGCTGACGTGGACAGTTGTACCAACAACTTAACATACAAACTGTTGCAGATGCTCTTAAAAGTAGTAAAGATATAAACGTCCCACGGTGTCCACCAACATGTGACACGCAGACACACCGAAAAATACATGTTGTCAAGCACCAATGATAATAGTAATTGCAGCCATCCCGCCATGCAGAAAAAAAAGAAACCCCATCTACTGACCCATCTAAGAGCGGGTTTCTTTGAGCCGATTATGAAGAATCTGGGTCTGTTGGATCGATGTGAACAATGGAGTTGTTGCGGGTTCATCTTTTCCTTCCTCGCTCAAGGAGATCAAGTTTTCTCCAAGAAGAGAGATCAAGTTTTATTCCGGTGAGGTTGGGTCCAGGCATAAGGCGACACCTAAATCAACCAAGGAGTCCTACTAGGCCGATCATATCGAGCACCGGAACAAGCACGCAAAAGGATGTTTTATTTTGTCATGTGCATCTTTTTGCAAACATAACTTGTAGTTTCTTAATAATTAAATCCTGTTGGAGTTGACTCAAAATATGAGGAGATCCACAAAATATTCAAAACGCCATTTTGATAATCGCTTTCATATAAATATATTTATGAAAAACTATGGGTAGCGCTACACGTCGGCCGGCGGATAATAAAAAAATATCCGCCGCCTCGCTGACCAATAGATGGACATTTCAATAGACATCCGATGTGCCCACGTGAGCAACCACCACATTTGCAACAAGAGTGTTGTTGCAGAAATTTTTTGCATCAGAGGTCTTGTTGCAAAAAACCTCCGCAACAGAGGTCGTGTTGCAAAAAAATTCCACAACATAGGTCTTGTTGTAGAAATTTTTCGGAACAATGACCTTGTTGCAAAATAATAATTCAAGGAGTTGCAACAAAGAGGCTTGTTGCAATTGCAACATGCCCTTTGCTGCAGAAACAGAACAGCCTCCGATGCCTCGTCGCCTCCAGCACAGGGCTTGGCGCTGTGTCGACCTACTTTGCGGGCATTGCTGCAGGAGCTTGTTCGGCCAGATCCGGTGAGGCGAGCATTGCTGTAGGAGCTTGGGTGGCTAGTTCCGGTGAGGAGGTCGGCGGCGGCCATGCCGAGCTCGGGCGCACTGCGACGGCCGACTGTCCTCCGGCGGTAGCAGCGGTGCCCGCGCCGGACTGGGCTGCAACAACATCGATTCCTAGGTCGACAACATAGATTCCCATGGCTGGTTGCCTCTTTATCCGTTCGCGAGAGAGAGATTGAAGAGGGAAGGAAGAAATCGGTCGTTGCAGAGATAGTGCTGAGTGGGCCCCCACGTAGGACACGCGTCTCACGTACAAGATGGCGGAGGTTCTCGTTAGGTCCGCCGACTGAACTATAGTTTTTCCCAAAAACTATAGTGCATGTACTTTTACAATTCTATAGTATTTTTCACGACAAACCGAGTGTTTAGTTATTACTCCGTATCAAACGTTTAGGACCAAATGTGTGCAACATGAACAATGTTGTGCTCAACGGCTTACAACATAACTCATGTTGTGCTTGGAGATTTGCATACATGAGTGTTTCGCACAATGAGCCATGTCGCGCTCGGGTTTGCAGCATCACCCATGTTGCAAGGAGCTGCTGTTGTGAGAGAATAAAAAAGAAGTTACGTAAAAGAAGGATGCTTTGAAAATAAATAAATACGGGAAAACTCTGAAAGCTCTCTCCTGTCTGTTCCCCTCCTCTGTCCCCAATCCTCGAATCGCACCAAGTCCCAAGCCCTAGCCGGCGGCGCCATGGAGGTGGGCGGCAACTCTCAGGCCCGCGGCGAGCGCACGCCCAAGATCAGCGACGACGAAGACGAGGTCGTCATCTACTGCGCGTTCTCCGAACCCGGGTCCGACTCCAACGCGCCCCGCCCCAGGCCCGACTACAACAAGCCCATCCCATGCGTCCCCGCTCGCACGGTGTTCCAGGATCCGGATGGAGAGATGAAGCAGGCGATGGAGCTTGCTACAGACGCAAGAGCGCGAAGCGCCGCCGGCGTCGGTAGCCGCCCTTGGAGGGGAGGGTTGTCAAACGGCCCAAGATCACCATCCGCCGCGCCAACGCCGGGGCTCCGCGCCTCAGGGGACCCCAGATCCCCCGTCTCTACGGTTCTAAGAGCATCTCCAGCCGCGCCCCCAACAAGCCCTCCCCAGGCGTTTTTGCCGCGCCGACGCCGAAAAAACGGCCCAGTCGCTGTTGGAAATATGCCCTAGAGGCAATAATAAAATGGTTTATTGTATTTCCTTGTTCATGATAATTGTCTATTGTTCATGCTATAATTGTATTAACTGGAAACCGTAATACATGTGTGAATACATAGACCACAACATGTCCCTAGTGAGCCTCTAGTTGACTAGCTCGTGTTAGAAATATGCCCTAGACGCAATAATAAATTAGTTATTATTATATTTCCTTGTTCATGATAATCGTTTATTATCCATGCTATAATTGTATTGATAGGAAACTCAGATACATGTGTGGGTACATAGACAACACCATGTCCCTGGTAAGCCTCTAGTTGACTAGCTCGTTGATCAATAGATGGTTACGGTTTCCTGACCATGGACATTGGATGTCATTGATAACGGGATCACATCATTAGGAGAATGATGTGATGGACAAGACCCAATCCTAAGCCTAGCACAGAGATCGTGTAGTTCGTATGCTAAAGCTTTTCTAATGTCAAGTATCTTTTCCTTAGACCATGAGATTGTGCAATTCCCGGATACCATAGGAATGCTTTGGGTGTACCAAACGTCACAACGTAACTGGGTGGCTATAAAGGTGCACTACAGGTATCTCTGAAAGTGTCTGTTGGGTTGGCACGAATCGAGATTGGGATTTGTCACTCCGTGTGACGGAGAGGTATCTCTGGGCCCACTCGGTAGGACATCATCATAATGTGCACAATGTGACCAAGGGGTTGATCACGGATGATGTGTTACGGAACGAGTAAAGAGACTTGCGGTAACGAGATTGAACAAGGTATCGGGATACCGACGATCGAATCTCGGGCAAGTATAATACCGCTAGACAAAGGGAATTGTATACGGGATCGATTGAGTCCTTGACATCGTGGTTCATCCGATGAGATCATCGTGGAACATGTAGGAGCCAACATGGGTATCCTGATCCCGCTGTTGGTTATTGACCGGAGAACGTCTCGGTCATGTCGCAGATGGTTCCCGAACCCGTAGGGTCTACACTTAAGGTTCGATGACGCTAGGGTTATAAAGGAAGTTTGTATGTGGTTACCGAATGTTGTTCGGAGTCCCGGATGAGATCCCGGACGTCACGGGGAGTTCCGGAATGGTCCGGAGGTAAAGATTTATATATGGGAAGTCCAATTTTGGCCACCGGAAATTGTTCGGGATTTTTCGGTATTGTACCGGGAAGGTTCTAGAAGGTTCCGGAGTGGGGCCCACCTGCATGGGGGGCCCACATGAACGTGGGTAGTGGGGGCAAGGCCCCACACCCCTGGTCAAGGCACACCAAGATCCCCCCTTAGAAGGAATAAGATCATATCCCGAAGGGATAAGATCAAGATCCCTAAAAAGGGGGGATAACAATCGGTACGGAAAGGAAAGGATGGGATTTCTTTCCTCCCACCTTTGCCAACGCCCCAATGGACTTGGAGGGCAAGAAATAATCCCCCTCCACCCCTATATATAGTGGGGAGGCGCATGGGAGCTGCACCCTTGCCCCTGGCGCAGCCCTCCCCCTCTCCCAAGTCCTCCTCCTCTCCCACGGTGCTTGGCGAAGCCTGCGCAGATTGCCACGCTCCTCCATCACCACCACACCGTTGTGCTGCTGCTGGATGGAGTCTTCCCAACCTCTCCTCTCTCCTTGCTGGATCAAGGCATGTGAGACGTCACCGGGCTGTCGTGTGTTGAACCCGGAGGTGTCGTCCGTTCGGCACTAGGATCTCCAAGTGATTTGGATCACGACGAGCACGACTCCTTCAACCCCGTTCTCTTGAACGCTTCCGCTTAGCGATCTACAAGGGTATGTAGATGCACTCTCCTTCCCCTCGTTGCTAGATTCTCCATAGATAGATCTTGGTGACACGTAGGAAAATTTTGAATTTCTGCTACGTTCCCCAACAGTGGCATCATGAGCTAGGTCTATTGCGTAGATTCTTTGCACGAGTAGAACACAAAGTAGTTGTGTGCGTTGATTTTGTTCAATACGTTTACCGTTACTAGTCCAATCTTGTTTCGACGGTATTGTGGGATGAAGCGGCCTGGACCGACCTTACACGTACACTTACGTGAGACAGGTTCCACCGACTGACATGCACTTGGTGCATAAGGTGGCTAGCGGGTGCCAGTCTCTCCCACTTTAGTCGGATCGGATTTGATGAAAAGGGTCCTTATGAAGGGTAAATAGCAATTGACATATCATGTTGTAGCTTTTGCGTAGGTAAGAAACGTTCTTGCTAGAAACTCATAGCAGCCACGTAAAACATGCAAACAACAATTAGAGGACGTCTAACTTGTTTTTGCAGGGCATGCTATGTGATGTGATATGGTCAAAAAGGAATGTGATGAATGATATGTGATGTATGAGATTGATCATGTTCTTGTAATAGGAATCACGACTTGCATGTCGATGAGTATGACAACCGGCAGGAGCCATAGGAGTTGTCTTTATTTATTGTATGACCTGCGTGTCATTGAACAACGCCATGTAATTACTTTACTTTATTGCTAACCGTTCGCCATAGTAGTAGAAGTAATAGTTGGCGAGACAACTTCATGAAGACACGATGATGGAGATCATGGTGTCATGCCGGTGACGATGATGATCATGGCGCCCCGAAGATGGAGATCAAAAGGAGCAAAATGATATTGGCCATATCATGTCACTATTTGATTGCATGTGATGTTTATCATGTTTATGCATCTTATTTGCTTAGAACGACGGTTGTAAATAAGATGATCCCTCATTAAAATTTCAAGAAAGTGTTCCCCCTAACTGTGCACCGTTGCGAAAGTTCGTCGTTTCGAAGCACCACGTGATGATCGGGTGTGATAGATTCTTACGTTCACATACAACGGGTGTAAGCCAGATTTACACAAGCGAAACACTTAGGTTGACTTGACGAGCCTAGCATGTACAGACATGGCCTCGGAACACAAGAGACCGAAAGGTCGAGCATGAGTCGTATGGTAGATACGATCAACATGAAGATGTCCACCGATGATGACTAGTCCGTCTCACGTGATGATCGGACACGGCCTAGTTGACTTGGATCATGTAATCACTTAGATGACTAGAGGGATGTCTATCTGAGTGGGAGTTCATAAGATGAACTTAATTATCCTGAACATAGTCAAAAACCCTTTGCAAATTATGTCATAGCTCGCGCTTTAGTTCTACTGTTTTAGATATGTTCCTAGAGAAAATATAGTTGAAAGTTGACAGTAGCGATTATGCGGACAGAAGAAAGCTTATGTCCTTAATGCACCGCTCAGTGTGGTGAACCCCAAACGTCGTCTGTGGATGTTGCGAACATCGGACATACACGTTTTGATAACTACATGATAGTTCAGTTAAACGGTTTAGAGTTGAGGCACCAAAGACGTTTTTCGAAACATCGCGGAACATATGAGATGTTTCGAGGGCTAAAATTGGGATTTCGGGCTCGTGCCCACGTCAAGAGGTATAAGACCTCCGGCAATTTTCTTAGCCTACAAACTAAGGGAGAAAAGCTCAATCGTTGAGCTTGTGCTCAGATTGTCTGAGTGCAACAATCACTTGAATCGAGTGGGAGTTGATCTTCCAGATGAGATAGTGATGTATCTCCAAAGTCATTGCCACCAGGCTGCTAGAAGCTTCGTGATGAACTATAACATATCAGGGATAGATATGATGATCCTTGAGATATTCGCGATGTTTGACACCGCGAAAGTAGGAATCAAGAAGGAGCATCAATTGTTGATGGTTGGTGAAACCACTAGTTTCAAGAAGGGCAAGGGCAAGAAGGGATACTTCATGAAACAGCAAATCAGTTGCTGCTCTAATGAAGAAACCCAAGGTTGAACCGAAACCCGAGACTAAGTTCTTCTGTAATAAGGGGAACAGCCACTGGAGCAGAATTACCCTAGATACTTGGTAGATGAGAAGGCTGGCAAGGTCGATAGAAGTATATTGGATATACATTATGTTAATGTGTACTTTACTAGTACTCCTAGTAGCACCAGGGTATTAAGATACCGGTTCGTTTGCTAAGTGTTAGTAACTCGAAATAAAAGGCTACGGAATAAACGGAGACTAGCTAAAGGTGAGCTGACGATATGTGTTGGAAGTTTTTCCAAGTTTGATGTGATCAAACGTCGCACGCTCCCTCTACCATCAAGATTAGTATTAAACCAGAATAATTGTCATTTGGTGTTTGCGTTGAGCATAGACATGATTAGATTATGTCCATCGCAATACGGTTATTCATTTAAGGAGAATAATGGTTACTCTGTTTATTTGAATAATACCTTCAATGGTCTTGCAACTAAAAGGAATGGTTTATTGAATCTCGATCGTAGTGATACACATGTTCATGCCAAAAGATATAAGATAGTAATGATGGTACCACCTACTTGTGGCACTGCCATGTAAGTCATATTGGTATAAAACGTATGAAGAAGCTCCATGTTGATGGATCTTTGGACTCACTCGTTTTTGAAAAGTTTGAGACATGCGAACCATGTCTATTGGTGTATACGCATGAAGAAACTCCATGCAGATGGATCGTTTGGACTCACTTGATTTTGAATCACTTGAGATATGCAAATCATACCACATGGGCAAGATAGTGAAAAGCCTCGCTTTCAAAGAAGATGGAACAAGATAGCAACTTGTTGGAAGTAACACATTTTGATGTGTGAAGTCCAATGAGTCTTTGAGGCATGCTGATGAATATCGTTATGTTCTTACTTCACAGATGATTTGAGTAGATGTTGAGTATATTTACTTGATGAAACACAAGACTGAATTATTGAAAGGTTCAAGTAATTTCAGAGTGAAGTTGAAGATCTTCGTGACAAGAGGATAAAATGTCTGTGATGTGATCATAGAGATGGATATCTGAGTTGCGAGTTTGGTACACAATTGAGACATTGTGGAAATTGTTTCACAACTAACACCGCCTGGAACACCATAGTGTGATGGTGTGTCCGAACACCATAGATGCACCCTATTGGATATGGGGCATACCATGATGTCTCTTATCGAATTACCACTATCGTTCATGGGTTAGGCATTAGAGACAACCACATTCACTTTAATAGGGCACCACATAGTTCCGTTGAGACGACACCGTTTGAACTATGGTTTGGAGAAACCTAAATTGTCGTTTCTTAAAAGTTTGGGGCTGCGACGCTTATGTGAAAAAGTTTCAGGTTGATAAGCTCGAACCCAAAGCGGATAAAATGCATCTTCATAGGACACCCAAAACAGTTGGGTATACCTCCGATCTCAGATTCGGAAGCAAAAGGATTGTTTCTAGAATTAGGTCCTTTCGAGGAAAAGTTTCTCTCGAAAGAATTGAGTGGGAGGATGGTGGAGACTTGATGAGGTTATTGAACCGTCACTTCAACAAGTGTGTGGCAGGGCACAGGAAGTTGTTCCTGTGGCGCCTACACCAATTGAAGTAGAAGCTTATGATAGTGATCATGAAGTTTTGGATCAAGTCACTACCGTACCTCGTAGGGTGACAAGGATGCGTACTACTTCAGAGTGGTACAGTAATCCTGTCTTGAAGGTCATGTTGCTAGACAACAATGAACCTACGAGCTATGGGGAAGCGATGGTGGGCTCATATTCCGACAAATGGTTAGAAGCCATGAAATCTGAGATAGGATCCATGTATCAGAACAAAGCATGGACTTTGGTGGACTTGCCCGATGATCGGCAAGCCATTGAGATAAATGGATCTTTAATAAGAAGATGGACGTGGATGGTAATATCATCGTCTATGAAGCTCGACTTGTGGCGAAGAGTTTTTCACAAGTTCAAGGAGTTGACTACGATGAGATTTTCTCATCCATAGCGATGCTTAAGTCCGTCGGAATCATGTTAGCATTAGCTGCATTTATGAAATCTGGCAGATGGATGTCAAAACGAGTTTCCTTACCAGTTTTCATAAGGAAAGATTGTATGTGATACAATCAGAAAGGTTTTGTCGATCCTAAGGATGCTAAAAGGTATGCTAGCTCCAGCGATCCTTCCATGGACTGGAGTAAGCATCTCGGAGTTGGAATATACACTTTGATAAGATGATCAAAGATTTTGGGTTTATACAAAGTTTACGAGAAACTTGTATTTCCAAAGAAGTGAGTGGGAGCACTATAGAATTTCTGATGAGTATATGTTGTTGACATATTGTTGATCAGAAATGATGTAGAAATTCTGGAAAGCATATAGGGTTATTTGAAAAGTGTTTTTCAATAGAAAACCTGGATTAAGCTGCTTGAACATTGAGCATCAAGATCTATAAGGATAGATCAAAACGCTTAATGGTACTTTCAAATGAGCACATACCTTGACATGATCTTGAAGGTGTTCAAGATGGATCAGTCAAAGAAGGAGTTCTTGCCTGAGTTGTAAGGTATGAAGTTAAGAGTTAAAGCTCGACCACGGCAGAAGAGAGAGAAAGGACGAAGGTCGTCCCCTATGCTTTAGACGTAGGCTCTATAGTATGCTATGTTGTGTACCGCATAGGAAGTGTGCCTTGCCATGAGTCATCAAGGGTACAAGAATGATCCAGAATGGATCATTGGACAGCGTCAAAATTGTCCTTGGAGTAAATAAGGACATGTTTCTCGATTATGGAGGTGATAAAGAGTTCGGCGTAAAGGGTTACGTCGATGCAAGCTTTAGCACCTATCCGAGTGACTCTGAGTAGCAAACCGGATACGTATAGTGGAGCAACCATTTGGAATAGCTCCAAGTGGAGCATGGAAGCAGCATTTACAATATGACCTAGAGATTTGCGAAGTACATACCAATCTGAATGATGCAGACCCGTTGACTAAAACCTCTCTCACAAGCAAAACATGATCAAACCCCAGAACTCATTGAGTCTTAATCACATGATGATGTGAACTAGTTTAATGAACACTAGTAAACTCTTTGGATGTTGGTCACATGGCGATGTGACGTGTGAGTGATAATCACATGGCGATGTGAACTAGATTATTGACTCTAGTGCAAGTGGGAGACTGTTGGAAATATGCCCTAGAGGCAATAACAAATTAGTTATTATTATATTTCCTTGTTCGTGATAATCGTTTATTATCCATGCTATAATTGTATTGATAGGAAACTCAGATACATGTGTGGGTACATAGACAACACCATGTCCCTGGTAAGCCTCTAGTTGACTAGCTCGTTGATCAATAGATGGTTACGGTTTCCTGACCATGGACATTGTATGTCATTGATAACGGGATCACATCATTAGGAGAATGATGTGATGGACAAGACCCAATCCTAAGCCTAGCACAGAGATCGTGTAGTTCGTATGCTAAAGCTTTTCTAATGTCAAGTATCTTTTCCTTAGACCATGAGATTGTGCAATTCCGGATACCATAGGAATGCTTTGGGTGTACCAAACGTCACAACGAATCGGGTGGCTATAAAGGTGCACTACAGGTATCTCTCGAAAGTGTCATTGGGTTGGCACGAATTGAGATTGGGATTTGTCACTCCGTGTGACGGAGAGGTATCTCTGGGCCCACTCGGTAGGACATCATCATAATGTGCACAATGTGACCAAGGGGTTGATCACGGATGATGTGTTACGGAACGAGTAAAGAGACTTGCCGTAACGAGATTGAACAAGGTATCGGGATACCGACGATCGAATCTCGGGCAAGTATAATACCGCTAGACAAAGGGAATTGTATACGGGAACGATTGAGTCCTTGACATCGTGGTTCATCCGATGAGATCATCGTGGAACATGTGGGACCCAACATGGGTATCCAGATCCGCTGTTGGTTATTGACGGAGAACGTCTCGGTCATGTGCAAGATGGTTCCCGAACCCGTAGGGTCTACACACTTAAGGTTCGATGACGCTAGGGTTATAAAGGAAGTTTGTATGTGGTTACCGAATGTTGTTCGGAGTCCCGGATGAAACCCGGACGTCACGAGGAGTTCCGGAATGGTCCGGAGTTAAAGATTTATATATGGGAAGTCCTATTTTGGCCACCGGAAATTGTTTGGGATTTTTCGGTATTGTACCGGGAAGGTTCTAGAAGGTTCCGAGTGGGGCCCACCTGCATGGGGGACCCACATGAACGTGGGTAGTGGGGCAAGTCCCCACACTCCTGGTCAAGGCGCACCAAGATCCCCCTTAGAAGGAATAAGATCATATCCCAAGGATAAGATCAAGATCCCTAAAAGGGGGATAACAATCGGTGGGGAAAGGAAAGGATGGGATTTCTTTCCTCCCACCTTTGCTAACGCCCCAATGGACTTGGAGGGCAAGAAATAATCCCCTCCACCCCTATATATAGTGGGAGGCGCATGGGAGTTGCACCTTGCCCTGGCGCAGCCCTCCCCTCTTCCGCGGTGCTTGGCGAAGCCTGCGGGATTGCCACGCTCCTCCATCACCACCACACCGTCGTCTGCTGCTGGATGGAGTCTTCCCAACCTCTCCTCTCTCCTTGCTGGATCAAGGCATGGGAGACGTCACCGGGCTGTACGTGTGTTGAACCCGGAGGTGCCGTCCGTTCGGCACTAGGATCTCCGTGATTTGGATCACGGCAGTACGACTCCTTCAACCCCGTTCTCTTGAACGCTTCGCTTAGCGATCTACAAGGGTATGTAGATGCACTCTCCTTCCCCTCGTTGCTAGTTTCTCCATAGATAGATCTTGGTGACATGTAGGAAAATTTTGAATTTCTGCTACGTTCCCCAACAGCTCGTTGATCAATAGATGGTTATGGTTTCCTGACCATGGACATTGGATGTCATTGATAACGGGATCACATCACTAGGAGAATGATGTGATGGACAAGACCCAATCCTAAGCATAGCACAAGATCGTGTAGTTCGTTTTGCTAGAGCTTTTCTAATGTAAAGTATCGTTTCCTTAGACCATGAGATTGTGCAACTCCCGGATACCGTAGAAATGCTTTGGGTGTACCAAACGTCACAACGTAACTGGGTGGCTATAAAGGTGCACTACAGGTATCTCTGAAAGTGTCTATTGGGTTGGCACAAATCATGACTGGGATTTGTCACTCCGTATGACGGAGAGGTATCTCTGGGCCCACTCGGTAATGCATCATCATAATGAGCTCAATGTGACTAAGGAGTTAGTCACGGGATCATGCGTTACGAAACTAGTAAAGAGACTTGCTGGTAACGAGATTGAACGAGGTATGGGGATACCGACGATCGAATCTCGGGCAAGTAACATACCGATGGACAAAGAGAATTGTATACGGGATTGATTGAATCCCCGACATCGTGGTTCATCCGATGAGATCATCATGGAACATGTGGGAGCCAATATGGGTATCCAGATCCCGCTATTGGTTATTGGCCGGAGAGGTGTCTCGGTCATTGATACGTCCATTTTGCATCATGCTTTTATATCGATATTTATTGCATTATGGGCTGTTATTACACGTTATGTCACAATACTTATGCCTATTCTCTCTTATTTTACAAGGTTTACATAAGGAGGAGAATGTCGGCAATTTGGAATTCAGGGTGGAAAAGGAGCAAATATTAGAGACCTATTCGCACAACTCCAAAAGTCCTGAAACTCCACGAAAGTCATTTTGGGAAATAATAAAAAATATCCAGCGGAAGAAGTTCACCAGAAGGGGGCTCACCTGTCCACGAGGGTAGGGGGCGCGCCCTACCCCCCAGGGCGCGGCCCCCCTACCTCGTGGGCCCCCTGTTGGCTCTCCGATGGCCATCTTCTGCTATATGAGGTCTTTCGTCGAGAAAAAAAATCATAAGCAACCTTTTGGGACGAAACTCCGCCGCCACGAGGCGGAACCAATCTAGGGCTCCGGCAGAGCTGTTCTGCCGGGGACACTTCCCTCCGGGAGGGGGAAATCATCGCCACCGTCATCACCAACGCTCCTCTCATCGGGAGAGGGAAATCTCCATAAACATCTTCACCAACACCATCTCCTCTCAAAACCCTAGTTCATCTCTTGTATCCAATTCTTGTCTCCAAGTCCAGGATTGGTACTAGTAGGTTGCTAGTAGTGTTGATTACTCCTTGTAGTTGATGCTAGTTGGTTTATTTGGTGGAAGATCATATGTTCAGATCCTATATGCATATTAATACCTCTCTAATTATGAACATGAATATGCTTTGTGAGTAGTTACGTTTGTTCCTGAGGACATGGGAGAAGTCTTGCTATTAGTAGTCATGTGAATTTGGTATTCGTTCGATATTTTGATGAGATGTATGTTGTCTATCCTCTAGTGGTGTTATGTGAACGTCGACTACATAACACTTCACCATTATTTGGGCCTAGAGGAAGGCATTGGGAAGTAATAAGTAGATGATGGGTTGCTAGAGTGATAGAAGCTTAAACCCTAGTTTATGTGTTGCTTCGTAAGGGGCTGATTTGGATCCATATGTTTCATGCTATGGTTAGGTTTACCTTAATACTTTTGTTGTAGTTGCGGATGCTTGCAATAGAGGTTAATCATAAGTGGGATGCTTGTTCAAGTAAGAACAGCACCCAAGCACCGGTCCACCCACATATCAAATTATCAAAGTACCGAACGCGAATCATATGAACGTGATGAAAACTAGCTCGACGATATTCCCATGTGTCCTTGGGAGCGCTTTTCCTTATATAAGAGTTTTTCCAGGCTTGTCCTTTGCTACAAAAGGATTGGGCCACCTTGCTGAACTTTACTTACTTTTGTTACTTGTTGCTCGTTACAAATTATCCTATCACAAAACTATCTGTTACCACTTATTTCAGTACTTGCAGAGAATACCTTGCTGAAAACTGCTTATCATTTCCTTCTGCTCCTTGTTGGGTTCGACACTCTTACTTATCGAAAGGACTGCGATAGATCCCCTATACTTATGGGTCATCAAGACTCTTTTCTGGCGCCATTGTCGGGGAGTGAAGCGCCTTTGGTAGGTGGAATTTGGTAAGGAAAAATCTATATAGTGTGCTGAAATTTATTGTCACTTGTTATTATGGAAAGTAATACTCTGAAGGGCTTGTTCGGGGTATCTTCACCCCGACCAGTAGAGCAAAGAGTTGCTCCTCAACCTAATGAACCTACTGAACATGAAAATATTCCCTTTGAAGTTCCTTCGGGTATGATGGAAAAACTGCTAGCTAATACTTTTACAGGAGATGGAACAAAGCATCCTGATGAACATTTACTTTATGTGGATGAAGTTTGTGGATTATTTAAGCTTGCAGGTATACCCGATGATGTTTTTAAGAAGAAGGTCTTCCCTTTATCTTTGAAGGGAGATGCATCGACATGGTATAGGCTATGTGATGACACGGGATCATGGAACTATAAACGAGTGAAATTGGAATTTCATCAGAAGTATTACCCTATGCATCTTGTTCATCGTGGTCGCAATTATATATATAATTTCTGGCCTCGCGAAGGAGAAAGCATTGCTCAAGCTTGGGGGAGGCTTAAATCAATGTTATATTCATGCCCCAATCATGAGCTCTCAAGAGAAATAATTCTTCAAAATCTTTATGCTCGGCTTTCTGAAAACAATCGCACCATGCTCGATACTTCTTGTGCTATCTCTTTTATGATGAAGACTATTGAATTCAGATGGAATTTATTAGATAGAATTAAACACAACTTTGAAGATTAGGATCTCAATGAAGGTAAGGAGTCAGGTATGACACCTAAGTTTGATTGTGTTAAGTCTTTTATGGATACCGATGTTTTCCGTAAGTTTAGCACTAAATATGGACTTGACTTTGAGATAGTAGCTTCTATATGTGAATCTTTTGCTACTTATGTTGATCTCCCCGAAGAGAAGTGGTTTAAATATCATCCTCCCATAGAAGTAAAAGTAGCTGCACCTATTGAAGTTGAAGAAAAGATTGTCACTTATAATGATCCTGTTGTTCCTACTTCTTATGTTGAGAAACCACCTTTCCCTGTTAGAATAAAGGATCATGCTAAAGCTTCAGCTGTTGTTCGTAAAAGCAATATTAGAACTTATACACCTCGTGAGCAAGTTAAAGTAGAACCTAATATTGCTATTCTTAAATATCTCTTGTCTGATAATATTGATGGGCATGTTATTCATTTCTGCGGTGAAACCGCTAGAATTGCCAAACCTTGTGCTAAAGATAAACATAGACCTGTGGTAGGCGTGCCTGTTTTTTCTGTTAAAATAGGAGATCATTGTTATCATGGCTTATGTGATATGGGTGCTAGTGCTAGTGTTATACCGCATACTTTATACGAAGAAATTAAGCATGAAATTGCACCTGCTGAGTTAGAAGGAATTGATGTGAAAATTAAACTTGCCAATAGAGATACTATATCAGCAATGGGAATTGTTAGAGATGTTGAAGTCTTGTGTGGGAAAACTAAATATCCTGCCGATTTTCTTGTTGTTGGTTCCCCACAAGATAGCTTTTGTCCCATTATATTTGGTAGACCCTTCTTGAACACTGTCAATGCTAAGATAGAGTGCGAAAAGAATGTTGTTACTATCGGCTTGGATGACATGACTCATGATTTTAATTTATCTAAATTTAGTAGACAACACCGTGAAGAAGAATTGCCTAGTAAGGATGATATTATTGGTCTTGCTTCAATTGCCGTACCTCCTAATGATCCTTTAGAACAATATTTGCTAGACCATGAAAATGATATGTTTATGAATGAAAGAAGGGAAATAGATGAAGTATTCTTTAATCAGGAACCCATTCTGAAACACAATTTACCTGTTGAAATCCTAGGGGATCCTCCTCCACCCAAGGGCGATCCCATGTTTGAGCTTAAACCGTTGCCTGATAATCTTAAATATGCTTATCTTCATGAAAAGAAAATATATCCTGTTATTATCACTGCTAACCTTTCAGAGCATGAAGAAGAGAGATTATTGAAAACTCTGAAGAAGCATCGTGCTGCTATTGGATATACTCTTGATGATCTTAAGGGCATTAGTCCCACTCTATGTCAACATAAAATAAATTTGGAAGAAGATGCCAAACAGGTTCGCGATCATCAACGAAGGCTTAATCCTAAGATGAAAGAAGTGGTAAGGAAGGAAATACTAAAGCTTCTGGAGGCAGGTATAATTTATCCCGTTGCTGATAGTCAATGGGTAAGTCCTGTCCATTGTGTCCCTAAGAAGGGAGGTGTTACTGATGTTCCTAATGATAAAGATGAATTGATTCCGCAAAGAACTATTACAGGTTATAGGATGGTAATTGATTTCCGTAAATTAAATAAGGCCACTAAGAAAGATCATTACCCCTTACCTTTTATTGATCAAATGCTAGAAAGACTTTGCAAACATACACATTATTGCTTTCTAGTTGGTTATTCTGGTTTCTCTCAAATACCTGTATCGGCTAAGGATCAATCAAAGACTACTTTTACATGCCCTTTTGGTAATTTTGCTTATAGACGTATGCCTTTTGGTTTATGTAATGCACATGCTACCATTCAAAGATGCATGATGGCTATATCCTCTGAATTTTGTGAAAAGATTTGTGAGGTTTTCATGGACGACTTTTCCGTCTATGGATCCTCTTTTGATGATTGCTTGAGCAATCTTGATGCATGATGTCTATATTACCACTTATTTCAGTACTTGCAGAGAATACCTTGCTGAAAACTGTTATCATTTCCTTCTGCTCCTCGTTGGGTTCGACGCTCTTACTTATCGAAAGGACTACGATAGATCCCCTATACTTGTGGGTCATCAGTCATGTCTGCATGGTTCCCAAACCCGTAGGATCTACACACTTAAGGTTCGGTGACGCTAGAGTTGTTATGGGAAATAGTATGTGGTTACCGAAGGTTGTTCGGAGTCCCGGATGAGATCCCGGATGTGACGAGGAACTCCGGAATGGTCCGGAGGTGAAGACCGATATATTGGACGAAGGGTATTGGAGTCCAGAATTGTTCCGGGGGTACCGGGTGACGACCAGCGTGTCCGAAAGGGGTTTCAGAGGCCCCGACAAGCGTTGGGGGGCCTTATGGGCCAAGGGGAGGGGGCACATCAGCCCACTAAGGGGCTGCGCGCCCCTCCCACCCCATCTCACATAACGTGGAGAGGTGGGGGCGCCTCCCCTAGGGCAGACACCCCTCCCGGCTTGGGGGGCAAGTTTCCTAGGGGTGGGGGCGCCCAAACCCATCTAGGGTTTCCCCTGTGGCCGCCCCCTCCCCTGGGGAAACCCTAGGGCGCCTCCTCCTCCCCCCTTCCCCCTATATATAGTGAGGGAGAGAGAGGGTAGCTGCACCCCCTTCCCTGGCGCAGCCCTCTCCTCCTCCAACTCATCCTCCTCCTCCGTAGTGCTTAGCGAAGCTCTGCCGGAAAACCACGAGCTCCATCGCCACCATGCCGTCGTGTTGCTGGAGTTCTCCCTCAACTTCTCATCTCCCCTTGCTGGATCAAGAAGGAGGAGACGTCACCGGGTTGCACGTGTGTTGAACGCGGAGGCGACGTCCGTTCGGCGCTAGATCGGATCTTCCGCGATTTGAATCGCCGCGAGTACGACTCCATCAACCGCGTTCTTTGTAACGCTTCCTCTTAGCAATCTTCAAGGGTATGAAGATGCACTCCCTCTCTCTCTCGTTGCTAGTCTCTCCATAGATTGATCTTGGTGATGCGTAGAAATTTTTTAATTTCTGCAACGGTCCCCAACAGTGGTATCATGAGCTAGGTCTATGTGTAGTTTCTATGCACGAGTAGAACACAAGTTGTTGTGGGCGTCGATTTTGTCAATTTACTTGTCGTTACTAGTCCTATCTTGATTCGGCGACATCGTGCGATGAAGCGGCCCGGACCGACCTTACACGTACGCTTACGTGAGACAGGTTCCACCGACTGACATGCACTAGTTGCATAAGGTGGCTAGCGGGTATCTGTCTCTCCCACTTTAGTCAGATCGGATTCGATGAAAAGGGTCCTTATGAAGGGTAAATAGAAATTGGCATATCACGTTGTGGTTTTGGCGTAGGTAAGAAACGTTCTTGCTAGAAACCTATAGCAGCCACGTAAAAAACTTGCAACAACAATTAGAGGACGTCTAACTTGTTCTTGCAGCATATGCCGTGTGATGTGATATGGCCAAAAGGATGTGATGAATGATATATGTGATGTATGAGATTGATCATGTTCTTGTAATAGGAATCACGACTTGCATGTCGATGAGTATGACAACCGGCAGGAGCCATATGACTTGTCTTAATTTATTGTATGACCTGCGTGTCACTGAAAACTCAATGTAATTACTTTACTTTATTGCTAACAGTTAGCCATAGTAGTAGAAGTAACAGTTGGCGATACAACTTCATGAAGACACGATTATGGAGATCATGGTGTCATGCCGGTGACGATGATGATCATGGCGCCCCGAAGATGGAGATCAAAAGGAGCAAAATGATATTGGCCATATCATGTCACTATTTGATTGCATGTGAAGTTTATCATGTTTTTACATCTTATTTGCTTAGAACGATGGTAGCTTAAATAAGATGATCCCTCGCAATAATTTCAAGAAATTGTTCCCCCTAACTGTGCACCGTTGCGAAGGTTCGTTGTTTCAAAGCACCACGTGATGATCAGGTGTGATAGATTCTAACGTTCGAATACAACGGGTGTAAGCCACATTTACGCATGCAAAACACTTAGGTTGACTAGACGAGCCTAGCATGTACAGACGTGGCCTCAGAACACAAGAAACCGAAAGGTCGAACATGAGTCGTATAGTAGATACGATCAACATGAAGATGTTCACCGATGATGACTAGTCCATCTCACGTGATGATCGGACACGGCCTAGATGACTCGGATCATGTATCACTTAGATGACTAGAGGGATGTCTATCTAAGTGGGAGTTCATTAAATAATCAGATGAACTTAATTATCATGAACATAGTCAACAGGTCTTTGCAAATTATGTCATAGCTTACGCTTTAGTTCTACTGTTTAAGATATGTTCCTAGAGAAAATTTAGTTGAAAGTTGATAGTAGAAATTATGCGGACTGGGTCCATAAGATTATCCTCATTGCTGCGCAGAAGGCTTATGTCCTTAATGCACCGCTCGGTGTGCTGAACCTCGAGCGTCGTCTGTGGATGTTGTGAACATCTGACATACACGTGTTGATGACTACATATAGTTCAGTGCGTAATGCTAACGGTTCAGAATTGAGGCGCCAAAGACGTTTTTGAAACGTCGCAGAACATATGAGATGTTCCAAAGACTAAAATTGGAATTTCAGACTAGTGCCCATGTCAAGAGGTATGAGACCTCTGACAAGTTTCTTAAGCCTGCAAACTAAGGGAGAAAAGCTCAATCGTTGAGCATGTGCTCAGATTGTCTGAGTACTACAATCGCTTGAATCATGTGGGAGTTAATCTTCCAGATGAGATAGTGATGGTTCTCCATAGTCGCTGCCACCAAGCTATTAGAGCTTCGTGATGAACTATAACATATCAGGGATAGACATGATGATCCTTGAGCAATTCACGATGTTTGACACCGCGAAAGTAGAAATCAAGTAGGAGCATCAATTGTTGATGGTTAGTAAAACCACTAGTTTCAAGAAGGGCAAGGGAAAGAAGGGATACTTCATGAGACGGCAAATCAGTTGCTGCTCTAGTGAAGAAACCCAAGGTTGAACCCAAACCCGAGACTAAGTGCTTCTGTAATGAGGGGAACGGTCACTGAAGCAGAACTACCCTAGATACTTGGTAGATGAGAAGGCTGGCAAGGTCGACAAAAGTATTTTGGATATACGTTATATTAATGTGTACTTTACTAGCACTCCTAGTAGCACCAGGGTAATGAATACCGGTTCGGTTGCTAAGTGTTAGTAACTCGAAATAAAAGGCTATGGAGACTAGCTAAGGGTGAGATGACGATATGTGTTGGAAGTGTTTCCAAGGTTGATGTGATCAAACATCGCACGCTCCCTCTACCATCGGGTTTGGTGTTAAACCTAAATAATTGTTATTTGGTGTTTGCGTTGAGCATAGACATAATTGGATTATGTTTATCGCAATACAGTTATTCATTTATGGAGAATAATGGTTACTCTGTTTATTTGAATAATACCTTCAATGGTACCTAAAATGAATGGTTTATTGAATCTTGATCGTAGTGATACACATGTTCATGCCAAAAGATATAAGATAGTAATGATAGTACCACATACTTGTGGCACTGCCATTTGAGTCATATTGGTATAAAACGCATGAAGAAGCTCCATGTTGATGGATCTTTGGACTCACTCGTTTTGAAAAGATTGAGACATGGAACCATGTCTATTGGTATATATGCATGAAGAAACTCCATACAGATGGATCGTTTGGACTCACTTGATTTTGAATCACTTGAAACATGCAAATCATACCACATGGGCAAGATGATTTGAAAGGCCTCGTTTTCGAGAAGATGGAACAAGAAAGCAACTTGTTGGAAGTAATACATTTTGATGTGTGCAGTCCAATGAGTCTTTGAGGCATCTGATGGATATCGTTATGTTCTTACTTCACAGATGATTTGAGTAGATGGTGAGTATATTTACTTGATGAAACACAAGTCTGAATTATTGAAAGGTTCAAGTAATTTCAGAGTGAAGTTAAAGATCGTCGTGACAAGAGGATAAAATGCCCATGATATGATCATAGAGATGAATATCTGAGTTACGAGTTTGGCACACAATTAAGACATTGTGCAAATTGTTTCACAACTAATACCGCCTGGAACGCCATAGTGTGATGGTGTGTCCGAACATCATAACTGCACCCTATTGGATATGGTGCATACCATGATGTCTCTTATCGAATTACCACTATCGTTTATGGGTTAGGCATTAGAGACAACCACATTCACTTTAATTAGGGCACCACGCAATTCCGTTGAGACGACACCGTATGAACTATGGTTTAGAGAAACCTAAGCTGTCGTTTCTTAAAATTTTGGGGCTACGACGCTTATGTGAAAAAGTTTCAGGCTGATAAGCTCGAACCCAAAGTGGATAAATGCATCTTCATTGGACACCCAAAAACAGTTGGGTATACCTCCTGTCTCAGATCTGGAAGCAAATGGGATTGTTTCTAGAATCGGGTCCTTTCTCGAGGAAAAGTTTCTCTCGAAAGAATTGAGTGGGAGGATGGTGGAGACTTGATGAGGGTGTTGAACCGTCACTTCAACTAGTGTGTAGCAGGGCACAGGAAGTTGTTCCTGTGGCGCCTACACCAATTGAAGTGGAAGCTGATGATAGTGATCATGAAACTTCGGATCAAGTCACTATCAAACCTTGTAGGTCGACAAGGATGCTTACTACTTCAGAGTGGTACGGTAATCCTGTCTTGGAAGTCAGGTTGCTAGACAACAATGAACCTACGAGCTATGAAGAAGTGATGGTGGGCCCGGATTCCGACGAATGGCTCAAGGCCATAAAATCCGAGAGAGGGTCCATGTATAAAACAAAGTATAGACTTTGGAAGAACTACTTGATGGTCGTCAGGCTGTTGGGTACAGATGGATTTTAAAAGGAAGACGGACAATGATGGTAAGTGTCACCATTAAGAAAGCTCGACTTGTCGCTAAGATGTTTTCCGACAAGTTCAAGCAGTTGACTACGATGAGACTTCCTCACTCGTAGCGATGCTAAGAGTCTGTTGGAATTATATTAGCAGTTACTACATTATTTATGAAATCTTGCAGATAGCATTGTTTCCTCGACGATTTTCTTGAGGAAAGGTTGTATGTGATACAACCAGAAGGTTTTGTCAATCCTGAAAGATGCTAACAAGTATGCAAAGCTCCAGCAATCCTTCTAAGGACTGGAGTAAGCATCTCGGAATTGGAATGTACGCTTTGATGAGATGATCAAAGATTTTGGGTTTATACAAAGTTTATGAGAAACTTGTATTTCCAAAGAAGTGAGTGGGAGCACTATAGAATTTTTGATGAGTATATGTTGTTAACATATTGTTGATCAGAAATGATGTAGAATTTCTGGAAAGCATACTTTTAATGGAAAACCTGGATTAAGCTACTTGAACATTGAGCATCAAGATCTATAAGGATAGATCAAAAATGCTTAATAGTACTTTCAAATGAATACATACCGTGACAAGATTTTGAAGGAGTTCAAAATAGATCAGCAAAGAAGGAGTTCTTGGTTCTGTTACAAGGTGTGAGTATTGAGTAAGACTCAAGACCTGACTACGGCAGAAGAGAGAGAAAGAACGAAGGTCGTCCCCTATGCTTTAGACATAGGCTCTACAGTATGCTATGCTGTGTACCGCACCTGAAGTGTGCCTTCCCATGAGTTAGTCAAGGGGTACAAGAGTGATCCAGGAATGGATCACATGACAGCGGTCGAACTTATCCTTAGTAACTAGTGGACTAAGGAATTTTCTCGATTATGGAGGTGGTAAAGAGTTCGTCGTAAAGGGTTACGTCGATGCAAACTTTGACACTAATCCGAATGACTCTGAGAAGTAACTGGATTCGTATAGTAGAGCAGTTATTTGGAATAGCTCCAAGTAGCGCGTGGTAGCTGCATCTACAAGATGACATATAGATTTGTAAAGCACAAACGGATCTGAAAGGTTCAGACCAGTTGACTAATAACCTCTCTCACAAGCGAGATATGAACAAACCCCATGGGTGTTGGATTCATTACAATCACATAGTGATGTGAACTAGATTATTGACTCTAGTGAAAGTGGGAGGCTATTCGAAATATGCCCTAGAGGCAATAATTAAATGGTTTATTGTATTTCCTTGTTCATGATAATTTTCTATTGTTCATTCTATAATTGTATTAACTGGAAACTGTAATACATGTGTGAATACATAGACCACAACATGTCCCTAGTGAGCCTCTAGTTGACTAGCTCGTTGATCAATAGATGGTTATGGTTTCCTGACCATGGACATTGGATGTCATTGATAATGGGGTCACATCATTAGGAGAATGATGTGATGGACAAGACCCCATCCTAAGCATAGCACAAGATCGTGTAGTTCGTTTTACTAGAGCTTTTCTAATGTCATGTATCGTTTCCTTAGACTATGAGATTGTGCAACTCTCGGATACCGTAGGAATGCTTTGGGTGTACCAAAGCGTCTGGCGAATCGGGTGGCTATAAAGGTGCACTACAGATATCTCCAAAAGTGTCCGTTGGGTTGGCACGAATCGAGACTGGGATTTGTCACTCCGTATGACGAAGAGGTATCTCTGGGCCCACTCGGTAATGCATCATCATAATGAGCTCAATGTGACTAAGGAGTTAGTCACGGGATCATGCGTTATGGAACGAGTAAAGAGACTTGCCGGTAACGAGATTGAATGAGGTATGGGGATACCGACGATCGAATCTCGGGCAAGTAACATACCGATGGACAAAGGGAATTGTATACGGGATTGATTGAATCCCCGACATCGTGGTTCATCCGATGAGATCATTGTGGAACACGTGGGAGCCAATATGGGTATCCAGATCCCGCTATTGGTTATTGGCCGGAGAGGTGTCTCGGTCATGTCTGCATGGTTCCCGAACCCGTAGGATCTACACACTTAAGGTTCGGTGACGCTAGAGTTGTTATGGGAAATAGTATGTGGTTACCGAAGGTTGTTTGGAGTCCCGGATGAGATCCCGGACGTGACGAGGAACTCCGGAATGGTCCGGAGGTGAAGATCGATATATTGGATGAAGGGTATTGGAGTCCGGAATTGTTCCGGGGGTACCGGGTGACGACCAGCGTGTCCGAAAGGGGTTTCGGAGGCCCCGGCAAGCGTAGGGGGCCTTAATTATGGGCCAAGGGGAGGGGGCACATCAGCCAACTAAGGGGCTGAGCGCCCCTCCCACCCCATCTCACGTAACGTGGAGAGGTGGGGGCGCCTCCCCTAGGGCAGCCACCCCTCCCGGCTTGGGGGGCAAGTTCCTAGGGGTGGGGGCGCACAAACCCATCTAGGGTTTCCCCCGTGCCTCACTCTAGTGAGGATTTGAGCTCCCCGATAGACGTAGCGCCCGCTCGGTACGCTGTCATTGTTTAGGGGGGGTCTTAATTATAGCAGCCTCGATTCGTATCCTAGCTCGTCTGAGAGCGAGCTTCGCTTCAACCAAATCTTTCGTACCCTCAGCTTTACTCAAGTTAGCTTCGGCTATTTCAAGTGCCTTTTGAGCTTCTTCCGGATCAATATCACTACCCAATATGGATAAAAGAAAGTAAGTATTTATCCGGGAAGCCTCCGCCAAGATCCAATTTATTTAAACCCATATTAAAATTCTATCATATGAATGAAACATCGTTTGAAAAACACGACTAAACAAGTTTGCTTAAAACTTATTTATTCTTAAATTTCCACCCTCAACGGATGGCT